>JARQOD010000002.1:390926111-390967291 GCA_033576555.1 Oophaga sylvatica
TAGCTGTGACTTTTTTGTCTGTTTCACAATAAGATTTCCTATAGTGGTACATTGTATAGGAATACATTGCCTTTCATGAAAAGGCATGTACAGTGGGGAAAATAAGTACTGTATTTTCGGACTTTAAGATGCACTTTTTTCACCCAAAATTTTGGGAAAAATGGGTCTGCCTCTTATAGTCGGAATATGCTACAAATACTGTGGCAGCAGCGGGAGTCGGCGATTCTGCGGCAGTCCCGCTCCGACGCTGCTGGGCGATGATCACACTCCCTTCCCGGCTGGTGCAGCAGGTTCGGCAGTTGTGCGGGGGCTCCGCCGGCATCCTGTGAAAGCCCGGAGGGCCCGCACATCCATTGCTGCGATGTGGTGGCCTCCGGGAAAATGGCCGCCAGGGCGACGCATGCTCAATTGAGATCTCGTTGCCATTTCCCAGAGGGCACCGCATCGCAACAATGGATGTGCTTGGCCTCCGGGCTTTCACAAGATGCCGGTGGAACCCCCCCGCACCACAGCCGAACCTGAGAGCACCGCCGAACCCTACCACACCAGCCTGGGATGGAATTTCCCTGAGGCCACCGCATCGCAGCAATTGATATGGGGGGAAACTCCGGGCTTTCACAAGATGCCGGCGCAGCCCCAGCACCACCGCCAAACCTGCTGCACCAGCCTGGGATGGGATTTCCCGGAGGCCACCACACCAGCCTTGGATGGGAGTCATATTGCTGGACCACCGAACTCCCCCTGTGACCCCGCTCCACCAGCGCTGCTGATCCCCCCTGGGTAAGCTGATTTCAGACTGTAAGACAGACCCCCATTTGAGACATGAATTTTTTTCCCCTATTTTCTTTATGAAAATTTGGGGTGCGTCTTATGGTCCGGTGCATCTTATAGTCCGAAAACTACGTTATTTGATACACTGCCGATTTTGCAAGTTTTCCCACCTACAAAGAATGGAGAGGTCTGTAATTTCTATCGTAGGTACACTTCAATTGTGAGGAACAGAATGTAAAAATAAAAAACAGAAATCACATTAGTTAAAAATTATATAATTAGCATTTCACTGCAGAAATAAAATTTGATCACCTACCAACCAAGAATTCTGGCTCTCACAGACCTGTTAGTTTTCCTTTAAGAACCCCTCTTACTCTGCACTCACTAACTGTATTATTTGCACCTGTTAGAACTCGTTACCTTTATAAAGGACACCTGTCCACATAATCAATCACACTCCAACCTCTCTATAATGGCCAAGACCAAAAAGCTGTCTAAGGGCAACCGGGGACAAAATTGTAGACCTGCACAATGCTGGGATGGGCTGCAGGACAATAGGCAAGCAACTTGGTGAAAAGGTAGCAACTATTGGCACAATTATTAGAAAATGAAAGAAACACAAATGACTGTCAATCTTCCTCAGTCCTGGGACTCCATGCAAGATCTCGCCTCGTGTGGTAAGGATGATTGTGAGAAAGGTCAGGAATCAGCCCAGAACTACATGGGAGGACCTGGTCAATGACCTGAAGAGAGCTGGGACCACAGTCTCAAACATTACCATTAGTAACACACTACGCCATCATGGATTAAAATTCCTCAGGACATGGAAGGTCCCCCTGCTCACACCAGTACATGTCCAGGCCCGTTAGAAGTTCGCCAATGACCATCTGGATGATCCAGAGGAGGCATGGGAGAAGGTTATGTGGTCAGATGAGACCAAAATAGAACTCTTTGGTATCAACTCCACTCGCCGTGTTGGAGGAAGACATGGATGAGTACAGCCCCAAGAATAATGTCCCAACATGAAGCATGGTGGGGGTTGGATCATACTTTGGGGGTGCTTTTGTGCAAAGGGGACAGGATGACTGCACGTATTGAAGGGAGGATGGATGAGGTCACGTATCGCGAGATTTTGGCCAACAACCTCCTTCCCTCAGTAGAGAATTGAAGATGGGTCGTGGCTGGGTCTTCCAGCATGACAATGACCCGAAACACCCAGCCAGGGCAACTAAGGAGTGGCTCCGTAAGAAGCATTTCAAGCTCCTGTAGTAGCCTAGCCAATCTCCAGACCTGAACCCAATAGACTATTTTTGGAGCGAGATGAAATTCAATCTTGCCCAGCGACAGCCCCGAAACCTGAAAGATCTGGAGAAGATTTGTATGGAGAGTGGCTGAAAATCCCTGCTGCAGTGTGTGCAACTTGGTCAAGATCAACATTAAACATCTGACTCTAATTGCAAACAAAGGTTTCTGTACTAAATATTAAGTTCTATTTTTCTATTGTATCAAATACTTATTTCATGCAATAAAATGCAAATTAATTATGTAAAAATCATACAATGTGATTTTCTAGATTTTTTAAAAAAGATTCTGTCTCACAGTTGAAGTGTGCTACGATAACGGTAAAAATTTACAGACCTCTCCCTTCTTTGTAGGTGGGAAAACTTGTAAATTGTACGTGTATCAAATACTTATTTTCCCCACTGTATGTGCAACTTGGGTTTTTTGGTTTTAACTGAAATATAAGTGCCTAAGTTCCAGTTACGTGTAGTACACCATGCTGGTAAGCAACCTATTTGTGAAATTCATACTGTTAGACGGGGAAGATCTGTATCTAGCAGCTAAAAAGCATTATCTCCAAATTCAGCGATGTTGGTAGTGGACCTCCTGACACTCGGGTGACAGTGGCTGCCGCGCTCACGTGGCATATCAATCAGTGGCTCTTCCTGACATCCAAGTTTCATCCAAGAGAAATGAGTGCACTAACTTATTGGCGGCTTTGGTTGCTGCAGTTCTCACATGGCACATAATGTCACTTGAGCGCTGGAAGATTAGCGCCGACTTTTGCTAGAATGGCGCTGATGTGGGTGGTGAACAGCTATTATTATTATTATAAATGCAGCATATAAGAATGGGGTTGTCCAGGTAGTGGACAACTCCTTTAAGTATACAACACAAATTACAGTATGTTGCCTGTGGACTTGCCCATTTTTTGTAGCATTCTTGCTTACATCTTGCTTGTAATACCAACTGATTTTAAAATGCTGACTATAGAAGTAACAATCCAATTTATAATCTGTACCTTTTTATTTATCTATTGTAATAAAACAAATGCAAGTTCCATGGAGATGTAATAAGGATGAACGGCGCATCCACATTGCTTAATATGTCAAATCTACTTTATTAGAATTCCATTAAAAAAATGTAACTGATAGTCAAGCATTGTGGATGTGCCATTCTCCTTACTCAGTCTGTATTGAGTGTTGGTGGTCTATGACAGGACTGGCACCTACAGATCTGGGACTGCATCTGAATGACTTAACCCCTTAAACCCGAGGGTGGTTTGCACGTTAATGACCGGGCCAATTTTTACAATTCTGACCACTGTCTCTTTATGAGTTATAACTCCGGAACGCTTCAACGGATCTTAGCGATTCTGAGATTGTTTTCTCATGACATATTGTATTTCATGGTAGTGGTAAAATTTCTTTGATATAACTTGCAGTTATTTATGAAAAACATGGACATATGGCGAAAATTTGGAAAATTTTGCAATTTTTAAACTTTGAATTTTATTCCCTTAAAACAGAGAAATTTGTCACACAAAATAGTTACTAAATAACATTTCCCACATGTCTACTTTACATCAGCACAATTTTGGAACCAAAATTTTTTTTTGTTACGAAGTTATAAGGGTTAAAAGTTGACCAGCGATTTCTCAATTTTACAGCAAATTGTACAAAACCATTTTTTTAGGGACCACCTCACATTTGAAGTGACTTTGAGGGTCTATATGGCAGAAAATACCCAAAAGTGACACCATTCTAAAAACTGCACCCCTCAAGGTACTCAAAACCACATTCAAGAAGTTTATTAACTCTTCAGTGCTTCACAGAAGCTGAAGCAACTTGGAAGGAAAAAATGAACATTTAATTTTTTAGTCACAAAAATGATCTTTTACAAACAATTTTTTTTTTATGTTAACAAGGGTAAAAGGAGAAAATGGACAGAAAAAGTTGTGCAATTTCTTCTGAGTACGCCGATACCCCATATGTGGGGGAAAACCACTGTCTGGGTGTACAGCAGGGCTCGGAAGGGAAGGAGCGCCATTTGACTTTTTCAAACCAAAATTGGCTGGAATTGAGATTGGACGCCATGTCACGTTTGGAGAGCCCCTGACGTGCCTAAACAGTGGAAACCCCCCACAAGTGACACCATTTTGGAAACCAGACCCCCTAAGGAACTTATCTAGATCTGTTGTGCACATGTTCAACCTCCAAGTGTTTCACTAAAGTTTATAATGCCTGGGTGTGGAAAAAATAAATAAATTTCCACAAAATGATTTTTTTAGTCCCCATTTTTTGATTTTTCCCAAAGAAATTGGACCACAAAAGTTGTTTTCCAGTTTGTTCTGAGTACGCTGATACCCCATATGTGGGGGAGAAATACTGTTTGGGAGCACGGCAGGGCTCGGAAAGGAAATAATGACATTTGGAATGCGGACTTTGATGGGTGTCATGTTCAGTTTGCAGAGCCCCTGATGTGCCTAAGCAGTGTAAACCCCTACAAGTGACTCCATTTTGGAAACTAGACCCCCAAGGAACTTATGTAGATCTGTGGTGAGCACTTTGAACCCCCAAGTTCTTCACACAAGTTTATAATGCCCGGGCATGAAAATAAAAAATCCTATTTTTTTTCCCACAAAAATTATCTTTTAGTCACCATTTTTTGTTATTTTCCCAAAAGTTGTCCAATTTGTCCTGAGTACGCTGATACCCTATATGTGGGAGAAACTACTGTGTGGGCACACTTCAAGGCTCGGAATAGAAGTCGTGACGTTTAGTAATGCAGACTTTGATGGAATGGTCTGACCCCTTTTGGAAACTAGACCCCCAAAGGAACTTATCTAGATGTGTGGTGAGAACTTTGAACCCCCAAGTGCTTCACAGAAGTTTATAACGTAGAGCCATAAAAATAAAAAATCATATTTTTTTCCAGAAAAATGATATTTTCGCCCCCAATTTTTTATTTTCCCAAGGGTAACAGAAGAAATTGGACCCCAAGAGTTATTGTGCAATTTGTCCTGAGTACGCTGATACCCCATATGTGGGGTAAACTACTCTTTGGGCGCATGGCAGAGCTCAGAAGAGAAGGAGCACCGTTTGACTTTTTCAACGCCGAATTGGCTGGAATTGAGATCAGACGCCATGTTGCGTTTGGAGAGCCCCTGATGTGCCTAAACAGTGGAAACCCCCCAATTCTAACTCCAACCCTAACCCCAACACACCCCTAACCCTAATCATAACCCTAACACAACCCTAATCCCAATCCTAACCCTAATCCTAACTTTAGCCCCAACCCTAGCCCCGACCCTAACTCTAATGGGAAAATGGAAATAAATACCGTACATTTTTTTAATTGTATTATTTTTCCCTAACTAAGGGGTTGATAAAGGGGTGTTTGATTTACTATTTATAGCGGGTTTTTATGATTGGCAGCTGTCACACGCTAAAAGACGCTTTTTATTGCAAAAAATCTTTTTTGCATCATCACATTTTGAGAGCTATAATTTTTTCTTATTTTGGCCCACAGAGTCATGTGAGGTCTTATTTTTTGCGGGACGAGTTGATGTTTTTATTGCTACCATTTTCGGGCACATGACATTTTTTGATTGCTTTTTATAATGATTTTTGGGAGGCAGAATGAAAGAAAAACAGCAATTCATGAATTTCTTTTGGGGGGGGCGTTTATACCGTTCCGCATGTGGTAAAATTGATAAAGCAGTTTTATTCTTCGGGTTAGTTCGATTACAGCGATACTTCATTTGTATCATTTTTTTTATGTTTTGGCGCTTGTATACAATAAAAACGATATATATAAAAAATAATTATTTTTGCATCGCTTTATTCTGCGAGCTATAACTTTTTTATTTTTTCGCTGATGATGCTGTATGGCGGCTTGTTTTTTTGCGGGACAAGATTATGTTTTCAGCGGTACCATGTTTATTTATATCTGTCTTTTTAATCGCATGTTATTCCACTTTTTGTTCAGCGGTATGATGATAAATCATTGTTTTTTTGCCTTGTTTGTTTTTTTTGTTTTGTTTTAAGGGGTTCGCTAAAGGGGTTAACTAATGGGACAGTTTTTTAGTGAGGTTCGTTACGGACACGGCAATACTAAATACGTGTACTTTTATTGTTTTGTTTGTTTTTTTATTTACATGAAGAAATGAATTTATTGGGGATATTTTTTTTTCTTTAGTTAGGAATTTTTTTTTTTACACGTTATTTTATTTTTTTTACTTTGTCCCAGGGTGGGACATCACTGTATAGTGTCAGATCGCCGATCTGACACTGTGCACAGCACTGTGTCTGATTGGCGATCAGACAGGCAGTGCAGCAGGCTTTCTCAGCGCCTGCTCTCAGCAGGCACTGAGGATGTCGCCTCCCTGCTGGACCCGGAAGGATCCCGCGGCCATCTTGGATCCGGAATCCTGCAGGGAGGAGGCCCTCAGAACAACGCGATCACATTGTGCTGTTCTGAGGGTCTCAGGGAAGCATGCAGGGAGCCCCCTCCCTGTGCAGTACTTCCCTATGCCCCCCTACACTGCGATCATCTTTGATCGCAGTGTGCCGGGGGTTGATGTGCGGGAGCGGTCCGTGATATTCAGCTGATCGCATATGACGTACTATTCTGTCCTTGGGAATTAAGTCCCAGGGCACATGGACGGAATAGTACGTCTGATGGCAGAAAGGGTTAAACAGAGACATGCTAAACCCTATTACAGCCTTTGTAAACTACATTGCAACTTAAAGGGAATCTGTCGCCAGGATTTTGCTACCTAATCTGAGAGCAGCATAATGTAAAGACAGAGACCCTGATTCGCGTCATGTGTCACTTTCTGGGCTGCTTGCTGAAGTTTTGATTAAATCATTGTTTTGTCAGCAGTAGATTAGCATTAGAGTAAACCTGACGCCACATATTCAGGTATATTCATGAGCTCTGTATAACCCCACCCCCCTCACTGATTGGTAGCTTTCTGCTTATACACAGTGTATACCCCTCTGCACCTATGTCAGTGATAGTAAAAATGTTGCGCATGTGTGATGCCTCCCAAGGTCTGCGCATGCAGGGTACTACTATGCTCTCATTTACTATCACCGACGTTGGCGCAAAGTGGTGGGCAGGATTATGGGCGTGGGTAACAGTGCATATTCATTTTTAGATTTACATACACTTGACTAGCCGGCGCGCGGCTGTGAATTCTCCAGTGCTTACAGCAAGAAAACTGGAGAAGCTACAGCAATTAATGTTGGCTTTGACAAAGATCACTATTGTAATCGAAATGCTTGGCTTTTTCCTCTTGAGTGCTGTCCAGGAGCCTTTATGTGTTTTAACATAGAATAAATACATTTTGGATTTTATATCAAGGACCTGGAGCATCAAACTTTCTCCAGGAATAAATGTTACATTTATGCCCAAAGCCTATTTCAGGATACAATTAGTTTCGTACTAAAAATCACATGACAGATTTCCTTTACAAGGCCAACCTACTCTTGAACATCTGAATTCTCCTAGGTAATAACATTCTTTATGGATTTTTTCCATCCTATTACAACTTTGTCCAATTTTCCAAAACCGTATCATATAAGGAATTTCCTACCTTCAGTTACTTGGATTTCTGACAATTTGATTTCTCGTTTGGCATTACATTTTATATTCTCTTCACTTTCAGCACTAAAGTGGTTTTCTATGTCAAGAACCAACCTCCTCACTTGGTTATGAAAGGATACCAGGTTGCCTGTACGCTTCGCAATGAACTACGCAAACAACAAAATGATTTTCTTATATTTCGAGCTCTTGAGATTGATACATTCAGTAAGTCGGCACTTACCTCTCCCTTTAAATGTTTACAGTGTAAACTGAACTATTTGTTTCTTAGTAGTGTATATATGAAACAGATCTGCCATCGGAAGATGCATAGAAAAATGTAGTAAGCTACACTTTAAAAAAACGTACAGAAAGGGCAAACTGACTAATGGTAAACGAGAAAGTCCACAAGTTACACATTTGGATGTTTGACATAGACACCTGGAGCCTTTCCTAGCTCAACAGGTCTTCCTCTGGATTCTTTCCTGGCTTTTTTTTCTAAAAATTGCACGTGTCATTCCAGAATAAATATTCTGATAGTTTTATGTCAACTGTTTTTCATTTTACTTCTGTACATGAAAACAAAAACAGCTACTGTACCGTATTTTCCGGTGTATAAGACAACTTTTTAACCCCTGAAAATCTTCTCAAAAGTCGGGGGTCGTCTTATACGCCGGGGGTCGTCTTATACGCCGGGTGTCGTCTTATAGGGCGGTTGCAGAGCAATCTGCGGTCACTGCATATGGTGGGGGGAGCAGTCCCAATGATGAGGTGAGGGGGCGCCTCACCGGGAAGGTGTAAGTGAAGCAAATGCAGGCGTCCGGGACGCCCGGGGTATGGAAAAAAGAGAGAGAGCGGCGCTGTGCCCAGAAAAACTCGCCTCTTTCACCTGTCTGCAGCTTCTTTAAATAAACAAGTGAGAGACTTAGGCCGGGGTCACACTTGCATATGGCGTCCGATGTGATAGTATCGGATGCGATCTGCTAATGACCCTCGGCTCCTGCTCTGCTGTATGCGGGATCCGAGTGTCATCCTACTGTGCTCCGAGCTTCTCACACAGAGCTGATCAGAGCACAGCTGCGGAGGAGGCAGAGAAACTAATTTCTCGATCTCCTCCATTGCCGGCATATATCACACCGCACTTGGATGATATCCGAGTGATGTGCGCTGTGTCACTCGGACCCATAGACTTTTATATGGGTGCGAGTGAGCCGAGACTCGGCCGAGAGTGGGTGACAATCGCAGCATGCTGCGATTTCACTCGCATGTAGAATACAGCCGAGAAAAAAAACGGTGATGGGAAGCTGCCCCATAAATTAATACTGGTCCTTATTCATCGCTAGTGTGACTACGGCCTTAGAGACAGTATTCCGATGTCCTCAATGTATATATAGTGGACATATATATATCTTAACCACTTATCAACATTGAAGTTGTAACACCAAGAAGGCTAAATTATGGGATTTTGGAAATTGCAGGATCGATAGGTATGTTAATGATATGCAAATGATGAGAAAAATGGAAACATTTTCAAAACATCAGGATGTATTGAGTATGAGCTACATGTGTCAAAATGCACTCACTTACATGCCTTAGCATGCTATCAGTGAGGTTATTAAAGGGAACCTGTCACTCCCAGGGCCTTTTTAAGTATTGGCGGCCCCAGATCCCTCCCCGCTGTGTGTTATGATATATTCATACTGCGGGGCTGGGAATCTGGCGCCTGCGCAGTAAGGAAAGAGGTGGAGGAAAGCGGCGGAGATGGGGGACAGTCGCAGAAATCCTCACTGCGCAGGCGCCAGATTCCCAGCCCAGCAGTGTGAATACATCATAACACACTGCGGGCCGGGATCTGGGGCCACCAATACACGAAGCGCCACCAGTGACGTCGCAAGGAGAGGAGGCGGGGGCCGTAAACAAGAGGGGGATGATTGACACCACTGATGCCTCTGACACAGGGGGAGAAGACATACCTCCCTGACACAATAGAGGTATGTCGGACAGATTATGAAAGTGTATATTTCAGTGTTCCTAGCGATCAGAAACATAAGAGCCACCTTCACAGAATGCAGCCTTAGTGCTGCTGAAGGTGGCTCTTTTACTTAACAAAGGGCCTGGGGGGGGTGACAGGTTCCCTTTAATGGTTGTCTGAGGAATGTTCTGCTACGCTGAATGCACTTGGGCATGCCAAACATCAACATCCACTGCTGGCTGCTCCATATATATTTGCAGGCCAATGACGTCCCAGATGTGCTCAATGGGAGACAAGTCCAGAGATAATGTAGGCCATGGTAGCACATTTATGCCACACAGGCTGCTCACAGTAGCATGAGCGGCATGCTGCTTGGTGTTATCATGCTGAAAAATGTCTCCTGGGACACTTTAGAGAAACGGCTGGTTTCATGACCAAATCAATGTAACGCCAAGTTGGTAGTGCACCTGAAATGAAGTCCAGAGGAGTCCAACTACAGTAGCTGGTGACAAAAAGGCTGTTTAATCCTTTGCTGCGGAAGAAAGTGGCTTTTCCCTCCTGTAGTATCAGAAATGAACTGATCCAACTTTTCGCCGAAGAATCGGCCGCTCTGATAGGGTAAGGAAGTAAGGGACTTTTTTAAGGTAGAGTCCGCCCGCCATGTTCTCAACCATAAAGCTCTCCTGATAGCAATTGCGTTTGCGGCAGCTAGTGCCGCTCAATTTGCCGCATCCAAGGAAGCATTAATCAAATAGTCCCCTGCAGGAGCGATCTGATTAGAGATCTCAACCACCTCTGATGGCAAATCTCTACCCTGGAGGGCTCTATTCAGAGACTCCAACCAGGATATCATGGCCTTGGCCACCCAAGTCGCCGCAAAGGAGGGCGAGAGGGCTGAGCCTGAGGCCTTAAACACTGAGCGAGCCAGGTTCTCTATGAGCTGGTCAGTCGGATCCCTAATCGAGGAACCATTAGAAAGGGAAAGTAGCGTCTTAGATGCCAAACGCGACACAGGAGGATTAACCGCAGGACATTCCGCCCATTTCTTAAGGAGTTCAGGGGAAAAAGGAATCTGGCATTGAGAGCCTTTTGTCCTGAAAAACGCTTGTCTGGCCGCTCTCAGTGGCATTGCACCAGGTCCTCAAACTCTGGGTGAGCACAAAATACCCCATGAGGCTGTTTGACCCACTTGAAGGACACCTTATAACCAGGGTGGATAAAAATCAATGATTTTAAAAAAAATCAAAAAAATCGGATTTTTTTGATTTAAATCGGATTTTTTTGATTTAAATCGGATTTTTTTCAATAAACTGCTTTTTGAGGAAAATATTTTACCATCCAAAGGTTCTTCCATCATGAGATAAAGCTGAGTTGTTTAACTCAGTAGAATAAAGGCTGTATATGTGTAACATTTACAATGCCATGCTCTTCCAGAGGTTTCTGTAGGATTAGTGGGCAGTTTCTCTTCTATATTATCACAGACGCTCGCTTTACTTACGCAGTTCTCAAAACTGAATTTGACTCCGCAGAGGTCCCAGCCTCTTCTTCACGGCAAAAATGTTACAACATGAACAGAGTTGAGAAAAAGACCTTAATCCTATTGTTCTACAAACCTATATGAATACAGAATCAACCCCTTCAGTGCCAAGTCCAAGAAGTTAGACAATATGTTTCTGATTGTTTGGAGTGGAATAGATCTGCGCAACACAAGAAGAATGTGAATCTAAGTGTGAGGAGGAGGAAGGGCAAGCAGACAAGAAAATGAAAGTGAAACTTTGAGCACAATACTGCAGCATAGCCACAGACAGACAAGTCTGGATCTGTTTGTGTGTACGATCTGAGGTTTATTACATTCTTTCCTTATAATGGCAGCAGGCCGTAAAAGAGACCCAGTTTGGGAATATTTTAATGAAGCTCCTTCGCCTATCGGTAAGGCAGGCATGCGTGCAAAATGCAAACGATGCAACAAAGAGATGCAAGGCCTGGTGGCGCGAATGAGGCAACATCATGAGAAGTGCGTGATGAAGATGACCAAAGAAACACTTCTGAACAGGCAGGATCTTCAGGTTGGTAAACATTTTTATTGAATCCTATTTCTAAAGACTGAACTGTCATGTGTGAGAAAAATTATATTTCTTATTATTACTGCATGTTACTGTCATTTGGTACAGTTATTAAGAAAAACAAATATTCCTTTTGGGGCAGTGCTGTGTTGTGTACAATAAGCAGAAATTGTATAAACAATAAAATAACAGCATTGACTTTTTTTGTTTAGGGGAATTCATGGATTCTGGAAACTATCCACCTCCAAGATCACCATCATCCTGTTCTACAGTTTCAGAGTTATCCATCCAGGATAGTGCTTCATTAGCAGCAGCATCATCATCAGACACCCACAGCCACATATCACCATCACCCAAAAGGAAGAAAAAACCTTTACCTCCTGGAACCACCATAGATAGGTTTGTGATAAGAACTAGCAGATTAGAAAAAGAGTTGATTGATGAAAAAATTGCCGTTTATTTATGCAACGAACTCTTCTTTCTGTCTGACTGAGAACCCACATTTCATTAATATGGTTCAGTCACTGAGACCAGGATACAGTCCACCCAGCAGAGCTGATGTTGCAGGGAAACTGCTGGATCAAGTGTATGACAGAGAAATGGAGCAATGTGCAACAGCTCTGGAGGGTAAAATTGTTAACCTTAGTATTGATGGGTGGAGTAATGTCCACAATGATCCTATTGTATGTGCTGGTATAACAACAGAAGAAGGTAAAGTCTTCCTTGCACAAACAACTGATACGTCAGGAAATGCACACGCAGCAGAATACTTACAAGAAGTGGCAGTTAAAGCTATAACAACATGTGAACAAAAATTCAAATGTCTAGTACGCAGTTTGGTCACTGACAATGCTGCAAACGTATCCAAGATGAGAAGAAATTTAGAAGAGCAGGGAGGGAATACAAAGCTAATAACATATGGTTGCAGTGCTCATTTGCTGCACCTCTTAGCCAAAGACTTAAGTGTTCCAGAAATAAAGGCTAATGTTGTTGAAATTGCTAAATACTTCCGTAATAATCATTTTGCTGCAGCAGCTCTGAAAAGGATGGGTGGAACCAAGCTAACGCTCCCACAAGATGTTAGATGGAACTCTGTGGTGGACTGTTTTGAGCAGTATATCAAAAACTGGCCTATTCTGATGACACTTTGTGAAGAAAGTCGAGATAAAATAGATGGCACTGTCACGGCCAAAATCCTCAACATTGGGCTTAAGAGAAATATTGAACATATGCTAAGCTTCCTGAAACCCATCTCTCAAGCTTTAAACAAAATACAGAAAAATAGCTGTTTTATTGCGGATGCTGTTGAAATTTGGAAGGAACTGAGTGAACACTTAAAAACAGAACTACACATGGACAGAATTAAATTACAAGCAGTAAACAAACGAATGGGACAAGCACTGACTCCAGCTCATTTTTTAGCAAATATTGTCAATATCCAATATCAGGGTCAAAACCTAAGTGCTGAGGAAGAGGAGTTAGCTATGACATGGGTATCCAGCAATCATCCATCTTTAATGCCAATTATAATAAACTTCAGAGCTAAGGGGGAACCATTCAAGAAATATATGTTTGCTGAAGATATTTTAAGGAAGGTCACACCAGTAAACTGGTGGAAGTCACTTAAGCGCTTGGATTTAGAGACTGTTCAAGTAATGATTTCACTTTTAACAGCAGTAGCTTCTTCTGCAGGCGTTGAAAGAATATTCTCTTCCTTTGGACTCATTCATTCTAAATTGAGAAATCGGTTGGGACCCAATAAAGCAGGAAAGCTTGTTTTTCTTTTCCAGATTATGAATAGGAACAAAGAAGAAGATGATGAAGATGAATACGAGTGAGCTACAGAGGACAGCAGGGACAGTAGTATTTAAGTTTTTCATGTGTCGGCTGGGCTGACAGTCTAAGTTTCTTAAAATATATATATATTTTGTTTAGCCAAATTAGTTAACAAACATGGATGTTTGTTTAAGCAAATAACTTATGCTGTAATGTTGTTATTGTTTCAGTTGAATAAATCTATTTAAATTGTTATTAAGGTCAGGATTATTTTTCTCCTTCCTAAGTACAACAGAACAGTGGTGTCCAAATATGAATGATTAACCCATTAAACTGGGGAGAAAAAAGTAATATAAAAAGTGATTCTAAAAATCTTCACCTACTTGCATGTTAAAGTAGCAAGAACTAGTTTAGTTAGAAACTTTGATTTAAATCACTGATTTAAATTAAGCCTTACTGACTAGTGATTTAAATCGTGATTTAAATCAGTTTGATTTAAATCAAATCCACCCTGCTTATAACCAAAGGCCAAGGTGGATTCGTCGTATGCCTAGGGTTTGGTTGACTGCCTTGATGAGACTGTCAACAGTCTCCTGGTAATTAGGTGCTGGTCCCTGGTAATGAGGGACCCTTTGGAATCGTAGTCCGAGCTTTGTGCACTCATCTCCGCTGGGTAGGGAGATCGAGAGACGGAACTTATGGATGCCGAGGCACCAGACGGCCCAGGCGACGCTGTGTGGGTTCACTTCCCCCGCGTCTGCCTGGCGAGAGCGCGGCCCCTGCAGGCCGCAGGTTCCTGTGAGATGGAGGACCCCTCCAAGACAGGTGAACCACTGTCCCCGCCCCTATCGGGGGCCTAAAGGGACTCGATTGCTCTTGTTAGTGACGCCATGGATTGTGACAGAGACAGGGCCCACTCTGGGGGACCTGACGCACTGGGCTCAGTCACAGGGGAGGGCTCCTGGGCGCGTTCAGAGTCACAGGCTTCACAGACCCGATTACTCTGGGCGTGCGGAAAAGGGGACCGACAGGCAATACATGAGGTATATAGCACCGTATGAGTCTTGGCCCTTCTGGACATGCTGGACCTGTGCCGCTATGATTTGAGGCAGGCAAAAAACAGGGTGCAGAGGAGCGGAGTGGAGCTACCTGGCTGGAGGGAGTAGCACTTTCCCCAGTCCTGTGTCCCCGGACGTCCTTAGGACCACCTGAGAGGGCGCAGAAGAGGAACCACGGAGGCTGCTGCAAGTCTCCTGTCTTCAAAAAGTGCGCCGGAAATAGGGTTTGTGGGCGGAACCCCGCATCCCCACAGGCTCAGCGCTAGCCTGAGGGCGGCTACGGAGCCTTCGGAGGCGGAGTTTCAGGCCGCGGCCTAGCGCTGGGCGAAGCCGGGGACTAAATTTTTGGCGGCGCCCATCCGAAGGGCGGGGGCGGGCCCGCTGGAAGTCAACGCGCCTTTGGAGGCGGAGTTTCAGGCCGCGGCCTAGATCCGGCCGAAGCTGGGGACTAAAATTTTGGCGGCGTCCGCTCAAGGGTCGGGGGACAGGCCCGCCGGAAGTCGACGTGCCTTTGGAGGCGGAACTTACGCCAAGCGTCGGCAGAAGCCGGGACCTAAATTTGAAGCGCCCGACCTCGGGCCTACCTAAAGGCCCGCCCACGCCGGATGCCACAAAAAACGCGCCCGCCACACATGATCCGGCTCCCAGGGGCTACGTGTGCTGCCATCCTCGCCTCACTGATGTCCGCTGGTGCCCTCTGAAGGACGCTGCTTGGCTGCTCCAGTAGGACCAGACTGCCGCAGGAGCCCTCCCAGCCCCCCTATCCACACTTCAGCTCCAGGTTATAGGGGGGCTTTGTAAAAAGGACGGTGCAGGCACTCTAACTCCATCTTCCCTTCAGGGGATGAGGAGAGGGACCGTCCTCCTCCTTCCATCAGTGCAGTCTAGCATTGGTGATGCAGTGGGGGCCGCACAGACTATCCTTTGCCTCTGTACAGCCTAGGATTTCAATACCTCAGGGTGGTCAGGGCTAATCTGGCACATTGTCCCACGCTGCGGGAGAGATTACTTGGAGGCGACACACCACGTGCTCGCCCATTGTTGGTTTGGGGAGATCAGACCCCTTCAAAAGGGTCCGTCGCCCCTATCTCGTCTTCATGGGAAAAGAGGAAAAAAACGTGGTCTGGAAGAAACCAGACGTGTGCCTCCAAAAGACACTAAGCATGAACTGGGTTCGCCTGCGGCCAGTGTCAGGGTGTATACAGCAGAGGAGGAGCTAACCTTTTTTATGTTTACTTAGTGTCAGTCTCCTAGTGGCAGTAGCATACACCCACAGTCCTGTGTCCCCCAATGAGACGAAGGAGAAATGGCCGTATAGCTGGTTTGTTCTGTCAATAATCAATGAGCCGTTTTTGCATACTTTTACTAGTTCGATAGATCTTGTGATTTTCATAGTTCCACGACTCTTCCTTCTTGGTGTTGCAATTTCAATGTATCTATATGATTCCTGAAAAAAAAAAGGGGGGTTTAAGGAAGCTAAGACCGGCTTAATGTGCCTACTAATTTGAGGTCTATGCACATACATAGTCGTTTTTGTTGATGTGCTGTACAGAGGTAAAGAAAGTTGACCTATCCTAAAACTGCATTGATGTTTAGTACGGCAAAACATTTTATCTCCATTTTAGTATGTGCCTGGTAAGAAGTGTGGTTCCTTATCATGGTATCCTAAGTACAGAGTCTTAATGAGCAGTAATGAAGTAATGAAAAGTATTCTAGTTCATGCACACATCATTTGTAACCCTAGCATCTGAACTGATACAAGTCAGATTGTTAGCTCCAATTTTGTACAGGTTGAAGTGTTGATTTTTATTTACCATTCACAGAATTAATGTACGTAGATACTATGTGAAAGCGTGACTATGCATTTTCTATCCATGGCCTAAAAGCCGATACAAGCTAAAGATACGAATATTCATGGGTTGTTTTATCACTACACTCTTAACACAGGGTTCCCCAACTCCAGTTCTCAAGGCCCACCAACAGGTCATGTTTTCAGGATTTCCTCTGTTTTGCACAGGTGATGCAATTATCACCTGGGCAATACTAAGGAAATCCTGAAAACATGACCTGTTGGTGGGGCTTGAGGACTGGAGTTGGGGAACCCTGCTCTAACATGTCGAGTAATCAGTAGGCAAACAGGCAAACACTCATTTGTCTGCTGATTACAGCTTCTCCTCCGTTTAAAAAATGCACATCTTCTCATGGAGACATTGAACATAGATTCCTAGGAATTATTCCTTAATTATAGTCTGGTCTAAAAGCACCAATGGGATGAATTGATGGCACTTGTAGTAGAGATTGCTCTGTTGAAGGCTGGTCCATGTAACTGTAGTTAAATGAATCCCAGTGATATATCTATAATATAACGCTGGAAGCGTCACTCTGTCCGAAGCCTTTATAGACTGCGCAAGCGCGACACGCCTGTGCAGTCTGGCTCCAGACAGAAGACCGCATCCAGCGGTGAGGATTGTGTATGGCGCTGGAGATCGCGGTACGCATAGACACTGGATGCATACCGCGAAACATTTATACTCGCCTTTCTTCCCTGTGCTCCAGCTCTGTCCCGTTCTGCCGGAGGCCGGGGGGAGGAGTGTGGTGCCGGAATACACGCATGCCCATACCGCGCTGTCCGGTGCCATATTGCTGAAGACACACTGCAAATATGTCTTCAGTAAAATGGCGCTGGATAGCGCTATGCGCTTGCGCGGTTCTGATACGCACTCCTGCCCCGGTCTCCGGTGAGAAAGGAAGCGCCGTGGCAACACTCCTCCAGGTCAGGTAAGTATGGTGCCGGAGATTGCGGTATGCATACAGTGTCTACATGTGCCGCGATCTCCGGTGCCATGCACACTCCCTGTACCGCTGGATGCCTTCTTCTGTCTGGAGCCATATAAAGGCTTCACAGAGAGCCGCTGACCTCCATGCGGCAGGAGATGACCCGCGGCTGCCTGACGATAGTGGTAGCATGCATGGTTCAAATCCTGCGCCAATTCTCAGTCAGACTGTGCCTGTCGCTGATTGGTTGCTCCCGGCCGGACGCGACCAGTCAGCTACGCCGGATTTCCGTTACAGACAGACAGAATTAGACGATTATATATATAGACTAGATGGTGGCCCAATTGTAACACATTGGGTATTCTAGAATGTGTGTAGTTTATTTATGCATGGCTCCGCTCCCACCCTCCCATCCTTGTATGCATGGCTCCGCTCCCACCCTCCCATCCTTGTATGCATGGCTCCCCCCTCCCATCCTTGTATACATGGCTCCCCTGTCCCATCCTGTATACAGGGCTCCGCTCCTCCTCCCCTCCTTGTATGCATGGCTCCGCTCCACCCTCCCATTCTTGTATGTATGGCTCCTCTCCACCCTCCCATCCTGTATGCATGGCTCTGCTCCACCCCCCATCCGTGTATGCATGGCTCCGCTCCACCCTCCCATCCTTGTATGCATGGCTCCGCTCCACCCTCCCATCCTGTATGCATGGCTCTGCTCCACCCTCCCATCCTTGTATACATGGCTCCGCTCCCACCCTCCCATCCTGTATACATGGCTCCGCTCCACCCTCCCATCCTTGCATGCATGGCTCCACTCCCACCCTCCCATCCTCATCCTATATACATGGCTCCGCTCCACCCTCCCATCCTTGTATGCATGGCTCCCCCTTCCATCCTTTTATACATGGCTCCTATCCTGTGTACATGGCTTCGCTCCCACCCTCCCATCCTGTATACATGGCTCCACTCCCACCCTCCCATCCTGTATACATGGCTCCACTCCCACCCTCCCATCCTTGTATACATGGCTCCCACCCTCCCATCCTGTATACTTGGCTCCGTTCCCACCCTCCCATCCTGTATACATGGCTCCACTCCCACCCTCCCATCCTTGTATGCATGGCTCCCACCCTCCCATCCTGTATACATGGCTCTGCTGGGCTCCCCCATCATACTCACTGTTATGATTTGGTAGCTGAGGAGTGCAGGCAAAAAAGGCAATACACCAGAGCAGTTGGAATCTATGAGATTGCAGTACCCTGACTAACCACCACAACTAGAGGCAGCCGTGGAGCGTTCCTACGTTGGTCCTAGACGCCTCGTCACAGCCTGAGAAACTAACTACACCTAAAGATAGAAAGAGGAAAGCTATCTGCCCCGGAGCAGATCCCCAAAGAACATAGAAAGCCCCCAAACATGTAATGGCGGTTAGACAAGAAGAAATGCTGACACAGACAGAAAATAGTATGAGCAAACATTGGGGCCCAAACTACCTAAATAGAAAAGGATAGGAAGGGCACTTACTGCAATCCCAAAAAACCCTGATAAGCACCAACTCTACTAATTTCAAAAACACCTGAGATCACACGACCTCTACCACCTAAATTAGTTCTCTGGTGTAACAAAATCAAAACAGCAGCCACTGAAAAAACTGGAAAAAGCAAATGTACAAACATCAGTGGCTGAACTAAACTGAGAGGGCAAAAGCCCCCGGAGGGGACCCTGAAGGCCCCCACAGAAGTGCAGGACAAAATGCAAAAATCAAGCACAAAAACAAAAAGAAGAAAATGTCTTATCTGTTAGCAGGAGATGCAGACACGACACAGCAGGCTACAAAGGAAACAGGAATCAAGGATTGAGACCAGAACAATTGATCACCGGCAACCCTGATGGGAAGGCGACTCCCTTATATAAGACCAGTCAGTAACACCTGATTCCCAATCCTCACAATCTTCACTGGACAGTCCAGTACCGCTTGTAACCACCAGAGGGAGCCTCTGCTCAGAACTCATTTCAAGTCCATTCACAACAGTACCCCCCCCTTGAGGAGGGGTCACCGAACCCTCACTTGAGCAACCAGGTCGGTCAGGATGAGTTCTATGATATGCACGGATGAGTCTCCTAGCATGGATGTCCGAAGCAAACACCCAAGAATTGTCTTCCTGACCATAACCTCTCCACTTAACCAAATACTGGAGTTTCCGTCTAGAAAAACGAGAATTCAATATTTTCTCAACCACAAACTCCATATTGCCCTCAACCAGAACAGGGTCAGGAGGCAAAGCAGTAGAAACCACTGGCTCAACAAACCTCTTCAACAAGGACTTGTGGAACACGTTATGGATCTTAAATGTCCCTGGAAGAAGCAAACGAAAAGAAACAGGATTAAGAATCTCCATGATCTTATAAGGTCCAATGAACCTAGGCTTAAATTTAGGAGATACCACTCTCATAGGAATATTTTTTGAGGACAACCAGACCAAGTCCCCCACTTTAAACCGAGGACCATCAGTCCTATGCCGGTTAGCAAACCGCTGGGCCCTCTCCTGAGAGAGGGACAACCTCTCCACTACCTGGTCCCAAATCTGTTGCATACGCTCCACAACAGAGTCAACACCCGGACAGACATAAGCCTCCGTCTGTCCCGAAGAAAATCGAGGGTGAAACCCAGAATTACAGAAAAATGGAGACATCAAAGTGGCAGAGCTAGCCCTATTATTAAGAGCAAACTCAGCCAAAGGCAAAAAAGAGACCCAGTCATCCTGATCAGCAGACACAAAGCATCTTAGATAAGTCTCCAATGTCTGGTTTGTTCTCTCAGTTTGACCATTGGTCTGAGGATGAAACGCCGAGGAGAAAGACAATTGAACACCAAGTTTAGAACAAAAGGTCCTCCAAAATCTGGAAACAAACTGGACTCCTCTGTCAGACACAATGTTCTCAGGAATGCCGTGTAAACGAACCACGTGCTGAAGGAACAAAGGCACCAATTCAGAGGAGGAAGGCAACTTAGGTAATGGCACAAGATGTATCATCTTGGAAAACCTATCACAAATCACCCAGACGACGGTCATTCTCTGAGAAACAGGAAGGTCGGAAATGAAATCCATAGAGATATGGGTCCATGGTCTCTTGGGCACAGGCAATGGCATCAACAAACCACTAGAGCGAGAGCAAGGCTCGGAGCGAGAGCAAGTCCCGCAGGACTGCGCAAATTCCCTGACATCACGAGACAAGGTAGGCCACCAAAAGGACCGACTAACCAAGTCTCTGGTACCAAAAATTCCGGGATGACCGGCCAACGCGGAACAATGAATCTCAGACATCACACTCGTTTTCCACTGGTCCGGGACAAACAATTTCCCAACAGGGCAGCGCTCGGGCCTATCCTCCTGACACCCCTCCAGAGCCAGTCTCAAATTGGGTGAGATGGCGGAAAGAATTACACCTTCTTTCAAAATAACAGAAGGATCAGATAACTCAGGAGAGTCCGCAAGGAAACTCCTCGAAAGAGCATCCGCCTTAACATTCTTAGTGCCAGGAAGAAAGGAAACCACAAAATTAAAACGTGTGAAAAACAAGGCCCACCTGGCCTGTCTAGGATTAAGTCGCTTGGCAGATTCCAGATAAACCAGATTCTTATGGTCCGTAAGGACCACCACCTGATGTTTGGCTCCCTCCAGCCAATGTCTCCACTCTTCAAAAGCCCACTTCATGGCCAATAACTCCCGATTACCCACGTCATAATTACGTTCAGTAGGAGAAGATTTTCGAGAGAAAAAGGCACAAGGGTTATTTTTAGAGGTCTCTGGATCTCTTTGGGACAAAACGGCACCTGCCCCAATTTCAGAGGCATCAACCTCCACCTGAAATGGCAGAGAAACATCAGGCTGCCGTAGAACAGGAGCAGAAGTGAATCTCTGCTTAAGTTCCTGAAATGCAGAGACTGCCTCAGGAGGCCAATTCACCACATCAGAACCCTTTTTGGTCAAATCAGTTAATGGTTTAACAATAACCGAGAAATTACCAATAAATTTACGATAAAAATTGGCAAAACCCAAAAATCTTTGAAGAGCCTTTAATGAAGTAGGTTGGACCCAATCACAGATGGCCTGAACCTTGACCGGGTCCATTTCAATAACAGATGGGGACAAAATGAATCCCAAAAATGAGATCCTCTGTACGCCAAAAAGACACTTTGATCCCTTCACATACAGAGCATTCTCTCTCAAAATCTGGAATACAGTTCGAACATGTTTCACATGAGAGTCCCAGTCATTGGAAAAAATCAAGATATCATCCAAATAAACAATCAGAAATTTATCCACAAAATCCCTGAAAATGTCATTCATGAAGGACTGGAAGACAGAAGGAGCATTAGTGAGCCCAAAGGGCATCACAAGGTACTCAAAATGCCCCTCAGGGGTATTAAATGCCGTCTTCCATTCATCCCCGTGCTTAATGCGAATAAGGTTATATGCCCCCCTGAGGTCAAGCTTGGTAAACCAAGTAGCGTTTTTCACCCTGGAAAACAGGTCAGAAATCAAGGGTAACGGGTATTGATATTTCACAGTTATATTGTTCAAAAGACGATAATCAATACACGGCCTTAATTAACCATCCTTTTTGGCCACAAAGAAAAAACCGGCACCTAAGGGTGAAGAGGATGGTCTGATATGACCCTTCTCCAATGACTCCTTGATATAAGACCGCATAGCGTCATGTTCAGGTACAGACAAGTTAAAAAGGCGACCTTTAGGGAATTTACTACCAGGCACTAATTCAATAGTGCAGTCATAGCTCCTATGGGGAGGCAAGGATGCAGATTTACTTTCGCTAAACACATCAGAAAAATCAATCAAAAAGTCAGGAACATCCTGAGCCTGGGGGGAGGCAGAAAAAACAGTAGTGTTGGTATTAACACATTGGCAGCCCCAACTGGTTACAGACACAGATTTCCAATCCAAAACAGGATTATGAGACTGTAACCAAGGGAAACCCAGCACGATAATGTCATGCAGATTATACAGAACCAAAAATTTGCAGCTCTCCTGATGATCAGGTTCAACCCTCATTATCACCTGAGTAGAGAACTGAGGTTTATTCTCAGCCAAAGGGGTAGAATCGATCCCCAGTAGGGGA
Organism: Oophaga sylvatica; assembly: GCA_033576555.1. Lineage (NCBI taxonomy): Eukaryota > Metazoa > Chordata > Amphibia > Anura > Dendrobatidae > Oophaga > Oophaga sylvatica. The sequence continues at coordinate 390,948,539 of JARQOD010000002.1, forward strand.
ATAGACTTCTGTAGGGGTATCAAGGGAAACCCGCAACGTTTAGCAAAATCAAAATCCATCAGGTTAACAGCTGCTCCCGAATCAACGAAAGCCTGAGCAGAAAATGAGGACAGAGAGCATATCAGAGTAACAGTTAATAAAAACTTAGTCTGAACACTACCCAAGACAACTGAGCGTGCAAAACGTCTTCCCCGCTTAGGGCAGACTGAAATAGCATGAGAGGCATCACCACAGTAGAAACATAACCCATTGCGCTTTCGAAACTCATGACGCTGTGCCCCAGAAACCACTCCATCACACTGCATGGGTTCAGAAGCAGGTTCACAAGGCAACACTATTCCAGGCATACTTCTCCGCTCACGTAAACGTCTGTCAATTTGAATCGCTAATGACATAGAATCATTGAGACCAGAGGGGACAGGGAATCCCACCATAACATCCTTTACATTATCTGACAGACCCTTCCGAAAAAGGGCTGCCAAAGCGTCGTCATTCCATTTGGTCAGGACTGCCCACCTACGGAATCTCTGACAGTATAACTCAGCGTCATCAAGCCCCTGATTTAATGCCAACAAGGCTTTTTCAGCTTGATCAGTGACATTAGGCTCATTGTACAATAACCCCAAGGCCTGAAAAAATGCATCAACATCACTCGAAACAGGATCCCCAGGTGTCAGGGAAAAAGCCCAATCCTGAGGATCGCCGCGCAGGAGAGAGATGACAATTTGAACCTGCTGGGCTGCGTTCCCTGAGGACTTAGATTTTAAGGCAAAAAACAATTTACAATTATTTTTGAAATTCAGAAACTTGGCTCGATCCCCCAAAAACAAATCTGGCATGGGAATCCTAGGTTCCACAACAGGCAACCTAGCAAGATAGGTAGCAATACTCCGAACCTCAGTGGCAAGCTGATCCACACGGCCAGACAACTGTGCAAACTCCATTGAGAGAAAAAATCCTCCCCAGCACCCAGAGATACAGAGGGAAAAAAAAAAAAATGCAACAAACAGAAAAATATCTCTGACAACTCTGACAACCTTTTTTCTTTCACAATATTTTTCCCTTCTGTGAGTACCATATCATTTTCAGTTGGGCCGGTGATACTGTTATGATTTGGTAGCTGAGGAGTGCAGGCAAAAAAGGCAATACACCAGAGCAGTTGGAATCTATGAGATTGCAGTACCCTGACTAACCACCACAACTAGAGGCAGCCGTGGAGCGTTCCTACGTTGGTCCTAGACGCCTCGTCACAGCCTGAGAAACTAACTACACCTAAAGATAGAAAGAGGAAAGCTATCTGCCCCGGAGCAGATCCCCAAAGAACATAGAAAGCTCCCAAACATGTAATGGCGGTTAGACAAGAAGAAATGCTGACACAGACAGAAAATAGTATGAGCAAACGTTGGGGCCCAAACTACCTAAATAGAAAAGGATAGGAAGGGCACTTACTGCAATCCCAAAAAACCCTGAAAAGCACCAACTCTACTAATTTCAAAAAACACCTGAGATCACACGACCTCTACCACCTAAATTAGTTCTCTGGTGTAACAAAATCAAAACAGCAGCCACTGAAAAAACTGGAAAAAGCAAATGTACAAACATCAGTGGCTGAACTAAACTGAGAGGGCAAAAGCCCCCGGAGGGGACCCTGAAGGCCCCCACAGAAGTGCAGGACAAAATGCAAAAATCAAGCACAAAAACAAAAAGAAGAAAATGTCTTATCTGTTAGCAGGAGATGCAGACACGACACAGCAGGCTACAAAGGAAACAGGAATCAAGGATTGAGACCAGAACAATTGATCACCGGCAACCCTGATGGGAAGGCGACTCCCTTATATAAGACCAGTCAGTAACACCTGATTCCCAATCCTCACAATCTTCACTGGACAGTCCAGTACCGCTTGTAACCACCAGAGGGAGCCTCTGCTCAGAACTCATTTCAAGTCCATTCACAACACTCACCCTCACACCGTCGCTGCACGTCCCTGCATCTCTATCCCGGCGTACGTCAGCTTCTTCCGGTGTGGTGCGGTCACGTGGTACCGCTCATTAAGGTCATGAATATGGACGCCACCCCTATGGGAGTGGAGTCGCATCCATATTCATGACCTTAATGAGCGGTACCACGTGACCACACCGCACAGGATAGAAGCAGACGCGCCGGGACAGGGATGCAGGGACGGAAGGTGAGTATGTACGTGGAGATGACCCGCGGTGTTATGATTTGGTAGCTGAGGAGGACAGGAGCAAAAAACAGCCAAGGCAGCCGAACACCCAGAGAAGTTCGGAACTAATGGGTTGCAGATCCCTAAACTAACCGCACAACTAGAACCAGCCGTGGGACGTACCTACGGTGACCTAGACGCCTCAGCACAGCCGGAGAGCTAGCTACACCTAAAGATAGAAACAGGAAAGCTAACTGCCCTGGAGTAGAGCCCCAAAGGAATAGGTAGCCCCCATACATATAATGGCGGTTAGTCAAGACGAAATACAAACGCAGGCAGAAAATAGAGTGAGCAAACGCTGGGGCCAAACACTGCCTAGATAGGACAGGACAGAATACGATCTGCAACCCAGCAAAACCCTAGAAAAACTTCCAACACTTCTGATTTCAAAAATGCTGAGATCACACGATCTCGCCACCCGCTAAATCAGATCTCTGGTGTGAACAAGTGGCTAACCCGCAGCCACTCAAATAGCAGGGACAGCGCAATTGAACAAATAAACAGTGGCTACTGAAAAACAGAGTAGCACAGGCCCCTGGAGGGGAAGCCGGCTAACCTCCCACAAAAGTGCAGACAAAAAATGGAAATGGCAAACACGATCTACCGACGATAGCAGTGACGTGCCTGGTTGAAATCCTGCGCCAATTCGCGGCCGGACTGTGCCTGTCGCTGATTGGACGCGTCCGGCCAGGATTTCCGTTACAGATGGAAGTTATAAGTTAGACAATTATATAGTAGATTATCGATCTGTGCTCTTTTTGGGTAGAAAATCTATCCATGTAAAAAAAAAACCTATGTTTCTCTTCTTTTCGGTGACATTACAACCACCATCTTGACTGAAGAAAGTTATACTTTTTAATACATGTACGTTAATCTTCATGTTTTTCATTCAATAATGTATATCATTAGAGTTGACAAATGGTTGATTAATTATTGAGAATCCTTGACATTGGTTGTTTTACAACATAATTCTATACAATTAAGAGCATGTGTTTATTCTGGTATTGTTTACACCATATATTTGGTGGTGTTTTATACATATATTATCTTTCCTCTTCAGCATGTCAGTTAAATTGTTCTATGCATGGTCACTGTAATTCCGTCACTAAGCGGTGTGTCTGTGACCCCTTCTGGATGGAAAATTTTATACGTCGTCAGTTTGGTGATGGCGAGAGCAACTGTGGTAAGTTTCTCCTTTACAGCTCCAGTTATACATTTGTAAGGTTTGCTAGGACTGAATGTCACTGGTCACAATTGTGGGAAGATGCAGAACATCTGTATTAGTTACTGCCTCCATCCCAGCATTCTTAGGGTTCATTCAGACGTCTGTGATTTTTCAACAGTGTTTGTATGCCTAAACCAGGAGTGGAACAGACAGAGAACAACTATAAATGGAAGATTGACACCTGTCAATTTTTTTTTTTCTGGCATACAAACACAGATGAAAAATCTCTGACATCTGAATGAGCCCTTAATTTCTCTCTCCCCTCCAGAATCCACAGTTATTACTAATCTTCCCTCATCTCTGAAGCCCCTTATACATTTACTCAGTTGACAGACTTCGTAGGATTTCCTGTGTCCTGCCCCGGAAGCTTAAATAATAAACCATATAAATTACAAATTGAGAAAAATGATTAATAAAATAAGTCTTAGAGGAATGAACATATTTTTAAACTTTATATAATATATGCCAGAACCTTAAATATAAGTAAGAACCATAGGGGAAGCTCACGATATAATGGGGACAATATCAAAGAACAAAAAATAGAGCCTATGTGCCCCCAAAAGGTGTAACACTTCTTATAAATACATTTTATTGAACATGTTTTAAAATGGTCATGAATCACAAAAAAATAATGCAAAATGCTAACTGCCAGGGAGGGAGCTGACAGAAACACTGTAAATTCATCAGATGTGAGATCCAAGGCATCTAGATAAGTAATTAATAGTGATAATTTAGTGTACAATTGTATCTAATACAAAAATAAGATGCAAAGGATTTCACGTATTATGATGAAGGTGATTACATGCATTATCAAGTAACAGCACTATACCTATGGGTGAATGCTGCTAAAGAACAGCCAGTAGCAATACAATGGAGTGCATAATTACTCACCCTTAAAGTGCAACAAATGCCTGTGTGCACTGATGAGCCCCAACGCGCGTTTCGTGTCTGCATCATCTGGGGGCCTATTTGTGTTCTATGTGTGTGGTAATAAAGATATATATAAAAGGATCCCATGTGTCCCAGGTGTAGCACATAAGCGTCGCTTCTGGTGGGCGGGGTCTCCTCACCTATCCTCGTCACATCCGGCCAATCATGGAAGCAATGCACGTCAGGAAGAATTTTTCCGGTGACATCAGTGACACGCATTGCTCCATCCATCCAGATGCCTTTGGTGACGGGAGCAGACAGGACAAACCATACGCATGCGCGCCCAGCGGGGATGATGTGTCAGCAACCAGGGTAATATGTATAGCGCCATGTCTGACAAAAAAGCACCTGTAAAAGAAGGAGTAAAACACATGAATGAAGATGATCAACAGAGCATGCCCAAACATTAATGGCATGATTGAATGAACACCGGCCAATCATATCCCTTATGGATACTTTATGACAATGACCGAATTTAGAATAATGACAGCATCTACTTCTGTTCACAATTTTGCAGATATAAACATACATATATGAAGGCAAAACATAATATATACACAACATATAATCGCATAATGTCATTGCCAGGCACGCACTGGAAGCACACTCTCACAGATTTGATAAGTTGAAGGCATGAGATGGTGTGATCCATATCATTTGTCAAAAAAACAGACTACTAAATAAAAAAAAATAACAAAGACACACATAATTAAAAACACATACAATTAAAAATAACCCAGAGATATAATAAGGAATGGGAAAAGGGAGGGACAGAATACCTGAAGCATTTCCTGTGTCCTACCCGGACGCTCAAATAATAAACCATATACCGTAAATCATAAATTGAGAAAAGTAATAAAATAAGTTTTAGAGGAATGAACATACTTTTAAGCTCTAGTTGCCTATTGGAAAATACAAACAGAAAGCCAAGATTAATCTAAAAATGCCAATAGAACAATGTTTTCTAATACACAGTTCACAATGTGTGTTCACCTCTGCAGACTGGAGTGTGCTGTATGTGGTTATCACAAGCTTCCTTTGTGTGGTGGCCCTGGGACTGCTCGTCTGGTGCACAGTCTGTTGTTGTAGAAGGTGAGTGATACTTCTATTTGCTAATTAGTTTTAATGAACTGTTTCCACATATGAATTTGCTACAATATGTCATTTATTTCATTAAACCCCTCTGTTCAATCATATATACGGAGAGCTGTGTAAGTTGGAGAATGACAGTCATATGTAATAGTATTTACCTAGAGAGACGGAAATTATTGAGTGAGGCAGCCTTCATAATAAATAGTCCATTTTTTTTTTACCAGATTCTTGACCAGCAACGAAAGTGTTGCGTTCAGGTACCAGTTCATATTCTGTAATGTACAGTCATGGTCAAAAGCTTTGAGAATGACACAAATATTATATTTTCACATGATCTGCTGCCCTCTGGTTTTTATGTGTGTTTGACAGATGTTTTTATCACAGACAGAAATATAATTGCAAACATATGAGTAACAAAAGCTTATATTGACAGTTAGAATGAGTTAATGCAGCAAGTCAATATTTGCAGTGTTGACCCTTCTTCTTCAGGACCTCTGCAATTCTCCCTGGCATGCTCTCAATCAACTTCTGGACCAAATCCTGACTGATAGCAGTCCATTCTTGCACAATCAATGCTTTCATTTTGTCAGAATTTTTAGGTTTTTGTTTATCCACCCGTCTCTTGATGATTGACCACAAGTTCTCAATGGGATTAAGATCTGGGGAGTTTCCAGCCCATGGACCCAAAATCTCTATGTTTTGTTCCCTGAGCCATTTAGTTATCACCTTTGCTTTATGGCAAGGTGCTCCATTATGCTGGAAAAGGCATTGTTGATCGCCAAACTGCTCTTGGAGGGTTGGGAGAAGTTGCTCTTGGAGGACATTCTGGTACCATTCTTTATTCATGGCTGTGTTTTTAGGCAAGACTGTGAGAGAGCCGATTCCCTTGGCTGAGAAGCAACCCCACACATGAATGGTTTCAGGATGCTTAACAGTTGGCATGAGACAAGACTGGTGGTAGCGCTCACCTTGTCTTCTCCGAATGAGGCGTTTTCCTGATGTCCCAAACAATCGAAAAGGGGATTCATCAGAGAAAATAACTCTACCCCAGTCCTCAGCAGTCCACTGCCTGTACCTTTTGCAGAATATCAGTCTGTCCATGATGTTTTTTCTGGAGAGAAGTGGCTTCTTTGCTGCCCTCCTTGAGACCAGGCCTTGCTCCAAGAGTCTCCGCCTCACAGTGCGTGCAGATGCACTCACACCTGCCTGCTGCCATTCCTGAGCAAGCTCTGCACTGCTGGTAGCCCGATCCCGCAGCTGAAACACTTTTAAGAGACGGTCCTGGCGCTTGCTGGTCTTTCTTGGGCGCCCTGGAGCCTTTTTGGCAACAATGGAGCCTCTCTCCTTGAAGTTCTTGATGATGCGATAGATTGTTGACTGAGGTGCAATCTTTCTAGCTGCGATACTGTTAGGCCATTTTTGTGCATTGCAATGATGACTGCACGTGTTTCTTTAGAGATAACCATGGTTAACAGAAGAGAAACAATGATGCCAAGCACCAGCCTCCTTTTAAAGTGTCCAGTGGTGTCATTCTTACTTAATCATGACAGATTGATCTCCAGCCATGTCCTCATCAACACCCACACCTGTGTTAATGGAGCAAATCAATCACTGAAAAGAGGTTAGCTGGTCCTTTTAATGCAGGGCTGCAATGATGTTGAAATGTGTTTTGGGGGATAAAGTTCATTTTCTAGCCAAGTATTGACTTTGCAAGTAATTGCTGTTAAGCTGATCACTCTTTATAACATTCTGGAGTATATGCAAATTGCCATTAGAAAAAGTGAAGCAGTAGACTTTGTAAAAATTAATATTTGTGTCATTCGCAAAACTTTTGGCCATGACTGTACATTTTCATCAGGCTATTCTCTTGGGTGCGGTCAGTGCTAGCTAACCACAATCCTGGCAGTTTATAGCCTTAGATGCCGCAGTCACTTGTGACCAAGGCATTTGAGTTGTTTGCCAGAGGATGGCGGCTCTGTCTGTCACCTCATTGCCCAAATGCTTTGGAATATGTTAGTGCTTTAAAAATTAATAATAATAATAATAATGTTATTATTACTGTATGCTATAAATAGTTGAATGAACAGGTAGAAGTGTTTAGTGTATTTTATGAGTCAATACAAGTTAAAGCCCCCTTGTGCGAATGAAGGTAAAAAAAATTCACATATTTGATATCGCCATGTCTGTAATGACCAGATCTTTTAAAACTACATTTAACCTATGTGATGAATACCTAAACTGCTATTTTTGCATGTTCTGCTTCACAATGAAAGCAGAATAAAATATAATTGAAAATCTTATGTGTTAAAGATTTTTCTTTTTTTTTTTTTTTGTATCTGCATAATTGGAATGAACCTGCAGAACAAAGATGACATTATACATGGTGCACATGTAAAATGGTGCAAAATTTATAGCGCAAAAACCGATGCCAGAATTGTTACGTTTTACCAGTTCTTACCCCGGAAAATTAATTATATTTTAAAAGTGTTATATCCACCATGAAGGTGCCTTTTAAAAATATAACCACAAATGAAAAGTTATGGCTATGCAACAATGAAAAAATGATAAAAAAAAAGAGAAGTTGGTGCTTTTGATCCAAACAAGCCTGGTTCTTAAAGGGTTAATCAATGCTTCTGAAGATGTGATGCCGACTAGTCCGCATTATTCTGTGGCTGGTGCAAACCCTCATGCCTGACTCTGTTGATGTCTCGTATCTGACTATCATCAGATCCAGTCCTGTAGCTTGTGTCATGGCTGTGGAATATACAGGTAAATATGTGAGAAAGGACCCGGCTAAAGACTTCTAGGATAAATGTAGCTGATGCTATCAGCATTGTGTGTGCTGTGACTAGCATGACACCATTTTTACAATCTATGCCTGGACGCTCCATTCATTATCTATGGGGCCAACAGAAACAACCATGGGCTCTACTCACTGTACAAGGCTGTTTCCGTCAGCCCAATAGAGAATGAATGGAGCAACAGCGCACAAACGATAACGCAGCTCCTTTCAAAATCACTCTTCAAGACCCCTGTCCTAGTGAAAGGTAAGGGGCCCAGTCATCAGACTATCCTGTGGATAGTTAATAATTTGACTTTGTGGGACATCCCCTTTACCATCTGCCAAAGGACTTTTACATTTTCTAAGAAAACATTTAAAATGTTTTTGTTTTTTTCATTCTTGAAGGAAAAAGGGAAAACCGAAACGGAAGAGTAGATATAAAATGCTGGAAGCAACAGATGACCAAGAAAGTATGGAGCTGAAATCAAGTATCAAAACTGGTAATTATGCACATGGAGGACAATAGATGTTTTACATAAAGCTTTGGAGTTAAGGTACTGCCACACTAAACAATCCCGCTAGCGATAACGATAACGACGCATACTAATGCGATCGCTAGCGGGATTGTTTCTATATCGCTGATAGCGATATCGTTAAGGACGCTATCGCGGTTAGCGATCTCCTTAACGACTTTAGCGGTACAAAAGTACCGCTAAATCGCTAAGAAAAGGTGCCACACTCAGCGATAATACTTACCCAGCGGGAGCGCCGACGATAAAATAGGGTCCGGAACGATTCCAGCGACGAGCGAGATCACAGCAGGATCTCAGCAGGGAGCTCGTCGCTGACAGATGCCGCACACAACAACATCGCTAACGGGATCGCTAAATAGTGACGTTTTTTAGCGATCCCGTTAGCGATGTTGTTTAGTGTGGCATACCCTTTACTTTGCTCATGCTTAAGAAGACCTGTCACCATAGCATGATCCTTCTTATTAAATACAATAAATACTTGGCAATAAACACATGAACTACAATAGCAGAGAACACGTGTGGACCAGATAAAAGAATACATATAACAGTCAGCCAGAGACTACCTGCTAGGGGTTACTTATGGAGGGGCCTTGCCCGTGGCTACCATCAGATAACCAGATCACTGCAGCCAAACACAAGTAATCAGGGGGACAACTAGTCCCAGCAAACATCCACACACTGCCGTCACCTAGCAGCATCTGCAATATTAGTGCGGCGCTGCCTGTTGACCATGATAGAGTATGTTCAGACACAGATGTGATAGACTCCTTGTCATCTCAGGCAGGATTACAATGGCAGATAACACCTATATACACTGCTGATTATACAGGATCCTCGATTCACAATAGGTGATTTCACAGCTCTCTTTTCCTCCTCCCTTCACAATGATCTTTACAGCCTCGTTACATTGTGATATGTAAAAAAAAAAGTACTTTTAACAACCTGATTTAAAGGAACTCTGTCAGCACAGAATGACTTTTCACACCAAGTATAGGTGATCGGTGCCTCACGGCGGGGCCAATCACTTAAGTGCAGCTTCCCATCAACTAGACAAGTGAATGAGGCATTAGAGTATTTCATGACCATCTTTTTTATGCAATATGACAATATTTTTTTTCATTAGGTGTAAAATTGAAACCTACAGTCCAAAATACAAGTTTGATGCATTCAGAATCGGAGCTAGACAGCGATGACAATGCTTACACCTGGTCTGACCGCGAGAAAGGCAAACTCCTCAGACCTCAGAACGGCTCCTTGCGTAATGGACAAGCCTCTCACAAAAACCAAAGAGAGGAGTTGTTCTAGTGTAGAGTCTACACACTGGAATTCATTTCATTTTTGGCAGGATAGTGCAAGTTGTCCCACTGTCCTCTCCACCACTGCTAGTTTACTCTGTGGACAAAGCTGCTACCCTGAACTGCTTTTCAAGAAGTGGATATTTTGGTAGAAATATCAACTCCTTTGCTCTTCTTAGAGCACTGAGGCTCTGGACATACTTGAAGTGGAATTTTTTATTGGGAAATACTACTGGATTTATGCTAATAGATTTTTTGATTAAGTAATTTAATTTTTTCTGCACAGTTTCTTGGGTAAACAACCCCAAGAGTGAGCCACACTGTTAAACGTAATCAAGTATAAATGCACTACTGCGCCACGTCCTCACTGTCAATGAAGGATCAAATGTGAATCGCACTGGGCATATTCTACAGCCCAACCTCTCTTCTTTTCTTACAGTCTAAAACAACGAAACATCCGGCTTGTTCATTTTGTAGCACTTACTTTTCTAGAAAAGTTCTTTTGTCTTCTGTGTGGTCACTGTTCTGAACCATCAGTGAATCTGAAGGGATTAAGCTGGTAAACTGGCTGGCTTTATTGAGAAAAGGTAACCTATAACACTGGATGGTCTACAATAAAGACAAACTATGAGTCACTTCCTTTATTTCTGTTTTAAGAACTTACTAAAGTGCAAACATGTTCTTACTCTGAAGCCGTCATCAACTGATATATGCATTGTAATAAAAATTGATGGAAGCTGCTTTAAGTACAGTGCCTTGAAAAAGTATTCATGTCCCATGAGCTTTTCTCCATATTTCCAGGTAACACCTCCAAACTTAAATTAATTTTATTGGAATTTTTGTGATATACCAACCCTAAGTAGCAAAAGTATTTGTAAGATGTACAAGAAATGATACATGTTTTTCTAATTATTTTAAAAATATACATCTGAGTCAATACTCGGTAGGACCACTTTTCTCGGCAATTACTGCTGCAAGGCTTTCAGGGTAGGTCTGTATCAGCTTTGGACAGCTAGAGGCTAAAAGTTTTGCCCATTCTTTGCAAACTTGCACTAGCTCAGTGAGATTGGATGAAGGGCATCTGTGAACAGTCTTGCCACAGATTCTCAATGGGATTTAGATCTGGACTGTGACTGAGCCATTCAAAAACATGAATCTGCTTTCATATAAATCTCTCCATTGTAGCTCTGCTGGAAGGTGAGCCTACATCTCAGTCTCAAGTCTTTTGCAGCCTCGAACAGGTTTTCCTCAAGAATTGCTCTGCATTTACCTTCAGCCATCTTCCCATCAACTCTGGTCATTTTCCCTGTCCCTGCTGAAGAAAATCATTACCACAGCATGATGCTGCAACCACCATGTTTGACTGTGGTGATGGCATTTTCAGTGTGATGTGCAGTGTTAGTTTTCCGCCACACATAGCATTTTGCATTTAACCAAAAGGTCTATTTTGGTCTCATCTGTCCAGAGCGCCTTCTTCCACATTCTAGCTGTATTCTCTACATGGCTTTTTGCAAACTGCAAACAGGACTTGTTATGGTTTGCTATAAAAAATTGCTTTCTTTTTGCCACTTTTCCATAAAGGCCAGATTTGTGGAATATATGACTAATAGTTGTCCTGTGGCCACATTCTACCATCTGAGCTGTAGATCACTGCAGCTCCTCCAGAGTTACTATTGGCCTCTTGCCTTCTTCTTTAATAAGTGGTCTCACCGCTTGGGACGTAAGTTTAGGTGGACAGCCAAGTCTTTGTAGGTTTGCAGTTGTGCCACCTTCCAGTTTTGGATGATGGATAGAACACTGCTCCGTGAGATGTTCAGAGCTTGGGCTATTTTTTTATAACCTAACCGTGCTTTTACTCTTATTCACAACTTTATCCCTAACCTGTCTGGTGTGCTTCTCGGTTTTCATGATGCTTGATTCCTAATGTTCTCAAACAAACCTCTGAGACCTTCACAGAACAGCTGTAGTTATACTGAGAATAAATTACACACAAGTGGACTCAGTTTACTAGTTATGTGATTTCTGGAGGCAATTGGTCACTCATGGGTAACAGACTACACGTGTCTGAATGCAAATGCACGTCACATTTTTCAGATTTATATTTTTAAAATATTTAGAAAACCATGTATAATTTTTTTACTCTTCATAAATACTTGTTACTTTGTGCCGGCATGTCACATAAAATCCCAATAAAATACATTTAAGTTTGTGGGAATAATGTAAAAAAAATGGAAAAATTCATGGGGTACGAATATTTTAAGGCACTGTATGTATTAAAGTGGTTGTCTTAAGTTTTTATGTGGTTAAAATTGCAGTGTTTGTAAAAACAAACCACATTACAATTTATTTTTTATTAATAATCTTTTCCAGTTTCAAACAGTGGAGGGATTTTTATTTCTATAGCAAACAGTTTGGTGCTTAGGTATCCCTCCACCCTGCAGTTTGAGTGGTTGGTTGCCTAGGTAATGCGTGCACCCTGCAGGTAGGCTCTATGCTTTAGAGCAGGGGTCTCAAACTGCATTCCTCGAGGGCCGCAAACCGTGCATGTTTTCAAGATTTCCTAGGTGCTGGAATCATTATCTGTGCAGGTGATTAAATTATCACCTGTGAAATCCTGAAATCCTCCCTTGAGGAATGCAGTTTGAGACCTCTGCTTTAGAGATTACTCACGCAACTATCTAGTTGGCCGGATCGTTGCATCCAGCCAGATTCAGGATAGCTGCGCTTCTTTTGCGGACGTGACTGGTCCAATAAGTTCAGTGTTCGTCTGAACTCAGACTAGGTTCGGATGGCCATACTAAAATTTTGGCGAGTCTTGTGCACAAATGGGTACCTAAACATTTACATAAACTAGCCTGGTTCATAAAACGGACCAGACCTATGCATGTGGCAATTTTTCTTTTTCACAGTGGTCAGTATAAAAACTCACCATATGCACTGGCAAACAGGTTATCATGTAATCAGTGTGCGGTCTGTGGAGCATACAAGAAACATTGTGGCCAAATATACATTTGTCTAGATGAGCCCAAGAGCTGGATTTAGGTGGCCATATTTTCGGAGCTATGTCCTTCTGCTCAACGGACAGCACACTGATCCAATAACAACCTGTTTGCCATGGCACACCGGCAATTTTTCACGCAGTCCAAAGAAAATGGCAGCATGCATTGGTCTGTTCCATTTTATAGACCAGACTACTGTATGCCAATAGCGAACATGTCCTGTGCTCATCCACGCAATCTGCTGACGTAATTGGCCAAAGTTTTAGTATGGCCAGATTCAGATGGGTGTATTTTCTGTCGATGTGCTGACTGTGTGCTCAATGGACAGCACACAGAGTCAATAATAATGGGTGTGCCTATGCACCTCAATAATTTTTCACAAAGTGGTCTGGTGATAAAAATGTCAGCATGCACCAGTCTTGGTCAATTTACGGACCTGATTAGTGGATGAAATGCAGGCAGCTCCTCCGCTTGTCTGCTATGCATATCATCAATGCAGCTGCACACAGAGCCAGTAGGGATGAGTTTTTCAAGAAGAATCCACTTCAATGTACACACAGAAAAAAGCTCAAGAACTCGCTCTGAAAAGCAAAGTGGCTTTGAAGCTGTTTGTGAGGGGGATTTTAGAGTAGATCTGCTGGAAAATCCTCCTCAAAACCTTGTGTAAACGTAGCCTTACAGGTTTCTATCCCAATACAGGTTCATCAGGAGTTTAAAAAAAAGACAAAAAAAATTATTCCCCCTTTGAAAAGAGATGTTAATAGCATAACAAATGTAATATTTATCGATATATATCACCATTGACATTACAACAAGAAGTAGTAGTCATGGAATTATGGAAATCACACATGTTAATGATATGCAAAAGATGAAAAATTGAAATAACATTTCAGTATGAGCGCCATGGTGAGAAATACATGCACTTACACGCTTCGCCATGCTATCAATGTGGTTTTTAGTGGATGTCTGAGGAAGATTTTGCCACACTGAATGCACTTGGACACGCAGATAATCAAGATCTGATGCTGCCAGCTCCCTCTGCAATTGCAGATAAATGATGTCTCATGTATTCTTAATGGGAGATGAGTCCGGAGATACTGCAGGCCATGGTAGCACATTTAGGCCAAGCAAGCTGCCCACGGCAGCATGAGGAATATGTGGCCTGGCATTGTGTTAAAAAAAAAAAATAGTTCTAGAACACTTTGGAGAAACCATTGGTTTAATGACCAAGTCAATGTAATGCCAAGCTGTTAGTATACCTGGAATGAAGACTAGAAAGGTTCGGCTACCGTACCTTATGCCAGGCCACACCAATCCAGGCGTAAGACCTGTGTGCTATTCCTTCATAAAGGCTGCTTCATGACATTGCCCTTGTGGTCTTGTCAGATTTGAAGAATGGTACATAGTGATCCATTCTGTACAGGAAGTTAAATTAGACCTCAGACACCAAGCCTAAGGTGTTAAACAGCATCTACGAGAACCATCATAAAGCGTTTGCACTCTTGCTATGAGCTGGATGTCCAGCTACAGATGTTCAATTGACCTCATGTGATGGCTCTCAAAGGATATCATGATACAGAGCAAGACTGGAATGAAGGTCTACTTTGTTCAGCAATGACTCGCGCTTTTGTCTTGGACGCAAAGATAGCCAGAGATTGGAAGGTAGACCGAGTGTCCAACGTCACAAAGAGGCCTTCATGACGGAACGTGAAAGTGTCACATGAGTTGTTTTTCAACACGATAATGCCACGGTGCATGTTGTTTGGGCAACTGTGAGCGGCCTGTGTGGTCTAAATGTGCTACTATGGCCTGCAGCATCTCCGCATTTGTCTCCCATCGAGTACATATGTGCCGTCTTTGGTTGGCAATTGCAAAGGTAGCTGCCAGAAGCAGATTTTGATGATTTGCATGTCTGAGTGCATTCAGCGTGCCAGAACATTCCTTAAAACCTCATTGATAACATGCTAAGGCATATAAGTGAAAGGCCGGGATCACACATGCGAGTAAATCGTTCGACAACCGCATGTGAAATCCCAGCTCTGGCGCCGGCACTCGGGAGTGGAGCGCGCGGCTGCATAGAACTACATGCAGCCGCGCACTCCACTCCCGAGTGCCGGCGCCAGAGCTGGGATTTCACATGCGAGCGACGGACGTTTTCGTCGCATGTGTGATCCCGGCCAAAGAGGTATTCTCATCTCCAAGATCCTATCCCAATATGTATTAGGTGTAATAATAATATTAGAAATACCTCAAATTAGAAATGTAGTATAGTTCTTCTGATTCGTTATATCGCTTACCTCATTGCAGGACCTTGGGTATCCATTATTACTACCACTAGCAACTTGCTGTCACTATATGAGTGGGCATAACAATGAATACCTGCAATGCCTGCACATGAGGAAAGAGACATAATGAATCAGAAGAAATATACTACATTTCTAATTGGTATTTGCTAATATTATTATCATTATTAAATCTACTACATTTTGGGATAGTACCTTTGAGATAAGACTACCCCTTCAATGTGTTTCTGACCTTGGCACTCATACTAAAAAAATGTTTTAATGTTTTGCAAATCATTAACATGTAAACGAACCCAATGTAATCTATGTAAAATACATGGCTAGAATGCGTTCATGAAACACACACATTTGAATGGTGCAGCATTTTAAAGGAGTATACTCATCTTGTATATTTAAGGCATATCAACTGGATATTGCACCAATATGTAGTAGATGATAATGTGGTCGCTGTTGCCCTGTGCTGAAAGTGGAGAGGTAGTTATTATTTCCATTCATTGGTATGTAAGCCCCCTCCTCCCCTATACTAACAGTGTTGGCATCAGAACCCCATTCTTGAGATAAATGCAGGTCCCAGTGGTGGAACCTTCATCTACTTTACCTCTAAGGCAGGGTGAGCAATTAATTTTCCCGGGGAACCACATGAGAGACCATGACTGTTGTGGAGTGCCGAACCAATAGCTTGAAATTAATTCTACTCAATATTAATTTATTAATATTAATTGTATCACTTAAAGCGAACCTGTCAGCTGTTTTGGTCGCTATAAGATGCGGCCACTGCCTTTCAGGGCTTATCTACAGCATTCTATAATGCTGTAGATAAGCCCCCCAGAAAAATAAGTTTTATTATACTCACCCGGGGGGCGGACCAATCCGGTGCGTTCCGGTCCGATGGGTGCCACAGGTTCTGGTCCGAAGCCTCCCATCTTCTTGCGACGCCGCCCTCCTGCTTGCTTCATGGCTCCCCCAGCATCGTGCTTCTGCGCAGGCGTACTTCTCTGCCCTGTTGAGGGCAGAGAAAAGTACTGCAGTGCGCAGGCGCCGGGAACGGTCAGAGAGACCCTGCGCACTGCAGGAATTTGCTCTGATAAAAAAAGGGGAGAAGCCAGTGCTGCCTTTGGTCAGAACGCAATACATAAAGTGCATATGCACATATTAATTTCTAACTGTACTTTAAAATGAGACATTTAGCAAAAAATGTATAAATTCTTTGAGCCACCCCATTACGTCACGGCATTCTCATATGGGGCAGTCCTACTCTACGTTTTTTTATATTCGCTGTGCCATTACGGCCTCCTACATGTATTAAAAGCGAGACTGTATAAAATGCAGAAGTACCTGAAGCGTAAGGCTGTGGTTCCACGGTCCGGAACCACAGCGCTTTGGACGGAGCGGAAATTCCGCACCGCCCAAAGCCCCGCCCCCTTTCTGACGCGCGCTCTTTCCAGATGTGTTCAGGACACCTCCGGAACACATCCGGAATGATCGCAGCATAGCCCTGTGTTATTTCCGTTGCGGCGACGCAGCGTCGCCGCAAGACGCTAGGACATGCTGCGGTCTGAAAAGACGCGCCGCATGTCCGGAAACGCAGGTCTTCCGCCTGCGTATTTTTACGCATAGTGGAGACGGGATTTCTTGAAATCCCCTCCACTATGCTGTAACATCTGGATGCTGCGTGTTTGGCGCTGCGCCAACGCACAGCGTCAAACACGCAGCAAATCCGGAGTGTTTCCTTATCGTGGAAACATACCCTTACTGAAACATTCCCATGGCGCCAGAAGAGCAAGCGCAGGTAAAGGCCGACCAGGTCCGGATATGGACATTTCAGATCTGACCTCCACACTGCCAAACCAGCAACCACAGATGAAGGGTGAAACAGGCCCAGACACAGGTGCATAATCAAATACAGCCTGGGGCAGGGTAGGGCTGCTAAATGTCTCATTTTAAGTACAGTAATGTATTGCGTTCTGACCATAGGCAGCTCTGGCTTCTCCCCTTTTTTAAGGTATTTGCTCTGCCCTCAACATGGCAGAGAAGTATGCCTGCGCAGGAGCAAGATGCCAGGGATCCATGAAGCAAGCAGGAGGGCGGCGTCGCAAGAAGGAGGCGCCAGACCTGCAACACTCATCGGACCGCCCCTCGGGTGAGTATAATAAAACATATTTTTTTTTATCTTGCAGGTTAGATCAGGGGCTTATCTACAGCATTATAGACGCGCCCAAACCACAGGTGACAGGTTCCCTTTAATATTGAGCAGAATTAAGTATGCAGACACCCCCTGTGTATCTTTGAACCCAAATACAGCCCTTTCTGTATATCATATAAACCCCCCCCACAGCCCCTCATATACAGAATGAGCCTCACACAGCCTCCCCATACACAGCATGAGCTCCACACAGCCTCCCCATATACAGCATGAGGCTACACACAGCCTCCCCATATACTGCCTGAGACCCCCACACAGCCTCCCTATATATACTGCATGAGCCCCACAGTCTCCCCATATACTGCATGAGGCTCCACACAGCCTCCCTATATATACTGCATGAGCCCCACAGTTTCCCCATATACTGCATGAGGCCCCACACAGCCTCCCTATATATACTGCATGAGCCCCACACAGCCTCCCTTTATATACTGCATGAGCCCCACAGTCTCCCCATATACTGCATGAGGCTCCACACAGCCTCCCTATATACACTGCATGAGCCCCACAGTCTCCCCATATACTGCATGAGGCTCCTCACAGCCTCCCTATATATACTGCATGAGCCCCACACAGCCTCCCTATATATACTGCATGAGCCCGTATCTCCACATACTGAATGAGGCCCCACACAGCCTCCCCATATACTACATGAGCCCCACACAGCCTCCCCATATACTACATGAACCCCACTCAGCCTCCCTATATATACTGCATGAGCCCCACAGTCTCCCCATATACTGCATGAGGCTCCCCACAGCCTCCCTATATATACTGCATAAGCCCCACACAGCCTTCCCATATACAGCATGAGCCCCAGTCTCTCCACATACTGAATGAGGCCCCACCCAGCCTCCCCATATACTACATGAGCCCCACACAGCCTCCCCATATACTGCATGAGCCCCACACAGCCTCCCTATATATACTGCATTAGCCCCACAGTCTCCCCATGTACTGCATGAGGCTCCCCACAGCCTTCCCATATACAACATGAGCCCCAGTCTCCACATACTGCATGAGGCCCAAATAGCCTCTCCATGTACAGCATGTCACCCCATAGCCTCCCCATGTGCAGCATGATACCCCCATAGCCTCCCCGTGTGCAGCATATCACCACCATAGCATCCCCATTTTCTGCATGACAGCTCCATAGCTTTCCCATG
>JARQOD010000002.1:390967391-391034799 GCA_033576555.1 Oophaga sylvatica
CCTCCCTATATATACTGCATGAGCCCGTATCTCCACATACTGAATGAGGCCCCACACAGCCTCCCCATATACTACATGAGCCCCACACAGCCTCCCCATATACTACATGAACCCCACTCAGCCTCCCTATATATACTGCATGAGCCCCACAGTCTCCCCATATACTGCATGAGGCTCCCCACAGCCTCCCTATATATACTGCATAAGCCCCACACAGCCTTCCCATATACAGCATGAGCCCCAGTCTCTCCACATACTGAATGAGGCCCCACCCAGCCTCCCCATATACTACATGAGCCCCACACAGCCTCCCCATATACTGCATGAGCCCCACACAGCCTCCCTATATATACTGCATTAGCCCACAGTCTCCCCATGTACTGCATGAGGCTCCCCACAGCCTTCCCATATACAACATGAGCCCCAGTCTCCACATACTGCATGAGGCCCAAATAGCCTCTCCATGTACAGCATGTCACCCCATAGCCTCCCCATGTGCAGCATGATACCCCCATAGCCTCCCCGTGTGCAGCATATCACCACCATAGCATCCCCATTTTCTGCATGACAGCTCCATAGCTTTCCCATGTGCAGCATGACACCACCATAGAATCCCCATATGCTGCATGTCACCCCCATAAGCTCCCCATGTGCTGCATGTCACCCCCATAGCCTCCCTACGTGCTGCATGTCACCCCCATAGCCTCCCCATGTGCTGCATGTCACCCCCATAGCCTCCCCATGTGCTGCATGTTACCCTATAGCCTTCCCATGTGCAGCAGGTCACCCCCATAGCCTCTCTATGTTATGCATGACAGCCTCAGAATCCCCATGTTCTGCATGTCATCCCCATAGAATCCCCATGTGCTGTATGTCACCCCCATAGAATTCCCATGTTCATATGAAACAGGTTGCGGGATACAGTGTCAGACAGGAGGCAGAGCAAGGGTTAACAATTTTAATTAACAAAGGGAGCCTCCACGCAGGTAGGTGAACAGTTAAATGAGGGAATAAAGGGTTCAATTTGCAAAGGATATGCAGATTTAAGGAACAATGAATCAGGTAATGGCAGAAGTTGCTCAGTCTGTGACCGGCTGGGAAGACAAGAGCGCCAACAACAGCTGGCACAATCCTTATCCAAGAAGGTCCTGTAGGAAACGAGGATCCGTCTTCTGGTGGCAGCGATCGGTCTCCGGTACCGTCTGCTGAGCCCCTAATCCATAAGTTGATGCGGCTGAGTCAAGGCTACAGCGCTGTCCGGATCCAACGTAGACCGGCAAGTATCAACTGGCAAATCAGGGTGCAAGTGTCTGTCCCATACCCGGTTTCTCTTATGTGGCACGTGCGCTATCCTCACAGACACGGAAAGTATGTAACCTTGCTCTCTGGTAGTCACCTGGCACCTTGCACCTCTCTCTCTCAAGTCCCTGCTGGTAGCGGCATAAGTTAACGGATGCAGGCCTGCGCAGCATCGGTGCTCTGGGGACGGAGCACTCCTCTCGGCCTGCTGCACGCCGCCTGCCCGCGCCAAAACTCTCTAGGCCACCGGGTCTGTCTGCTTCAGTCTGTCGCAGCGCCGGCAGTTCAGATGTGGAGCGCGCTGCCTGTCTTACTGCTCGCCCGCTGACGGCGGGGGCCTCTGCAGCTTCACGCGCTTTCTATCTCAGCTTCCGGCCGGGTTCTCCGACTCATGGGGCCTGTCTGGTCCCCTATTTCTTCCCCCAGGAAACAGGAGACGCAGCCTCAACAGTTCCGGACCCGGCGCGGCACAGGTATCTGCAGCTCGGTCTTCCTCCTAACACACATGGAAAAAAAAAGAACACCACATACTCACCTTTGTCCTGTTCCCCAGCGCTCTGCTTCTGTTGCTGTCTCCGATTCGCTGACTCTCCAGCGGTACACAGCTGACGTGATGAAATGACGTCATCACGTCAGATGTTTCACACGCTGATTGGTGGAGGAAGTGGCTTGAGGCCCCTCCTCCAACAATGCTGTCTGTGCCTAGGAAGACAGAGAGCAGGTAGGCACGGTGCGGCCCGCGGACCTCTGGTTTCCAGCCCCACGGCTGTCTTGGTCCGCAGTCTGGACTGAGACAGCCAGAGAGCCTGATGTGGCCTGCGGGTCGCACTTTGTCCAGGTTTGCTCTATGGTATGTCCTGTAGATATGCCATAACAGTGTAAGGTGTGAAAACCCCTTTAATGAAAATTCTTGCTTCGCAGATATCGACTAATTTTGGTAGTATGTTCATTCTGATAACAAAAAAGGTCCTGCTGCCAATCTTCCCATGTCGGTCTGATTAGACCAGAGTAAAGGCCCCGTCACACATAATGAGATCGCTAGCGAGATCTTTATTACGTCACGATTTTGAGATCGCTGGAGAGCCGTATCGTGATCGTTGGGGAGCTGTCAAACATGCAGCACTTCCCAACGATTTTGGCCGCCCCAGCGATCTAACTAACGATCTCGTTGCTCGTTGGGATGCTTTCACACAGCAGCTATTTCAACGATGCACACCTTGATAGGGGCTGTACTGTGTCACCAATCATCTCTGATTGGTGGATGCTACTGCGTTCTGATTGGGCGGCAGGATTAAAATAAAGTCAGTAATATAATCCGGCACACCAAGCGATAGTAGGATGCAAAACAAAAATCTTTATTGGAACAGAGACAGCTCATGTGGAAAAACAAGGAACTCCGAAGAACAATGGCAAGCATAGGTACATAATATCTCAACGTTTCGGCGCTTTATGCCTTTTTCAAGAAGTACCATTTACTTAATGCCTATGAAAAGGACAACGTCCGGGAACTTCATAATGCGTTGGTCAGCTCACCAACGCATTATGAAGTTCCCGGACGTTGTCCTTTTCATAGGCATTAAGTAAATGGTACTTCTTGAAAAAGGCATAAAGCGCCGAAACGTTGAGATATTATGTACCTATGCTTGCCATTGTTCTTCGGAGTTCCTTGTTTTTCCACATGAGCTGTCTCTGTTCCAATAAAGATTTTTGTTTTGCATCCTACTATCGCTTGGTGTGCCGGATTATATTACTGACTGTATACTCTTTGTTTTCCCTGAGCACCCACAATACCAGTGAGCTTCCCCACTATTTTTTCTAAGGATTAAAATAAAACCACATTGTAGCAGTTCCGTCCCTTCGTTCCTGTTTGCGTTCTGGTTTCGGATCGTAGCAGCGTTCTTCGGCTGTGACTCTGTATCCATTCATCTGGGCTTTGTTCCTGACAAGCGTTCTGGTTTGTGGATTGTAGTGTTCTTCGGCTGTGACTCCACACAGCCCGGAGAATTCTGCTAAGATCTGTAGTCCAGCACGAGGTCAGAAACAAAGGATGGAATCGCTATTCTGTTGCTTTCTTTCATCTGGGCGGGAAATGAGAACGCTGTAGCGAGCACCAATCGGGGACGAGGGGCGCCAAAAAGTCCAATTTATGCACGCCTACGTGTTTCAGTTCTGAATAGCTAACGAGGTCGTTGGTTAGTCGTCAAATACAGCGATGCACACTGCCCAGCGGGAGCGCAACAACCCAGGAATGGTCCAGGAAGCTTTGTAACGATCAGCGATCTCACAGCAGGGGCCTGATCGTTGCTACCTGTCAGACGTAACGAGATCGCTAGCAAAATCATTATTGCATCACAAAACCCGTGACGTATCAACGATCTCGCTAGCGATCTCGTTATGTGTGACGGGGCCTTTAGTGGTACAGGTTCAGTATACAAAGTATCACTTTGTGTGTAATCTCTTGCCCAATCCAACATCAGGCATAGAGAGATGCAGCTGCATACGGGGTAATACAGTTACCAGTGCTACCAGACAACGCTCAGTGAGTATTGTTCATTGGTTCCTTTAATTAAAGGACCCACGTAAAATATACTTGCTGTGCACCATACAGCTGCCTTGTAACCAATGTGCAGCTTGGATCAAGTGCAATCATTCCTGAAATATCTAGCTGACCACTAATTTGGTGTACAGTTGCCAACCCCTTCCTGACACGAATCACATGCACGTCAATGCATTAGTATGGCACAGACTTCATAACAGGCAGGTGCTGGCAATGTTACACAGCCAGCATCTGCCGCTAACAGCAGGGGCCGCTGTTTAACTATTTAAATGCCACTGTTAGGCCCGTTTCACTGTGTCCCTGTGTACTACACGTGGCACACGTGTGGCAACCTTGTGCCGCATCAGTACCACACGGATGGCCGATGGGGAAGAAGCAGCTACTGTAAGCGCTGTTCCCCGGTGACAGGTGCTGAAGCCGGCTGTCATTCTCCCCTGCCTGCCTGCAAGCAGAGCAGAACGATGAGCAGTTATAAAAAGTCTGAACGACAGCAGGTGTCGGATGATGGGGGTAACAGTCCCAAAAGCCCCCACCTGCTGTCATTCGGACTTTAATATACCGCTCATCGTTCTCCCATGCTCGCAGGCAGGGGAGAATGACAGCCAGCTTCAGCACAAGCTGCCGGGGGACAGCGGCGTACAGTAGCGCTACTTCCCCGGCATCTGACCGTGCACACGGATGACATTGTGCACTGTTCTCCGTGTGCACATGTGCAGCATGTTTTGCCGTCAGTGTGTCCATGTGAAAACGGACATATCTCTGTGTTTTGCACACGAACACACGGTCTGTGAAAACACACTGACATGTACATAGACCCATTCATTTGAATGGGTCTACGTGTGTCAGTGTATCCGGTACGTGAGAAAACTGTCACCACACGT
Organism: Oophaga sylvatica; assembly: GCA_033576555.1. Classification (NCBI taxonomy): domain Eukaryota; kingdom Metazoa; phylum Chordata; class Amphibia; order Anura; family Dendrobatidae; genus Oophaga; species Oophaga sylvatica. Next base: position 390,972,129 of record JARQOD010000002.1, read on the forward strand.
TCCGGTACACTGACGTGTGAATGGAGCCTTAATCTGGAACGGGCATTTAACGGACGCCTTGTAATAGGCTGGATGTCAAAAGAGATCAGACTTTTTACCATATACTGCAATACTGAAACCAATAGGAAATAGTACAAGCTATCAAAGAATCACAGGTTCAAGTCCTCTAGAGGGACTAAAAATCTGTTAATCACATAAATGCGGTCACATAATGGCTCACTCCCTCCAGCAATGCAGAAGAATCCAGACCGCACGCACACCCTCAGGATTCAGGAGTCTGCAGTCACATAGAGTGACTGCAGACATCTATCACAAGCCAGAAAACCCTTTTAACCCCTTCACCCCCAAGGGTGGTTTGCACGTTAATGACCGGGCCAATTTTTACAATTCTGACCACTGTCTCTTTATGAGGTTATAACTCTGGAACGCTTCAACGGATCTTCGCGATTCTGAGATTGTTTTCTCGTGACATATTGTACTTCATGTTAGTGGTAAAATTTCTTCGATATAACTTGCGTTTATTTTTGAAAAAAAACGCAAATATGGCGAAAATTTTGAAAATGTTGCAATTTTCAAATTTTGAATTTTTATTCCCTTAAAATAGAGAAATATGTCACACAAAATAGTTAAGAAATAACATTTCCCACATGTCTACTTTACATCAGCACAATTTTGGAACCAAATTTTTTTTTCTTAGGAAATTATAAGGGTTAAAAGTTGACCAGCGATTTCTCATTTTTACAACAAAATTTACAAAGCCATTTTTTTTAGGGACCACCTCATATTTAAAGTCACTTTGAGGGGTCTATATAGCAGAAAATACCCAAAAGTGACACCATTCTAAAAACTGCACCCCTCAAGGTACTCAAAACCACATTCAAGAAGTTTATTAACCCTTCAGGTGCTTCACAGGAGCTGAAGCAACGTGGAAGGAAAAAATGAATATTTAACTTTTTAGCCACAAAAATGATCTATTACAAACTTTTTTTTTATTTTCACAAGGGTAAAAGAAGCAAATGGACAGATAAAGTTGTTGTGCAATTTCTCCTGAGTACGCCAATAGCCAATATGTGGAGGAAAACCACTGTTTGGGCACACGGCAGAGCTCGTAAGGGAAGGAGCACCGTTTGACTTTTTCAAACTAAAATTGGCTGGAATTGAGATTGGATGCCATGTCGTGTTTGGAGTGCCCCTGATGTGCCTAAACAGTGGAAACCCCCCACAAGTGACACCATTTTGGAAACTAGACCCCCTAAGGAACTTATCTAGATCTATTGTGAGCACTTTGAACCCCCATGTGTTTCACAAAAGTTTATAATGCCTGGGTCTGAAAAATAAAAAAAACAATTTTCCACAAAAATGATTTTTTAGTCCCAAATTTTTGATTTTTCCCAAGGAAATTGGACCCCAAAAGTTGTTGTCCAATTTGTCCTGAGTACGCTGATACCCCATATGTGGGGGGGGGGAACTGTTTGGGCACACGACAGGGCTTGGAAAGGAAGTAGTAACGTTTTGGAATGCAGACGTTGATGGGGGTCATGTTCCGTTTGCAGTGCCCCAGATGTCCCTAAATAGTGGAAACCCCCCACAAGTGACCCCATTTTGGAAACTAGACCCCCTAAGGAGCTTATCTAGATCTTTGGTGAGCACTTTGATCCCCCAAGTGCTTCACACAAGTTTATAATGCCCGAGCATGAAAATAAAAAATCCTATTTTTTTCCCACAAAAATTATCTTTTAGTCACTAATTTTTTATTTTCCCAAGGGTACCAGGAGAAATTGGACCACAAAAGTTGATGTCCAATTTGTCCTGAGTACGCTGATACCCCATATGTGGGGGGGAACCACTGTTTGGGCGCATGGCAGAGCTCGGAATGGAAGGAGCACCATTTGACTTTTTCCAAACAAAATTGGCTGGAATTGAGATTGGACGCCATGTTGCATTTGGAGAGCCTCTGATGTGCCTAAACAGTGGAAACCCCCCACAAGTGACCCCATTTGGGAAACTAGACCCCCTAAGGAACTTATATAGATCTTTGGTGAGCAATTTGAACCCCAAAGTGCTTCACACAAGTTTATAACGTAGAGCCGTAAAATTAAAAAATCATATTTTTTCCACAAAAATGATCTTTTCACCCCAATTTTTATTTTCCCAAGGGTAACAAGACTCCAAAAGTTATTGTGCAATTTGTCCTGAGTACGCTGATACCCCATATGTGGGGGTAAACCACTGTTTAGGTGCATGGCAGAGTTTGGAAGGGAAGGAGCGCCGTTCGACTTTTTCAACACAGAATTGGCTGGATGCCATGTCGTGTTTGGAGAGCTCCTGATCTGCCTAAACAGTGGAAACCCCCAACAAATGACACCATTTTGGAAACTAGACCCCTCAAGGAACTTATCTAGATGTGTGGTGAGCACTTTGAACCCCGAAATGCTTCACAGAAGTTTATAACGTACAGCTGTAAAATAAAAATCTTTTTTTTTTTTTACAAAAATGATTTTTTTCGTCCCCAATATTTTATTTTCGCAAGGGTAACAGGAGAAATTGGACCCCAAAAGTTGTTGTCCAATTTGTCCTGAGTACGCTGATACCCAATATGTGGGAGTAAACTACTGTATGGGCGCACGTCGGGGCTCGGAAGGGAAGTAGTGATGTTTTGGATTGCAGACTTTGATGGAGTGGTCTGGGGTCGTCATGTCGCATTTGGAGAGCCCCTGATGCGCCTAAACAGTGGAAACCCCCCACAAGTGACCCCATTTGGAAAATAGACCCCACAAGGAACTTATCTAGATGTGTGGTGAGCGCTATGAAGCCCCAAGTGCTTCACAGAAGTTTATAACGTACAGTCGTAAAAACAAAAAAATCATTTTTTTTTTAAAAAATGATATTTTTACCCCCAGTTTTTTATTTTCCCAAGGGTAACAGAAGAAATAGGACAAATTGCACAATAACTCTTGGGGTCCAGAGTACGCTGATACCCCATATGCGGGGGTGAACTACTGTTTGGGCGCATGGCAGAGCTCAGAAGTGAAGGAGCACCGTTTGACTTTTTCAATGCAGAATTGGCTGGAATTGAGATCAGACCCCATGTCACATTTGGAAAGCCCCTGATGTGCCTAAACAGCGGAAACCCCCCAATTCTAACTCCAACCCTAACCCCAACACACCCCTAACCCTAGTCCCAACCCTAACCACAAACCTAACCCTAACACACCCATAACCCTAATCCCAACCCTAACCCTAACTTTAGCCACAACCCTAACCCTAATGGGAAAGTGGAAATAAATACTTTTTTTTAATTTTATTTTTCCCTAACTAAGGGGGTGATAAAGGGGGGTTTGATTTACTATTTATAGCGGGTTTTTATGATTGGCAGCTGTCACGCTAAAAGACGCTTTTTATTGCAAAAAATAGTTTTTGCATCACCACAGCTATAATTTTTGTATATTTTGGCCCACAGAGTCATGTGAGGTCTTATTTTTTGTGGGACGAGGTGACGTTTTTATTGGTACCATTTTTGAGCACGTGACGTTTTTTGATCGCTTTTTATTTCGATTTTTGGGAGGTTAGAATGAACAAAAATCAGCAATTCACGAATTTCTTTTGGGGGAGGTGTTTTATACCGTTCCGCGTGTGGTAAAATTGATGAAGCAGTTTTATTCTTCGGGTCAGTACGATTACAGCGATATCTCATTTATGTCATTTTTTTAGGTTTTGGCGCTTTTATACAATAAAAACAATTTTATATAAAAAAATTATTATTTTTGCATCGCTTTATTCTGCGAGCTATAACTTTTTTATTTTTTCGCTGATGATGCTGTATGGCGGCTCGTTTTTTGCGGGACAAGATGACGATTTCAGCGGTACCATGCTTATTTATATCGGTCTTTTTGATCGCGTGTTATTCCACTTTTTGTTTGGCGGTATGATGATAAAGCATTGATTTTTTGCTTTGTTTTTTTTTTTTTTTAAGAGGTTCACTAAAGGGGTTAACTAGTGGGACAGTTTTCTAGTGGGGGTTGTTACGGACGCGGCGATACCAAATATGTGTACTTTTATTGTTTTGTTTTTTTTATTTACAGGAAAAAATGAATTTATTGGGGAATATTTTTTTTTTTTTATGATTTTTTTAAACAATTTTTATTTTTATTTTTTTAACTTTTTTACTTTGTCCCAGGGTGGGACATCACTGTATTTTAGCAGATCGCTGGTGTGACAGTGTGCACAGCACTCTGTCACACCAGCGATCACTCTGGCATCGCTGCAGGCTTCTCAGTGCCTGCTCTCAGCAGGCACTGAGGAAGCCGCCTCCCTGCAGGACCCGGATGGACCCCGGCGACATCTTGGATCCGGGTCCTGCAGGGAGGAAGGACCCTCGGAACAGCGCGACACATCGCGCTGCTCTGAGGGTCTCAGGGGAGCGCGCAGGGAGCCCTCTCCCTGCGTGATCCTCCCCTGTGCCCCCAGAACACCGCGATCATGTTTGATCGCGGTGTGCCAGGGATTAATGTGCCGGGAGCGGTCCGTGACCGCTCCTGACACATAGTGCCGGGTGTCAGCTGTGATAATCAGCTGACACCCGGCCGCGTCCGATCGCACGAGACGTACTATCCCGTCCATGGTCATACGGGCCCAGGTACCATGGGAGGGATAGTACGTCTAATGGCAGTAAGGGGTTAAGACTCTTGGAAGAAGGTGATGAAAATTGGCTGTAACATATAGGGGTTAAAGTGTATGGAACATCAATGTACACTAAGGCCGGGGTCACACTTGCGTGTGTGATGCGAGAAACTTGAGCGAGTCTCTCGCATCAACACCCGGCGCTGCCGACGGCACTCGGAACGAAGCGTGCGCCTACATGTATTTCTATGCAGCCACACACTCTGGTCCGAGTGCCGGGGACAGTGCCGGGTATTGATGCGAGACACAGTCCTAAGGGAGATTTTCTGCCATATTCACAAACAGCCATGAAAATCCTAGCAGAGCAATAAGTATGGCCTTGGAGTCATTTCATAGTTTGGCCGGCAGGGGTCCCTAGCTCCTCAGAAAATGGGCTGTATAGTAAAGCAGGGATTTTATTCAGGACCCTGAGAGACATTTGTGCCAGCTGTAGTACCCACATGGCTGCACAGTATACATGCAGTCCATAAACAGTCACTGACTGGGGACAGGCTGAGGGTAAGCGTGGGATTATCACCTAGTCAGGAGAGTAGGTAGACTGCTTCCTAGGAAGAGAGGCCTCTGCAGGACATGTGTGGTACTACAGCTTTTTACAGTTTGTGCTGTTTACACCTATAGAAGTGGAACAAGAGTTGCATTGCCTGTGGAGATGTACCGATTCCACTAAGTGTCCGTGGCCCACCTCCGAAACTCAGAGCAATACTCCTCCGACGGCCGGTCTCCTTGCTGAAGTTGGCACAGTGTGGACTTAGCCAAGGAGACGTGGTCGGGGTCGCCATGTATAAGGCCCAGACCAGGAAAAAATTCTTACACTGTCTGAAGCGACTGGGAGTCAGACGGGAGAAAAAACGCCCATGCTTGGGGGTCCCCCTCAAGGAGCGAGTTTATTATCCCCACACGTTGCTCCTCTTTACCTGAGGAAACAGGCCATAACCTAAAGTACAGTTTACAGGTCTCTGTGAAAACAACAAACTTGTCACGCCCCACAGAGAAAGTGTAAGGCAAAGAGATCTTGGGCTCCACTACGTTTTGCCTGGGAGACATGATTCTTACAACTGATGTATTAGGGTGAGTTTCCACGGTCAGGAAACGCTGCGTGTTTGGCGCTGTGCGCTGGCGCAGCGCCAAACACGCAGCGTCCAGATGTTACAGCATAGTGGAGGGGATTTCAAGAAATCCCGTCTCCACTATGCGTAACAATACGCAGGTGGCAAACCTGCGTAAACGGACATGCGGCACGTCTTTTTAGACCGCAGCATGTCCTCGCGTATTGCGGCGACGGTGCGTCGCCGCAACAGAATATTACACAGGGCTATGTAGCCCTGCGTTCTTTCCGGAGGTGTTCCGGAGGTGTCCTGAACACCTCCGGAAAGATCGCGCGTCAGAAAGGGGGCGGGGCTTAGACGGAGCGGAATTTCCGCTCCGTCAAAAGCGCTATGGTTCCGGACCGTGGAACCATAGCCTTAGGGTGCTGCAAAACAACAGTGTGTAGATCTGCCACCTCCAGAGTGAGCTGCTGCAGTTGCCCTATCAGAGCAATAATAGGATCCATAATTGCTAATAAGAAAAATAAACACTGGCGCTAAACCTAAAAAATGTGTATATCTCAAGGTGAGCGTAAGAAACTATGAACACAAAAGAAAAAAAAAAAAAAAAATGAAAATCTTAGTGGCTTAGAAGCTGCTGGCAATTAAAAGTAGGCTCTGTGCTAACCTACTAGGGTTAATAAACAAAAAATATAAAAATAAATGCCGCGCTAACTAAGAACACCTGATAGAAACTAACAATATTGGACAAAGAGAATAAAAAGAGGAGAACTCACTGTCAAAAGTAGGATTGCTCGAAAATTGTAGATTATCGACTTTGGGTAAATGCTAAAATAATAATAAAATAACCAGTGAATTATTAAATAAAGCAAAATGTTAAGTTATACCTCATATATTGTACTTACTAGTACTTATGAAATGGATACTCACAAGATGAAGCTAGATGTGTACATGGATGATAGAACACACTGAGTGACCAAATTCAGTGGTGCCACAGTAGGAGATTGTATATACTTGCGTAGATAGGATAAATGCCTATAACAGATGGAACTTTGCTAGTAATTAACTGCTTATTCGAAGTAGTGATTAGTCGCAGTGATGTTATACTCACTGCGGTGCCAGAGGGAGAAGTATATATCCCGACGTGGACTTTAAGAAGATGAGTGTCTGTACCAAGTATGTGCTAATCCTGGGAGCTTGCTATAATGAGCATTAGAAAATGATTGTATGTTCATGCAGAGGGTTCATATGATAATGGCAAGTGCCATTGTACTCACTGAGTGAAGATTGGATCTGTGTGACTGCAGGAAAAACCTCTGCATAGAGAGCATTGGTGCGGTGGAGGTCGGCAAAACACTCGGCGCGCCCCGGCCGGAAGCAGCGCCGAGGTAGCGACAAGAAGGGGCGGGACAATGGGGTGACGTCACCAATTTGTCTTGCGCACATAAGATTGCATAAGATTACAGGGGCTAAGTTCGGCTGACGCGTTTCTAGGGACTGCTATCCCTCTTCATCAGAGCTATAGCTCCCTGCATTGCCTTGCTTCTATATATAGATGAACGCCAATGAGACTGTCCTGCATATAGATCCTAATTAGAATAGGTGTGCATATAGATCCTAATTAGAATAGGTGACTAATAGTATTGAAAGGAGGAATAAACCTGTAATGATTTTGCTGGTACAATTTCACCCATAAATTGCAAAAAATATATACTACACTAAGACCCACGAAAATATATATATATATATATTATCTGAATATACACATTTATTTTACCTTTAGTATTCACTTCATAGGATACAATTCCAACATTTTTCGTGGGTCTTAATAATTCACTGGTTATTTTATTATTATTTTAGCATTTAGCATTTAATCTACAATTTTCGAGCAATCCTACTTTTGACAGTGAGTTCTCCTCTTTTTATTCTCTTTGTCCAATATTGTTAGTTTCTATCAGGTGTTCTTAGTTAGCGCGGCATTTATTTTTATATTTTAGGATCCATAATTGATAAAAAAAAATGGGTGACTCCTTCCATGTCCCTAACTCTAAGGGGAGCCCTAGCTCACCCTATTCCCTGGGATACTTCTGAAGGTGAAGATGCTGGGACTTCCACCCTTGCCTTATCTCCTGAATCAGCCCTCCTTCAGTTCCCTCCCCCCAACCAGGGAAGAGGGAAGCTGCCATGCACCTCAGTACACCAACCCGACGAGCAAGGCAACATGAACAAGAACAACTGAAAAGGAATGACCCAGGGAGTGAAGAATGGGGGGAAAAAATAAGAGGAGGGAAGGGAATGATCACACTTACAAACCCACGTAACAGTCACAAATAACTCCTTATATAATCACTGAAAACACCTTTTCTCCAAGCCATGCAGCACAAGCTAGCTCTGACGACATGTTTCAATTAGGACCCAGCTTATATAAGGGATAGGAGTGGCTAACCGTACTCAGCTGAGAGCTCAGACTCCTAGAGCTCCCAACATTCCCAAGTAACCCCTGTTCAGCCAAAAGAAATAAATACCTTTTAAAAAGAAGGTGAAGACTCCCGGTTCCAGCGCTGTGATGTGAGGGAGGTGAGAAGCTCCGGCTAGCATGCACTAGACTGCACTAAGGCTAGACTGCACTAAGGCTAGTTTCCCAGTAGCGTTGCACTGACCTGTGTTGGTCAGCGCACGGCCGCCGCTAAGTTCCGCCCCCGGCCGCGACTCCACCCGATCACTCCGCCTATGGGCACATGACGCTGCATGCGACCTACGCACCCTATCTTTAGCATTGGGTTCGCAGGCCGTATGCAGGTCATGTGCAGCTATGCGTTTGCTGGCACATGCGTCCTTTTGATGGTGCGCCGAACTTCGCCCAGCGCACCATGTTGCATTTTGGTGCGCTCGGTGCACCGTCAAAAGGACGCATGCGCCGGCAAACGCATAGCTGAGCACGGCCCTAGGTGGAGAGGCCTGGAGGAGGCTCGGCAGGGGCGGAGCTTAGCGGCGGCCGTGCACTGACCAACGCAGGTCAGTGCAACGCTAGTGGGAAACTAGCCTTAATCTCACAAAAACGACAAGGAGACTCCCCAAGAAGGTGTGAAAACAGCTGATAACCTTTCCAAGGGGCAGTGCATGGAGCGGTATCTCCTCAGGAGTGGGGACACACCGAGCAGAGCGGAGACAGCAGACAGAGTTGGGGCGGTGTACGGTCTCAAGATGGCGCTGGCAGAGAGGGGAGAGGAGGGAGCTGAAGGGGAGAAACAGCAGCAGCGGCTCCAGGAAGAGAACGCTGACAGACAGAGGAGTAGAAGTGCTGTACCTGATAATGAATCACAGAGGCTTAGTGAGGGAGAGATCAACTATTCCAGACTGGCCAGAGAAGTAGCAGATCACTTGGCTGCAGAGGTCAGAGAAGCTCTTAAGGTTACCATGAAGGAGGCTTTAGCAGGATTACAGGAGGACATAGAGCATCAGAATGTCCGGCTGGCTGAGGCAGAACAGAGGGTGTCCGACGCTGAAGATACACTGGCACGGCTGGAGAGCTGATTTAAAGAATTAGGCACAAGCACCCAGATGATGAAAGAAAAAATTGATGACCTGGAAAACAGGTCAAGGAGGAGCAATCTGAGAGTGGTGGGACTGTCGGAGTCAGTGATGTCAATCCAGCTGGATGCAATTGAGTTGCACGTACCAGGGCTTTGGGGTACTCGGCACCGAGCCCGTTCACTTCACTGGGGGATGTAGCGCAGCTCAGTCCGTTGCCCTGGGCGCTCACTAAAGGGGGATATTTACAGGGGATGATAGAATGTTCGTGACGCCACCTGTGGTTCCTGGTCAGGGTGACCAGCGCTGCAGGGTAGGTCCTCTGAGGGTTTGGGGCAGCAAGGTGTTAAGTCTCCCACAGGCGAGACTGATTCCTCAGAGTATATGACGGTGTAGGGGTGCAGGAGCAATAATGCAGACACACACAAACAAGTCTCTTTCTGTACCTTTACTGGTGATATTTGCAGGTACGTCCCGGGAAGCCGTCAGGGTGGAGGATGCACGTCCAGTAATCCACTGAGTAGGTGTAGGGCCTCCTTACGCCTTTAATGTGTGTGAGTTTCTGACTTGCATAAAACAAAGCTTAACTCCGTGTTTTCAGCTGCGCCCGGCTGACCTTGTGGTGAGGTCTTCTTGTGGACAGAACAGTGTCTTTGTGGCGGTACCTGCCAGACCCCCGTCTTCCTAACCTCGGTTACGTATCAGCACTGCTGGGCCCCTGCGACTTGAAGTCCAGAGTCTCCGGTGTCTCCTACCAGTCGTGCAGATGCTGGTAAGCGCGGACCCGGTGTCCGGTGGTGCAGAGTGGAGGTAAGCTATCAATGCTGGTTGACCTCGGTCACTCTCTTTTCCTCTTTCTTCCACCTGCCTTTCGTCTTACTCTCACCACTATCATAAGCACAAACTAGCAGCAGATGTCAGCTTTCTTTTCTTCACCGCCCTCCAAGCGTCGGCACGCTTACTTACTGAAACGCTCGCTGAAGTACTCTCAGTGGACTCAACTTTGACCAGACTAAGTGGCAATCCCTTCCACTGCTACTGGACTCCACGATGTAAGCTGAGTAGTTCCTGAAGTCCTCAGGCTTTCAGATAAGTCTTTCTTTGGCTAGTCTTTCCCTCTCAGCTCGTCTGAGGTAACTAGACTGTCTGTCTCAGCCCTCCGGCTAAACTGATCTGAGGTAACTGCCGTTCTGAGGTAAAACCAACGACTAGCTAACTCTCAGCTAGACTGCCTTCATCTCACTACTGTCGTCTCAAGGGCTCCCTCTGGTGGAACCAGGGAAAATGTGAAGTGTTGTGTGCTTATAGGTTATCATGGATTTACCTTTCGTGCATCCTCCAGGGTAACATGTGGCTCCAGTCACAGCTGGGCTACACACAATCTGTGAGAAAGAGCTTCCACAGGCCCTGGGCTTAACACACAGCTGTCGTGTGGAAAGAGCCCACAGAGTGGGGCCAATGACGAGGCGGGAGGAGAGAGGGACCAATACAGATGATACATCCAGGCAAGACGTAAGGTCCAGATCACGTCAGGTCATAGTCAAATATCTAGAATACAAAGACAAGGAAGAAATCCTGAGGGCATTCAGGAACAGAAAGCAACCTCTGTGTGTCCAAGGACATAAGATCTTAATATTTGGGGACTACTCTGCGGAGGTCACCCGGAAAAGAAAAGCTTTTAGCCAGGTGTGCACAACTCTTTACCACAAACACATCAAATTCCAGCTCCTCTACCCTGCAATATTGAGGGTAAGAGGGCCAGATGGAGTGACTCAGACTTTTCAGGACCCGTTGGAAGCGGAGCGGATGTTAACCCAGGAAGGAAGGTCACGGCGACAGGACAAGAACCCAAAAGAGGGGACTGACATGGAATCGGATGCAGGAGGCTCCGTTTCTATCAGATCATCTTCAGATAGACTGGATCCAGAATCAGAGCGGAGTCAAGCGGGCATCAGGGCGGAAAGTCCAAAAGAAAAACGACACACGGCAACTTCAACTGGGAAGAAAGGAGGAAGAAGCGGTCGCTTGTGATTTGAAATGAGGAAGCAGAGACTGTAATATTTGGACCATTGGGAGGAGAAATACGGTGATAAGCGTATTGTTATGTCTTGTGCTTTTCTCTGTCTCCTAACTAGAAGTGTCATATCTTGGTAAATCTGCAAAAAATGATGGGAAAGGACAGAATTGGTGGGAGTTTATGAGAGGGGAGGAGGGAGACAACAGGAAAGGGGTGTCAATCAAGAGGGTTCGACTTATAGCAGTGGTTTGGGAGGTTAATTAAGCATCTCAGAAAAAATGGAAGAGGAAAAATGTTTATGTACAGTTGAAAACGAGGGTGGTTTCAAGCAATCAGTTGAGGGAGGAGGGAGGGGGGAATTGGAAAGTAGTTTTTCTAGTTCAGGCGACACGGCCAAGAAAAAGAGCAACCATTTTAAGGGATTATGGTTAGGATAGTAACATGGAATGTCAAGGGACTTAGATCTCCACACAAACGAAATATGATTTTACGTCGCCTCAAGAGGCTTAAAACTGATATTGCTTTATTACAGGAGACACATTTGCAGAAAGAGGATTTCTTCCGTATGAACAAAATGTGGGTGGGAAAGGTGTATGGGTCGGCATCACAAGGTAGGAAGGCAGGCGTGCTCATTCTGATCAACAAGAGCTTGGCACACATGGTGGAGTCACAAGAATCAGATGAGGAAGGAAGATACCTACATATCAAGATCTCAGGCACTCAGGGCACTTTTAGTATCCACAATGCTTACGCTCCCAACACGTAACAAAAAAAAAATTTTTAAAACATGACAATCAGGATATTACTTGATGGGGAAGTGTGTAAAATGGTGGGAGGTGATTTTAACACTGTAGTCTCCCAGGAAGAAGACAGGAGAAGCCAGGGGAAACAGGGAGGCATACGGAGGGATCTTTAAAAGCGATGTTGGAAGCCACGTCCCTACACGACAGTTGGAGAATGTATCATCCACAAGAGAGAGAGTTTACGCACTACTCACACCCGCATGACTCGGGGTCACGCATTGATCTTCTCTTGACAAGTGAGACTTTGATGCAGAGGGTGGAGGAGATTGATATAGAAAATATGGCGATTTCAGACCATAGTCCAGTGTTAGCAAGTGTAATTGACAAAGCTCAGAGAGGACAGGACTATATTTGGCGATTCCCCACTTTCTTGGCGACAGACGAAAACTTTCACAGGATTTTGAGAGAGTGGTGGGTGGACTACACACTGATGAATCAGGAACATAGAGGAGAGATAGGGTTGTTTTGGGAGACAGCCAAGGCAGTATTGAGGGGGAAGGTGATGGGATACACGACAAAGGCAAAACGACAGGTGCAAGAAAAATTTCAAGAAGTCAGTCGGTTAGTTAGGGAAGCATATACGGTCTTTCTGGAAAAACCATCAAGAGTGACGAAAGCAAAGTGGGTAGAGGCGAAGGAAGACTTTGAAAACTGGGTGGAAAGGAAGGAGAATATGTACAGGATGCAACAGGAGGCTGAGTTGAGGCGCTACGGGAATAAAGCAGGTAAATTAATGGCAAACTTGGCAAGGGGAAGGCGACCAATGACTCATATAACAGCACTGAGGAATGCTATGGGAAACAAAACAACAGATCCGAAGAAAATAAATGATATCCTGGGAGACTTTTATGTAGATCTATACAAAGAGGAGGGATTAGCGAAGAGGGGAGAAGGAGAGGAGTGGTTAAGGGGAACACAAATGACTAGGTTTATGGAGGAGCATCTACAGATATTGAATGGGGAGGTGACGGAGGAAGAAATAGGGGAAGTCATAGGAGAGATGAGTTCAACGAAAGCCCCGGGGCCAGACGGGTTTAATGGCAGTTTCTTCAAGATTTTAAAGGAACAAATCTTACCTGTATTGAAGGAGTTATTTAATAAGATATTAGGGGGAGAGCGAGTCTCGGCTACCCTTAATACAGCATACATTAAGCTCATCCCTAAAGCAGGAAAGAATTTAGAGGACCCAACTAGTTATAGGCCTATCTCGTTAATCAACCAGGATCTGAAAGTTTTGGCAAAGTTGATGGCTAATAGATTGGCATCGATATTGCCAGAGATTATAGATCTCCCCCAGGCGGGATTTGTTAAGGGACGCTCGGCAGTGATAAACATTAGGAAAGTAATGTTGGCAATTGACATAGCTAAGTGGAAAGGGGGAGAAATTCCAGCCTTGGTCACCTTGGATGCGGAAAAAGCATTTGACAATGTGAGGTGGTCATGGCTGGAACAGGTGCTAGATCAGCTGGGTTTGCATGGAGCCTTTAGAAACTTTGTGCAGGTGCTGTACGCAAACCCTCATGCTAGGGTGAACACCCCAGGATTCTTATCAAGAACGTTTCCTTTGTTAAAGGGAACCAGGCAGGGTTGCCCGATGTCACCTTTGATATTCAATTTAGCTATTGAACCACTGGCCAGACGTTTGAATGAGGGTCGATGGTTTCAAGGAATCAAAGTCGGGGGAAGAGCATTGTGTTTGGCATTGTTTGCTGATGATATTGTCCTGCTTAGGAGTAGGCCCAAAACACAACTGAGTGAAGTTATAGCACAAATTTAAGGGTTCGGGAAATTGGCAGGATTCAGACTTAACAAAGATAAATGTGAAATACTCTTTTTGGGCGAAAAAAGAGAGGAGAGAGAGAGAGGCTCACTATGTGACATTCCTATTGCCAGAAAAACAATTAAATACTTGTGAGTACTGGTGGGGAGGTGTTGTGAATGGGTTTGAGATGAGTTCTGAGCAGAGACTCCCTCTGGTGGTTACAAGCGGTACTGGTCTGTTCAGTGAAGATTGTGAGGACTGGGAATCAGGTGTTACTGACTGGTCTTATATAAGGGAGTCACCTTCCCATCAGGGTTGCCGGTGATCAATTGTTCTGGTCTGAATCCTTCATTCCTGTTTCCCTTGTAGCCTGCTGTGTCGTGTCTGCATTTCCTGCTAACAGATAAGACATTTTCTTCTTTTTGTTTTTGTGCTATATTTTTGCATTTTGTCCTGCACTTCTGTGGGGGCCTTCTGGGTCCCCTCCGGGGGCTTTTGCCCTCTCAGTTTAGTTCAGCCACTGATGTTTGTACTTTTGCTTTTTCCAGTTTTTTCAGTGGCTACTGTTTTGATTTTGTTACACCAGAGAACTAATTTAGGTGGTAGAGGTCGTGTGATCTCAGGTGATTTTGAAATTAGTAAAGTTGGTGCTTTTCAGGGTTTTCTGGGATTGCAGTAAGTACCCTTCCTATCCTTTTCTATTTAGTTAGTTTGGGCCCCAGCGTTTGCTCATACTATTTTCTTTCTGTGTCAGTATTTCTTCTTGTCTAACCGCCATTACTTGTTTGGGGGCTTTCTATTATCTTTGGGGTTCTGCTCCGGGGCAGATAGCTTTCCTATTTCTATCTTTAGGTGTAGTTAGTTTCTCAGGCTGTGACGAGGCGTCTAGGACCAACGTAGGAACGCTCCACGGCTGCCTCTAGTTGTGGTGGTTAGTCAGGGTACTGCAATCTCATAGATTCCAACTGCTCTGGTGTATTGTCTTTTTACCTGCACTCCTCAGCTACCGAAACATAACAGTATCACCGGCCTCAAAAATTGAAAATTGTATGGTACTCACAGAAGGGAAAAAATATTGTGAAAGAAAAAAGGTTGTCAGAGTTGTCAGAGATATTTTTCTGTTTGTTGCATTTTTTTCCCTCTGTATCTCTGGGTGCTGGGGAGGATCTTTTCTCTCAATGGAGTTTGCACGGTTGTCTGGCCGTGTGGATCAGCTTGCCACTGAGGTTCAGAGTATTGCTGCATATCTTGCTAGGTTGCCTGTTGTGGAACCTAGGATCCCCATGCCAGATTTGTTTTTGGGGGATCGAGCTAAGTTTCAGAATTTCAAAAATAATTGTAGATTGTTTTTTGCCTTAAAGTCTAAGTCCTCAGGGAACGCAGCGCAGCAGGTTCAAATTATCATCTCTCTCCTGCGCGGCGATCCTAAGGATTGGGCTTTTTCCCTGACACCTGGGGATCCTGTTTTGAGTGATGTTGATGCATTTTTTCAGGCTTTGGGGTTATTGTACGATGAGCCTAATGTCACTGATCAAGCTGAAAAAGCCTTGTTGGCATTAAATCAGGGGCCTTATGACGCTGAGTTATACTGTCAGAGATTCCGTAGGTGGGCAGTCCTGACCAAATGGAATGACGACGCTTTGGCAGCCCTTTTCCGGAAGGGTCTGTCAGATAATGTAAAGGATGTTATGGTGGGATTCCCTGTCCCCTCTGGTCTCAATGATTCTATGTCATTAGCGATTCAAATTGACAGACGTTTGCGTGAGCGGAGAGGTATGCGTGCTATAGTGTTGCCTTGTGAACCTGCTTCTGAGCCCATGCAGTGTGATAGAGTGGTGTCTGGGGCACAGCGTCATGAGTTTCGAAAGCGCAATGGGTTATGTTTCTACTGTGGTGATGCCTCTCATGCTATTTCAGTCTGCCCTAAGCGGGGAAGACGTTTTGCACGCTCAGTTGTCTTGGGTAGTGTTCAGACTAAGTTTTTATTAACTGTCACTCTGATATGCTCTCTGTCCTCATTTTCTGCTCAGGCTTTCGTTGATTCTGGAGCAGCTATTAACCTGATGGATTATGATTTTGCTAAACGTTGTGGGTTTCCCTTGATACCCCTACAGAAGTCTATTCCCCTACTGGGGATCGATTCTACCCTTTGGCTGAGAATAAACCCCAGTTTTCTACTCAGGTGATAATGAGGGTTGAACCTGATCACCAGGAGTGCTGCAAATTTTTGGTTCTGTATAATCTGCATGACATTATTGTGCCTGGTTTCCTTTGGTTACAGTCTCATAATCCTGTTTTGGATTGGAAATCTGTGTCTGTAACCAGTTGGGGCTGCCAATGTGTTAATACCAACACTCCTGTTTTTTCTGCCTCCCCCCAGGCTCAGGATGTTCCTGACTTTTTGATTGATTTTTCTGATGTGTTTAGCGAAAGTAAATCTGCATCCTTGCCTCCCCATAGGAGCTATGACTGCGCTATTGAATTAGTGCCGGGTAGTAAATTCCCTAAAGGTCGCCTTTTTAACTTGTCTGTACCTGAACATGACGCTATGCGGTCTTATATCAAGGAATCATTGGAGAAGGGTCATATCAGACCATCCTCTTCACCCTTAGGTTCCGTTTTTTTCTTTGTGGCCAAAAAAGATGGTTCATTAAGGCCGTGTATTGATTATCGTCTCTTGAACAATATTACTGTGAAATATCAATACCCGTTACCCTTGATTTCTGACCTGTTTTCCAGGGTGAAAAACGCTACTTGGTTTACCAAGCTTGACCTCAGGGGGGTGTATAACCTTATTCGCATTAAGCACGGGGATGAATGGAAGACGGCATTCAATACCCCTGAAGGGCATTTTGAGTACCTTGTGATGCCCTTTGGGCTCACTAATGCTCCTTCTGTCTTCCAGTCCTTCATGAATGACATTTTCAGGGATTTTGTGGATAAATTTCTGATTGTGTATTTGGATGATATCTTGATTTTTTCTAATGACTGGGACTCTCATGTGAAACATGTTCGAACTGTGTTCCAGATTTTGAGAGAGAATGCTCTGTATGTGAAGGGATCAAAGTGTCTTTTTGGCGTACAGAGGATCTCATTTCTGGGATTCATTTTGTCCCCATCTGTTATTGAAATGGACCCGGTCAAGGTTCAGGCCATCTGTGATTGGGTCCAACCTACTTCATTAAAGGCTCTTCAGAGATTTTTGGGTTTTGCCAATTTTTATCGTAAATTTATTGGTAATTTCTCGGTTATTGTTAAACCATTAACTGATTTGACCAGAAAGGGTTCTGATGTAGTGAATTGGCCTCCTGAGGCAGTCTCTGCGTTTCAGGAACTTAAGCAGAGATTCACTTCTGCTCCTGTTCTACGGCAGCCTGATGTTTCTCTGCCATTTCAGGTGGAGGTTGATGCCTCTGAAATTGGGGCAGGTGCCGTTTTGTCCCAAAAAGATCCAGAGACCTCTAAAAGTAACCCTTGTGCCTTTTTCTCTCGAAAATTTTCTCCTACTGAACGTAATTATGACGTGGGTAATCGGGAGTTATTGGCCATGAAGTGGGCTTTTGAAGAGTGGAGACATTGGCTGGAGGGAGCCAAACATCAGGTGGTGGTCCTTACGGACCATAAGAATCTGGTTTATCTGGAATCTGCCAAGCGACTTAATCCTAGACAGGCCAGGTGGGCCTTGTTTTTCACACGTTTTAATTTTGTGGTTTCCTTTCTTCCTGGCACTAAGAATGTTAAGGCGGATGCCCTCTCGAGGAGTTTCCTTGCGGACTCTCCTGAGTTATCTGATCCTTCTGTTATTTTGAAAGAGGGTGTAGTTCTTTCCGCCTTCTCGCCCAATTTGAGACTTGCTTTGGAGGGGTGTCAGGAGGATAGGCCCGAGTGCTGCCCTGTTGGAAAATTGTTTGTCCCGGACCAGTGGAAAAAGAGTGTGATGTCTGAGATTCATTGTTCCGCATTGGCTGGGCATCCCGGAATTTTTGGTACCAGAGACTTGGTTAGTCGGTCCTTTTGGTGGCCTACCTTGTCTCGTGATGTCAGGGAATTTGTGCAGTCCTGCGGGACTTGCTCTCGCTCCAAGCCTTGCTCTCGCTCTAGTGGTTTGTTGATGCCATTGCCTGTGCCCAAGAGACCATGGACCCATATCTCTATGGATTTCATTTCCGACCTTCCTGTTTCTCAGAGAATGACCACCATCTGGGTAATTTGTGATAGGTTTTCCAAAATGATACATCTTGTGCCATTACCTAAGTTGCCTTCCTCCTCTGAATTGGTGCCGTTGTTCCTTCAGCACGTGGTTCGTTTACACGGCATTCCTGAGAACATTGTGTCTGACAGAGGAGTCCAGTTTGTTTCCAGATTTTGGAGGACTTTTTGTTCTAAACTGGGTGTTCAATTGTCTTTATCCTCGGCATTTCATCCTCAGACCAATGGTCAAACTGAGAGAACAAACCAGACATTGGAGACTTATCTTAGATGCTTTGTGTCTGCTGATCAGGATGACTGGGTCTCTTTTTTGCCTTTGGCTGAGTTTGCTCTTAATAATAGGGCTAGCTCTGCCACTTTGATGTCTCCGTTTTTCTGTAATTCTGGGTTTCACCCTCGATTTTCTTCAGGACAGACGGAGGCTTCTGTCTGTCCAGGTGTTGACTCTGTTGTGGAGCGTATGCAACAGATTTGGGACCAGGTAGTGGAGAGGTTGTCCCTCTTTCAGGAGAAGGCCCAGCGGTTTGCTAACCGGCATAGGACTGATGGTCCTCGGTTTAAAGTGGGGGACTTGGTCTAGTTGTCCTCAAAGAATATTCCTATGAGAGTAGCATCTCCTAAATTTAAGCCTAGGTTCATTGGACCTTATAAGATCATTGAGATTCTTAATCCTGTTTCTTTTCGTTTGCTTCTTCCAGGGACATTTAAGATCCATAACGTGTTCCACAAGTCCTTGTTGAAGAGGTTTGTTGAGCCAGTGGTTCCTACTACTGTGCCTCCTGACCCTGTTTTGGTTGAGGGCAATCTGGAGTATGTGGTTGAGAAAATATTAGATTCTCGTTTTTCTAGACGGAAACTCCAGTATTTGGTTAAGTGGAGAGGTTATGGTCAGGAAGACAATTCTTGGGTGTTTGCTTCGGACATCCATGCTAGGAGACTCATCCGTGCGTATCATAGAACTCATCCTGACCGACCTGGTTGCTCAAATGAGGGTTCGGTGACCCCTCCTCAAGGGGGGGGTACTGTTGTGAATGGGTTTGAGATGAGTTCTGAGCAGAGACTCCCTCTGGTGGTTACAAGCGGTACTGGTCTGTTCAGTGAAGATTGTGAGGACTGGGAATCAGGTGTTACTGACTGGTCTTATATAAGGGAGTCACCTTCCCATCAGGGTTGCCGGTGATCAATTGTTCTGGTCTGAATCCTTCATTCCTGTTTCCCTTGTAGCCTGCTGTGTCGTGTCTGCATTTCCTGCTAACAGATAAGACATATTCTTCTTTTTGCTTTTGTGCTATATTTTTGCATTTTGTCCTGCACTTCTGTGGGGGCCTTCTGGGTCCCCTCCGGGGGCTTTTGCCCTCTCAGTTTAGTTCAGCCACTGATGTTTGTACTTTTGCTTTTTCCAGTTTTTTCAGTGGCTACTGTTTTGATTTTGTTACACCAGAGAACTAATTTAGGTGGTAGAGGTCGTGTGATCTCAGGTGATTTTGAAATTAGTAAAGTTGGTGCTTTTCAGGGTTTTCTGGGATTGCAGTAAGTACCCTTCCTATCCTTTTCTATTTAGTTAGTTTGGGCCCCAGCGTTTGCTCATACTATTTTCTTTCTGTGTCAGTATTTCTTCTTGTCTAACCGCCATTACTTGTTTGGGGGCTTTCTATTATCTTTGGGGTTCTGCTCCGGGGCAGATAGCTTTCCTATTTCTATCTTTAGGTGTAGTTAGTTTCTCAGGCTGTGACGAGGCGTCTAGGACCAACGTAGGAACGCTCCACGGCTGCCTCTAGTTGTGGTGGTTAGTCAGGGTACTGCAATCTCATAGATTCCAACTGCTCTGGTGTATTGCCTTTTTACCTGCACTTCTCAGCTACCGAAACATAACAGGGAGGGATCCAAAAGCTTTATATTCCTTAAATTATTCCCCACTAATCGAACGTATAGAGAAAGAACTGCAGGGGTGGGCTAATCTTCTGCTGACTCTTTTGGGAAGAAATCATCTGATAAAAATGATGAGCTTTTCTAGGCTCCTTTACCCCATGCAGACAATCCCATTACTTCTCAAACATACAGACATAAAAAGACTGACGAAGGCATTCTCTCACTTTTTGTGGAAGGGAAAGAGACTGAGGATTAACGCTAATAAATTAATGCTGCCAATGGAGAGGGGGGGATCAGGCTACCAAACATTAGAGGCTATAACTTGGCTTGAATTTTGAGACATGCAATTGACTGGACTAGACAAATAAGTAGACATTCTGATTGGACTTTAGAAGCCGAATTCTGTAAGCCATGGGACCTGAGATCAATATTACATACATCCATACCAAATTTACCACCCAATCTTAAACACTCATTGCTGTGTAGGGACACAGTTATGACCTGGAAGGAGGTTAGGAAAAAGTTTGGGCTAGCATGGAATATTTCGAAATTCATTAACATCTGCGCAAGCCCAGATTTCCCACAGGGGAGGGACAATGACCTGTTTAGAGAGTGGAGGGAGAAGGGATAAGGACTTTAAGGAACTTGATGCATGATACAGACCAGAGATGGATGACCTGTGGGGAAATAAGAGAGAAATATGATTTGCGCCCGTTTCAGACTCTCCAGTATGAACAGATAAAGCATGGGATAATGAGGAAAATACTCAACATAAACAATGAATATGAGGTGAACCACTTGGACACAATTTTATTAAAGGACATCCATGAGATTACTATTTCAGGTCTCTATAGGGATTTGAGAGAAGCATTAGTTCCCAACATACCAGGGAAAATTTTAGAGGGATGGCAAAGCAGTTGGGAGACCAAGAAGGGAAAGAAAAAATCTTGAAAGGGTGGATGGAGATGAGGAAGAAGATAGTAAACGAAATCTGGAGAGACACTCAATATAGACTTATACATAGGGCTATATATGGTTTCAATTTTTTGAATATTAGACAACAAGACAAACTGATGAAATGTCCGAAATGTGGTACGGAAAGAACGGACTTATATCATGGGATTTGGCAGTGCGGAAAAATTGAGGAATTTTGGAAGCAAGTTCAGGGGTTGGTTCGAACAATCTGGAATAGGAACATGGAGCTGGAACCAATGGCTTGGCTATTCCATTATCATCATCAGGAAGGAGGGGATAAAGAAGGGGGTACAATACCATCTCTCTTCCACGGTCATGATAAGTAAAAGGGCAATTCTCCAGAAATGGTTGGTGAGAGAAATTCCCTCGAGAGAAGAGGTGATAAACCAAATGAAAAAAAAGCTCATGCTAGAGAAAGTGGTGGTGGAGAGGAGCAAGGAAAGATCGACAGCAATTTTTTTCAGTAAATGGAGAAAGTTCATAAGTGGCATATGCTCAGGAGATGAAATAAGACAAATAATATTAACATTTGTATCTACTGAATGGTACTTGAAGGAAGATCTGTTAGGATCCCTAGGTAAGCTGAAAATATAGGGGAGGTTCCGAGGCCGAGTCGCATGGGGAGTGGGAGGGAACGGGGGAGGGGGAAGGGATAGGGTTGTTAAGTAAGGTTAGATTTAAGACATAAGAAACTGTTGAAGGTTGGGAGGAGGAAAATAGGAAGGAAGACTATATAAGGAGGAGGAGGTGATAGAGGCAAACTGGAAGGATTTTGTGAATTTAGTGAGATTCCTTGATAGTTATTACGATGTTTGATATATTTTTATATGCTAAGGCTACTTTCACACTTGCGCCGTTTTGTGCTGCGTTTCGAGCGCACATCAAACGCATTGAAAAAACGCGTGAAAACGCTTGTAAACGCTGCGATATTTTGTCGCATCAGTGTGCGCATTACGACAAAAGACGGATTTTGGTAAGAACTTACCTGTAAAATCCTTTTCAGCGAAGAAGGAAGGGAGACACACTATAACTAGTGGGTAGGCGGAGCCCCAGATAGGATCAATACCTCAGATTAGAAAGCGTGTTGACCGGCCCCTCCAGCTCGGGCTCCTCCTACTCAGCTCTTCAGTCGTACCAAAGCTTAAGGAAGAACAATATCACCAGCGAAGCAACATAACCCCTTCTGAAGGACTTCAGAGAAAAATACAAAAGTACAGGTTATGCATGCATTTGGCAAAGAAAAACCACACAGTCCCAGGTACTACACACTGAACCTGACTACTGCGATAAGCTGGCAATGCTGGAACAGAGCCGTAGCGCGTCGACCTCAGCTCAGAAAATCGCTATCAGAGAAGGGCCACGCTGCTTCTGTAAATATAACAACACACTTCTGCCATGGGAGGGATGTGTGTCTCCCTTCCTTCTTCGCTGAAAAGGATTTTACAGGTAAGTTCTTACCAAAATCCGTCTTTCAGCTGCAGATGAAGGAAGGGAGACACACTATAACTAGTGGGACGTCCCAAAGCAGTCCAAAAAATAGGGTGGGAAAAAAACCAAAAGAGGCAGAAACCCAACAACCTAGATAAATGCGCAACAGGCGCCAAATACAAGTTAACTTAAAACTTAGATTACCGCTGCCTGCAGGACCCTACATCCTAAGGCCGCATCAGCGGAAGCACTGACGTCCACCTTATAAAACTTTGTAAATGTGTGGACGGAACGCCAGGTCGCCGCTCGGCAGAGCTGAGCTGCCGAAGCCCCTTGATGAAAGGCCCACGATGAAGCCACAGCCCTCGTGGAGTGAGCTCGAACCTTAATCGGGCAAGGTTCGCCTTTAAGACGGTAAGCCTTCAAAATGGCTGACCGAATCCAACGAGCTACAGAGTCCTTGGAAGCTCGTTGACCACGTCTACGACCTGCTGGAATCACAAACAGAGAATCTGACTTCCTAAAACCTTGAGTAACCGACAGATAGAACTTCAAGGCCCGCACTAAATCCAATTTGTGCAAATCTCGTTCCTTTGCATTCCTCGGGTCCGGGCAAAGCGAGGGCAACACAATATCCTGGTTAACATGAAATTGCGACACCACCTTAGGTAGAAAGTCGCCCCGTGTGCGAAGCACTACTCGATCCGGGTAAAACTCCAGGAAAGTCGGCGAGCAAGAAAGAGCTGCCAACTCAGAAACCCTTCTTAAAGAGGTTACCGCCACTAAGAATGCAACCTTCCAAGAAAGTAACGAAAGGCTAGTAGAACCCATAGGCTCAAAGGGCACATGCTGAAGAGCCTCCAAGACAAGGTTGAGTCGCCAAGGAGACACAGGTGCCTTCCGCGGTGGAAACTGACGGGTTACTCCTTGAAAAAAGGAACGCACGTCCCTACGTGAGGCGATAGCCTTCCGAAAAAGCACGGACAGGGCAGAAACCTGACCCTTCAGAGTGCTAACTGCTAAATCTTTGTCCAACCCGTACTGTAGAAAAGCCAACAGATTGGGAATGGAAAAAATCCTCGGATTCCTTGAGGAACCCGAACACCACGAAAAGAAGGCTTCCCAAGTTCTGTGATAAATCTTAGTAGTGGCCGGACCTCTAGCAGCTCGCAGAGTGGCAATGACTGCAGCTGAGAAACCTCTACGGGTCAATATTTCGGTCTCAAGAGCCACGCCGTCAAACGCAGAGACTTCAAGTCCGGATGACGAACGGGCCCCTGGGATAACAGGTCCGGGCGAAGAGGAAGTGGAAATGGCGGAGCCGCCAAGAGCGACACCAGTGTCGAGAACCACGTCCTCCTTGGCCAATCCGGGGCTATCAGCATAGCCGGAATTCTCTCCAGTCTGATCCGACGCAGCACCAGTGGAAGTAAGGAAATTGGCGGAAACACATAGACCAGCTCGAAATGGTCCCACGGAGCTACCAGAGCATCCACCGCCACAGCCTTCGGGTCCTTGTACCTGGATATGAAGGTTGGTAGTTTGGCATTGAACCTGGATGCCATCAAATCCACTTGGGGGGTTCCCCAACGGGAGCACAGTAGTGCAAACATTTCCGGATGGAGACTCCATTCTCCAGGATCCATCTTCTCGCGACTGAGAAAGTCCGCCGTGGTATTCTGGACTCCTGGAATGTGGATCGCAGAGATGGCTGGAACCCTGGTCTCGGCCCATAGCAGGATCCGAGACACCTCCATCATGAGCCTGGAACTCCTCGTCCCGCCTTGGTGATTGATATACGCGACCGCCGTCGCATTGTCTGTCTGCACTCGGACTGGCAGACCGCTCAAAGGGACCGTCCAGTGTTGGAGGCAAAGAAAAATTGCCCTCAATTCCAAGATATTGATCGGTAGAATAGACTCTTCCGATGACCATACTCCCTGGATCCAAAGATCGTTCCAGACACCCCCCAGCCCGTCAGGCTGGCATCGGTGGTTATGACCGACCACTTCAGAGGGAGGAAAGATTTCCCCAGGGATAACGCTTCTGGACGTAACCACCATTCTAGGGATTCCCGTACCCTGTGAGAGATGATGACGCTGCAATCCAGTGAAGCCTGCGATCGAGCCCAACGACTCAGAATGAGCCTCTGGAGGGCCCTGGAATGAAACTGGGCAAACGGAAGTGCCTCCATGGACGCCACCATCAAACCCAGGAGGCGCATACACTTCCGAAGGGACATTGCTGTCGAAGACTTCATAGTCTGTACATGTCGAAGTAGACATGTCCGCTTGTCTGGGGGTAGGGACACCACTGCCCGTACCGTGTCGAAATGCATCCCTAAAAACAGGATTGACTGAGACGGCTCCAGAGACGACTTCTCCCAATTGACCAGCCACCCGAAATCCTCCAGGAGCTGAAGGGATAGGTTGCGAGCCGTCACCGCCTCCTCCTTTGAGGATGCCACAATCAAAAGATCGTCCAGGTAGGGAAAAATCGCAACCCCTGTCTTCGAAGAATTGCCATGAGAGGCGCCAGAATTTTTGTAAAAACTCTGGGCGCCGAGGCCAAGCCGAATGGCAGAGCCACAAACTGGTAATGGTCCTGACCTATGGCAAAACGAAGGAAGCGCTGATGAGCCCTTCCGACGGGAACATGTAAATAAGCGTCGCGAATGTCAATTAACACCAAAAAAATCGTTCTGCGACAGGGCCGCCACCACGGAGCGAAGTGACTCCATGCGGAATTTTTGGGTGTGGACATGCCGATTCAATCTTTTGAGATCCAGAATAGGACGAAATTTGTCCTCCTTTTTGGGAACCACAAAAAGATTGGAATAAAATCCTCTTCCTTGGTCCTCCGGTGGTACCGGTATTACCACACCCTTCTGCAGAAGGGAGTCGACCTCTCGCAGCAGAGCGGTAATTAACTCGGGCTCTGACGGTGTGCGAGACTGGCAAAACCTGTCCGGGGGTCGAGACGAAAACTCTATGAAATAGCCTGCCGACACGACCAGCGTTACCCAGGTGCCCGGAACGCGGGAAACCCAAGTCACTTTGAATTGGAGCAGGCGACCCCCCACTCGAGAGCCCTCAAATGGAAACCTGGCGTCAGTCCGCCTTGGCGGGCTTCTTGTCAGTCTCCCGCTTGTCTTGACGGAAACTTGATTTCCAGGGAGTACGGGATTTCTGAGTGAACTTTTTTCCCGAAAAAGAGGGACGACCCGATCCCCAAGAGGACTGACCGAATCGTCCCTTGGAACGAAAGGATCGCCGGCCACCACCGGCACCAGTCCTGCCAGGCACAGAAGCCATAGCCCTTCGCTGTGGTAAGGCTGCTTCTTTCGTCTTTGCTTTGGCAATCAGCTCTGAGAGATCAGATCCAAAAAGCTGACTACCCTTGTAGGCTAGAGACAGCAAACCTTGTTTTGACACTGCGTCCCCAGTCCACTGTCTAAGCCACAGTGCTCTTCTGACTGTGACCGCCGAAGCTTGTGCCCTGGATAACAGAGATGCAGTATCCAGACCTGCATCATAGCTATAAGAAACTGCAGTCTCCAATAAACCGAGAAGTCCATCTATCTCGGATAACGGAGATCCATTTTGCAACGCCGTTCGTATACGGTCCAACCAGCACAGGGAAGCCCTACAAGCACACATGGATCCTAGCACCGCTTTGAATCCATGACCCGAGGCCTCGTAGTTGGATTTCGCTGCCATCTCCGTTTTTCTGTCTAGCGGGTCCTGCAGACTTGCCTTCCCTTTAACAGGGAGCAATGAGGA
Organism: Oophaga sylvatica; assembly: GCA_033576555.1. Lineage (NCBI taxonomy): Eukaryota > Metazoa > Chordata > Amphibia > Anura > Dendrobatidae > Oophaga > Oophaga sylvatica. Next base: position 390,998,231 of record JARQOD010000002.1, read on the forward strand.
TTTACTAAGCTGGGATAAAGGAACATCCACTTCAGGAGAAGAAATCCAATTATCCGTCAACTCCGTAGAACACGGATATAGTGCCTCAAAAAAACGTGTTCCTTGAAAACGTTTATCTGGACACAGGCGTTCCTTCTCCACTACTTCATTAAGCTCATCCAGAGCTGGCAATGTCGCTCGTGACTTACGGTACTCTTGGTACATCCGAGGTGACTTACCAGGACGTGTAGTTACCTCCTCCGGCAACTGTAACGCCTCCCTCATGGCTTCAATAAAAGCCTCTGTTCGGTCTAAAGAGACAGAATGTCCCTGCCGATCCTTATCCGAACCGGATAACTCCCCATCTGAATTTGAAGGGGAACCCTGACCGCATTCCATATCAGAGAGGTCTGATTCGCTACGTGGAAATGATGAAACCGGCCTGTGTCGCTTCCTTCCATGAGAGGATGTAGCTGACACCCAATGACCTAAAAGGTCAGAAAGGCCATCAATAGAGCGAGCGATGGCATCCAATTTGGCATCGCTGTGACCTCCAATTGCTGCGCTTGACGTCGAGGCCTGCGTATCAGACTCGCGTGACTGATTCTGAAGCAGATTTGGCACACGGTCCATACCTTCTGGACCCTGTTCCGACATGCCCTCACACAGTATAAGGCAGGTCAAAGCCTGTCAGCAACTACGAAAAAAGTGTGGCTTCTCAAGCGGACGCAGCAAGCACGCTGATGGGTTAAAGCCCTTAGTGAGAGAGCTACCCCAGCTGTATCAGCTGAATATTCAGCAATATAATTAACTCTTACAAGTTCTGACCCCAAACTGTGATAGAACCTGTGCGGCTGTTGAAAAGGTTAACCCTTTAAAAGGGGTTAATATCGCCGACTCCCCACTACTCCCTTATTAATAGAAGGGGTGTGCGAGTCCCATGGCAAAATAAGGTCTCTATATAAGACCGCAGCTGCAAGATAACGCTATCTGTATTTTCTCTACAGATAGGTTCTGCGCTGTGGGGGTGAGAGCGTTATCACTCACCCAGCTGGTCGCGGTGATGTAAATGTAATACGGGAGGAGCGGAGCAGGAAGGAGCCCGTGGAGCCTTTTTGTAACGGCCGCTGCGCTGAGAGGAATCTGAAGAGAAGCGCCTAATCGCGCGCTTCTGTGACAGAAAGCCCGGGAGCGTGAAGCCACGCCCCCCGCCGGCTCAAAAAAAGAGCGCGAACTCCTTCGCTCTCTGCTCCCCCCTGTCCTGCAGGCGTCTGCCTGCGGACAGAATACAGTCACCAAACATGTATTTCACAAGTAACAGCGGCTGCCGCAGCAGCCGCTGAAAGCACTCACACACACTTTAATAAAAATGTGGGGTACTCACCAGCCGAGCGCCACAGGGACCCCCAGGGGTTTCTGGCGCGTGCCCATGCTTCCCCCCAGGGCGGGGGACGCAGTGACCCCTGTGCGCGGTCTGCGCCCCCGCCAGGGAAGCCATCCTCATCCCCCCGGGCCGGCAGGGTTCTGCAGGGACCACCATTAGGGTAATACAGATCCGCCAAGGGAGAGGTTGGGGTCCAGCAGCGCTGAGACCTCTAGACCACTCTGGTGATCCAAGTCTCTTGTCCGAATAAAATAAAAAAATCTTCTGAGGAGCTGCTTCCAGCAGCGACCGTCCTCTGAGACCTCAAATTTTAGACTGAAGAGCTGAGTAGGAGGAGCCCGAGCTGGAGGGGCCGGTCAACACGCTTTCTAATCTGAGGTATTTATCCTATCTGGGACTCCGCCTACCCACTAGTTATAGTGTGTCTCCCTTCCTTCATCTGCAGCTGAAAAAACAGTGTTTGTATGCGATTTCAAGCGTTTTTGCATGCGTTTGCATTTTTTATGCGCATGGGTTGTCTAGGTGTCACATTTCACAGTAGGAAAATCCTTGCAAAATTATTGCAACAGACTCCACCAATGGAACACCAGTGGGCGTGTGTTATGGGAAATCTTTATATAGAGCCTGTTTACAGCCGAATTCTTCACATTTGCTTGCATTTTCCTTTGTGAACATGGATCTGCGCTGGAAGAGTTTTCACTTTAACTTGGATCTGGACATCGTGATGGCTCAGGTTTATGCAGTTGCTTGCCATCAGCAAAGGGAGAGAGAGAGACAGCGAAGACAGCAGCGGCGGCGTTTGTGGATAAATCCGATTGTTGAACTCCGGGAGAGCCGTGGAGTGTACTACATCCTCTATAGCGAGCTCCAGGCAAACCCAGAGAAATTTAGTAACTATAACCGGATGTCCCAAGAAACCTTCAGGGATTTACTTGGTCGTGTCCAAGAATTCATCCGGAGACAGGACACACAGCTCCGTCGTGAGATTCCTCCGGAGGAACGGCTCCTGGTCACATTACGGTACGTAATATTGCTAAACCAATGCCTGCATAATTTTCTTTGTTCTGCCATGTACTATTCCAAAGCTGGCAGAATTATTGTTCTGCCATTTAGTAAACAAAGACCTGCAGAATTATTTTTATGCCATGTACTAATATTTTTTTTTTCATTTAATGTTTTAAAAAACCATATACAATAATATATTTTTTTGTTCTTTCTCTGTTTCACAGGTTCCTGGCTACTGGAGAGACCCTATCTTCACTCCACTTCCAGTACCGGCTTGGAATCTCCACCTTGTCAGGAATTGTTGCGGACACCTGCTGGGCTTTGTGGAACGTTCTTTGTCCAGATTTTATGCCCCTGCCCACCACCGAAAAGTGGATTGAAATAGCTGAAAAATTCTGGACAGTCTGCAATTTCCCCAACTGTTTGGGAGCGGTTGATGGGAAACACATCCGTATAATCAAACCCAAAAGAACAGGTTCGGAGTACTACAACTACAAAAAGTACTTTTCTACAGTACTCATGGCCATTGCAGACGCAGACTGTATGTTTGTTGCAGTGGACATTGGGGCATTTGGCCGTGGGAATGACTTCCAGGCTTTTAAGAACTCGGACATGGGCCGGAGGTTGTATGGCAACCATTTCAATTTCCCCATGCCACGGCCTCTTCCCAACACCGAAGGTCCGCCACAGCCATTTATAATTGTTGGGGATGAAGCATTCCAGATATGCCAAAACCTGCTCAAACCCTACTCCAGCCGGGACTTGGACCACACCAAAAAAATTTTTAATTACAGGCTGACCAGGGCCAGAAGAACTGTAGAGTGTGCCTTTGGTATACTTGTTTCCAGATGGTGCATTCTCGGCACTGCCATTTATCTGAAACTGGAAACAGTAGATGAGGTGGTGAAGGCCTGTGTGGTTCTACATGATTTTGTGATGGCTAAAGAGCACCCGAACTTTGAACTTGATGATTCAGCTCCTAACCCATTGCCTGAATTCACTCAGCACCCTCTCAGGTCATCCGTTGAAGTTTGCCAAATGAGGGACCAATTTGCGGCCTACTTCATCTCAGATGTAGGACGGGTGGAATGGCAAGATCAAATGGTGTTAAAATGTTTTCTTGTGTGTATGTTAATATAATACCTGTTTTGATACCTGTACCGAGTGCAGTCTGTGTTTTTACACTCAAAGCCTGCAAGTAAGCAGTGTTGCAGGCCTGCAACACAGTCAGCTGTTGCTCAGGACCAGGGCCGGTGTCAGCACCTGGCATACCCGGGCAAGTGCCGGGGCCCTGAGCAGGCGGGGGGGCCCACTCGCCGTCAGGCACCCCGGCGCCCGTTAGCGGATGAGAGCGGTACCAGCGCCGCCACTGGGCGCCCCCCGCTTGCTCAGGGCCCCGGCAGCAGCCAGCGCAATAGAATATATCTAGCAGGAAACACAACAGTATCATCATGAACAATAGTCACTGCGGCATAAAAAATCAATACAATACACAGTGCAGTCAATGTTGATTCAAATGACAGTATCATCTTGAACAATAGTCACTGCGGCTTCATAGAGCATGGAAATACTTACTAAATGCCTTTTTGGTAGTTGGAAAGGCGCTGTCACAGCCATCCATCAACGCTGCGGCCACCTCATTTCATAGCCGCTGGCTCACCACATTGTCTTTGTGCTGCGGATCACGGCTGTCCCACAACTGGACACGCTCCTGGACCTGGGTCTTCATCCCGTTGTTGAACCTAGAAAAAAAATACATTATTATCTTGGAAATATTTGTGAAGGAAAAAGATAGAAAAAGAGACAAAAAGAAGCAAGCTGGAAGATGAAAAACAGGACAGAAAAAAAGGAAGAGAAAAAAAAAAAAAAAAAAAGGGTCATTCAAAGACTATATACTTACATTATATCTCACCACCGGGACTTGTCTTGACTGCTCCTGCTGTTCGGACTCAATTGCCGTGTCCGACGATGATGTCTGAAAAAGAAAAAAAATATTACACATTTGTAGATGCAGCAGCTATACTTACCCAAAGGCAGGAAGATACTCACATCACGCTCTGCTTGGGCCAGTTCTTGCCGGGATGGGGAATATTATGATCCAGAAGAAGACATGCTGCAATAAAAAAAAATACAAAGCATTAGTACATATTACATTTGAAAGGACAGGCAGTCATTTGGTTAAGATTGAATACTCACATTCTTGGTGATGCACCTTGGATCCAAATTTTCTAGTGTCTTCCAGGCTGTGTCTTCCAGGTAGTCTGAGTAGGGGTTTGTCTGGCACTGCAGACACCTTATTTTATCTACACTCCTCACAAACAATGTTGATTGTGTAGGGGGTGGTTTAAACAAGTGTCTAGACATTGTTTACTCAAAAATTGCATGCGCGCAAAAGCGCTGACGTGCGCACAGCCATGCGCACGTCAGCGCCCCATAGACTGTAATGTAATTTTTTTGCGCATACCGTGCGCACATGTGTGCATGCGCTTTTTTAACGAGGTTGGGCGGAACAAAAAATGCAACATGTAGCGTCTAGCGCGTCTAGGCGCACACCTGGAAAATGCGCAGCGCACGAAAACGCTGATAAACTCATGCAAGCGCTAGACCCTGCACCCGCCATGTTAAAGATAGGGGACCATTGCATATGCGACCGATAGCGCACGATGCGCTGCACGATAAAACGCTAGTGTGAAACCAGCCTAATACTTATCCTTTCTATTATACAATTTGTATATTGTATGCAAGAAAATCAATAAAAGGTTGGTTTAAAAAAAAAAAAAGAAGGTGAAGCTCTTCTTTTCAGTGCATTAGTAGGAGCAATCAGACGCTGCGGTCTTCTAGCTGCTCTCCATTGCAGTAACCCCATGATAGTGGCTCCCTTGAGGGTTTCATCTGAATCACGTCACTCAGCGATTTAGATGGAAACCTAAAGTAAAGCCCCCGTCTCACATAGCGATATCGCTAGCGAGATCGGTGCTGAGTCACTAGTTTTGTGACGCAGCAGTGAGCTCACCAGCGATATCACTGTGTGTGACATTCAGCGACGATCAGCCCCCTGCCGGGTATCGCTGATCGTCGCTGAAAGGCCAGGACATTTTTTTGATCGCTGGTCTCCCGCTGACAGGCACGCATCGCTGCGTGTGACAGGCGGGAGACCAGCGATCCGCTGGTAACCAAGGTACACAGCGGGTTTCCAGGTGCGGGGCTGTGCCTAGAAACCCGCTGTGTACCTTGGATACCAGCTCCCTGAAGCAGGGAGCTGGTAACCAAGGTACACAGCGGGTTTCCAGGCACCGCGCAGCGCCTGGAAACCCGCTGTGTACCTTGGTTACCAGCTCCCTGCATCAGGGCGCTGGTATCCAAGGTACACTGCGGGTAACTAAGCGATGTTACCTGCAGTGTCGCTTGTACTGATCGCTGCCTGAGCTGCCTGTTTGGCAGCTCAGCAGCGATAATGTAGCGATACACCAGCGATCCTGATCGTTGTCAGGATCGCTGGTGTATCGCTATGTGAGACCCAGCCTTAAGTGCTCAACGTAGAGCACCAGATAAATGTGATCCCAAATGTTACGTAAAATGTTCCCAATAGAAGCTTCAACTCAATCCACAAAAATAGCAAGTCTCCACTCAGGTTCGTCATCTGCCAGTGGAAATATAGGGAACTTCTATGTTACTAGCAGCACAAAGGCTCCTCAACCCCAAAAGAAATCCAGTGAATTCTGCACTCCCAAGTCCAAATGCCAGTCTCCCTTCTCAACCCTACAGTGTACCTAAACCACATTCAGCGTCCACATGTTTAGCATTTCTGTAGTGATGAGAGCTCACCTAATTTATGGGTGCATGTCTACCGAAGTATAAGCTGTGCACAATATACTGGTCACAACAACGTACTGGTCACTACAACGGCAGTTTGTGTTGGAACCACGTCGGATCGCTGCTCTGATAGGCAGTGTCTCTGGCATGTCTCTTCACTCACCCATGCTGCAGATAGTTCTTCCCTTCCCATGCTCTGCATGCTTCCAGCCGGTTCTCTAGCCATGTCCTTAGGGCACGCGCGTGTGCGCTCCCGCCCTCTTAAAGGGTCAGCACGTGCCCTTGTTATTTTCTCCCCAGCCAATGGCTGTGGGACATTATGTATATACTGCTTCCTCCCCATTGGGGAGGTGCCTGAGCAACCTTCCTGTTTCAGTTTATGTTGTGTAAGGTCGCATACCAGTGCAAGTCCTGCTTGCTGCACTCTTTAGCAAATCCTGCTTGCTGCACTCTGATGCAAATCCTTCCTGCTGCACTCTGATGCAAATCCTGCTTGCTGCACTCCAATGCAAATCCTGCCTGCTGCACTCCAATGCAAATACCGCCTGCTGCACTCTGATGCAAATACCGCCTGCTGCACTCTGATGCAAATCCCGCCTGCTGCACTCTGATACAGACACTGTCTGCTGCACTCGGACACGAACTTGGTCAGCTGCACTCTGATGCAAGTTCTGCCTGCTGCTCCATCCAGTCTGTCCTTCTGGGTCCAGCTGCTGCGCGACCGTCTGTCCTGGAGTGACACTTGGCGTTCATCGGTAGCCAAGTCTAACCTCACCATCAGAGGCTCTAGTGAACAGTTAGGTGATCGCTTAGTCACTCCCCTCCAGGCTCTCCGCGGTCCGTGGCACAGTGGTTCCACAAACCACATCCGTCACAGTTTGCAATTTTACTCTGTAACATCCACTGCTTCTTGTTTCTTGAAAATACCCATGGAGTCAAAATCGTCACTACACCTGTAGATAAATTCCCAAAGGGGTATAATTTCCAAAATGGGAAAAAGTTGAAGGAGGATTCTGCTCTTCTAGCACTAACGAGCTCTGTATATGGAGTCCGCAAACTATTCTAGGATAATCTGCGCTCCAGAAGGCAAATAGCACTCCGTTGCTCCTGAGTTTCTCTGTATGGCTAAGCAGTACTGTACAGCCACATATGGAGTATTTCTACATTCAACAGTAAATTGTGGGACAAATTTTGATGCCATTTTTACCAAATTAAAATTGTGAAAATGTAAAATCTGGGGCTAAAATACATTTTTTTGTGGTAAAAATGTAATTATTTTTCTTCAAAGCCCAATGGTATAAAATTCAGTGACACACCTGTGGTGTCATTATAATCACTGCAACTCTAGATTAACCCCTTAACCCCAAGGGTGGTTTGCACGTTAATGACCGCGCCAATTTTTAAAATTCTGACCACTGTCTCTTTATGAGGTTATAACTCTGGAACGCTTCAACGGATCTTCGTGATTCTGAGATTGTTTTCTCATGACATATTGTACTTCACGTTAGTGGTAAAATTTCTTCGATAAAACTTGCGTTTATTTTTGAAAAAACGCAAATATGGCGAAAATTTAGAAAATTTTGCAATTTTCAAACTTTGAATTTTTATTCCCTTAAAACAGAGAAATATGGCACACAAAATAGTTAATAAATAACATTTCCCTCATGTCTACTTTACATCAGCACAATTTTGGAATCAAAATTTTTTTTTGTTAGGAAGTTATAAGGGTTAAAAGTTGAACAGCGATTTCTCATTTTTACAACAAAATTTACAAAGCCATTTTTTTACGGACCAACTCACACTAAAGTTTATAATGCCTGGGTGTGAAAAAAACCAAAACAATTTTCCACAAAAATTATTTTTTAGTCCCCAATTTTTGATTTTTCCAAGAAAATTGGACCCCAAAAGTTGTCCAATTTGTCCTGAGTACGCTGATACCCCATATGTGGGGTGGGAAGCTATTTGGGTGCACGACAGGGCTTGGAAAGGAAGTAATAACGTTTTGGAATGCAGACTTTGATGGGTGTCATGTTCCGTTTGCAGTGCCCCAGATGTGCCTAAACAGTGGAAACCCCCACAAGTGACCCCATTTTGGAAACTAGACCCCCTAAGGAACTTATCTAGATCTGTGGTGAGCACTTTGAACCCCAAGTGCTTCACACAAGTTTATAATGCCCGGACATGAAAATAAAAAATCCTATTTTTTCCCACAAAAATTATCTTTTAGTCACCAATTTTTTATTTTTCCCAAGGGTAACAAAAGAAATAGGACCACAAAAGTTGTTGTCCAATTTGTCCTGAGTACGCTGATACCCCATATGTGGGGGGGAACCACTGTTTGGGCGCACGGCAGAGCTCGGAATGAAAGGAGCGCCATGTTGCATTTGGATAGCCCCTGATGTGCCTAAACAGTGGAAACCCCTCACAAGTGACCCCATTTTGGAAACTAGACCCCCTAAGGAACTTATCTAGATCTGTGGTGAGCACTTTGAACCCTCAAGTGCTTCACGCAAGTTTATAACGTAGAGCCGTAAAATTAAAAAATCATATTTTTTCCACAAAAATGATCTTTTCACCCCAACTTTTATTTTCACAAGGGTAACAAGGCCCCAAAAGTTATTGTGCAATTTGTCCTGAGTACGCTGATACCCCATATGTGGGGGTAAACCACTGTTTGGGTGCATGGCAGAGCTCAGAAGGGTGGGAGTGCCGTTTTGTAATGCAGACTTTGATGGAATGTTCTGCAGGCGTCATGTCGCGTTTGGAGAGCCCCTGATGTGCCTAAACAGTGGAAACCCCCCACAAATGACACCATTTAGGAAACTAAACCCCTCAAGGAACTTATCTAGATGTGTGGTGAGAACTTTGAACCTCAGGTGTTTCACTAAAGTTTATAACGCCCGAGCATGAAAATAAAAAAATCATATTTTTTCCACAAACATGATCTTTAGTCCCCAACTTTTTATTTTCCCCAAGGGTAGCAGGAGAAATTGGACCCCAAAAGTTGTTGTCCAATTTGTCCCGAGTACGCTGATACCCTATATGTGGGAGAAAACTACTGCATGGGCACACGTCGGGGCTCGGAAGGGAAGTAGTGACGTTCTGGATTGCAGACTTTGATGGAATGGTCTGCGGGCGTCATGCCGCATTTGGAGAGCCCCTGATGTGCCTAAACAGTGGAAACCTACCACAAATGACCCCATTTTGGAAACTAGACCACCCAAGGAACTTATCTAGATGTGTGGGTAGAACTTTGAACTTGGGGGTGCTTCACAGAAGTTTATAACGTAGAGCCATAAAAATAAAAAATCATAATTTTTTTCCACAAAAATGATATTTTCGCCCCAGTTTCTTATTTTCCCAAGGGTAACAGAGGAAATTGGACCCCAAGAGTTATTGTGCAATTTGTCCTGAGTACGCTGATACCCCATATGTGGGGGTAAACGACTGTTTGGGCGCATGGCAGAGCTCAGAAGGGAAGGAGCACCGTTTGACTTTGTCAACGCAGAATTGGCTGGAATTGAGATCAGACGCCATGTCACGTTTGGAGAGCTGTTATGTTTCGGTAACTGAGGAGAAATGGCAAAAAATAGCAAAAGTGGTAATACACCAGAGAGGCTGGAACCTATTGGATTACAGTAACCTGAACTAACCACACAACTAGAGGTAGCCTTGGAGCGTTCCTACGTTGATCCTAGACGCCTCGTCACAGCCTGAGAGATAACTACACCTAAAGGCAGAAAGATGAAAGCTATCTGCCCCGAAGCAGATCCCCAAAGAAAATAGGAAGCCCCCAAACATGTAATGGCTGTTAGACAAGAAGAAAGCTCGGACACAGACAGAAAATAGAATGAGCAAACGCTGGGGCCCAATATGTCTAGACAGAAAAGTACAGGAAAGAATTCTGACTGCAATCCAACAAAAACCCTAACAAAAATACCAACACGTCTGATTGCAAAAAAACCTGAGATCACTCGACCTCTTCCACCTAAATCAGATCTCTGGTGTAACAAAACGCTATTCAGCAAATTAAAAGTAACAAAAGAGCAAAGCAAAAGTGCAGACACCAACGGAGCACAATTGCAACGCCAAACCCCCAAAAGATGACAGGCTGCAGTCCACTGCAGGCAGCAAACCAGCAGAGAAAATCAAACAGAGAAAAAAACCAGCAAACACTTATCTGAAGGAGAGCAAGAAACTAGCAGTGCTTCAAGCAAGACCAGAAGAACAATTGATAACAGGCAAGGCTGCTGGAAAATTAGGCAACTTATATCCTACCATTCAGCGCGAGCTGAAGGCCATTCATTAATCAGTTCATTACCCTCAGCAACCACCGGAGGGAGCCCCAGCTCAGAAGCCGCCTCTAACATATTCACAACAGTACCCCCCTTGAGGAGGGGTCACCGAACCCTCACCTGCGCAACCAGGCCGATCAGTATGGGCTCGATGATAGGCACGGATAAGTCTCCCAGCATGAATGTCCGAAGCAAACACCCAAGAATTGTCCTCCTGACCATAACCTCTCCACTTAACCAAATACTGGAGTTTCCGTCTAGCGAAACGAGAATCCAATATCTTCTCAACCACATACTCCAAATTGCCCTCAACAAAAACAGGGTTGGGAGGTGCAGCCATAGGAACCACTGGTTCAACAAACCTCTTCAATAAGGATTTGTGGAACACGTTATGGATCTTAAATGTCCCTGGAAGAAGCAAACGGAAGGAAACTGGATTAATAATTTCCATGATCTTATAAGGTCCAATGAACCTTGGCTTAAATTTAGGAGATGCAACCTTCATAGGGATATTCCTTGAGGACAACCAAACCAAGTCCCCCACTTTAAAACGAGGACCATCAGTCCTATGCCGGTTGGCAAACCGCTGGGCCTTCTCCTGAGAGAGAGACAACCTCTCCACCACCTGGTCTCAAATCTGCTACATACGCTGCCAATAAAGTCAATCCCCGGACAGACAGAAGCCTCCGCCTGTCCTGAAGAAAATCGAGGGTGAAACCCGGAATTGCAGAAAAATGGACACATCAAGGTGGCAGAGCTAGCTCTATTATTAAGAGCAAACTCAGCCAAAGGCAAAAAAGAGACCCAGTCATCTTGATCAGCAGATACAAAACATCTCAAATAAGTCTCCAAGGTCTGGTTTGTTCATTGGTCTGAGGGTGAAATGCAGAGGACAAAGACAACTGAACACCAAGTTTAGAACAAAATGTCCTCCAAAATCTAGGAACAAACTGGACTCCTCTGTCAGACACAATGTTCTCCGGATTGCCATGCAACCGAACCACATGCTGAAAGAACAAAGGCACCAACTCGGAGGAGGAAGGCAACTTAGGCAATGGCACAAGATGTATTATCTTGGAAAACCTATCACAGATTACCCAGATAACGGTCATTCTCTGAGAGACAGGAAGGTCAGAAATAAAATCCATAGAAATATGGATCCATGGCCTCTTGGGTACAGGTAATGGCATTAACAAACCACTAGAACAAGAGCAAGGCTTGGAACGAGAGCAAGTCCCACAGGACTGCACAAAGTCCCTGATGTCACGAGACAAAGTAGGCCACCAAAAGGAGCGACTCACCAAGTCTCTGGTACCGAAAATCCCGGGATGACCAGCCAACGCGGAACAATGAATCTCAGACATCACACTCTTTTTCCACTGGTCTGGAACAAACAACTTCCCAACAGGGCAGCGCTCAGGTTTATCCTCCTGACACCCCTCCAGAGCCAGTCTCAAATTGGTCGAAATGGCGGAAAGAACCACACCCTCTTTCAAAATAACAGCAGGATCAGATAACTTAGGAGAATCTGCAAAGAAACTCCTCGAGAGGGCATCCGCCTTGACATTCTTAGTGCGAGGAAGAAAAGAAACCACAAAATTAAAACGTGTGAAAAACAAGGCCCACCTGGCCTGTCTAGGATTAAGTCGATTGGCTGATTCGAGACAAACCAGGTTCTTATGGTCCGTGAGGACCACCACCTGATTTTTGGCTCCTTCCAGCCAATGTCTCCACTCTTCAAAGGCCCACTTCATGGCCAATAACTCCCGATTACCAACGTCATAATTACGTTCAGTTGGAGAAAATTTTCGAGAGAAAAAGGCATAAGGGTTACTCTTAGAGGTCTCTGGATCCCTTTGGGACAAAACGGCACCTGCCCCAATCTCAGAGGCATCAACCTCCACCTGAAACGGCAGAGAAACATCAGGCTGCCGTAGAACAGGAGCAGAAATGAATCTCTGCTTAAGTTCCTGAAATGCAGAAACTGCCTCAGGAGGCCAATTCACCACATCGGAACCCTTTTTGGTCAGATTAGTCAATGGTTTAACAATACCAGAGAAATTACCAATAAATTTACGATAAAAATTGGCAAAACCCAAAAATCTCTGAAGAGCCTTCAATGAAGTAGATTGAACCCAATCACAGATGGCCTGAACCATGACCGGGTCCATTTCAATAACAGACGGAGACAAAATGAATCCCAGAAATGAGATCTTCTGTACGCCAAAAAGACACTTTGATCCCTTCACATACAGAGCATTCTCTCTCAAAATCTGGAACACAGTCCGAACATGTTTCACATGAGAGTCCCAGTCATTGAAAAAAATCAAGATATCATCCAAATAAACAATCAGAAATTTATCCACAAAATCCCTGAAAATGTCATTCATGAAGGACTGGAAGACGGAAGGAGCATTAGTGAGCCCAAAGGGCATCACTAGGTACTCAAAATGCCCCTCTGGGGTATTAAACGCCGTCTTCCATTCATCCCCGTGCTTAATGCGAATAAGGTTACACGCCCCCCTGAGGTCAAGCTTGGTAAACCAACTAGCACTTTTCACTCTGGAAAATAGGTCAGAAATCAAAGGTAACGGATATTGATATTTAACAGTGATCTTATTCAGGAGGCGATAATCAATACACGGCCTCAATGAACCATCCTTTTTGGCCACAAAGAAAAAAAACGGTGCCCAAGGGTGAAGAGGATGGTCTGATATGACCCTTCTCCAATGACTCCTTGATATAAGATCGCATAGCATCGTGTTCAGGTACAGATAAATTAAAAAGGCGACCTTTAGGAAATTTACCACCAGGCACTAATTCAATAGCACAATTGTAGCTCCTGTGAGGGGGCAAGGATGCAGATTTACTTTCACTAAACACATCAGAAAAATCAGTCAAAAAGTCAGGGACATCCTGAGACTGCGGAGAGGCAGAAAAAACAGGAGTGTCAGTATTAACACATTGGCAGCCCCAACTGGTCACAGACACAGATTTCCAATCCAAAACAGGATTAAGAGACTGTAACCAAGGGAAACCTAGTACAATAATGTCATGCAGATTATGCAGCACCAGAAATTTGCAACTCTCCTGATGATCTGGTTCAACCCTCATTATCACCTGAGTAGAAAACTGGGGTTTATTCTCTGCCAAAGGAGTAGAATCAATGCCCAGTAGGGGAATAGACTTCCGCAGGGGTATCATGGGAAACCCACAACGTTTGGCAAAGTCAAAATCCATCAGGTCAATAGCTGCTGCTGAATCAACAAAAGCCTGAGCAGAAAATGTGGACAGGGAGCAAATCAGGGTAACAGTCAACAGAAATTTAGTCTGAACACTACACAAGACAACTGAGCGTGCAAAACATCTTCCCCGCTTAGGGCAGACAGAGATAGCATGGGAAGCGTCACCACAGTAGAATCATAACCCATTGCGCTTACGAAACTCATGACGCTGAGTCCCAGAAGTCACTCCATCACACTGCATGGGCTCAGGAGCTGACTCACAAGGCAATACTATCTCACGCATACCTCTGCGCTCACGCAAACGTCTGTCAATTTGAATAGCCAAAGACATAGAATCATTGAGACCAGAGGGAACAGGGAATCCCACCATAACGTCCTTTACTTTTTCTGACAGACCCTTTCGAAAAAGGGCTGCCAAAGCATGATCATTCCATTTGGTCATGACTGCCCACTTTCGAAATTTCTGACAGTACAACTCAGCGTCTTCAAGACCCTGATTTAATGCCAACAAGGTCTTTTCAGCTTGAGCAGTGACATTAGGTTCATCGTACAATAACCCCAGAGCCATAAAAAATACATCAATATAATTCAAAACAGGATCCCCAGGTGTCAGGGAAAAAGCCCAATCCTGAGGGTCGCCGCGCAGCAGGGAGATGACAATTTGAACCTGCTGTGCCGCGTTCCCTGAGGACTTAGGCCTTAAGGCAAAAAACAACTTACAGTTATTTTTGAAATTCAGTAATTTAGATCGATCCCCAAAAACAAATCTGGCATGGGGATCCTAGGTTCCACAACTGGCAACCCAGAAAGATAGGTAGCAATACTCTGAACCTCAGTGGCAAGCTGATCCACACGGCCAGACAACTGTGCAAACTCCATTGAGAGAAAAAAAAAATTCCTCCTCAGCACCCAGAGAAAAAGAGGGAAAAAATGCAACAAACAGAAAAAAAAAAAATTCTGACAACTCCCTTTTTTCTTTTTTACCATTTTTCCCTTCTGTTGAGTACCATATAATTTTCAGTTTGGGCCGGTTATACTGTTATGTTTCGGTAACTGAGGAGAAGTGGCAAAAAATAGCAAAAGCGGTAATACACCAGAGAGGCTGGAACCTATTGGATTGCAGTAACCTGAACTAACCACACAACTAGAGGTAGCCGTGGAGCGTTCCTACATTGATCCTAGACGCCTCGTCACAGCCTGAGAGATAACTACACCTAAAGGCAGAAAGATGAAAGCTATCTGCCCCGAAGCAGATCCCCAAAGAAAATAGGAAGCCCCCAAACATGTAATGGCGGTTAGACAAGAAGAAAGCTCAGACACAGACAGAAAATAGAATGAGCAAACGCTGGGGCCCAATCTGTCTAGACAGAAAAGTACAGGAAAGAATTCTGACTGCAATCCAACAAAAACCCTAACAAACATACCAACACGTCTGATTGCAAAAAAACCCTGAGATCACTCGACCTCTTCCACCTAAATCAGATCTCTGGTGTAACAAAACGCTATTCAGCAAATTAAAAGTAACAAAAGAGCAAAGCAAAAGTGCAGACACCAACGGAGCACAATTGCAGCGCCAGACCCCCAAAAGGGGACAGGCTGCAGTCCACTGCAGGCAGCAAGCCAGCAGAGAAAATCAAACAGAGAAAAAAAAAACATCAAACACTTATCTGAAGGAGAGCAGGAAACTAGCAGTGCTTCAAGCAAGACCAGAAGAACAATTGATAACCGGCAAGGCTGCTGGGAAATCAGGCAACTTATATCCTACCATTCAGCGCCAGCTGAAGGCCATTCATTAATCAGTTCATTACCCTCAGCAACCACAGGAGGGAGCCCCAGCTCAGAAGCCACCTCTAGCATATTCACAACAGAGAGCCCCTGATGTGCCTTAAAAGTGGAAACTCCCCAATTCTAGCTCCAACCCTAACACCAATACACCCCTAACTCTAGTCCTAACCATAACCCTAACCACAAACCTAACCCTAACACACCCCTAACCCTAATCCCAACCCAAACCCTAATCCTAACTTTACCCCCAACACTAACCTTAACTGTCGCTCCAACACTAACCCTAACCCTAATGGGAAAATGAAAATAAATACATTTTTTTAATTTTACTATTTTTCCCTAACTAAGGGGGTGATAAAGGGGGGTTTGATTTACTATTTATAGCGGGTTTTTATGTTTGGCAGCTGTCACATGCTAAATGACGCTTTTTATTGCAAAATAAAGTTTTTGCATCACCACATTTTGAGAGCTATAATTTTTCCATATTTTGGCCCACAGAGTCATGTGAGGCAGAATGAACAAAAACCTGCAACTCATGAAATTCTTTTGGGGGGCGTTTATACCGTTCCGCATGTGGAAAAATTGATAAAGCAGTTTTATTCTTCGGGTCAGTACGATTACAGCGATACCTCATCTATATCATTTTTTTATGTTTTGGCGCTTTTATACAATAAAAACAATTATATATATAAAAATTATAATTATTTTTGCATCGCTTTATTCTGCTAGCTATAACTTTTTTAGTTTTTCGCTGATGATGCTGTATGGCGGGACAAGATGACGTTTTCAGCGGTACCATGTTTATTTATATCCGTCTTTTTGATCGCGTGTTATTCCACTTTTTGTTTGGAGGTATGATGATAAAGCATTGTTTTTTTGCCTTGTTTTTTTTTTAAGGGGTTAACTAAAGGGGTTAACTAGTGGGACAGTTTTATAGGGCAGGTCGTTACGGACGCGGCGTTACTAAATATGTGTACTTTTATTGTTTTTTTCTTTTTTTATTTACATAAAGAAATTAATTTATTGGGGAATTTTTTTTTCTTTATTTAGGAATTTTTTTTTTACACGTTAGTTTTGATTTTTTTTTAACTTTTTTACTTTGTCCCAGGGTGGGACATCACTGTATAGTGTCAGATCGCCGATCTGAAAGTGTGCACAGCACAGTGTCAGATCGGCGATCTGACAGGCACTGCAGGAGGCTTTCTCAGCACCTGCTGTCAGCAGGCACTGAGAAAACACCTCCCTGCAGGACCTGGAAGGACCCCGTGGCCATCTTGGGTCCGGGGTCCTGCAGGGAGGAGGCCCTCGGAACAGCGTGATCACATCGCGCTGCTCTAAGGGTCTCAGGGAAGCACGCAGGGAGCCCCCTCCCAGTGCATTGTTTCCCTATGTTTGATCGCAGTGTGCCGGTGGTGAAAGTACCGGGAGCGGTCCGTGACCACTCCCGGCACTCAGTGCCAGGTGTCAGCTGTGATAATCAGCTAACACCCGGCCGCGATCAGCTGCTCCCCCCGTGAGCGCAGCTGATCGCATATGACGTACTATATCCTTGGGAATTAAGTCCCAGGGCACATGGACGGAATACTACGTCAAATGGAAGAAAGGGATTAAAATCTTGCAGTGCTCACAAGATCCCCCAGCCCAAGAAGGCAAATGTGCAGGCCCGTCTGAAGTTTGCCAATGAACACCTGGATGATTCTGTGAGTAATTGGGAGAAGGTGCTGTGGTCAGATGAGACAAAAATTGAGCTTCTTTGGCCATTAAATATGGGTAATGGCTGGGTCTTCCAGCAAGACAATGAATCAAAACATACAGTCAAGGCTCAAAAAGAAGCATGGAGTGGCCTAGCCAGTCTCCATACCTTAATCCCATAGAAAACTTATGGAGGGAGTTGAAGCTCCGAGTTGCCAAGCAACAGCCAAAAAATCTTAATGATTTAGAGATAATCTGCAAAGAGGAGCCGACCAAAATTCCTCCTGACATGTGCGCAAACCTCATCATCAGTTACAAAAACCATCTGACTGCTGTGCTTGCCAACAAGGGTTTGGCCACCAAGTAATAAGTCTTGTTTGCCAGAAGGATCAAATACTTATTTCTCACTGCAAAATGCAAATAACTTTATATAATTTATACAAGGTGATTTTCTGGATTTTATTTTTGATATTCTATCTCTCAATCTTAACATTAACCTACCCTTAAACATATAGATTGTTCATGTCTTTGTCAGTGGCCAAACTTAGAAAATCAGCAAGGGATTAAATAATTATTTCCTCCACTCTATATTATGTCTTGGTTCCCTTAGGTGATGATAGGAGTCTGTCATTTTGGTTTGTCTTTCTTTACAAATATATGCACTGGCACTTTATGTCCATAATTAATGTGAAGGCACTTCTCTCTGTGTTCATGCCTGTGGGGTGGCACCACTTTTTTGGTGCACCTTTGACCCGATTTGAACAGCTCTATGAATGATTAATCTGTTGTGATACATGTATTGTACTGTACATTTTGAATTGTCATTAATAAGTATACCTTTTAGAATATTTTCTGGTGGTTTATATGCTCCATGTGTGTTTGTTTCAATGTCATTGGGAGCGCCATAGGGTTATAACCTCTTTCAGTCCTAATAGATAGATTAGGGGCTGCTTTTGTGTATTATGGTTTCTGTATCTGAGATTTTGTATTACATCATTTAGAACTACTGTTGAAATTTGTGTCTTTTTCTGTTCTATTGCACAATATGTTTTGATGCCACTAGGGGAAACATTTTCCAAGAGTTCATTCTAATTGTACTCCATTCTTTCTGATCCTCTAATTTGTAAGCCAAATTGTGATTGTTTTGTCTAATTTCTGATTGCAAAATTGTAAAAATAACAGTTATTAAAAATTGTTTGTGAAAAAAGTTAAATGTTCATTTTTTCTTTCCACATTCTAAAATTACCTGTAAAGCATCTGAAGGGTTAATAAACTTCTTGAATGTGGTTTTGAGTACCTTGAGGGGTGCAGTTTTTAGAGTAGTGTAACTTTTGGGCATTTTCTGTCATATAGACTTATCAAAGTCACTTGTATGTAATGTAACATGGTCCCTAAAAATCGGTTTTGTAAATTTTGTTGAAAAAATGAGAAATCGCTAGTCAACTTTTAACCCTTATAGCTCCCTTAAAAAAATTATGTTTCAAAAATTGTGCTGATGTAAAGTAGACATATGAGAAATGTTTTTTATTAACTATTTTGTGTGATATGGGCATACAAATTAAAAAAAATTTCCACAAATAAATGCAAGTAATATCAAACAAATCTTATCACTATCATGAAGTACAATATGTCATGAAAAAAACAGTCTCACAATCAGTGGGATACGTTGAAGCGTTCCAGAGTTATTACCTCATAAAGTGACAGTGGTCAGAATTGTAAAATTTAGACTGGTCATGAAGGAGCAAACAGTCTTGGGGGTAAAGGGGTTAAATCCGCAATAAAAAAAATATTGTTTACATTTTTTTTTTATTATTATTTTATATTCACACACAGCAAATTTGTTGAAGTTCTTAGACAAAAAACTCAATTTCTGCAGCATGAACAATCTTAATTCACACAAATTAAATGATCAAACTTTTTTTTTATGATTTATACATATCCTCCTGTTTTCTATTTATTTCTGTAAATGTACTGTAACTTTCACTTGGATTGACTGAATAGTTGACAAGCTACAAGTGATTCTACCCTAGTATTAAAGGGGTTGTACTAAATTTGGAAGTTATTAGAAAGGAAATGAACTCGCAGTTGCTGAGACCCCAGTCAATTTCGATAACTGAGACTTTGAAGAGCTCTTTGTGAATGGAGCGGTTGTCAATCTTGCACACCGCTATTCCATTCATTCTTAATCGGAGTACAAAAGACCAGCTGAATGTAGGGAAAGCTTCTGAGACCATGCTCACATCATGATGTCAGAAGCTTTCATTATATATAATTAGCTATGAACCCGTTCTACACCCAGGTGGCAAGCATTTTTATAGGTATATGGTCTCGCATCCTGGTATGTGCTGCTCCCCTCCTATCCTGGTATGCATGGTACCCCTCATACCTATCCTGGTATGTATGGTCCCCTCACCCCCACCCAATCCTGGCATGCATGGCATCCCATTCCTCATTCTGGAATGCATGGTCCCCTCACCCCCAAATCCTGGTATGAATGGTACCCTCTCATCCCTATCCTGATATGCATGGTACCTGCTCATCCATATCCTGGTATTCATGGTTCCCCCACCCCACAATCCTGGTATGCATGGTCCACTCACCCCCCAATCCTGGAATGCATGGTCCCCTCCCCCCAATCCTGGAATGCATTGTCCCCTCACCCCCAATCCTGGTATGCATGGTCCCCTCACCCCAATCCTGGTATGCATGATCCCCCCTCATCCCTATCGTAGGATGTATGTTACCCCCTCACCCCCAATCCTGGTATGCATGGTCCCCTCATCCCCAATCCTGGTATGCATGGCACCCCTTAACTCCCAACTCTGGTATGCATGGTCCCCTCACCCCCCAATCCTGGTATGCATGGTACCCCTCAACCCCTTATCCTGGTATATGTTACCCCTCATCCCTCAATCCTGGTATGCATGGCCCCCTCACCCCAAATCCTGGTATGCATGGTCCTCTTACCCCCCATCCTGGTATGCATGGTCCCCTCACCCCCCTATCCTGATATGCATGGTCCAGTCACCCACAATCCTGATATGCATGGTCCCCTTACCCTCCTATCCTGGTGTGCATGGTCCCCTCACCCCCCTATCCTGGTATGCATGGTCCCCTCAATCTTGGAATGCATGGTCCCTTCACCCCCCAATCCTGGTATGCATGGTCCCCTCATCCTCCAATCCTGGCATGCATGGTTTCCTCAATCTTGGAATGCATGGTCCCTTCACCCCCCAATCCTGGTATGCATGGTCCCCTCACCCTCCAATCCTGGCATGCATGGTTTCCTCATCCCCCAATAATGGCATGCATGGTCCCCTCATCCCCCAATCCTGGTATGCATGGTCCCCTCATCCCCAATCCTGGTATACATGGCACCCCTTACCTCCCAATTCTGGTATGCATGGTCCCCTCATCCCCAATCCTGATATGCATGTTACCCCTCATCCCACCAATCCTGGTATGCATGGTCCTCTCACCCCCCATCCTGGTATGCATGGTCCTCTCACCCCCCTTTCCTAGTATGCATGGTCCTCTCACCTCCTTATCCTGGCATGCATGGTCCCCTCACCCCCAATCATGGTATGCATGGTCCTCTCACCCCCCTATCCTGGTATGCATGGTCCCCTCATCCCCAATCCTGATATGCATGGTCCCCTCACCCCCAATCTTGATATGCATGGTTCCCTGACCCCCCTATCCTGGTATGCATGGTCTGTTCATCCCCCTGTCCTGGTATGCATGGTCCTCTCACCCCTATCCTGGTATGCATGGTCCCCTCACCCCCAATCTTGGAATGCATGGTCCCCTCACCCCCAATCCTGCGATGCATGGTCCCCTCACCACCCAATCCTGGTATGCATGGTCCCCTCACCTCCCAATCCTGGAATGCATAGTCCCCTCACCCCCCCAATACTGGTATGTATGGTCCCCTCACCCTCCAATCCTGGCATGCATGGTTTCCTCATCCCCCAATAATGGCATGCATGGTCCCCTCATCCCCCAATCCTGGTATGCATGGTCCCCTCATCCCCAATCCTGGTATACATGGCACCCCTTACCTCCCAATTCTGGTATGCATGGTCCCCTCATCCCCAATCCTGATATGCATGTTACCCCTCATCCCACCAATCCTGGTATGCATGGTCCTCTCACCCCCCATCCTGGTATGCATGGTCCTCTCACCCCCCTTTCCTGGTATGCATGGTCCCCTCACCTCCTTATCCTGGCATGCATGGTCCCCTCACCCCCCAATCATGGTATGCATGGTCCTCTCACCCCCTATCCTGGTATGCATGGTCCCCTCATCCCCAATCCTGATATGCATGGTCCCCTCACCCCCAATCTTGATATGCATGGTTCCCTGACCCCCCTATCCTGGTATGCATGGTCTGTTCATCCCCCTGTCCTGGTATGCATGGTCCTCTCACCCCTATCCTGGTATGCATGGTCCCCTCACCCCAAATCTTGGAATGCATGGTCCCCTCACCCCCAATCCTGCGATGCACGGTCCCCTCACCACCCAATCCTGGTATGCATGGTCCCCTCACCTCCCAATCCTGGAATGCATAGTCCCCTCACCCCCCCAATCCTGGTATGCATGGTCCCCTCACCCCCCAATCCTGGTATGTATGGTCCCCTCACCCCCCAATCCTGTTATGCATGGTCCCCTCACCCCCCAATCCTGGTATGCATGATCCCCCTCACCCCTATTAAACTGCACACATACCAAGAAATAAAAACATTTATACTCACCTTTCTTCCCTGTGCTCCAGCGCTGTCCCATTCTGCCGGAGGCCGGGGGAGGAGAGCGGCGCCGGAGTACGTGCATGCCCATACCGCGCTGTCCGGCGCCATATTGCTGAAGACACACTGCAAATGTGTCTTCAGTAAAATGGCGCTGGATAGCGCTATACGCATGTGCGATTCTGACGTGCACTCCTGGTCTGCTGCCCTAGTCTCCGGGGGGGAGAAGAGATGCGCCACGGCAGCGCTCCTCCCAGTCAGGTAAGTATGTAAGTATGGCGCCGGAGATCGCGGTATGCATCCAGTGTCTACACGTACCGCGATCTCTGCCGCCATACACAATCCTCACCGCTGGATGCCGTCTTCTGTCTGGAGCCAGACTGCGCAGGCGTGTCGAGCTTGTGCAGTCTATAAAGGCTTCGGACAGAGTGACGCTCCCAGCGTTATTATATATATTGCACAGAAAATCACCTGTCTGTCTTGTCTGATTTGGCAAGATTTATTTTGCAAATTATGGTGGAAAATAAGTATTTGGTCATTAACAAGAGTTCATCTCAATATTTTGTTATTTATCCTTTGTTGGTAATGACAGAGGTCAAACGTTTTCTGTAAGTCTTCACAAGGTTGGCGCACACTATTGGTGGTATGTTGTCCCATTCCTTCATGCAGATCTCCTCTAGACCAGTGATGTTTTGGTATAATACAAATCCCTTATTACCAATAAAATAAGGAAAAATAAAGCGATCCATAAAATTTAAATTTTATTGAGTACATAAATATAAAAAAAACAATTAAAGTTCAGCAGAATGTCTCACATGAAGGAACGTGTATGGCTTCAAATAAATCCAAACAATATGGAGGCAATATTCAAATTATTCAATTATTTTAAAGAACTATGTCTATAAATGGTATTGATGCGAACCATTTGTAAATAATCAAAAAAGTAGGAAAAAACGGCATAAAAAGTGTCCACCCATATATGGATACCCCAGCACAAAAGCAATATAAAAAAACTGCACTTACAAAAAATTGCTCTCTATGTCTATTGCTATCAAAAGGTCTAATACCAATGCAAAATAGATATACCATATATATCAAGCACACAGCAGTATTTATAACATGTCAGACAGTGCAATTTATGTAAAAACCTGCCAATGCTTATAACCTATACGAAAACATTTGCCATAGACAAGACGCAATTTTATAGGGGTGTTTATAGTTAATTATAGCGCACAAGAAATAAAAGCCAAATATCAAAGCACAAAGCGGTATCCTTACCATAACAATCAATACAATCTATATAGAAAACTGCTAATGCTTATAATCTCTAAGAAGCATCGCCATAGGTATAGCAAGACACAATAAGGGTGTTCATACTTAATATTATAGTGCATAAGTGCTAAGCGCCATACAAGTGCTAGAAATAAGAGCCGATTCACCTAGTTAGGAGTAAGCCAGTACCACGTCCTTCCACCCTGACGCGCGTTTCGCCACTGGCTTCTTCCTGGGGGCGTGGTGAAGGTGAGGGACACTGATCTCTTTATGACGCTATGTGACCAATGGGAGTGAAGAGCCGAGTCACGTGTCAGTTATACGACGCATATCGCTGATGCCTCTCCCTCAGTACAACATAACTTCCTGGTCAGTGCTCAGTGACACGCAAGCAGGAACGCAAGTGGTCACTATGTGAGCACTTCCAGGAGTTTGCTGAGGCCTGGGAAAAACAGCGCATGCGTACTACTGCACCAGACTCATACTATACCGTGGATGTGATAGACCCGATGGTGAAAGCAACTTACTAGAGCAAGCATATACCATATCAACAAAAGTGAAAGACCCAATGATGAGAATGACTAATCCACTCATGAATACACAATGAATATATAATAATAATATTTATTTATAATAAGAAGGTGTACCCGTGCCTAATAATAAAAAGCTGTGATCCCTTGTATACAAAATAAACCAATACACGGCTACTACAGAAAACTGGAGTCGGACCCTACACAGGACTATTACAAGGAACTAAGCAAGTTGGTATCTTGTCTGTCTGACAAATCCATAAGAGCTGATGACCTGATACCAGAAAGTCCAAGAACAGGGACATTCTACATGCTTCCCAAAATCCACAAAGCCGGAAATCCAGGGAGGCCGATTATTTCATGTGTGGACACCCTTACTGAGCAAGTATCTGGATGGGTAGAGGTGTTCTTAAACCCCTGGTAAAGGATACACCCAGCTACATTCAGGACACAACTGACCTACTGAATAAACTAGCAGCAATAGGTTCTCTACCAGAAGGAACCATCCTGGCCACCATGGATGTGGAATCTTTGTACTCTAATATCCCACACCAGGATGGATTAAATGCCTGCAAAGTCTTCATGGGAAACACCGGGAATGATGCTGATTCTGTGGTGAAACTCACAAAATTCATCCTCACCCACAATTACTTTGAATTTGACAACAAGATCTATCTTCAGGAGACTGGCACAGCTATGGGAAGTAAAATGGCTCCACAGTATGCAAATCTTTTCATGGCCAAGCTTGAAAGCAAATTTTTGTCCTCATGCCCCATCAGGCCTCGGGCCTACTACCGCTACATTGATGACATTTTAATCATCTGGACGGAGTCTGAACAACAGCTAAAGACGTTCCATGAACAGTTCAATCAATTTCATCCCACCATCAACTTAACACTTAACTACTCCAGCACTGAAATTAACTTTTTAGACACCACCATTAAGCTAAAGAACAATGAAATAGAGACATCCCTGTATCAGAAGCCAATCGACCGTCCAACATATCCTAAATGGGACAGTTTCCATCCAAAACACATAAAAAACTCTATTGTCTACAGCCAAGCCATCAGATACAACCGTATATGTTCCAACCCCATGGATAGAGATGAACACCTTTGTCGCCTCAGAAAGACTTTTTTGAACCAGGGCTACCATCCAAGAACAATTGAAAACCAAATTACAAGAGCCACCAGAATATCAAGGAATCACCTGCTACATTACAAAGCTAAAGAAGAAAATAACCGGGTGCCTCTAGTGGTCACCTACAATCCAAGTCTGGAGATGCTAAGGGGAGCTGCACGGAAACTACAACCTTTACTACAAAAAGATGCCCGATTACAATCCATATTTCCAGACCCCCCACTACTATGTTTTAGGCAGCCCCCAAATCTAAGAAGCATCATTGTCAGAAGCTCCCTGTCCTCCCCAACAGCTGCAGGTACCTTTCCTTGCAAACAAAAGAAATGCAAAACCTGTGCATCTATAATGACCACGGACAGGATAAAGATCCCCAACTCCCATCAGGACTACAAGATACCAGGTACTTTCAGCTGCATCACATCTAATGTGGTGTACCTAATTATATGTACTAAATGTCCAACTGGGGGTCTGTATGTGGGGAGACCGGGCAAAAACTGAGAACAAGGATGAATTCTCATCGCCACACAATAAGAGAAAAAAGAATGGATTTACCTGTGGCAAAACACTTTTGTATGCCCGGTCATAGCATGACGGATATGGAATTACTTGTATTAAAATCTAACTTCAAATCTGAGAAGGATAGAAAAGTCTGGAATATAAACTTATGATGACCTTTGACACTCTTAGTGCTGGGATGAATATATCCCAGAATTTTATGTCTTTCTACAACAATTAAGGAATCTGCTTCCCTGACCTTTTAGGGTCATCACAACACAATACCAGACCCCAATCAGAGGGTAATAAAACTTTCACTTCTTATCTATGAACTAGTCATATTTATGTTCATCCCTCTGCCATAATGACAGTTCTGCTTCACGTCACTTGTCTTACCTATTGCATTATTCCTGTGTCCTTTGTGTATATAAATATGTGATTCTTCAGCTTTTGTTTTAGTCTTTGCCTGATGAAGAGACCTGCGTAGTCTCGAAAACTTGCAATTTGTTACCATCTTTTCAGTTAGCCATTAAAAGGTATCAACCACTGAGGACTCTCAAGTCTAAATATTTTTCTATCTACTGGCTAACACGGTACGAAGATACACATCTTTCCTATATCAATATTAATTAATAATATATAATTAATGACATTAAATATAAAGTGAAATAAAGTGTATAAGTGCATAATTATAAGAGGCAATAATCGCTTATACGTAAATTAAATACACCAATATTAATTAATTATTATAATGATAATAAATATAAAGTGAAATAGTGCAATTTAAACAATGTAATAATAATAATTATTAATTAATATATATATGTATATAGTGAATTCATATATAAATATACAAAAAAGATATCTTATAAATATATCAAAAGGAATTATTAACAATAATTTAAAGGTATAATTATGTGCATACATACAAGATATATACATATACATACATTAAAATTAATAACTTATACTAATAATGAACAAATATATATGTACATACACACATATACACATACATTTGCATAAAAAACTAATGACCAGTATTAATAGTGAATAGATGAAGTGAATATATTTATACATACACATACATTTACATAAAAGAATATATATAAGTGGTGAATAAGTGAATATATATATATACATATAAAAAAAAGTAAAATTAATGTACGAATACATAATAAATATATTATAATAATAGTGAATAAATACATTTTCATGATGTATACATCCATCCAAAATTAATAAAAAATACAAAATAATAAATAAAAATTAAAATTAAAAAATAAATAAAAATTTAAAATAATAAAGTGAATAAATAATGAATAAATTTAATAAGTCATTAAGTCTCTCTCAATCATGAAGTCTTCCACAGTAGATGGACAGCTTGATAAATAAATGCCTTATAGGTATCCAATTTCCTAGGGAAGGAAAGAATCATCCGCCTAACAGGGCCACACAGTGAAGAGATACTAGAAAGATAATGATAATAAAACACATATCAATATCAAATATATCAATAATACATTAAAAACATAAAAATAAATATATACAGTACAGACCAAAAGTTTGGACACACCTCATTCAAAGATTTTTCTGTATTTTCATGACTATGAAAATTGTAGAATCACACTGAAGGCATCAAAACTATGAATTAACACATGTGGAATTATACATTACACTTTACAAAAAAGTGTGAAACAACTGAAAATATGTCTTATATTCTAGGTTCTTCAAAGTAGCCACCTTTAGCTTTGATTACTGCTTTGCACGCAGAAAAGGCGAATGGATGGACTCTACATGCCTAGTTCCCACCATGAAGCATGGAGGAGGTGGTGTGATGGTGTGGGGGTGCTTTGCTGGTGACACTGTTGGGGATTATTCAAAATTGAAGTGGTGAGCGGTCCAGCTCACCCCAAACCATCTCGATTGGGTTCAGGTCTGGTGACTGTGGAGGCCAGGTCATCTGGCGTAGCACCCCAACACTCTCCTTCTTGGTCAAATAGCCCTTACACAGCCTGGAGGTGTGTTTGGGGTCATTGTCCTGTTGAAAAATAAATGATGGTCCAACTAAACGCAAACCGGATGGAACAGCATGCCGCTGCAAGATGCTGTGGTAGCCATTCTGGTTCAGTGTGCCTTCAATTTTGAATAAATCCCCAACAGTGTCACCAGCAAAGCACCCCCACACATCACACCACTTCCTCCATGCTTCACGGTGGGAACCAGGCATGTAGAGACCATCCGTTCACCTTTTCTGTGTGCAAAGCAGTAATCAAAGCAAAAGGTGGCTACTTTGAAGAACTTAGAATATAAGACATATTTTCAGTTGTTTCACACTTTTTTGTAAAGTGTAATGTATAATTCCACATGTGTTAATTCATAGTTTTGATGCATTCAGTGTGATTCTACAATTTTCATAGTCATGAAAATACAGAAAAATCGTTGAATGAGGTGTGTCCAAACTTTTGGTCTGTACTGTATATTCTGAGACCTGTGAGTAAAAGGTTGTCACACTGGAAATACGTGGAGAAGCAGTGATCTTTTATATGTTCCCATGTAACAAAGCCTTTCGAGCCAGCGTCCTTCATTCATAAGTCAGGAAAAGCAGAGTGGACCTCCTGAAACACGGGGTGGTAATGTAAGAGGTATTACAGCACAGTCGACCCCTTTACATCTACCCTCTTCCCCCACCCAGGGAAGTGGGGAGTAATAGTGCATGTATATACACAAACCAGACTAACAAGGGAGGACATACAGGGATAAATGAGAATAACAAACATACAAATATGCACTCACAGACAACAGAGAAGAACACCGGGAAACAAGGAAGGAAAACCAAATAGGAGATAATGAGGATTTGCACAGAGCAGAAACACCAAGCAACAGTCAATTATTAACACTCCAAGAGCCTCTACCAACAACCAACACCTTCACTTCACACCAGGCAGTCTTAACACTGGTAATCCAGATTGCAAGAAGCGAGTATATATATATATATATATGGTAGGGAAGTGGCCAATACTGAGCAGCTAAGATCATCCATGCGGGAAAGTTTCAGAGACTATAAGCTGAACAGTTCAACCCTTGCACCGCTAACATAAACCTGCACCGTTTAATATGAATGAGAAGTTCTTCTAACCAGTGCAGGAGTACATGAAATCAGATGCTGTAGTCTTCTTGTCCCTCTCTGGTTCGGTAAACCCATGACATCTGCACTACATAATGGCGCTCCTTCCCTTCTGAGCTTTGCACTATGCCTGAAAATTAGTTTCCGATTACATGTAGGGTATTGATGCACTCAGGAGAAATTGCACAGAAAACTAAGACGTCCATTCTATTAACCCCTATAAAAATGAAAAACCTGGGGCTAAAACAACATTTTAGTGGTAAAAATGTAATTATTCTTTCTTCACTGCCCAACTGTATAAAATTCTATGAGGCAAATGTGGTGTCAACATGCTCACTGCACCTCTAGATGAATTCATTGGGGGGTGTAGTTTGTAAAATCAGGTCAATTATGGGAGATTTCTGCTGTTCTGGCACCTAGGGGCTTTGCCAATATGACATGGCACACTCAACCATTCCAGCAAAAGATGAACTCCAATATGGCGCTTCTTCCCTTCTGAGCTTTGCACTGTGCTTCAAAAGTAGTTTTCGACCACATACAGGGTATAGGTGTACTCAGAAGAAATTGCACAACAAACTTTGGGGTCCATTTTCTCATGCCAGCCTTGTAAAAATGAAAAAAATTGGGGCTAAAACATTTTTGTGGGAAAAAAATAAATTGTTTTAATTTTCACAGTTCAACTTTGTGAAATTCTGATGGGGAGGTTTCCAAAATGGGGTAACTGGTGGGGGTTTTCCACTATTTAGGAACATCAGTAGCTCTAGAAATGCAACATGACATCCGCAGACCATTCCATCAAAGTCTGCATTCCAAAACGTCACTCCTTCCTTTCCAAGCCCTACCGTGCGCCCATACAATAGTTTTCCCCCACATATGGGGTATTGGTGTACTCAGGAGAAATTACACAAGAAATGTTGTGGTCTATTTTCTCCTGTTATCCTTTTGTTCTGTTATCATTTTCTCCTGTTATTATGGGTTAGGGAAGTATTGCAAATTATTTACTTATTTATCCATACATGAAAATCACTGATGGTAAAAACTGAAACTGACCAAACACTGAAGACACCAGCACCATTTTTTTGTATGTGAAAAATCACGTATGTCTGAATGAAGCTTTAAGCTTCATTTACAAAAAAACTATTGTTTAACACTAGAACTACTGATGGAGTCATTTTGACTCCTTTCGTTTTTTATTTCTCTTCTGTGACTACATTTTTCAGAATTCCGGCTTGAAACTCGGTGACTTTTCCTCAAATATGATGTGAAAAAAGATTTTGTGAGAATAAATAATTTTGGTGAAAAATTTGCGCGTTTTTTTCAAAATTTACCAAGAACTACTGAAGGGAGTCATTTTGACTCCCTACTATATTTTGAGTTCCTTTTGTCACTAAATGTTGCTATAAAGTTTTGTGCATAATTTTTTCACTCTGTCTTATTTACCCTGATGTTCATATAGATGTAGTTCAATTTACATGTCAACTTTTCACATTTTCCTTGTGTTTTACCTGCTTGTATTACTGTGTAATGCTGAACAAAATAGCTTGTTTACTCTAGGCTCTTATCTTATGCTAATTTTTGATTCATATATATTGACACATATAAAGAACTGTACGCTTGCAGAAGCATGCAGGAACAATAATTTACAGTTTACTCTATCTGATGAGGAGCTAGATGCATTCATTGCGATATTCTATGCTCGTGGAATATCTGGCACGAACCGTCACTCGATTAGCAGTATTTGGTGTAATGACTGGGGAATACCGTTTTGCAAAGCGACAATGTCTAGGGACCGCTTTGTTGAAATTATGAGGTTTCTCAGATTTGATGAGAAATCTACTCGATCGGAGAGACTGCAAACGGACAAGTTTGCTCTATTTTCTACTGTGTGGGACAGGTTTATTGAAAATTGTATTGCGTGTTACAAACCTGGCCCATACATAACGGTGGATGAGCAACTTTTCCCAAGCAAAACTAGGTGTCCATTCACGCAGTACATGCCTTCCAAACCAGATAAATATGGCCACAAATATTGGCTAGCTGTTGATAAGGAGAGCAAATATCTGGCAAATGGCTTCCCTTATCTAGGCAAAGATGACACACGCCGTGCTGAGGACCGTTTAGCTGACCATGTGGTAATGAAGTTATTGGACCCGTTTTTGAAAAAAGGTCGCAATGTTACAACCGATAATTATTTTACTTCAGTAAAATTAGCTAAACAGCTAAAAAGCAAAGGAACAACCATCGTGGGAACACTGAACAAGATAAGGCGAGAAGTGCCTAAAGAAATAAAATCCATGAAAGAGGAATTGTACAACACTAAAGTGTTTAGAAATGAAGACAATTTTACACTTACAGTATATCAAGGAAAGCCCAACAAAAATGTTGTCATTTTGAGTTCCGTCCATCCAGATGTTGTTGTTGCGTCTGATTCCGCTAAAAAAACTCCAGAAACGGTAAAGTTTTACAATGAAACAAAATATGGAGTAGATGTAGTGGGTCAGATGGCACGAAAATATACCACACGAACATGCACAAGGAGATGGCCTGTTCATGCATTTGAAAATGCCTTAGACTTTGCGGGTATAAATGCATGGATAATATTCAATGAGATAACCCACCAAAAAATGTCACGCAAGGCATTTTTGCAAACGCTTGTGAGAGAGTTGAGTGGTCCTTATATCACAGATAGGGAAAAGGGTTCCACGTCCCAAGTTTCTACATGCTCAGAAGTGATGGTTCAAACAAAATTTTGCCAGATCAAAGAAAAGTGCAAGAAAAATAGATCTGTCGGCAATTGCAAGACTTGTGGTAAGTCTTTGTGTGGGCAATGTACTGCCATAAATCAAAGGCAATGCCTAAAATGCAAAACACCAAATGTTTAGAAGGTGAATTCTGCGCCATATTTTCATTTTTATGCTCCTCCACCTACATTTTCTCTGCTTTTTGTTCTTCAGTTGTTGTTTATATGTGTGCACTTGAATAAAAAAAAATGTTTGAAAAACGTCTATTATAATTATTGTTATTTTCTGTAGAAAAATAAGAAAAGCAGAAAAAAAACAATCAAAAGCATTACTGTTGGATCTCACAATAATAATACATTACAAAAAATATAATTATTAATAAATAACCACAAATGAAACTCTAAAAATAAACGAAAACAAGCAAGGAGTCAAAATGACTCCTTTCAGTAGTTCTAGGCGGGGTCACGAGTCCAGTAGTCCTAGTGTTAAACCCAAATCAAATAATCAGTTAAAATTGTTACATTGTTGAGAAAGTTAAATCTATCTTTTCTATTTACTAAATTAAATTTAATTTAATTAATGGAATTTATTGGAAACTCTATTTTCTTGTGGCTGATTGAGTTCTGAAGGTTATCAGTCTATATATTATTCTTATTTTCCTTCAATCACCATTTTGAGTGCACCACCTTTGACCTATTTTTTGACTAATTGTTTTTTGAGTGGTCTGCACCTTTGAATACCAGGACAATGTCCTTCAACACTTTATCCTATGATCAAGCAGAGGCGGATGAAATCATTGCACGGGTCAAAATGCCAGGGGAATTCCTGCACACCCCGCTGGATGAGATCCAATCCAGGGATTGGGAACGGGAACTCAGAAGGAAGAGCTACATTATGTGACTTTAGCTGAATATCACAAAGTGTAATGTATACCACGGGGACTACGAGTCTCCTTAAGACCTACCCTGTTCCAAGAAAAACCGGACTTCTGCCAAAAATTTGAGGGGATCCTCAATAAATGTTCCATGGACATCATTTTGCTGACGATAGAATATTTACAGAAGGAAATTTCAGAAATGGACAAACAAATTGAGACTATTCAGCAGCAGCTGAGTAATACACTACCAGCAGAGAAATTTGAGAGTCTAAAACAAAAGACTGATAAAATTATCGATGACTTTAAAATAAAAACACGGGATAAAAACCATGATACAGAGGATTATCATCGGAACATTGTATATAAATGCCGTGAAATTAATCCAAGGCATACACGCACGTTTAGACGTGATTACTCCATGTCTACATCTAGTTCTAATAATGACTCTAATTCTCGTACCCGCCTTTCCTTTTTTAGATCAAAGGCGAGGCCGGTCAAACAGAGGCCGACGAGGAGGGGCTCCAGATCACGCATCAAACGGCAACACTCGCATCAGAACATGTTCTCAGGTAGGGACAACCAAATCGTATATAACATTTCCACATACAATCTCTCACCACCCGAGCTAGGGATTTTACAAAAAGGTCTCTCATTTTCCATACATCCTCTTTCAATGGAGGCTGTTAAATTTTTCCTGGATGCACATACTAACTTTACACCGGCCCAGAAAGATTTTTGTATGAAATTGTTAGATCTGATTCTCACAAAAAATGTTTTCCTTTTTTCTGATCAGTTTTATATTCAAAGAGTGGGCACGGCAATGGGATCCAACGTGGCGCCCTAATATGCCAATATTTATATGGCACTTTTTGAGGAAAAATATGTAAATACAAATAAATTTTTTCAAAAAAACGCTATACATTGGAAAAGATTCATAAATTACTTCTTTTTGATTTGGAATGGGGATGAATCATCTCTCACAGAATTTTACTCAGAGATTAATTCCCAGATTCCTAATTTAACATTTACAAAGCACAAAGATCAACATAAGATTAATTTTTTGGACACTATGGTCATTTTGAAAAATGATGGTAATTTAGACATTGATTTATACACAAAACCTACTGATAAAAAGAGCATACTCCATTTTTCCAGTTGTCACCCATTTCACATTAAAAAAGTCATTACCAAGGTCGCTGTCACGCTGTCACTGTGTACAGGAGGTCAGGGTCCTATGCTGACCCTAAGCTGGGGCCCTGTCTAATCCCTCTACCTGGAGGTACTGTTAATGGTACAGAGGTCCAGGCCGCCAGCGTAACCCTACCTCCTGAGAATCCCTGAACCTCAGTAATTTAGTCCTGAGAAGGACCCCGATCACAACAGTAGGGGACAGGGTAGTAAATGCTTATACACAGTACTAGACGAACGAGACAGCACAAGGGGAAAACCAAAAACCACCTTGCATACAAAAACTCACACCACAATAACAGAGGGAACACAAACGGGTAAGGAGATAAATGATAAAGCGAAGAAGGGAAAAAACCACACCGAGTACACTTCGCTCCAAACTCTTCAATACCACGATCCGCTCTGATGGTCTGTATGAAATGCTTTCACCGACAACTACCCTATCAGACCGACAGGTATTTGAAGGAGTCCCAATACTGCAGAATTAACTGCAGCTGGGTGAGGCTGGGCCTCGTCTAGCACAGAGAGAGAGAATTAACTCCATCACTGACGAAAACCACCAAGCACCAAAAACTTAGCTGCGAGAAGTCAGGCTGTGCAATCGCGACGATCTTCGTGGTGACACACCCGTGACAGTACCCCCCCTTCTATGAGGGGCCTCCGGACCCTCAGGGCCAGGTTTATCCGGATGAGTCGTGTGGAAGGCCCGAATTAATCGGTCTGCGTTAATATCCGACGCAGGAACCCACATCCTCTCCTCAGGACCATACCCCTTTCAATGAACCAGGTACTGAAGGGACCGGCGATTAAAACGTGAATCGACGACTTTCGATACCTGAAACTCCAAGTTACCATTGACCACCACTAGAGGAGGAGGTAAAGGTGACGGTATCACCGGCGCCACATACTTCTTAAGCAAAGATCTGTGGAACACGTTGTGAATTTTAAACGTAGGGGGGAGGTCAAGACGGAACGCCACCGGATTAATTATAGAACTGATCCTGTACGGCCCGATGAACCTGGGACCCAGTTTCCAGGAGGGAACCTTAAGTTTTATATTCTTGGTAGACAACCATACCCGATTGTTCACACTTAGGTCCGGACCAGACACTCTCCTCCTATCAGCCATACGTTTGTATCGGTTCCCCATAGTACTCAGATTATTCAGCACCCCTCTCCACACTGAAGCGAGTGATGGCGAAAATCGTTCCTCCTCAGGAACCCTCGAAGAGCCCCCCCTACTGAAAGTACAAAACTGGGGGTGAAAACCATATGCCCCAAAAAACGGGGACTTACCAGTGGACTCGGTCCGCCTATTATTAAGAGCAAACTCCGCCAGAGGCAAGAAAGAAGCCCAGTCCTCCTGGTTCTCTGACACAAAACACCGGAGATATGTCTCCAAGCTCTAGTTCAGACGTTCCGTCTGACCATTGGTCTGAGGATGAAAAGCCGATGAAAACGATAAATGCATCCCCCGCCGTGTACAAAATGCCTTCCAGAATTTGGACACAAACTGAGACCCCCGATCCGACACCACATCGGAGGGTACCCCATGAAGCCTCACAATCTCCCCAATGAACACCTGCGCAAGAGTTTTAGCATTAGGAAGAGCAGGAAGAGCGATAAAATGTACCATCTTGCTGAACCTGTCCACTACAACGAGTATGACCGTTTTACCCAAAGACGACGGGAGGTCCGTAATAAAGTCCATAGACAGATGAGTCCAAGGACGCTCCGGGATCTTCAAAGGTAAGAGGGCCCCAGACGGACGGGTATGTGGGGTCTTAGAGCGCGCACAAACCCCACAGGATGCAACAAAAGTTACCACCTCCCTATGTAAGTTAGGCCACCAAAACCGACGCGAGAGGAGATCCACAGTTGCTTTACTCCCTGGGTGTCCTGCCAAAGCTGAGTTATGGTGTGCCTCGATCACCTTTTGTCGCAACTGATCTGGAACAAACAGTCTCCCTGGAGGTCCAACAGGGGCGTCCCCCTGAGCCTCCAATACCTCCTCCTCAAGCTCAGAGCATACTGCCGACACCACCACCCCCTCCTGAAGGATAGGAACCGGGTCATTCGTATTCCCGGCCCCAGGGAAACTACGAGATAAGGCATCCGCCTTTACATTTTTTGACCCCGGACGATATGTGATGACAAAATTAAACCTGGTAAAAAACAACGACCACCTAGCTTGTCTGGGATTCAGACGTTTTGCGGACTCAAGATATAGCAGGTTCTTGTGATCGGTGATGACGGTGACCGGATGGACTGCCCCCTCCAAAAAATGGCGCCACTCCTCAAAAGCTAACTTAATGGCCAAGAGTTCCCTATTGCCGACATCGTAATTCCTCTCAGCGGACGACAATTTTTTAGAGAAAAAAGCGCACGGATGCCACTTACCAGGGGACGAACCTTGTGATAATACTGCTCCCACCCCTACCTCAGAAGCGTCTACCTCTACAATGAACGGCTGTGACGCATCAGGTTGAATAAGTATGGGTGCCTAGGCAAAACATTTTTTCAAGGAGGAGAATGCTTGACAAGCCTTGTCAGACCACCTAGAAAAATCTGTCCCTTTTTTTGTCATGTCTGTGAAAGGTTTAACCATGGACGAGAAATTACGAATAAATTTCCGGTAATAATTAGCAAACCCCAGGAAACGTTGTAGTGCCTTAAGATTCTCTGGCAGATCCCACTCAAGAACTGCCCGCGCTTTCCCAGGGTCCATACGAAAACCGGATGCTGACACCAGGAAGCCTAAAAACTGGAGTTCCTGTACGGCGAACACACACTTTTCCCATTTGGCGTACAGTTTATTATCCCGCAAGATCTGTAACACCTGCCTAACATGCTCCTGATGAGACACAAGATCTGGCGAGTAAATTAAGATATCGTCCAGATATATGACAACAAACTGTCCCACCAGGCGGCGAAAAATGTCATTAACAAAGTGTTGGAACACCGCCGGAGCATTAGTCAGACCGAATGGCATGACAAGGTTCTCATAATGCCCCTCCGGAGGGTTAAACGCCGTCTTCCACTCATCCCCCTCCTTCATCCTAATCAGATTGTACGCCCCCCTGAGATCCAACTTAGAGAACCATTTGGCGCCCACGATCTGATTGAAGAGATCGGGGATAAGTGGGAGCGGATACGGATCTCGGACCGTAATCCGATTAAGTTCACGGAAATCAAGGCAAGGGCGTAGGCCTCCATCTTTCTTCTTCACAAAGAAGAACCCGCGGCCACCGGGGA
>JARQOD010000002.1:391034899-391167399 GCA_033576555.1 Oophaga sylvatica
TGGTTAGTCGGTCCTTTTGGTGGCCTACCTGTCTCGTGATGTCAGGGAATTTGTGCAGTCCTGCGGGACTTGCTCTAGCTCCAAGCCTTGCTCTCGCTCTAGTGGTTTGTTGATGCCATTGCCTGTGCCCAAGAGACCATGGACCCATATCTCTATGGATTTCATTTCCGACCTTCCTGTTTCTCAGAGAATGACCGCCATCTGGGTGATTTGTGATAGGTTTTCCAAGATGATACATCTTGTGCCATTACCTAAGTTGCCTTCCTCCTCTGAATTGGTGCCGTTGTTCCTTCAGCACGTGGTTCGTTTACACGGCATTCCTGAGAACATAGTGTCTGACAGAGGAGTCCAGTTTCTTTCCAGATTTTGGAGGACTTTTTGTTCTAAACTGGGTGTTCAATTGTCTTTCTCCTCGGCATTTCATCCTCAGACCAATGGTCAAACTGAGAGAACAAACCAGACATTGGAGACTTATCTAAGATGCTTTGTGTCTGCTGATCAGGATGACTGGGTCTCTTTTTTGCCTTTGGCTGAGTTTGCTCTTAATAATAGGGCTAGCTCTGCCACTTTGATGTCTCCGTTTTTCTGTAATTCTGGGTTTCACCCTCGATTTTCTTCAGGACAGACGGAGGCTTCTGTCTGTCCAGGTGTTGACTCTGTTGTGGAGCGTATGCAACAGATTTGGGACCAGGTAGTGGAGAGGTTGTCCCTCTCTCAGGAGAGGGCCCAGCGGTTTGCTAACCGGCATAGGACTGATGGTCCTCGGTTTAAAGTAGGGGACTTGGTCTGGTTGTCCTCAAAAAATATTCCTATGAGAGTAGCATCTCCTAAATTTAAGCCTAGGTTCATTGGACCTTATAAGATCATGGAGATTCTTAATCCTGTTTCTTTTCGTTTGCTTCTTCCAGGGACATTTAAGATCCATAACGTGTTCCACAAGTCCTTGTTGAAGAGGTTTGTTAAGCCAGTGGTTCCTGCTGCTGTGCCTCCTGACCCTGTTTTGGTTGAGGGCAATCTGGAGTATGTGGTTGAGAAAATATTAGATTCTCGTTTTTCTAGACGGAAACTCCAGTATTTGGTTAAGTGGAGAGGTTATGGTCAGGAAGACAATTCTTGGGTGTTTGCTTCGGACATCCATGCTAGGAAACTCATCCGTGCGTACCATAGAACTCATCCTGACCGACCTGGTTGCTCAAATGAGGGATCGGTGACCCCTCCTCAAGGGGGGGGTACTGTTGTGAATGGGCTTGAGATGAGTTCTGAGCAGAGGCTCCCTCTGGTGGTTACAAGCGGCACTGGTCTGTCCAGTGAAGATTGTGAAGATTGTGAGGATTGGGAATCAGGTGTTACTGACTGGTCTTATATAAGGGAGTCACCTTCCCATCAGGGTTGCCGGTGATCAATTGTTCTGGTCTCTATCCTTCATTCCTGTTTCCCTTGTAGCCTGCTGTGTCGTGT
This sequence comes from Oophaga sylvatica, assembly GCA_033576555.1. Taxonomy (NCBI): domain Eukaryota; kingdom Metazoa; phylum Chordata; class Amphibia; order Anura; family Dendrobatidae; genus Oophaga; species Oophaga sylvatica. The sequence continues at coordinate 391,036,358 of JARQOD010000002.1, forward strand.
CTGCATCTCCTGCTAACAGATAAGACATTTTCTTCTTTTTGTTTTTGTGCTTGTTTTTTGCATTTTGTCCTGCACTTCTGTGGGGGCCTTCAGGGTCCCCTCCGGGGGCTTTTGCCCTCTCAGTTTAGTTCAGCCACTGATGTTTGTACTTTTGCTTTTTCCAGTTTTTTCAGTGGCTGCTGTTTTGATTTTGTTACACCAGAGAACTAATTTAGGTGGTAGAGGTCGTGTGATCTCAGGTGTTTTTGAAATTAGTAGAGTTGGTGCTTTTCAGGGTTTTCTGGGATTGCAGTAAGTACCCTTCCTATCCTTTTCTATTTAGTTAGTTTGGGCCCCAACGTTTGCTCATACTATTTTCTGTCTGTGTCAGTATTTCTTCTTGTCTAACCGCCATTACATGTTTGGGGGCTTTCTATTATCTTTGGGGTTCTGCTCCGGGGCAGATAGCTTTCCTATATCTATCTTTAGGTGTAGTTAGTTTCTCAGGCTGTGACGAGGCGTCTAGGACCAACGTAGGAACGCTCCACGGCTGCCCTTAGTTGTTGTGGTTAGTCAGGGTACTGCAATCTCATAGATTCCAACTGCTCTGGTGTATTGCCTTTTTTGCCTGCACTCCTCAGCTACCGAAACATAACAGCTCACCACACATCTAGATAAGTTCCTTTTGGGGTCTATTTGCCAAAATGGGGTCACTTGTGGGGGGTTTCCACTGTTTAGGTGCATCAGGGGCTCTCCAAATGCGACATGACGCCCCCAGACCATTCCATCAAAGTCTGCAATCCAAAACGTCACTACTTCCCTTCCGAGCCCCAACGTGTACCCATACAGTAGTTTTCTCCCACATATTGGGTATCAGCGTACTCAGGACAAATTGGACAACAACTTTTGGGTTCCAATTTCTTTTGTTACCCTTGTGAAAATAAAATATTGGGGGCGAAAAAAATCATTTTTGTAAAAATAAAAAGATTTTTTATTTAACGGCTGTACGTTATATACTTTAGTGAAACACCTGGGGGTTAAAAGTTCTCACCACACATCTAGATAAGTTACTTGAGGGGTCTAGTTTCCAAAATGGTGTCATTTATGGGGGTTTCCACTGTTTAGGCAGATCAGGAGCTCTCCAAACACGACATGGCGTCCAGCCAATTCTGCGTTGAAAAAGTCAGACGGCGCTCCTTCCCTTCCAAACTCTGCCATACTCCCACATATGGGGTATCAGCGCACTCAGGACAGATTGCACAATAACTTTTGGAGTCTTGTTACCCTTGGAAAAATAAAAATTGGGGTGAAAAGATCATTTTTGTGGAAAAAATATGATTTTTAAATTTTACGGCTCTACGTTATAAACTTGTGTTAAACACTTGAGGGTTCAAATTGCTCACCAAAGATCTAGATAAGTTTCTTAGGGGGTCTAGTTTCCAAAATGGGGTCATTTGTGGGGGTTTTTCACTGTTTAGGCACATCAGGGCTCTCCAAATACAACATGGCATCCAATCTCAATTCCAGCCAATTTTGGTTGGAAAAAGTCAAATGGTGCTCCTTCCCTTCCGAGCTCTGCCGTGCGCCCAAACAGTGGTTCCCCCCCACATATGGGGTATCAGCGTACTCAGGACAAATTGGACAACAACTTATGTGGTCCAATTTCTCCTGTTACCTTTGGGAAAATAAAAAATTAGTGACTAAAAGATAATTTTTGTGGGAAAAAAAATAGGATTTTTTATTTTCATGCCCGGGCATTATAAACTTGTGTGAAGCACTTGGGGGTTCAAAGTGCTCACCAAAGATCTAGATAAGTTCCTTAGGGGGTCTAGTTTCCAAAATGGGGTCATTTGTGGGGGATTTCCACTGTTTAGGCTCATCTGGGGCACTGCAAACGGAACATGACCTCCATCAACGTCTGCATTCCAAAACGTTACTACTTCCTTTCCAAGCCCTGCCGTGCGCCCAGTTTCCCCCCCCCCACATATGGGGTATCAGCGTACTCAGGACAAATTGGACAACAACTTTTGGGGTCCAATTTCCTTGGGAAAATTCAAAAATTTGGACTAAAAAATCATTTTTGTGGAAAATTGTTTTTTTTTTTTTTCACACCCAGGCATTATAAACTTTTGTGAAACACTTGGGGGTTCAAAGTGCTCACAACAGATCTAGATAAGTACCTTAGGAGGTCTAGTTTCCAAAATGGTGTCACTTGTGGGGGTTTCCACTGTTTAGGCGCATCAGAGGTTCTCCAAGCGCGACATGGCGTCAAATCTCAATTCCAGCCAATTTTAGTTTGAAAAAGTCAAACGGCGCTCCTTCCCTTATGAGCTCTGCCGTGTGCCCAAACAGTGGTTTTGCCCCACATATTGGGTATTGGCGTACTCAAGAGAAATTGCATAACAACCTTATCTGTCCATTTTCTCTTTTACCCTTGTGAAAATAAAAAAAAGTTTGTAAAAGATCATTTTTGTGGCTAAAAAGTTAAATATTCATTTTTTTCCTTCCACGTTGCTTTAGTTCCTGTGAAGCACCTGAAGGGTTAATAAACTTCTTGAATGTGGTTTTGAGTACCTTGAGGGGTGCAGTTTTTAGAATGGTGTCACTTTTGGGTATTTTCTGCCATATAGACCCCTCAAAGTGACTTCAAATGTGAGGTGGTCCCTAAAAAAAATGGCTTTGTAAATTTTGTTGTAAAAATGAGAAATCGCTGGTCAACTTTTAACCCTTATAACTTCCTAACAAAAAAAAATTTTGGTTCCAAAATTGTGCTGATGTAAAGTAGACATGTGGGAAATGTTATTTCTTAACTATTTTGTGTGACATATTTCTCTGTTTTAAGGGAATAAAAATTCAAAGTTTGAAAATTGCAAAATTTTAAAAATTTTCGCCATATTTGCATTTTTTTTTAAATAAACGCAAGTTATATCGAAGAAATTTTACTTCTAATGTGAAGTACAATATGTCACGAGAAAACAATCTCAGAATCGCGAATATCCGTTGAAGCGTTCCAGAGTTATAACCTCATAAAGAGATAGTGGTCAGAATTGTAAAAATTGGCCCGGTCATTAACGTGCAAACCACCCTTGGGGGTGAAGGGGTTAAAACATTTAACTAATGAAAAAAAAATAGTACATGGCATACAAATAATTCTGCAGGTCTTTGTTTACTAGATGGCAGAACAATAATTCTGGCAGCTTTGGAATAGTACATGGCAGAACAAATAAATGATGCAGGCATTGGTTTCGCAATATTATGTACCGTAATGTCACCAGGAGTCTTTCCTCCAGGGGAATCGTCCGACGGAGCTGTGTGTCCTGTCTCCGGATGAATTGTTGGACCCGACCAAGTAAATCCCTGAAGGTTTCTTGTGACATCTGGGTATAGTCGGTAAATTTCTCAGGGTTTGCCTGCAGCTCGCTATAGAGGATGTAGTACACTCCACAGTCTCCCGGAGTTCAACAATCGAATGTACCACAAATGCCGCCGCTGCCGTCTTCTCTGTCTCTCTCGCTCCCTTTCTTCATGGCAAGCAACTGCATAAGCCTGAGCCATCGCAATGTCCAGATCCAAGTTGAAGTGGAAACTCTTCCAGCGCAGATCCATGTCACAAAGGCAAATGCAAGCAAATGTGAAGAATGGCTGTGAACAGGCTCTATATAAAGATTTCCCATAAGACACGCCCACTGGTGTCCCATTGGTGGGTTCTGTTGCAAGAATTTTTCAAGGATTTTCCTCCTGTGAAATGCGCCGAAAAAACCGCAAACGCATGCAAAAACGCTTGCAATCGCATCCAAGCGCTGCGTTTTTTTTGTCGTAATGCGCACGCGTATGCGACTAAATATCGCAGCGTTTTCACGCTTTTTTTAATGTGTTTTATGTGCGCTTGAAACGCATCGCAAAAAAGCGCAAGTGTGAAAGTAGCCTAACGCATGCAAACGCTGCGTTTTTTTTGTTGTTATGCGTAGATTGATGCGTTAAAAAAACCATGAGCTTGCATGCATTTTTGCACGCGTTTTTAATTGCGCACGATGCGCAGCGCACAACGACGCTAATGTGAAAGTAGCCTAAGAGCAACTATTTTGATACAGTTTTTGGGTTAGATTTTTTTTTATCGCTTGTTATTCATTCTTTTTTAAGGGTAAAGTGACCAAAAACACAGCAATGCAAGCAACTATTGATTTTTCTTTTTTGCACAGTTCTTTTGGTGGGGTCACTGACATGCTAGTTTTAGAGTTTGGATCATTATGGATGGGGCAATACCAAATATGTATTTTTTTTTTATTTCTTCCTTAATAAATGACTTAAAAAAGGCAAAATAGGGCAGTTATCAGTTTTCCCACTAAAAGGACTTTGTCAGCAGGATCAACGTTCCCCAGTGGTCTAAATGGGCATGTTGGTCTTAGAAAATTGAATAAAATCATACCTTAATTTCTGTAATCCATTGCCTTATTTCTGAGAAATCCATGTTTTTCTAAATATGTAAGTAAGCTAAGATCCATAGGCCGGACACTGTTCTCCTGGAGAATCTGCTTTTAGAGCTTATTTTACAGTGGGTTTAGATAGTATTCAGCCCCCTTTAACTTTTCACTTTGTTTCATTGCAGCCATTTGGTAAATGCAAAAAAAGTTAATTTTTTTTCCTTATTAATGTACACTCTGCACCCCATCTTTACTGAAAAAAACCCAGAAAGGTAGAAATTTTTGCAAATTTATTAAAAAAGAAAAACTGAAATATCTCATGGTCATAAGTATTCAGACCCTTTGCTCAGTATTGAGTAGAAGCACCCTTTTGAGCTAGTACAGCTATGAGTCTTCTTGGGAATGGTGCAACAAGTTTTTCACACCTGGATTTGGGGATCCTCTGCCATTCTTCCTTGCAGATCCTCTTCAGTTCCATCAGGTTGGATGGTGAACAGCCATTTTCAGGTCTCTCCACTTGGGTTTAGGTCAGGGCTTTGGCTGGGCCAGTCAAGAATGGTCACAGAGTTGTTCTGAAGCCACTCCTGTTATTTTAGCTCTGTGCTTGGGGTCACTCTCTTGCTGGAAGGTGAACCTTCGGCCAAGTCTGAGGTTCAGAGCACTCATCCAAAATATCTCTGTACTTGGCCGCATTCATGTTTACTTCAATTGCAACCAGTCATCCTGTCCCTGCAGCTGAAAAACACTCCCATAGCATGATGCTGCGATCACCATGTTTCATTGTTGGGATTATATTGAGCAGGTGATGAGCAGTGTCTGGTTTTCTCCACACATACCGCTTAGAATTATCACCAAAAAGTTCTATCTTCATCTCATGAGACCAGAGAATCTTATTTCTCATAGTCTGGGAGTCCTTCTTGTGTTTTTTTAACACACTTTATGCGGGCTTTCATATGTCTTGTACTGAGGTGAGGCTTCCGTCGGGCCACTCTGCCATAAAGGCCCGACTGGTGGAGGGCTGCAGTGATAGTTGACTTTGTGGAAATTTCTCCCATCTCCCTACTGCATCTGTGGAGCTCAGCCACAGTGATCTTGGGGTTCTTCTTTACCTCTCTCACCAAGGCTCTTCTCCCACAATTGCTCAGATTAGCTGGATGGCCAGGTCTAGGAAGACTTCTGGTGGTCCCAAACTTCTTCCATTTAAGGATTATGAAGGCCACTGTGCTCTTAGGAACCGTGAGTACTGCAGAAATTGTTTTGTAACCTGGGCCAGATGTGTGCCTTGCCACAATTCTGTCTCTGAGCTCCTTGGCCAGTACCTTTGACCTCATGATTCTCATTTGGTCTGACATGCACTGTGAGCTGTGAGGTCTTATAAAGACAGGTGTGTGCTTTTACAAATCAAGTCCTATCAGTTTAATTAAACACAGCTGGACTCCAATGAAGGAGTAGAACCATGTCAAGGAGGATAACAAGGAAATGGACAGCATGTGACATAAATATGAGTGTCTGAGCAAAGGGTCTGAATGTTTATGACCATGTGATATTTCAGTTTTTCTTTAATAAATTTGCAAACATTTCTACATTTCTGGTTTTTATCAGTCAAGATGGGGTGCAGAGTGTACATTAATGAGAAAAAAATGAACTTTTGGCTGCAATGAAACAGAGTGAAAAATTTAAAGGGGTCTGAGTGTGAAGGACTAAACTAAGAAAGATCAGGACTGAATGCTCCATTTTGTGCTTGTAACTCCATCTTGTCTTTATGAGATAAATTCTGTTACTAGGCAATAGTTTCTGGCTGGTAAAGAGCCAAATAGTTTTTTCTGATTTTAACCCCTCTCTGCCATCAGACGTACTATTCAGTCCATGTGACCCTGGACCTAATTCCCATGGACGGAATAGTACGTCATGGGCGATCAGCTGCGTTCCCGGGGGGAGCGTAGCTGATCGCGGCCGGGTGTCAGCTGTATATCACAGCTGACACCCAGCACTATGTGTCAGGAGCGGTCCGTGACATTAACCCCTGGCACACCGCGATCAAACATGATCGCGGTGTACCCGGGGCACAGGGGAGGATCGCGCAGGGTGGGGGCTCCCTGCGCGCTCCCCTGTGACCCTCAGAGCAGCGCGATGTGTCGCGCTGTTCCGAGGGCCCGTCCTCCTTCCAGGTCCCCGGATCCAGTATGGCGCCGGGGTCCTGCAGGGAGGCGGCTTCCTCAGTGCCTGCTGAGAGCAGGCGCTGAGGAAGCCTGCAGCGATGCCAGAGCGATCGCTGGTGTGACAGAGTGCTGTGCACACTGTGACACCAGCGATCTGATAAAATACTGTGATGTCCCACCCTGGGACAAAGTAAAAAAGTAAAAAAAATAAAAATAAAAAGTGGTAAAAAAAAACATTAAAAAAAAAAAATATTCCCCAATAAATTCATTTCTTCCTGTAAATAAAAAAAACAAAACAATAAAAGTACACATATTTGGTATCGCCGCATCCATAACGACCCCCCCTATAAAACTGTCCCACTAGTTGACCCCTTTAGTGAACCCCTTAAAAAAAAAAAAAAAAAACTAAGCAAAAAATCAATGCTTTATCATCATACCGCCAAACAAAAAGTGGAATAACACGCGATCAAAAAGACCGATATAAATAAACATGGTACCGCTGAAAACGCCATCTTGTCCCGCAAAAAACGAGCTGTCATACAGCATCATCAGCGAAAAAATAAAAAAGTTATAGCTCGCAGAATAAAGCGATGCAAAAATAATGATTTTTTTATAAAATTGTTTTTATTCTATAAAAGCGCCAAAACATAAAAAAATGATATAAATGAGGTATCGCCGTAATCGTACTGACCCGAAGAATAAAACTGCTTTATCAATTTTACCACACGCGGAACGGTATAAACGCCTCCCCCAAAAGAAATTCATGAATTGCTGATTTTTGTTCATTCTAACCTCCCAAAAATCGAAATAAAAAGCGATCAAAAAATGTCACGTGCTCAAAAATGGTACCAATAAAAACGTCACCTCGTCCCGCAAAAAATAAGACCTCACATGACTCTGTGGGCCAAAATATGCAAAAATTATAGCTCTCAAAATGTGGTGATGCAAAAAACTACTTTTTGCAATAAAAAGCGTCTTTTAGCGTGACAGCTGCCAATCACAAAAACCCGCTATAAATAGTAAATCAAACCCCCCTTTATCACCCCCTTAGTTAGGGAAAAATAATAAAATTAAAAAAATGTATTTATTTCCATTTTCCCATTAGGGTTAGGATTACTGCTAAAGTTAGGGTTAGGGTTGGCGCTAAAGTTAGTATTAGGGTTATGGTTGGGATTAGGGATAGGGGTGTGTTAGGGTTAGGTTTGTGGTTAGGGTTGGGACTAGGGTTAGGGGTGTGTTGGGGTTAGGGTTGGAGTTAGAATTGGGGGGTTTCTGCTGTTTAGGCACATCAGGGGCTCTCCAAATGTGACATGGCGTCTGATCTCAATTCCAGCCAATTCTGCGTTGAAAAAGTCAAACGGTGCTCCTTCACTTCTGAGCTCTGCCATGCGCCCAAACAGTAGTTTACCCCCACATATGGGGTATCAGCGTACTCTGGACCACAAGAGTTATTGTGCAATTTGTCCTATTTCTTCTGTTACCCTTGGGAAAATAAAAAACTGGGGGCGACAAAATCATTTTTGTAAAAAAAAAAAATGATTTTTTTGTTTTTACGGCTGTATGTTATAAATTTTCTGTGAAGCACTTGGGGCTTCATAGCGCTCACCACACTTCTAGATAAGTTCCTTGTGGGGTTTATTTTCCAAAATGGGGTCACTTGTGGGGGGTTTCCACTGTTTAGGCGCATCAGGGGCTCTCCAAATGCAACATTACGCCCCTAGACCATTCCATCAAAGTCTGTAATCCAAAACGTCACTACTTCCCTTCCGAGCCCTGACGTGCACCCATACAGTAGTTTTCTCCCACATATTGGGTATAAGCGTGCTCAGGACAAATTGGACAACAAATTTTGGGGTCCAATTTCTCCTGTTACCCTTGTGAAAATAAAATATTGGGGGCAAAAAAAACATTTTTGTAAAAAAAAAAAAAGTTTTTTTATTTTACGGCTGTACGTTATAAACTTCTGTGAACCACACATCTAGATAAGTTCCTTGAGGGGTCTAGTTTCCAAAATGGTGTCATTTGTGGGGGGTTTCCACTGTTTAGGCAGATCAGGAGCTCTCCAAACACGACATGGCATCCAGCCAATTCTGCGTTGAAAAAGTCAAACGGCGCTCCTTCCCTTCCAAACTCTGCTATGCACCCAAACAGTGGTTTACCCCCACATATGGGGTATCAGCGTACTCAGGACAAATTGCACAATAACTTTTGGAGTCTTGTTACCCTTGGGAAAATAAAAATTGGGGTGAAAAGATCAATATTGTGGAAAAAATATGATTTTTTTAATTTTACGGCTCTACGTTATAAACTTGTGTGAAGCACTTGGGGGTTCAAATTGCTCACCAAAGATCTAGATAAGTTCCTTAGGGGGTCTAGTTTCCCAAATGGGGTCACTTGTGGGGGGTTTCCACTGTTTAGGCACATCAGGGACTCTCCAAATGCAACATGGCGTCCAATCTCAATTCCAGCCAATTTTGGTTGGAAAAAGTCAAATGGTGCTCCTTCCATTCCGAGCTCTGCCATGCGCCAAAACAGTGGTTCCCCCCACATATGGGGTATCAGCGTACTCAGGACAAATTGGACAACAACTTTTGAGGTCCAATTTCTCTTGTTACCTATGGGAAAATAAAAAATTAGTGACTAAGAGATAATTTTTGTGGGAAAAAAATAGGATTTTTTATTTTCATGCCCGGGCATTATAAACTTGTGTGAAGCACTTGGGGGTTCAAAGTGCTCACCAAAGATCTAGATAAGTTCCTTAGGGGGTCTAGCTTCCAAAATGGTGTCACTGTTTAGGCTCATCTGGGGCACTACAAACGGAACATGACCCCCATCAATGTTTGCATTCCAAAACGTTACTGCTTCCTTTCCAAGCCCTGCCATGCGCCCAGTTTCCCCCCCCCCCACATATGGGGTATCATCGTACTCAGGACAAATTGGACAACAACTTTTGGGGTCCAATTTCCTTGGGAAAATTCAAAAATTTGGACTAAAAAAATCATTTTTGTGGAAAATTGTTTTTTTTTTTTTCACACCCAGGCATTATAAACTTTTGTGAAACACTTGGGGGTTCAAAGTGCTCACAACAGATCTAGATAAGTACCTTAGGAGGTCTAGTTTCCAAAATGGTGTCACTTGTGGGGGTTTCCACTGTTTAGGCGCATCAGAGGTTCTCCAAGCGCGACATGGCGTCCAATCTCAATTCCAGCCAATTTTAGTTTGAAAAAGTCAAACGGTGCTCCTTCCCTTATGAGCTCTGCCGTGTGCCCAAACAGTGGTTTTCCCCACATATTGGGTATTGGCGTACTTAGGAGAAATTGCATAACAACCTTATCTGTCCATTTTCTCCTTTTACCCTTGTCAAAATAAAAAAAAAGTTTGTAAAAGATCATTTTTGTGGCTAAAAAGTTAAATATTCATTTTTTCCTTCCACGTTGCTTTAGTTCCTGTGAAGCACCTGAAGGGTTAATAAACTTCTTGAATGTGGTTTTGAGTACCTTGAGGGGTGCAGTTTTTAGAATGGTGTCACTTTTGGGTATTTTCTGCCATATAGACCCCTCAAAGTGACTTCAAATGTGAGGTGGTCCCTAAAAAAAATGGCTTTGTAAATTTTGTTGTAAAAATGAGAAATCGCTGGTCAACTTTTAACCCTTATAACTTCCTAACAAAAAAAAATTTTGGTTCCAAAATTGTGCTGATGTAAAGTAGACATGTGGGAAATGTTATTTCTTAACTATTTTGTGTGACATATTTCTCTGTTTTAAGGGAATAAAAATTCAAAGTTTGAAAATTGCAAAATTTTAAAAATTTTCGCCATATTTGCATTTTTTTTTAAATAAACGCAAGTTATATCAAAGAAATTTTACTTCTAACGTGAAGTACAATATGTCACGAGAAAACAATCTCAGAATCGCGAATATCCGTTGAAGCGTTCCAGAGTTATAACCTCATAAAGAGATAGTGGTCAGAATTGTAAAAATTGGCCCGGTCATTAACGTGCAAACCACCCTTGGGGGTGAAGGGGTTAAAACATTTAACTAATGAAAAAAAAATAGTACATGGCATACAAATAATTCTGCAGGTCTTTGTTTACTAGATGGCAGAACAATAATTCTGGCAGCTTTGGAATAGTACATGGCAGAACAAATAAAATGATGCAGGCATTGGTTTCGCAATATTATGTACCGTAATGTCACCAGGAGTCTTTCCTCCAGGGGAATCGTCCGACGGAGCTGTGTGTCCTGTCTCCGGATGAATTGTTGGACCCGACCAAGTAAATCCCTGAAGGTTTCTTGTGACATCTGGGTATAGTCGGTAAATTTCTCAGGGTTTGCCTGCAGCTCACTATAGAGGGTGTGGTACACTCCAGAGTCTCCCGGAGTTCAACAATCGAATGTACCCACAAATGCCGCCGCTGCCGTCTTCTCTGTCTCTCTCTCTCCCTTTCTTCATGGCAAGCAACTGCATAAGCCTGAGCCATCGCAATGTCCAGATCCAAGTTGAAGTGGAAACTCTTCCAGCGCAGATCCATGTCACAAAGGCAAATGCAAGCAAATGTGAAGAATGGCTGTGAACAGGCTCTATATAAAGATTTCCCATAAGACACGCCCACTGGTGTCCCATTGGTGGGTTCTGTTGCAAGAATTTTTCAAGGATTTTCCTCCTGTGAAATGCGCCGAAAAACCGCAAACTCTGCGTTTTTTTGTCGTAATGCGCACGCGTATGCGACTAAATATCGCAGCGTTTACAAGCGTTTGCACGCTTTTTTAATGTGTTTTATGTGCGCTTGAAACGCATCGCAAAAAAGCGCAAGTGTGAAAGTAGCCTAACGCATGCAAACGCTGCGTTTTTTTTGTTGTTATGCGTAGATTGATGCGTTAAAAAAACCATGAGCTTGCATGCATTTTTAATGTTCAATAGTTTTTTATTGAAAATTTTTTGGTTATTGCATGTACAATAAAACATATAACTGGGCCTACAGGAGACCATACGTTGTAAAACAGTAAGAATAACAAGACAAAATATGGACTACCTAGGAATAGAAACAATAAACATAAGGAAAGGATTTGGTAATAGGAAGGAAGGGGAGGTAATATCGGTAAGAAGAACCATTTCTTGCGTTTCGTTTAGAGATCACTTAGAGATCACTTAAGGGTGACCTGTTGAGACAGGATGTAATGAGTCTTTACAATATTTAGACCATGGGGCCCAAGTGCGGTTGCATAGTGTTACGCAATTATTGCGGATAGCATATAAACGTTCCAGTGCGTGATGTTCTTTAAGTCGAGAGGTCAGCTCAAGCATCGATGGTATGGAAGCAGTTTTCCAGCGTTGGGCTAACATTACTTTAGCTACCATTAGAGTGTGTGCTACAAACCTGCGGAATTCTAGAGGTACCGTGTCAATCTCCAGCAGGCATAATGCTATGTGAGGAGAACGCTGTATTCTCAAAGATGTCACCAAATCTAGTAAGTTGAAAACCTCTCCCCAGAAGCACAAAACTCTGGGGCAGCTCCAAAATATGTGGAATAAGGAGCCCGTCTCTCCACAGTTCCTCCAACAGCAATCAGAGGTTCCGGGAAACAATCTGGCCAACCTCTCAGGAGTGTAATACCAGCGTGACATGCACTTCATATGCGATTCTTGAAGCGTCATGGAGAGCGACGCTTTTTTAGCCCATTTAAACGCAAGTTCCCACTGAGTCTCAGAATACAGCCCTCCCAGGTCAATTTCCCAACTGAGGATATGGGTTCGTTTAGTAAAGTGAATGGAGTCGTTAAATATTGCATATAAGTGCTTAGTTGTAGCAAAGTGAGGTTGGGGGTTAGTACCCAAGATAAGGTTCCAGAGGGTCAGAGGAACCCGCGTATCAAGCTTATCACCGAGAGGATATAGGATCTAGCCCTTCGAATATGGAATGCGGTTAGATGTGGTATGTGACTTGTAAATTGCATTGTGGCTACATCTCCCCAAGTTTGCAGGCCAAGTTCCCCCCAGCTCCGGGTGTCTAAGTCTGGAATACACTGATGAAGAAGTGCGATCGGTAATGCTGTCGCAGAGACTTGTGTATCATATCTCAACTTGGATGTTAATAAGTCCCAACTACGTAGAGACGCTTTCACTACATGTGAAGCCGGTGGAGGAAGAGTTTTGTCTACAATGTTAACTAACAAATGCAAGTGTAATGGTCTTGAATGATTTAAGACTAATTCTATGGTCGGCCAAGAGGAGTGTGTAGATTGCATCCACCAGTGTCTAGTTTGACGTATAATCGTAGCGTGGTAATATGCGTGTAAATTGGGGACGCCCGCCCCTCCATGGTAACAAGACATTCTCAAGACTGAGGAGGCCACCCTGGGTTTCTTCCCTGCCCAAATAAACCCCAACATTTGTGATGAGAGCCTTGTTATATATTTCTTTGGTATCGGGAGGTTAAGCGTTCTATATATATATAGGATTTTAGGTAAGATCATCATCTTATAGGATACAATCCGACCTATCCATGATATGTCTGTTTTTGAGAATGTGTCTAAAGTCTCCTGAATATCCTGTATTAGGCCATTCATATTTTGTAACACTGTCTTGTGAAATGGTAAGGTAAGCTTAATACCTAGATACGTTATCGTAGTATCCTGCCATTTGAAGGGGAACTCAGCGAGTATCGCAGCCTTAAGTTGGGGATCAATGTGTATTCCCATGAGGTGTGATTTGGTGTAGTTGAGTTTGTAGTGAGATATCCGCCCAAATTCGTCTAGGGTGTTACAGGCTGATCGTAGGGAGGTTAACGGGTCGGTTAATAGAAGGACAATATCATCTGCATACAGACTTATTTTGTGTTGTCTATCAGAAATTGGGATACCTCTAATAGTCTGATCCAATCTGACTCTCTCCGCCAATGGTTCCATGATGAGAACAAAGAGGAGAGGAGACAGGGGACAACCCTGACGGGTGCCGTTCGTTATGTAGAATGGTTGCGATAAAGTGCCATTAATAAGCACCCTAGCGGATGGGCAGGAATATAAAGCTTCGATGTAGTGTAAAAAGTCGTTCTCGAAACCAAATCTGCGCAAAGTGTGGAACATAAATCCCCAATGAATTCTGTCGAACGCCTTCTCCGCATCCAACGAGAGAAGCAAAGAAGGCGCCCGACTCCTCGAAGCAAATTGAAGCAAGTTGAGGACACGTCGTGTTGCGTCTGATGTTTGGCGTCCCGCCACAAATCCTGTCTGATCAGTATGGATCAGCAGTGGCAAAATGTTAGATAGCCTGATGGCTAGTATTTTAGCGTATATCTTAGTATCTGAATTCAGTAGCGATATGGGTCTAAAGTTTCCAGGTTCGTTAGGGGTTTTCCCAGGTTTAGGAATCGCAGTTACTGTCGCTTCTAAGAACTCAGGCGGGAAAGAAGCGCATTCACGAGCTGAGTTTAGCATGTTAGTCAAATGCGGCGCAAGTAATTCAGAGAAGGTTCGGAGATATTCATTCGAGTACCCGTCAGGGCCAGGTGATTTGCCCAATTTAGACATATTGATGGATTGCAAGGTTTCAGTCACCGAGATTGGGGCATTTAGCATAGAGGCCGATGAAGGGGATAGTTTCGGGAGGTCAATTTGAGATAAAAAAGAGTTAATGGCTAGGTCTGTAGGTTGTATAACTCCCGGGGAATCTTTGAGATTGTATAACTGTTCGTAATATTTACGAAACGACTCCGCTATTTCCATAGGGTGTGTGATTGACGAGTGAGGGCATTGGGAGTTTTTTAGTGAGAACACCGTACTACGGATTCGCCTTTGTTTTAGTTTGGATGCCATGTATCGAGAGGTTTTATTAATTGACCCGTAGTGGGTTGCACGCATGGTGCGTATGTATTTATCGTGTTGGCTAAACAGATGAAGTTGTAAATTATGTCGATGGGTCATCAGACTTCGATGATTATTCAATGTTGGTTGTGAAGTGATTTCATTCTCAGCTAATTGGACTTTCAGCAATAGACTATCCAACTGACTCGTTAGTGCCTTTTTCCTCTGAGCTCCCATTTGGATGAGGTGTCCCCGCATGACCGCCTTGTGAGCTAACCATAATATCGAGGGGGTAACGTCAGGAGTAGCATTAACACTAAAGTAGTCTGCTATATGCTGTCGTATGCGAGTCGCATATGAGGAATCGGTGTACAGTGCCAGGTTATTTCGCCATTGCCTCGTCATTGATGCATTGGCTCGCGGAGACCACTCCAGCGTTATCGGCGCATGGTCCGACCACGCGGCCGTCCCTACCGTAGCAGACTTAGCATCTGGCAATGCCCAACGATCCACAACAAACATGTCAATGCGTGAAAAGGTGCGATGTCGAGCTGAGTAGAAGGAGTAAGCCCTAGAGCTAGAATTAAGGCATCTGTATGTATCGTATAGGGAGTGTGATCTTAACCATTGTTGGAGACATGGGACATGCCGGGGTCTAGGATTGGAAGAATCTAACGACCCATCAGCTATCATGTTGAAGTCCCCTCCCATAAGCAGACCTCCCTTCGCCATTATTCGGACTTTACGCATTACCCTGTTTAGGAAACGAATTTGTCGTAAATTCGGTGCATATATATTAACCACAGTGACCATTTTGTTTTGTAGCAGTCCCACCAATATTATAAAACGACCTGCAGGGTCAATGTAGGAAGATTCGCATTGAAATGACACGTCAGTGGAGAACAAAATAGCAACGCCTGCCTTTTTCTTCTCCTGAGAGGCTAGGAAAATCTGCGTGTATTTAACGCTGCTAAAGAGGGGCATTTTAGTACGAGAAAAGTGAGTTTCCTGCAGAAAAAGTATATCTGCTTTAAGTCTACCTGCCTCTCTCCAAAGATAAGAGCGCTTATAAGGGGAGTTCAGTCCCCTTACGTTGAGGGATACCAAATTTAGCGACATATTGAGATATCATAAATTTGCTTACCGCACCGCAAGGCCGAACCTAGGAGTAGATGAAATTTGGATATTGCGGTCTCAAGGCGAGATATGCTGGGTAATTCCATTTCGGCAGCGCAAGAAGGGTTTGGGATGTGAAGTAGATCTTTGGGTAATACTAGGGATAGAAACATAAGGAAGGGGACACAACGAGTAAAGGCATTACAAAAGCAGTGTAACTGAGTTAGATCATAAAAGATCAATCGAAGGTACATATCGATATTCAAATATGCTCCTCGACCGAAAATCTCCAGGGGGAAGGAGTTCAAATGGCCTTCTAATGAGGCCTCAAAAACTAGTAGGCTAGCCCGTATTGACGGAACGGTCCCAAATAGCTAGCCGCTGTAGAGAGAACTGCGTCGATTTTTAGCTCGACCGGATCAGCGTGGGGAGCTCTGGGTTTGCCAATCTTGCGTCGGTTTAGAAGGTTTCTGGATCGCAGTCTGTAGTTGTAGGTCAATCTTCACACCCCAACTTTTTGCCAAGTCGCATCCTTCCTTCAGTGAGTGAATGATATGCAGGGTATCGTCATGGCGCACCAAGAGTTTCAGTGGAAAACCCCATTTGTACTGTATAGAAGCTGCTCTGAGAGCGGAGGTCAGGGGCTGGAGGTTTCTTCGTGCTTGCAAGGTGGCTTGAGATAAATCAGTATATAGCTGTAATCCCAAGTATGGCGTAGGGAATTCCTTCATTTTCCTGGCTGCAAGTAATATTCGTTCTTTAATATGGAAAAAATGTATTCTGAGCAATACATCCCTCGGCACATTTGGCGGCAAAAATTTGGCTCTAGGAAGCCTATGTATTCGATCGATAATAAGATCGCGGTCGGTGGCTTCTGGGATAAAAATGCGGAACAAATCTACCACATAGTCCTGAAGGTCTGATGAGAGAACCGACTCTGGCACTCCTCTTATTTTAATATTATTTCTGCGATGTCTATCTTCGATATCTGCCATCTTGGATTTTAGATATTGCACTTCGTCATGTAATGCATAGTGGGAGTCTATGAGGGCGTTGTGCGATCCTATTACCTCCTCCATTTTGTGTTCTACTGTGTTAACCCTGTATGACACATTGTCCACAGATGCTTCCACTGCGGCTTGTAGTTTATCCAGTTTACCCTGTATTGAACCGCTCAAGGCTACGATTAGCTCCTTTATATACGCTTCTGAGGCAGGTTGATTAGAAGCTGGAGCAGAGAATGCCGCATTAAGTTCTGATTGTGACTCATCCACAGGAGTCTCCGTACGTGGTTTTTGCTTCTGAGGGCTGGAGGAGGGAGAGGAGTCAGTCGTTATGTCTGAAGCGTCTTGCGTCGCCATCTCTTCCTCCTGCTCAGTTGCGACTGTAAGCTTTTGCACCCGCGATCGGTGTTGGGATGAACGTAGAGATTGGCCGGAGTGGTCGGGTGTTACCGGCGGTGAGTGTGGTGGTCTCAGCGTTGGAGAGCTGTGTTGCAGGGCTGCAATGCGGCCACGGGTAATGGCAGCTGTTGGTGTCTTCTTAGGTGCAGGTTTCCCGCGTCCCGGCGCCATGTTAGATCCTTCGTCACTAGGCCCAGCAGGATAGAAGTCCGTGAGGCGCTTCAGCTGGTTGCCCGATCCTTTCCTTTTGGACATCTGGGTACTCCTTGTTCTCTCCTTCGTCACAAGGGACCGACTAGTCGTGCTTAGTAAAGCTAAAAATAGTCAGCTATGAGGCCGGGAACAGAGCGCTCATATTAGCACGTCTTGCTCTGTAGGCGGTAGCCACGCCCCCCCAGCTTGCATGCATTTTTGCACGCGTTTTTAATTGCGCACGATGCGCAGCGCACAATGACGCTAATATGAAAGTAGCCTAAGAGCAACTATTTTGATACAGTTTTTGGGTTAGATTTTTTTTTATCGCTTGTTATTCATTCTTTTTTAAGGGTAAAGTGACCAAAAACACAGCAATGCAAGCAACTATTGATTTTTCTTTTTTTGCACAGTTCTTTTGGTGGGGTCACTGACATGCTAGTTTTAGAGTTTGGATCATTATGGATGGGGCAATACCAAATATGTATTTTTTTTTTATTTCTTCCTTAATAAATGACTTAAAAAGGCAAAATAGGGCAGTTATCAGTTTTCCCACTAAAAGGACTTTGTCAGCAGGATCAACGTTCCCCAGTGGTCTACATGGGCATGTTGGTCTTAGAAAATTGAATAAAATCATACCTTAATTTCTGTAATCCATTGCCTTATTTCTGAGAAATCCATGTTTTTCTAAATATGTAAGTAAGCTAAGATCCATAGGCCGGACACTGTTCTCCTGGAGAATCTGCTTTTAGAGCTTATTTTACAGTGGGTTTAGATAGTATTCAGCCCCTTTAACTTTTCACTTTGTTTCATTGCAGCCATTTGGTAAATGCAAAAAAAGTTCATTTTTTTTCCTTATTAATGTACACTCTGCACCCCATCTTTACTGAAAAAAACCCAGAAAGGTAGAAATTTTTGCAAATTTATTAAAAAAGAAAAACTGAAATATCACATGGTCATAAGTATTCAGACCCTTTGCTCAGTATTGAGTAGAAGCACCCTTTTGAGCTAGTACAGCTATGAGTCTTCTTGGGAATGGTGCAACAAGTTTTTCACACCTGGATTTGGGGATCCTCTGCCATTCTTCCTTGCAGATCCTCTTCAGTTCCATCAGGTTGGATGGTGAACAGCCATTTTCAGGTCTCTCCACTTGGGTTTAGGTCAGGGCTTTGGCTGGGCCAGTCAAGAATGGTCACAGAGTTGTTCTGAAGCCACTCCTGTTATTTTAGCTCTGTGCTTGGGGTCATTCTCTTGCTGGAAGGTGAACCTTCGGCCAAGTCTGAGGTTCAGAGCACTCATCCAAAATATCTCTGTACTTGGCCGCATTCATGTTTACTTCAATTGCAACCAGTCATCCTGTCCCTGCAGCTGAAAAACACTCCCATAGCATGATGCTGCGATCACCATGTTTCATTGTTGGGATTGTATTGAGCAGGTGATGAGCAGTGTCTGGTTTTCTCCACACATACCGCTTAGAATTATCACCAAAAAGTTCTATCTTCATCTCATGAGACCAGAGAATCTTATTTCTCATAGTCTGGGAGTCCTTCTTGTGTTTTTTTAACACACTTTATGCGGGCTTTCATATGTCTTGCACTGAGGTGAGGCTTCCGTCGGGCCACTCTGCCATAAAGGCCCGACTGGTGGAGGGCTGCAGTGATAGTTGACTTTGTGGAACTTTCTGCCATCTCCCTACTGCATCTGTGGAGCTCAGCCACAGTGATCTTGGGGTTCTTCTTTACCTCTCTCACCATGGCTCTTCTCCCACAATTGCTCAGATTAGCTGGATTGCCAGGTCTAGGAAGACTTCTGGTGGTCCCAAACTTCTTCCATTTAAGGATTATGAAGGCCACTGTGCTCTTAGGAACCGTGAGTACTGCAGAAATTGTTTTGTAACCTGGGCCAGATGTGTGCCTTGCCACAATTCTGTCTCTGAGCTCCTTGGCCAGTACCTTTGACCTCATGATTCTCATTTGGTCTGACATGCACTGTGAGCTGTGAGGTCTTATAAAGACAGGTGTGTGCTTTTACAAATCAAGTCCTATCAGTTTAATTAAACACAGCTGGACTCCAATGAAGGAGTAGAACCATGTCAAGGAGGATAACAAGGAAATGGACAGCATGTGACATAAATATGAGTGTCTGAGCAAAGGGTCTGAATGTTTATGACCATGTGATATTTCAGTTTCTCTTTAATAAATTTGCAAACATTTCTACATTTCTGGTTTTTATCAGTCAAGATGGGGTGCAGAGTGTACATTAATGAGAAAAAAATGAACTTTTGGCTGCAATGAAACAGAGTGAAAAATTTAAAGGGGTCTGAGTGTGAAGGACTAAACTAAGAAAGATCAGGACTGAATGCTCCATTTTGTGCTTGTAACTCCATCTTGTCTTTATGAGATAAATTCTGTTACTAGGCAATAGTTTCTGGCTGGTAAAGAGCCAAATAGTTTTTTCTGATTTTAACCCCTCTCTGCCATCAGACGTACTATTCCGTCCATGTGACCCTGGACCTAATTCCCATGGACGGAATAGTACGTCATGGGCGATCAGCTGCGTTCCCGGGGGGAGCGTAGCTGATCGCGGCCGGGTGTCAGCTGTATATCACAGCTGACACCCAGCACTATGTGTCAGGAGCGGTCCGTGACATTAACCCCTGGCACACCGCGATCAAACATGATCGCGGTGTACCCGGGCACAGGGGAGGATCGCGCAGGGTGGGGGCTCCCTGCGCGCTCCCCTGTGACCCTCAGAGCAGCGCGATGTGTCGCGCTGTTCCGAGGGCCCGTCCTCCCTCCAGGTCCCCGGATCCAGTATGGCGCCGGGGTCCTGCAGGGAGGCGGCTTCCTCAGTGCCTGCTGAGAGCAGGCGCTGAGGAAGCCTGCAGCGATGCCAGAGCGATCGCTGGTGTGACAGAGTGCTGTGCACACTGTGACACCAGCGATCTGATAAAATACTGTGATGTCCCACCCTGGGACAAAGTAAAAAAGTAAAAAAAATAAAAATAAAAAGTGGTAAAAAAAAACATTAAAAAAAAAAAAAATATTCCCAATAAATTCATTTCTTCCTGTAAATAAAAAAAACAAAACAATAAAAGTACACATATTTGGTATCGCCGCGTCCATAACGACCCCCCTATAAAACTGTCCCACTAGTTAACCCCTTTAGTGAACCCCTTAAAAAAAAAAAAAAACTAAGCAAAAAATCAATGCTTTATCATCATACCGCCAAACAAAAAGTGGAATAACACGCGATCAAAAGACCAATATAAATAAACATGGTACCGCTGAAAACGTCATCTTGTCCCACAAAAAACGAGCTGTCATACAGCATCATCAGCGAAAAAATAAAAAAGTTATAGCTCGCAGAATAAAGTGATGCAAAAATAATGATTTTTTTATATAAATTGTTTTTATTCTATAAAAGCGCCAAAACATAAAAAAATGATATAAATGAGGTATCGCCGTAATCGTACTGACCCGAAGAATAAAACTGCTTTATCAATTTTACCACACGCGGAACGGTATAAACGCCTCCCCCAAAAGAAATTCATGAATTGCTGATTTTTGTTCATTCTAACCTCCCAAAAATCGAAATAAAAAGCGATCAAAAAATGTCACGTGCTCAAAAATGGTACCAATAAAAATGTCACCTCGTCCCGCAAAAAATAAGACCTCACATGACTCTGTGGGCCAAAATATGCAAAAATTATAGCTCTCAAAATGTGGTGATGCAAAAAACTACTTTTTGCAATAAAAAGCGTCTTTTAGCGTGACAGCTGCCAATCACAAAAACCCGCTATAAATAGTAAATCAAACCCCCCTTTATCACCCCCTTAGTTAGGGAAAAAATAATAAAATTAAAAAAATGTATTTATTTCCATTTTCCCATTAGGGTTAGGGTTGCGGCTAAAGTTAGGGTTAGGGTTGGCGCTAAAGTTAGTATTAGGGTTATGGTTGGGATTAGGGTTAGGGGTGTGTTAGGGTTAGGTTTGTGGTTAGGGTTGGGACTAGGGTTAGGGGTGTGTTGGGGTTAGGGTTGGAGTTAGAATTGGGGGGTTTCTGCTGTTTAGGCACATCAGGGGCTCTCTGATCTCAATTCCAGCCAATTCTGCGTTGAAAAAGTCAAACGGTGCTCCTTCACTTCTGAGCTCTGCCATGCGCCCAAACAGTAGTTTACCCCCGCATATGGGGTATCAGCGTACTCTGGACCACAAGAGTTATTGTGCAATTTGTCCTATTTCTTCTGTTACCCTTGGGAAAATAAAAAACTGGGGGCGACAAAATCATTTTTGTAAAAAAAAAATGATTTTTTTGTTTTTACGGCTGTATGTTATAAATTTTCTGTGAAGCACTTGGGGCTTTATAGCGCTCATCACACTTCTAGATAAGTTCCTTGTGGGGTCTATTTTCCAAAATGGGGTCACTTGTGGGGGGTTTCCACTGTTTAGGCGCATCAGGGGCTCTCCAAATGCAACATGACGCCCCTAGACCATTCTATCAAAGTCTGTAATCCAAAACGTCACTACTTCCCTTCCGAGCCCTGACGTGCACCCATACAGTAGTTTTCTCCCACATATTGGGTATCAGCGTACTCAGGACAAATTGGACAACAAATTTTGGGGTCCAATTTCTCCTGTTACCCTTGTGAAAATAAAATATTGGGGGCAAAAAAAACATTTTTGTAAAAAAAAAAGATTTTTTATTTTACGGCTGTACGTTATAAACTTCTGTGAACCACACATCTAGATAAGTTCCTTGAGGGGTCTAGTTTCCAAAATGGTGTCATATGTGGGGGGTTTCCACTGTTTAGGCAGATCAGGAGCTCTCCAAACACGACATGGCATCCAGCCAATTCTGCGTTGAAAAAGTCAAACGGCGCTCCTTCCCTTCCAAACTCTGCTATGCACCCAAACAGTGGTTTACCCCCACATATGGGGTATCAGCGTACTCAGGACAAATTGCACAATAACTTTTGGAGTCTTGTTACCCTTGGGAAAATAAAAATTGGGGTGTAAAGATCAATTTTGTGGAAAAATATGATTTTTTAATTTTACGGCTCTACGTTATAAACTTGTGTGAAGCACTTGGGGGTTCAAATTGCTCACCAAAGATCTAGATAAGTTCCTTAGGGGGTCTAGTTTCCCAAATGGGGTCACTTGTGGGGGGTTTCCACTGTTTAGGCACATCAGGGACTCTCCAAATGCAACATGGCGTCCAATCTCAATTCCAGCCAATTTTGGTTGGAAAAAGTCAAATGGTGCTCCTTCCATTCCGAGCTCTGCCATGCGCCCAAACAGTGGTTCCCCCCACATATGGGGTATCAGCGTACTCAGGACAAATTGGACAACAACTTTTGAGGTCCAATTTCTCTTGTTACCTATGGGAAATAAAAAATTAGTGACTAAGAGATAATTTTTGTGGGAAAAAAATAGGATTTTTTATTTTCATGCCCGGGCATTATAAACTTGTGTGAAGCACTTGGGGGTTCAAATGCTCACCAAAGATCTAGATAAGTTCCTTTGGGGGTCTAGCTTCCAAAATGGTGTCACTGTTTAGGCTCATCTGGGGCACTACAAATGGAACATGACCCCCATCAATGTTTGCATTCCAAAACGTTACTGCTTCCTTTCCAAGCCCTGCCGTGCGCCCAAACAGTTTCCCCCCCCCCACATATGGGGTATCAGCGTACTCAGGACAAATTGGACAACAACTTTTGGGGTCCAATTTCCTTGGGAAAAATCAAAAATTTGGGACTAAAAAATCATTTTTGTGGAAAATTGTTTTTTTTTTTTTTCACACCCAGGCATTATAAATTTTTGTGAAACACTTGGGGGTTCAAAGTGCTCACAACAGATCTATATAAGTTCCTTAGGGGGTCTAGTTTCCAAAATGGTGTCACTTGTGGGGGGTTTCCGCTGTTTAGGCGCATCAGGGGCTCTCCAAACACGACATGGCGTCCAATCTCAACTCCAGCCAATTTTAGTTTGAAAAAGTCAAACAGCGCTCCTTCCCTTACGAGCTCTGCCGTGTGCCCAAACAGTGGTTTTCCCCCACATATTGGGTATTGGCGTACTCAGGAGAAATTGCACAACAACTTTATCTGCCCATTTTCTCCTTTTACCCTTGTCAAAATAAAAAAAAGTTTGTAAAAGATCATTTTTGTGGCTAAAAAGTTAAATATTAATTTTTTCCTTCCACGTTGCTTCAGCTCCTGTGAAGCACCTGAAGGGTTATTAAACTTCTTGAATGTGGTTTTGAGTACCTTGAGGGGTGCAGTTTTTAGAATGGTGTCACTTTTTGGTATTTTCTGCTATATAGACCCGTCAAAGTGACTTCAAATGTGAGGTGGTCCCTAAAAAAATGGCTTTGTAAATTTTGTTGTAAAAATGAGAAATCACTGGTCAACTTTTAACCCTTATAATTTCCTAACAAAAAAAAATTTTGGTTCTAAAATTGTGCTGATGTAAAGTAGACATGTGGGAAATGTTATTTCTTAACTATTTTGTGTGACATATTTCTCTGTTTTAAGGGAATAAAAATTCAAAGTTTGAAAATTGCAACATTTTAAAAATTTTCGCCATATTTGTGTTTTTTTTAAAAATAAACGCAAGTTATATCGAAGAAATTATACTTCTAACGTGAAGTACAATATGTCACGAGAAAACATTCTCAGAATCGCTAAGATCCGTTGAAGCGTTCCAGAGTTATAACCTCATAAAGAGACAGTGGTCAGAATTGTAAAAATTGGCCCGGTCATTAACGTGCAAACCACCCTTGGGGGTGAAGGGGTTAAGTACAGTAAAGGTTATGGGCTGTAATAAAACCGGACTGCTCCAGTTTGGACAAGATATGAGACCTTGAGTGGTATCACTGTAGAAATGTTTTGAGAACTGAGTATGATATTGTTCTTTCCTATGTTACGTAGACATGACCATATATGTAGTTTCCTATTTTCTTGTATTCTTATAGGTCAATTTTCTTGCATTTTCATAGGTTAATTGTTGTAGGTGTAGTTTTATACTATTGGTTGAAATACAAACTTACTGAATACTATAAAAGATGATGATATAATACATGGGTTAGAAATCTACTTTGATTCTCCCAAATAGAGACAAGTCTCTGTGTGGTCATTGCCGGCAATACCCTGTGAAATAATTTGGAAGTCACTTGGTCAACCGTGAAGGGTCACTTCAGATCCTACCTCAACAGTTGGCGCCAAACGTGGGGCCCCCATATAGGGACGCCTCTGCCCCCGGAGGACAACAAGACAAAGGACCCTCGTATCGGACACAGACACTGGAAAATTGGGACTGATCACCCCCCACAACCACAGTAAGTTGGCAGTTATACTGTTCAGACTGACAGTTTGGTGTGGTTTTCCTGTGTTTGTTGCTGGAAAGAGGATCTGAGGTTTGTCCCCGATGGTGGGATGATTCTCGGGTGGAATCATATAGCCCCTTCATGACCCAGCCTATTTTGACCTAAATGACCTGGCCATTTTTTGCAATTCTGACCAGTGTCCCTTTATGAGGTAATAACTCAGGAACGCTTCAACGGATCCTAGCGATTCTGAGATTGTTTTTTCGTGACATATTGGGCTTCATGTTAGTGGTAAATTTAGGTCGATAATTTTTGCGTTTATTTGTGAAAAAAATGGAACTTTGGCCAAAATTTTGAAAATTTCGCAATTTTCAAATTTTGAATTTTTATTCTGTTAAACCAGAGAGTTATGTGACACAAAATAGTTAATAAATAACATTACCCACATGTCTACTTTACATCAGCACAATTTTGGGAACAACATTTTTTTTTGTTAGGAAGTTATAAGGGTTAAAAGTTGACCAGCGATTTCTCATTTTTACAGAAAAATTTACAAAAACATTTTTTTTAGGGACCACCTCACATTTGAAGTCACTTTGAGGGGTCTATATAGCAGAAAATACCCAAAAGTGACACCTTTATAAAAACTGCACCCCTCAAGCTACTCAAAACTACATTCAAGAAGATTATTAACCCTTCAGGTGCTTCACAGGAACTAAAGCAACGTGGAAGGAAAAAATGGACATTTTAATTTTTCCAACAAAATATTTCTTTTAGCATCAATTTTTTCATTTTTGCATGGGCAACAGGATAAAATGGACCCTAAAATTTGTTGGGCAATTTCTCCTGAGTACACAGATACCTCATATGTGGTCATAAACCACTGTTTGGGCGCACGGCAGGGCTCAGAAGGGAAGGAGCGCCATTTGACTTTTTGAATAGAAAATATGCTGGAATATTTAGCGGTTGCCATGTCGCATTTGGAGAGTCCCTGTGTGCCTAAACATTGGAGCTCCCCCACAAGTGACCCCATTTTGGAAACTAGACCCCCCAAGGAACTTATCTAGATGCAGAGTGAGCACTTTGAACCCCCAGGTGCTTCACAAATTGATCTGTAAAAAAAAGAAAGTACTTTTTTTTTCAAAAAATTTTCTTTTAGCCTCAGTTTTTTCATTTTCCCATGGGCAACAGGATAAAATGAATCCTAAAATTTGTTGGGCAATTTCTCCTGAGTACACAGATACCTCATATGTGGTCATAAACCACTGTTTGGGCGCACGGCAGGGCTCAGAAGGGAAGGAGCGCCATTTGACTTTTTGAATGGAAAATATGCTGGAATATTTAGCGGTTGCCATGTCGCATTTGGAGAGTCCCTGTGTGCCTAAACATTGGAGCTCCCCCACAAGTGACCCCATTTTGGAAACTAGACCCCCCAAGGAACTTATCTAGATGCAGAGTGAGCACTTTGAACCCCCAGGTGCTTCACAAATTGATCCGTAAAAAAAAGAAAGTACTTTTTTTTTCACAAAAATTTTCTTTTAGCCTCAGTTTTTTCATTTTCACATGGGCAACAGTATAAAATGGATCCTAAAATTTGTTGGGCAATTTCTCCTGAGTACACACATACCTCATATGTGGTCATAAACCACTGTTTGGGCGCACGGCAGGGCTCAGAAGGGAAGGAGCGCCATTTGACTTTTTGAATGGAAAATATGCTGGAATATTTAGCGGATGCCATGTCGCATTTGGAGAGTCCCTGTGTGCCTAAACATTGGAGCTCCCCCACAAGTGACCCCATTTTGGAAACTAGACCCCTAAGGAACTTATCTAGATGCAGAGTGAGCACTTTGAACCCCCAAGTGCTTCACAAATTGATCCGTAAAAAAAAGAAAGTACTTTTTTTTTCACAAAAATGTTCTTTTAGCCTCAGTTTTTTCATTTTCACATGGGCAACAGTATAAATTGGATCCTAAAATTTGGTGGGCAATTTCTCCTGAGTACAATCATGGCCAAAAGTTTTGAGAATGACACAAATATAAATTTTTACAAAGTCTACTGCTTCACTTTTTCTAATGGCAATTTGCATATACTCCAGAATGTTATAAAGAGTGATCAGCTTAACAGCAATTACTTGCAAAGTCAATATTTGGCTAGCAAATTAACTTTATCCCCCAAAACACATTTCAACATCATTGCAGCCCTGCCTTAAAAGGACCAGCTAACGTCTTTTCAGTGATAGCTCCATTAACACAGGTGTGGGTGTTGATGAGGACATGGCTGGAGATCAATCTGTCATGATTAAGTAAGAATGACACCACTGCACACTTTAAAAGGAGGCTGGTGCTTGGCATCATTGTTTCTCTTCTGTTAACCATGGTTATCTCTAAAGAAACAAATGCAGTCATCATTGCAATGCACAAAAATGGCCTAACAGGGAAGAGTATCGCAGCTAGAAAGATTGCACCTCAGTCAACAATCTATCGCATCATCAAGAACTTCAAGGAGAGAGGTTCCATTGTTGCCAAAAAGGCTCCAGGGTGCCCAAGAAAGACCAGCAAGCGCCAGGACCGTCTCTTAAAAGTGTTTCAGCTGCGGGATCGGGCTACCAGCAGTGCAGAGCTTTTTCAGGAATGGCAGCAGGCAGGTGTGAGTGCATCTGCACGCACTGTGAGGCGGAGACTCTTGGAGCAAGGCCTGGTCTCAAGGAGGGCAGCAAAGAAGCCACTTCTCTCCAGAAAAAACATCATGGACAGACTGATATTCGGCAAAAGGTACAGGCAGTGGACTGCTGAGGACTGGGGTAAAGTTATTTTCTCTGATGAATCCCCTTTTCGATTGTTTGGGACATCAGGAAAACGCCTCATTCGGAGAAGACAAGGTGAGCGCTACCACCAGTCTTGTCTCATGCCAACTGTTAAGCATCCTGAAACCATTCATGTGTGGGGTTGCTTCTCAGCCAAGGGAATCGGCTCTCTCACAGTCTTGCCTAAAAACACAGCCATGAATAAAGAATGGTACCAGAATGTCCTCCAAGAGCAACTTCTCCCAACACTCCAAGAGCAGTTTGGCGATCAACAATGCCTTTTCCAGCATGATGGAGCACCTTGCCATAAAGCAAAGGTGATAACTAAATGGCTCAGGGAACAAAACATAGAGATTATGGGTCCATGGCCTGGAAACTCCCCAGATCTTAATCCATTGAGAACTTGTGGTCAATCATCAAGAGACGGGTAGACAAAAACCTAAACATTCTGACAAAATTAAAGCATTGATTCTGCAAGAATTGACTGCTATCAGTCAGGATTTGGTCCAGAAGTTGATTGAGAGCATGCCAGGGAGAATTGCAGAGGTCCTGAAGAAGAAGGGTCAACACTGCAAATATTGACTTGCTGCATTAACTCATTCTATCTGTCAATATAAGCTTTTGTTACTCATATGTTTGCAATTATATTTCTGTCTGTGATAAAAACATCTGTCAAAACACACATAAAAACCAGAGGGCAGCAGATCATGTGAAAATATAATATTTGTGTCATTCTCAAAACTTTTGGCCATGACTGTACACAGATACCTCATATGTGGTCATAAACCACTGTTTGGGCGCACGGCAGGGCTCAGAAGGGAAGGAGCGCCATTTGACTTTTTGAATGGAAAATTAGCTCCAGTCGTTAGCGGACACCATGTCATGTTTGGAGAGCCCCTGTATGCCTAAACTTTGGAGGTCCCCCACAAATGACCCCATTTTGGAAACTAGACCCCCTAAGAAACTTATGCAGATGCACAGTGAGCACTTTGAACCCCCAGGTGCTTCACAAAAGTTTATAACGCAGAGCCGTGAAAATAAAAAATCATTTTTTTTTCTCAAAAATGATTATTTAGCCCCATATTTTTTATTTTCACAATGGTTACAGGAGAAATTGGACCCCAAAAGTTGTTGTCTAATTTGTCCTAAGTACGCTAGTACCTCACATGTGGGGGAGAACCACTGTTTGGGCACACGTCAGGGCTTGGAAGGGATGTAGTGACGCTTTGAAATGTCGACTTGATGGAATGGTCTGCGGGCGGGCAGAGCCCCTGATGTGCCTAAACAGTAGAAACCCCCCACAAGTGACCACATTTTGTAAACTAGACCCCTCAAGGAACTTAACTAGATGTGTGGTGAGCACCTTGAACCCCCTACGTGCTTCACAGAAGTTTGTAATGCAGAGCCGTGAAAATAAAAAATCATTTTTTTCCTCAAAAACTGATTTTTTTAACCCGCAATTTTTTATTTTCACAAGGGTAACAGGAGAAATTGGACTACAAAAGTTGTTGTACAGTTTGTCCTGAGTACACTGGTACCCCATATGTGGGGGGAACCACTGTTTTGGCGCATGGGAGAGCACAGAAGGGAAGGAGCGCCATTTTGGAATGCAGACTTGATGGAATGTTCTGTGGGCGTCATGTTGCGTTTGCAGAGCCCCTGATGTGCCTAAACAGTAGAAACCCCCCACAAGTGACCCCATTTTGGAAACTAGACCCCCCAAGGAGCTTATCTAGATGTGTAGTGAGCACTTTGAACCCCCAAGGGCTACACAGAAGTTTATAACGCTGGGCCATGAAAATAAAAAAATCATATTTTGTCCACAAACATGATCTTTTAGTCCCCAATTTTTTTATTTTCCCAAGGGTAACAGGAGAAATTAGACCTCAAAAGTTGTTGTCCAATTTGTCCTGAGTACGCTGATATCCCATATGTGGGAGAAAACTACTGTATGGGCACACTTCGGGGCTCGGAAGGGAAGTAGTGACGTTTTGAAATGCCGACTTGATGGAATGGTCTGCGGGCGTCATGTTACGTTTGCAGAGTCCCTGATGTGCCTAAACAGTATAAACTCCCCACAAGTGACCCCATTTTGGAAACTAGACCCCGCAAGTAACTTATCTAGATGTGTGGTGAGCACTTTGAACCCCCAAGTTCTTCACAGAAGTTTATAACGCAGAGCCGTGAAAATAAAAAATCATTTTTTTTCCACAAAAATAACTTTTTTAGTCCCCAATTTTTTTTTCCCAACAGTAACAGGAGAAATTAGACCCCCTAAGTTGTTGTGCAATTTTTCCCGAGTACGCTGATACCCCATATGTGGGGGTTAACCACTGTTTGGGCACACGTCGGGGCTTGGAATAAAGGGAGCACTGTTTGACTTTTTGAACGCAAAATTTGCAGGAATCAATGTTGGCGTCATGTCGCGTATGGAGACCCCTGATGTACCTAAATAGTGGAAACCCCTCAATTCTAACTCCAACCCTAACCCCAACCCAAATCCCTACACACCCCTAACCCTAATACAAACCCTAACCATAACCCTAACACACCCCTAACCCTAATCCCAACACTAACCATAAACCTAACCACAAGCCTAACCCTAATCCCAACCCTAACCCCAAAACACCCCTAACGCTTATCCCAACCCTAACCCTAATCCCAACCCTAACCCTAATTCCAACCCTAACCCTAATTCCAACCCTAACCCTAATTCCAACCCTTACCCTAGTTCTAACCCTAACCCTAGTTCTAACCCTAAGGCTGGGTTCATATTGCGTTTTACCAGCCCGTTCAACACGTAGCGTTGACGGGCTGGTAACGGTATAGCATAACGCGATCGCGTTATGCTATACCCGCTAGTGCAGAGGAATCAGCGATGATTCATCTGTGCTAGCGGTGATGGAGCCCAGACGCTGCAGCCTGCGTCCAAGGCTCCGTCACTGAATGACGACACGTCGCGAACGCATGCCGCTTCATGGCATGCGTTGCGATGCGCACACAAATGGGGTGAATGGCAGCGTTAACGGACTGCGTTACACCGCGTTATACCGCGGTGAAACGCAGTCCATCTAACGGACTGCCATAATGCAATATGAACCCAGCCTGACCCTAAGGCCCCGTGCACACGTTGCGGATTCACTTGCGGATTTTTCTAAAATCCGCAGGTAAAACGACCTGCCTTTTACCTGCGTATTTAGCGCGGATTTGCTGCGGTTTTTCTCTGCGGTTTTACGCCTATAATGGAATAGGTGTAAAATCGCTGCGGAATCCGCACAAAGAATTGACATGCTGCGGATTTAAAACCGCAGCAAATCTGCACTGAAAAATCTGCAGCATGTGCACAGCGTTTTTTTTTACCATTTATTTGCATTGTACTGTACATGGTTTCTGGATCTGCTGTGAATCCGCAGCGCCAAATCCGCTGCGGATCCGCAGCGAAATCAGCTGCGGATCAGCAGCGAAATCAGCTGCGGATCAGCAGCGAAATCAGCTGCGGATCCGCAGCTGATTTCGCTGCTGATCCGCAGCTGATTTCGCTGCTGATCTGCTGCTGATTTCGCTGCTGATTCGCTGCTGATTTCGCTGCTGATCCGCAGCGAAATCAGCAGCGAATCAGCAGCGAAATCAGCAGCGGATCAGCAGCGAAATCAGCTGCGGATCAGCAGCGAAATCCGCTGCGGATCAGCAGCGAAATCCGCTGCGGATCAGCAGCGAAATCAGCTGCGGATCCGCAGCAAAATTCGCAACGTGTGCACAGGGCCTAATAGGAAAAAAAAAATTCTTTATTATTTGTCCCTACCTATGACAGGGGGGTTCACTTACTTTTTTTTATTTTGATCACTGTGACAGTTTATCACAGTGATCAAAATAAATTTTTTGACTATGCAGGGCGCACTGCGCATGCGCCGGCCGGCGGGCGCACTGTGCATGCGCCCGCCATTTTCCAAGATGGCGGCGCCCATGAAGAATCCCAGGCAGCCTCCGGGAAGGATCCAGGGACATCGGTGGACCGGGAGAGGTGAGTAAGGGGGGTCGGAAGTGAGGGGGGGGATCGGAAGGTGGGGGCAGCGGAGGCCAGGACGAGGGGAGCTTTTAGTGACGGCGGTGACCGACCGCTGCCATCTTTCGGTGGCGGCGGCCGATCGCCGCCGTGAATCCGTGTGGGGGGGTCAGGGCTCGGTGTCCAGCCATGGCAGATGCTATTGCAGCATCGGCCATGGCTGGATTGTAATATTTCACCAATTATATTGGTGAAATATTACAGATTGCTCTGATTGGCTGTTTCACTTTTAACAGCCAATCAGAGCGATCGTGGCCACGGGGGGGTTAAGCCAACCCCCCTGTGGTGAAGCACAAAGGGTCCTGTGCCGGCGGGTCGGGTGACCTTTCAGTGACCCCGGTCACCCGGCCCGCAGGGACGCGATCCTTTCATGACGCCACATAGGCGTCATGGGTCAGATTGGCACTGACTTTCATGACGCCTACGTGGCGTCATGGGTCGGGAAGGGGATAGAGGTGTAGTTCCATTGGGGGCCCAGTGTTCGAACCGTACCTCATAAGGGACGGACACCCCGGATTGACCAGTGATTGTAACTCTCTTTTTAGTCAAAATATCCTGAAATCCTGATCACTGTTAGAATCAGGCATGATGAAGTGATCGAAGATTGGTTAGGATGCGTAACTCAGGAATATATAGATATATACAGTTAGGTCCATATATATTTGGACAGAGACAACATTTATCTAATTTTGGTTCTAGACATTACCACAATGAATTTGAAACAAAACAATTCAGATGCAGTTGAAGTCCAGACTTTCAGCTTTCATTTGAGGGTATCCACATTAAAATTGGATGAAGGGTTTAGGAGTTTCAGCTCCTTAACATGTGCCACCCTGTTTTTAAAGGGACCAAAAGTAATTGGACAAATGACTCCAAGGCTATTTCATGGACAGGTGTGGGCAATCCCTTTGTTATGTCATTCTCAATTAAGCAGATGAAAGGGCCGGAGTTGATTTGAGGTGTGGTGTTTGCATTTGGAAGGTTTTGCTGTGAAGGAAACATGCGGTCACAGGAGCTCTCCATGCAGGTGAAACAAGCCATCCTTAAGCTGCAAGAACAGAAAAAAAACCCATCCAAGAAATTGCTACAACATTAGAAGTGGCAAAATCTACAATTTGGTACATCCTGAGAAAGAAAGAAAGCACTGGTGAACTCATCAATCCAAAAAGACCTGGGAGCCCACGGAAGACAACAGTGGTGGATGATCGCCGCATACTTTCTTTGGTGAAGAAGAACCCGTTCACAACATCAACTGAAGTCCAGAACACTCTCAGTGAAGTAGGTGTATCTGTCTCTAAGTCAACAGTAAAGAGAAGACTCCATGAAAGTAAATACAAAGGGTTCACATCTAGATGCAAACCATTCATCAATTCCAAAAATAGACAGGCCAGAGTTACATTTGCTGAAAAACACCTCCAGAAGCCAGCTCAGTTCTGGAAAAGTATTCTATGGACAGATGAGACAAAGATCAACCTGTACCAGAATGATGGGAAGCCAAAAGTTTGGAGAAGAAAGGGAACGGCACATGATCCAAGGCACACCACATCCTCTGTAAAACATGGTGGAGGCAACGTGATGGCATGGGCATGCATGGCTTTCAATGGCACTGGGTCACTTGTGTTTATTGATGACATAACAGCAGACAAGAGTAGCCGGATGAATTCTGAAGTGTACCGGGATATACTTTCAGCCCAGATTCAGCCAAATGCTGCAAACTTGATTGGACGGCGCTTCATAGTACAGATGGATAATGACCCCAAGCATACAGCCAAAGCTACACAGGAGTTCATGAGTGCAAAAAAGTGGAACATTCTTCAATGGCCAAGTCAATCACCAGATCTTAACCCAATTGAGCATGCATTTCACTTGCTGAAATCCAGACTTAAGAGGGAAAGACCCACAAACAAGCAAGACCTGAAGGCTGTGGCTGTAAAGGCCTGGCAAAGCATTAAGAAGGAGGAAACCCAGCGTTTGGTGATGTCCATGGGTTCCAGACTTAAGGCAGTGATTGCCTCCAAAGGATTCGCCACAAAATATTGAAAATAAAAATATTTTGTTTGGGTTATGTTTATTTGTCCAATTACTTTTGACCTCCTAAGATGTGGAGTGTTTGTAAAGAAATGTGTACAATTCCTACATTTTCTAACACATATTTTTGTTCAACCCTTCAAATTAAATGTTACAATCTGCACTTGAATTCTGTTGTAGAGGTTTCATTTCAAATCCAATGTGGTGGCATGCAGAGCCCAACTCGCGAAAATTGTGTCACTGTCCAAATATTTCTGGCCCTGACTGTATAACCAGAGGTGTCTGGAGGGATAGTCTAAGACGCCCTCCTCCTTTCACTGAGTATCGTGTTGTGAGGCCATCCCTGTGGGGATAGATAGGCCCGGTGCTACAGACTATACGGCCGCTCTAGGACTGGGCACAATTTAAGTAAGGATATTTTATTAAAGAAGAGTTTGGATTTGTGTGATGGATTGGATACTGTCAGTCTTATGGTTCAGAGACGAAAGAGAAAAAAAAAATCTGTGAGAAATGCAAAGGAATTCTTCAGGGCGGGAGGATGAAGCCTACGCTATGAGATGAAGGTGTTAGAAAAAAACGCACGTTGATATGGAGGTAGAAAACAGAAAGTGAATTCTGATTGATTGTGTTATGGTTATAATGAAAAAAGGAAAGCTGTCTATTACTACAACAGAGATTGAGTGTTTTGTGGAAGGAACTGAGAAAGTGACTGAAAGTACCAGAAAGACAAATAATTAAAAATGATAATTTGGAACAAGGGGTTTCTCTGCTAGATAATAAGATCTTTTCCCAGGAAATTAAGTCTCTCCTTCCGATTGTAAGCTCTGTGCCCCTCAACCCCAGGGCACCAATATATCCTGAGTTGCCAAAAGCCAGTGCACCCCCATCCTATGATCCTGTTTGGTGGATTTGTGATGTATGCGGGGTTACTAATCCTCAGTGGAGAGAGACCTGTTGCCGTGTCGTAGTCTCAACTTTTCCCTTGGTAAACTCTGACGACACTTATTATTAACTATTGCCAGCACCAGTCCCTGCTCTAGTATTGCTAGCAGTTATGAGCATCCACCCTTTTCTACTTTATTCACCCGTCAGAGACAGGATACACAGAGGAAAGAGAAGATTTTCAGGAAATATATTCCAATGTTATTCCTGGACCCCACCGTCATGATGTGCTCTTTAGGATAGGGACAGGGGATCTTAAGGTACTGCCACACTACACGATCCCGCTAACGATCTCGTTAGCGTCGCATACTAATGAGATCGCTAGCGGGATCGTTTACAATATCGCTAGTGTCGGCCACATTTAGCGATGTCGTTAAGGACGCTATCGCGGTTAGCGATCTCCTTAACGACTTTAGCGGTACAAAAGTACCGCTAAATCGCTAAAAAAGGTGCCACACTCAGCGATATATACTTACCCAGCGGGACGCCGACGATCAGAATAGGGTCCGGAACGATCAGGACGACGGACGAGATCACAGCAGGGGCCACGTCGTTGCTGCATACCGCACACAACAACATCGCTAACGGGATCGCTAAATAGTGACGTTTTTTAGCGATCCCGTTAGCGATGTTGTTTAGTGTGGCATACCCTTTACGAAGCAGCATGTTGGGGCCATAGTAAATGCTGCAAATAATCAACTCCGCTATGCTGGAGGACTGGCCGCAACAATTTCACAGAAAGGCGGACCCATGATACAGGACGAATCTAATTCGTTTATACAAACGTATGGCCAGATAGAAATAGGACAGGTCCCAGCAACCAGAGCAGGACAGCTGCCGTGTCAATATGTAATATATGCAATGAAATCACGATATACTCCTACTAAATATGCCTAGGTCCCAACAATTACTTACTGAAGCTGTCCAGAATGTAATCCTGTATGTTTTCCCTGTCTATTCCGGACAATGTATTAAAAGTAAAAAAAAAAAAGTTAGAAGAATTCAGCCCATTCTGTATCAGGAAGAAAAAAAAAGCCAGCCAGGAGTAGTTCTAGCCCCCATTTTCGCAAGCAGACATCTGCAGGTCCAAGGACAGTTCTTATCAGTGCCCACATAGCAGACTCCAGCCCCCCTTTAATTTAACCCCTGTGTACCGGCTGGTACAAGGATTATGGGCAGTTAATGCAGTTACTGATCTGGAAACTCCAGTGGTGTCTAATATATATATACTCTTTTGTTCCAGATATCTCAGGATGCTGCTTGGTTCACAGTTATCGATATTGTCAATGTGATTTTTAGTATTCTATTATACCAAGATTGGTAATTTCTGTTTGTATTTATTTATCAGGGAGGACAATTAATGTGGACAGTTCTGCCACAAAGGACCCTAAACAGTCCCAATTAGTTTGTAAAAAAAATATGGGCAAGTGTCTTTTACCCTGGCAATTGACCACCCCCATGTCACGCTGCTTCAGTATGTGGATGATTTTTGTTGTGTGTATGGACGGAGCAGGAAGCCATGTTGCTATTGTTAGTCTTCTGAAGTATCTGGCAGATCTGAATTGTCGGGTTTCGGCCTCGAAACTTCAGTTCTGTCGTGGTCAAGTGATATTTTTGGGTCACTGTCTCCTTCAGGGTGTCAGATACCTCACAGAAGAAAGAAAAATAGCTGTCAGCTCCCTTCCTTTCCCAAAAGATGAAAATGAACTATGTACTTATTGTTGTCAGTGGATACCGGATGCATCCCGTATAATGCAACCCCTTTACAATGCCTTAAGAGACGGTATAATGAACTATAAGGAAAGATCACCGGTTTGTATGGAAAGCCTTTACCGTTTCGTTTCTGAATTAAAGTGGCTTATTATCTTCGCCCCTGCCTTGGGCATCACGGACTATACTCCACCGTTCCATATATATGTGTCTGAGAATGAAGGACACGCAGCAGGTGTACTTATACAATCACATGGCAATATGCAACGACTAGTGGACTATAATTCGGCCCGCCTCGACCCGTGGCCTGAGTATCATCAAGTTGCATCGCTGTGCTACAATCAACTCCGCTACTTTACTGCAGGTCCCAAGAAAGATGGCAGTGATGAGGATTATCTCCAACATGATTGTCTCCAACTTCTGACTGAAGAAACAGCTACTCCACCAAATGTCAGTGAGAATCCACTTCCAAATCCCAATCTGGTGTTATACACGGATGGTTCAAGATATGCTGATGAGTTTGGAAGATTCCACACGGGATATGCTGTTACCACAGAGGACACTGTAGTGCACGCAGCTGCGCTCCCACCATCACAGTCAGCACAAGAAGCAGAACTTCAGGCTCTGTCTACTGCATGTACTTTGGCCAAAGACAGACGGGCTAATATATACACGGACTCACGGTATGCATTTGGTATTGCTCACGATTTTGGAGCTCTATGGGCCAATCGAGGGTTTATTACTACTGCCGGAACTCCAGTGAAAAATGCTGAAGCTGTTAAAACCCTCATGGATTCGATCAAATTGCCTACTCAGGTGGCCATTATCAAAGTCAAGGCGCACGGTAATAGGAACAGTCCACAGACTATTGGCAACGCATTTGCGGATATGCAAGCAAAGGCCGCAGCCCTTCTGCCCGTTGAACTAACCATACCAACTATGGTGACCACACGCTCCCAGCGTAAACAGTTGCAAGAGATCCTGACTCTACAAGAACCTGATGATCTCCAACAGACTGAGGTTTTCTGTCGGACCCCGCGAGACCGCTTATTGACGATGCAGAGAATATCTCCAAAAGAAGAGGTGAGGCAGTGGAAGGCTGATGGAGCACGTATGGACAATGGTCTCTGGAGAAAGGATCAACTTATGTGTCTCCCTAAGCGGATGTACCCTGCTATTGCCGCATGGGTACATGGACCTTCACACCGAGGAAAAAACCAGGCCCTAGCTCTGGTACAAAAATTCTACTGGGCTCCAGGTATTTCTACAGTCCTGACGCACTCAACCGTGCATGTAATATCTGCCAGACCTGCAATCCCGGTCAACTTCAATGTGTACCTCCAAAGCATCTTGCTAAGCCTGACTATCCTTTCCAAAGGCTCCAAGTGGACCATATCATGTTGCCTAAGTCTGGAAGGTATGAATACTGTCTGGTGGTTGTCGACATGTTCTCCAGTTGGCCAGAAGCATTCCCTGTTACCAACATGACTGCAAAGACCACAGCAAAGAAACTGGTGATGGAAGTCATCTGCAGATATGGAGTTCCAGAAGTCGTTGAAAGTGATCAAGGTCCGGCTTTTTCTTCTCATGTGTATCAGGAGGTTTTGACAATGCTTGGATCCACTGTAGCCCTCCATACTCCGTATCATCCACAATCCAGTGGGAAAGTTGAGAGATTGAACGGCACACTGAAGGGACAATTGACCAAAATGATGCAGGAGACTACGGCTCCATGGCCAGAGCTCCTACCCATTGTACTATACTACATTTGTATTACCCCTATTGCAAAACATGGCGTGTCCCTATATGAGATATTGTTTGGTGCTAGGACCCCAGTTGCAAATTTCCAGTCTCAGTAGTTATCAGAAGAAACTGACCGTGCTATTTAATATGTTATTCAGTTTAGTAAAAATCTTGCTAACACCTATGCTCTAGTTTCTTTTTCTTTTTC
This sequence comes from Oophaga sylvatica, assembly GCA_033576555.1. Taxonomy (NCBI): domain Eukaryota; kingdom Metazoa; phylum Chordata; class Amphibia; order Anura; family Dendrobatidae; genus Oophaga; species Oophaga sylvatica. The sequence goes on from JARQOD010000002.1 coordinate 391,074,246, forward strand.
AGATTCAGCAGAAACCGATATTTGTTAGTTTGAAGTCTGATGATTTTGTGGTTGTGAAAAGGCATGTCAGAAAATATGGACTAGAACCCTTGTATGACGGTCCCTATCAAGTCCTGCTCATCACCCCTATGTCAGTGAAACTGGAAGGAAGACCGACTTGGATCCACGCATCGCACTGCAAGCTGATTAAACAAGCCAATAGCAAATAAAGGGGACATAATGTTTTGGTTTTTCACATTTTCCATGTTATTATTGGTGACCACATGGACAGCCTAAATTCCCCAACATCCTTGAATAATAAGTTTACACAACATCATGAAAAATTACTGAGAGATTTGTTGGACAATTCCCAGCCTCTGGCAGACTGTTGGATCTGCACGTATTCACCAGTGTCAGCCACGAGCATCCCCTTTTTGGCTATCCCTGTCCCACCTGAGGAGTTATTTGCTTGGACTAACTGTTCTGATACACTCTCTAATAATGCCACAGATAATGCTAAGTTATGGAATACTACTGTCGGTATACCTATTGTGGTATGGGTGAGGTACCCCTGGTGGCAAGGTAACCTTTCAGGAAGCGATACACACCTTCAATATTTGGTCTATAAAGGAGGGGCTTGGGTACCTAAGAATAGGACTAGTCTAACCAATCTAGGGCAAGTTCCAACGTATGGTTTACAAATTAGTTTTAATGTGACTTCACACTCTACTGATGCCTTCAAACCAATATTGTTAGAGAGAATAATACATAATACGTCATGGAAATTTTCTAGTCTGTTTTTACAAGGTTCTAAAAATATCTGCGCTAGTATTCCTGGAAATATATCTTGTAATGAGTCCTCTGAATATGTGCCAGGAACCCCGACCTGTGGAAATCCTAATGTGGGTTATTGTAGTCCTTTAGGACAATCTCCAGCTTGGTGCATGCTTCAGAATGTGTCTGCATTCATAGACTTAGTTCATAGATTGGTACTGCAACATTCAGCCCTATGGGATTTACCTAATGATATGTTCTGGGTATGTGGAGATAATGCTTATAAATGGTTGCCAGTAGGGGTAAGAGGTACATGTACTCTGGCTCGCTTGACCCCAGCCACCTTTGTCCTCTCAAATAAACAGTTGGATACACAGGCTATACCTAAACATACATTATATAAAAGAGCTGCAGACAACTCACCCCGCCCTTCAGGGAGACCACATATAGTACAGATGAGTGTGGCCAATAAAGTTGTCAGTTCTATTTTCATTTACCCTATGATTACGCAAATGTGGGATAAATTGGTTAGGGCCACAGACTATCTAGATGATCAAATTTGGGATATATTGGATATACTTAATACTAGTGTTGCTGTTCAAAACCAACTCATTATAGTTACCAATCAACATACTATAGTACTGGACTACTTAACAGCAGCACAAGGCGGTATGTGTCAGATTATTGGACCCACTTGCTGTCATTATATAGATCCTAACAGTACTATGAAGTTAAAGTTAAAGTTAGAAGATATTCAAAGACTCAGAGATCAATATGATAAGGATAATAATCGTAATAAGGACAGTTGGTGGGCAGACACTTTCTCCTTTCTTAATCCAGCCAATTGGTTCAAAGGAATTGGGGGCTGGATAGCTGGAATCTTGCAAAGTTTGTTACACATTGTTGCCTTTATCCTTGTTATGTATGTAATACTAAAACTTGTTTTTTGGTGTATCTCTGTATGTATTAGGAAATTCTGCAATAGAACAGCTAAGGGCTCATACTCACTTGCTGGAAAAAAACGTTCAGTTTTCAGGATGGTCCGATTATGTGCAATTGTCATGCGATTTTTTCTAGCACCATCTATTGCATTAGCGATTATCATGCCAAAATCGCATCAAATTGCAGCATGTTGCGATTTTTTTCTCACACTGATTTCGGCTGAGAAAAAAATCGCAAATGAGATGTCACCTATTGAATAACATTGGTCCGATTTGAATCAGATTTTTTATCGGCTGAAAATCATCCGTTTTCGGCTCAAGTGAGTATGAGCCCTAATGATGATACCAAAGATGTTGTCACCCCTGCTCTTCTCTACACTGATTTCAAGAAGTTACCTGATGAAGATATTGAAGTCAAGCGCATGGCTACCTTCAAAAGACCCCCACCATCGTTATCAAAAATTGTTATTCGTAAATTGTAGCATACAGGGGGGATAGGTATGCCGCAACATATCAAAAAACTGACCGGCACATCCAAACATAGATTCAGTGTGAACAGGTGCTAAACCTAGAGTCACCAACTCATATACATACAAGAAGAAAAGGTAGCACACTGTAGCGCTATAGCTTGCAAACAAGAAATATGAAAAATATGAAAAATGAATTGCATCATTACCTTAGAAATATGAAAAATTGAGAAGTCTTAGCGCATAAGATGGCCAAATTATGTGAGCCTGATAGCCACGTCAAGGCTCTTCTCGTATATCAGGTCCTAACTAATGCCTATCCTCGCTTAGAAAAGTCTGTCTGCATGGGAACCTATGAATCCTCTCTTCAGACTAAAATCTACATCTCTGTGGAGGGGTGATGAACCTGTTGTAATTAAAAAGCCTGCTATGTTTGGATGTGCCGGTCAGTTTTTTGATATGTATTCATTTACCTTCTGCCTGAGCACTCCACCTGGTGGTCACAGGCTTTTTAATTACAACAGGTTCATCACCCCTCCACAGAGATGTAGATTTTAGTCTGAAGAGAGGATTCATAGGTTCCCATGCAGACAGACTTTTCTAAGCGAGGATAGGCATTAGTTAGGACCTGATATACGAGAAGAGCCTTGACGTGGCTATCAGGCTCACATAATTTGGCCATCTTATGCGCTAAGACTTCTCAATTTTTCATATTTCTAAGGTAATGATGCAATTCATTTTTCATATTTTTCATATTTCGTGTTTGCAAGCTATAGCGCTACAGTGTGCTACCTTTTCTTCTTGTATGTATATGAGTTGGTGACTCTAGGTTTAGCACCTGTTCACACTGAATCTATGTTTGGATGTGCCGGTCAGTTTTTTGATATGTATTCATTTACCTTCTACCTGAGCACTCCACCTGGTGGTCACAGGCTTTTTAATTACAACAGGTTCATCACCCCTCCACAGAGATGTAGATTTTAGTCTGAAGAGAGGATTCATAGGTTCCCATGCAGACAGACTTTTTTAAGCAAGGATAGGCATTAGTTAGGACCTGATATACGAGAAGAACCTTGACGTGGCTATCAGGCTCACATAATTTGGCCATCTTATGCGCTAAGACTTCTCAATTTTTCATATTTCTAAGGTAATGATGCAATTAATTTTTCATATTTTCATATTTCGTGTTTGCAAGCTATAGCGCTACAGTGTGCTACCTTTTCTTCTTGTATGTATATGAGTTGGTGACTCTAGGTTTAGCACCTGTTCACACTGAATCTATGTTTGGATGTGCCGGTCAGTTTTTTGATATGTATTCATTTACCTTCTGCCTGAGCACTCCAACTGGTGGTCACAGGCTTTTTAATTACAACAGGTTCATCACCCCTCCACAGAGATGTAGATTTTAGTCTGAAGAGAGGATTCATAGGTTCCCATGCAGACAGACTTTTCTAAGCGAGGATAGGCATTAGTTAGGACCTGATATACGAGAAGAGCCTTGACGTGGCTATCAGGCTCACATAATTTGGCCATCTTATGCGCTAAGACTTCTCAATTTTTCATATTTCTAAGGTAATGATGCAATTCATTTTTCATATTTTGTGTTTGCAAGCTATAGCGCTACAGTGTGCTACCTTTTCTTCTTGTATGTATATGAGTTGGTGACTCTAGGTTTAGCACCTGTTCACAATGAATCTATGTTTGGATGTGCCGGTCAGTTTTTTGATATGTATTCATTTACCTTCTGCCTGAGCACTCCACCTGGTGGTCACAGGCTTTTTAATTACAACAGGTTCATCACCCCTCCACAGAGATGTAGATTTTAGTCTGAAGAGAGGATTCATAGGTTCCCATGCAGACAGACTTTTCTAAGCGAGGATAGGCATCAGTTAGGACCTGATATACGAGAAGAGCCTTGACGTGGCTATCAGGCTCACATAATTTGGCCATCTTATGCGCTAAGACTCCTCAATTTTTCATATTTCTAAGGTAATGATGCAATTCATTTTTCATATTTTGTGTTTGCAAGCTATAGCGCTACAGTGTGCTACCTTTTCTTCTTGTAGGTATGCCGCAACAGACATGTCTGGTAACATGGCATCAGACATGTGAAGACCAATACCCCTCGAGCTTATAGCTTGGGAGAGTACCTCTGATGCTGCACATAAGTTAACAAAATTTATCTAGGGGGAATGTGAAGGACTAAACTAAGAAAGATCAGGACTGAATGCTCCATTTTGTTCTTGTAACTCCATCTTGTCTTTATGAGATAAATTCTCTTACTAGGCAATAGTTTCTGGCTGGTAAAGAGCCAAATAGTTTTTTCTGATTTTAAGTAGAGTAAAGGTTATGGGCTGTAATAAAACCGGACTGCTCCAGTTTGGACAAGATATGAGACCTTGAGTGGTATCACTGTAGAAATGTTTTGAGAACTGAGTATGATATTGTTCTTTCCTATGTTACGTAGACATGACCATATATGTAGTTTCCTATTTTCTTGTATTCTTATAGGTCAATTTTCTTGCATTTTCATAGGTTAATTGTTGTAGGTGTAGTTTTATACTATTGGTTGAAATACAAACGTACTGAATACTATAAAAATGATGATATAATACATGGGTTAGAAATCTACTTTGATTCTCCCAAATAGAGACAAGTCTCTGTGTGGTCATTGCTGGCAATACCCTGTGAAATAATTTGGAAGTCACTTGGTCAACCGTGAAGGGTCACTTCAGATCCTCCCTCAACATGAGTACTTTCCGAACCCACTGTAAATGAAAGAAGTTGTTACCAGAGTGAGACATGTACAGTGAAAGAAATAATTATTTGATCCCTTGCTGATTTTGTAAGTTTGCCCATTGACAAAGACATGAACAGTCTACAATTTAAGGGTATGTTAATTTTAACATTGAGAGATAGAATATCAAAAATAAAATCCAGAAAATCAAATTGTATAAATTATATCAATTTATTTGCATTTTGCAGTGAGAAATAAGTATTTGATCCCCTACCAACCATTAAGAGTTCTGGCTCCTACAGACCAGATAGACGCTCCTAATCAACTTGTTACCTGTATTAAAGACAGCTGTCTTACATAGTCACCTTTATAAAAGACTCCTGTGCACAGACTCAATTAATCAGTCAGACTCTAACCTCTACAACATGGACAAGACCAAAGAGCTTTATAAGGATCTCAGGGACAAGATCATAGACCAGCACAAAGCTGGAATGGGCTACAAAACCATAAGGGTGAGGAGAAAACTGTGGGTGCAATAGTAAGAAAATGGAAGAAATTCAAAATGACTGTCAATCAACATCGATCTGGGGCACTATGCAAAATCTCACCTCGTGGGGTATCCTTGATCATGAGGAAGGTGAGAGATCAGCCTAAAACTACATGGGTAGTAGTAGTAGTATTAGTCTCAGCCATGAGTCTGACCAAGACGTGTCTGACCATCCATCTTTCAACTTCCATCTTTCAAATTACAGATTTCTAATTACTATTCTCTGAATTAGACTAGAATTCTAGAATGCATTTGGCCACTCATCGCTCCTGCAATATCATCTGTACCACTCTAATCGAGCTGTTTCTCCTCTTCCTACAGGTATGCACCAAATTTCCTCAGCTTTGCCAAATTCCTGTGACTGTGTTTTGTGAACTGCATTAACTTTGCATGGTATGCACCAAATTTCCTCAGCTTTGCCAAATTCCTGTGACTGTGTTTTGTGAACTGCATTAACTTTGCATGGTATGCACCAAATTTCCTCAGCTTTGCCAAATTCCTGCGACTGTTTTGTGAACTGCATTAACTTTGCATGATTTCTAATTACTATTCTCTGAATTAGACTAGAATTCTAGAATGCATTTGGCCACTCATCACTCCTGCAATATCATCTGTATCACTCTAATCAAGCTGTTTCTCCTCTTCTTACAGGTATACGCCAAATTTCCTCAGCTTTGCCAAATTCCTGTGACTGTGTTTTGTGAACTGCATTAACTTTGCATGCCTCTCCTCTCTGCCAAGCCCTTCATTGGCTTCCTATCGTCCAGAGGCTCCAATTCAAAACCCTAACCATGACCTACAAAGCCATCCACAATCTGTCTCCTCCATACATCTGTGACATGGTCTCCCGGTACATACCCACACGCAACCTTCGATTCTCTCAAGATCTCCTCCTCTACTCCCCTCTTATCCCCACAACCGCATACAAAGCTTCTCCCGTGCCTCTCCCATACTCTGGAACTCTCTACCCCAACACATCAGACTCGCGCCTACCATGGAAACCTTCAAAAAGAACCTGAAGACCCACCTCTTCCGACAAGCCTACAACCTGCAGTGATCATCAGTCTACTGAACCACCGCACGACCAGCTCTACCCTCTCCTAGTGTATCCTCACCCATCCCTGTACTGTGAGCCCTTGCGGGCAGGGTCCTCTCTCCTTCTGTACTTGCATGTGCCTTGTATTGCTCATGTTTACTGTACTTGTCTATATTTACCCCTCTTCACATGTAAAGCGCCATGGAATAAATGGCGCTATAAAAATCTATAATAATAATAATGGGAGGGAACCTGTTAATGATCTCAAGACAGCTGGGTCCAGTCTCCAAGAAAACCATTGGTAATACATTACACCGTAAAGGTTTAAAATCCTGTAGTGCCCGCAAGGTCCCCCTGCTCAAGAAGGCACATGTGCAGGCCCATCTGAAGCTTGCCAATGAACACCTGGATGATTCTGTGAGTGATTGGGAGAAGGTGCTGTGGTCAGATGAGACAAAAATTGAGCTCTTTGGCATTAACTCAACTCGCAGTGTTTGGAGGAAGAGAAATGCGGCCTATGACCCAAAAAACACAGTCCCCACTGTCAAGAATGGAGGTCGAAACATTATATTTTGGGGGTGTTTCTCTGCTAAGGGTACAGGACTACTTATCTGCATCAATGGGAGAATGGATGGAGCCATGTACTGTAAAATCCTGAGTGACAGCCTCCTTCCCTCTGCCAGGACATTAAAAATGGGGCGTGGCTGGGTCTTCCAGCAAAACAATGACCCAAAACATACAGCCAAGGCAACAAAGGTGTTGCTCAAAAAGAAGCAGATTAAGGTCACGGAGTGGCCTAGCCAGTCTCCAGACCTTAATCCTATGGAAAACTTATGGAGGGAGTTGCAGCTCCGAGTTTCCAAGCGACTATCTCAAAATCTTAATGATTTAGAGATGATCTGCAAAGAGGAGTGGACCAAAATTCTTCCTGACAAGTGCACAAACCTCATCATCAACTACAAAAATACGGATTTTTGTGTTACCGTAAAATCCTTTTCTCCGAGACGCTCATTGGGGGACACAGGACTGTGTGGTGTATGCTACTGCCGCTAGGAGGCTGACACTAAGATATAAAAAAAGGTTAGCTCCTCCGCCATATACACCTTGACACTGGCCGCAGGCGAACCCAGTTTAGTGCAAAAAGCAGTAGGAGGACAAAAAGTAAATTAGCGTTAACACAGGTACAATATATCCAGAAATAAACCCACCGGAACAGACAAAAATAGAATTAAATAAAAAACAAAGTCATCTGGCTATCAGGGTGGGTGCTGTGTCCCCCAATGAGCGTCTCGGAGAAAAGGATTTTACGGTAACACAAAAATCCGTATTTCTCCTTCGTCTCATTGGGGGACACAGGACTATGGGACGTCCCAAAGCAGTCCCTTGGGTGGGAAACCAACTCCACAGTATAAGCCATAACCAGGCATTGCCTATAGGTGCTCTACCGCTGCCTGGAGAATCCTTCTACCCAGACTTGCATCCGCTGAAGCCTGAGTATATTATAATGCTTAGCAAAAGTATATAGACTGGACCAGGTTGCCGCCTTACAAACCTGTTCCGCCGAAGCCTGATGCCGAAAAGCCCAGGAGGCACCCACCGCTCGTGGAGTGAGCCCTAATTCCTGCCGGAACAACCGTGCCTCTGATGCGGTAGGCCTCCTGAATGGTTAACCGTATCCATCTGGCCAAAGTTGATCTCGATGCAGCGAGTCCCTTCCTGCGACCCTCGGGGAGGATGAACAGTGTGTCCGTCTGCCGAAAGGATGCCATCCGAGATACATACTTCCTGAATGCTCTCACCAGATCTAGTGTATGGAGAGCTTTCTCCACCCGGTGCGTTGGAGCTGGGCAAAATGAGGGCAAAACAATGTCCTCATTGATATGGAATGAGGACACGACCTTTGGCAAAAAAGGTGGTGTTGGCCTGAGCACCACCTTATCGTGATGAAAAAGTAAGTACGAAGCTCGGCAAGATAGTGCCGCCAGCTCCGAGACCCACCTTATGGATGTTATGGCTACCAAAAACACCACCTTCCAAGAAAGGTATGTCAAAGAAACCTCCTGAAGAGGCTCAAATGGAGATTCCTGCAGCACTCCCAGAACCAGGTTGAGATCCCAGACCTCTAAGGGAGCCCTATAGGGGGGTACTACATGGACAACCCCCTGAATAAAGGTTTTTACTTGTAAATTGGTGGCAATTCTATGCTGAAAAAGAACAGACAAGGCTGATATCTGTCTTCTAAGAGTACTTGGCGCTAGGCCTAAATCTAGGCCAGCCTGGAGAAATGCCAGAATGTTGGGAATCGAAAACTGGAGCGGGGAATAACCGTGTTCCCTGCACCACGTAAAGAAGACCTTCCAAGTATGGTGGTAGATACGTGCCAAGGCGGGTTTTCGGGCGCTAGCCATTGTGGCAGCGACCTTCTGAGAGAATCCGGCCCTGGTCAGGATCCAAGACTCAACGGCCAGGCGTCAAACACAGGACCCCTGAGTTCTGGTGGTAAACTGGGCCCTGGGAGAGAAGGTCCGCGCGGAGGAAACAAGTACGGGAGGTGAAACTGATTACACGGTAGAACCAGGGCGTCCACCGCAATTGCCTGTGGATCCCGGTATCGGGAGACGAAGTTGACTACCTTGGCGTTTATCCTGGAGGCCATCAGGTCCACGTCCGGAATTCCCCAGCGTAGGCAAATCTGCTGAAATACATTGGGATGGAGCGACCATTCCCCGGACGCTAGACCCTGACGGTTGAGGAAGTCCGCCGCCCAGTTCTCCTCGCCCGGAATGTGGACTGCCGATATCACAGAGTGATTTTTCTCTGCCCAGGCAAGAATATATTTTACCTTCTGCATGGCCGCCCTGCTGCGGGTACCCCCCTGATGATTTATGTATGACATGGCCGTGGTGTTGTCCGACTGTATCCGGACCAGGCGGCCGGCCAGATGGTGATGAAAATGCATCAGAGCCAGCTGAACAGCCCGAATCTCTAGTATGTTGATCGGGAGGGTTGATTCCTGCAGGGACCAAGAATCCTGGGCTGTGTAGTGGCGAAACACTGCTCCCCATCCGAGAAGGCTGGCGTCCGTTGTGACTACCAACCAATGAACTGGGGAAAAGACTTCCCCTGCTGAAGAGAGGCGTTCATTGTCCACCATGTGTCTGTCTGACCTGAGCGGACAGACGGCACCGAAGGTTGAGAGAGCAAGGGCTCCTGTCCCAACCTGCCAAGAGGGCATGCTGAAGGGGCGAAGATGAAATAGTGCAAAAGGAATGGCCTCGATTGCCACCACCATCCTTCCTAAGACCTTCATACAAAACTGGATGGTGTGAGGAACCGGCTAGCGAAGGACCCGTACTTCCTGACGGGGAACTAGGGCCTTGTCCTGAGGTAGGATTGTCAACCCTCGAGCGGTGTCGAAGATCATCCCTAGGAAGGTGATCTTCCGAGATGGCACAGGAGATTATTTTTTCAAATTCACCAGCCACCCCAGGCGAATCAGAGTGTCTAGCGTGATGCTGACACTTTCCCCGCAGGCCTGAAAAGACGGACCCTTGACGAGATCGTCTAAATATGGCAAGACGACTATCCCCCTGGAGTGTAGAATGGACACAACGGCAGCCATGACCTTTTTGAACACCCTGGGGGTTGTGGCTAGCCCAAAGGGCAAGGCTGCAAACTGAAAGTGAAGGTTGCAGATGGCAAACCGCAGAAACCTCTGATGAGAGGGGAATATGGGGATGTGAAGATAGGCATCCTGGATGTCTATTGAAGCCAGAAATTCCCCCTTCTCCATGGCCGCAATGACCAAGCGGAGAAACTCCATTCGGAAATGCCGAACTCTGACAAACCTGTTCAGATGCTTTAAGTCCAGAATGGGCCTTACAGCGCCGTCCTTCTTGGGAACTATGAACAGTAGGAATAGAACCCTTGTCCTCTCTCGACCTCCTGTACTGGGATGATAACCCCGCTGCGCCAAAGAGATTCGACGGCCTTGAATAAGGCGCGAACCCGAGTTTCTGCTCTGGGAAGGCGAGAGGGAAAAAAATCGACTCGGGGACGGCTGATGAACTCTATCTTGTACCCCGAGGAGACTAACTCCCTGACCCACTTGTCGTGAGTGACCGCGAGCCAGGTGGGGCGAAACCAGAGTAGGCGGCCGCCCACTCTGGATGAATTGACCGGATCCTGCCTCCAGTCATTTGGCCGAAAATCTGTGGGACCTGGACCCTCTAGATTTCGGTTGGTGGGATCGCATCCTTCCCAAAGGGTTGGTCTTGTAAGAGACCTGACGATCTCTGGCCTCATTGGGCCGACCTGAGCCGCCGGAGCTTGCTGCCGCGGCCCAACCGGGGTTGCGAAAGGCCCTAAACCGTGGCTGAAGCTGGTGACGAAAGGGCTGCTTACTTTTCTGCCGAGGAAGAAAACTGCTTTTCCCCCCTGTGGAATTGGATATGAGCTGATCCAGCTTCTCGCCGAATAAACAGCCACTCTGATAGGGTAAGGACATAAGGGACTTTTTTGAGGTTGAGTCCACTCGCCATGTCCTCAACCATAAGGCTCTCCTGATAGCAATTGCGTTTGCGGCAGCTAGTGCTGCGCAATTTGCCGCATCCAGGGAAGCATTAATCAAAGTCTCCTGCAAGAGAGATCTGATTAGAGATGTCAACTACCTCTGATGGCACATCCCTACCGTGGAGGGCCCTATTCAGAGACTCCGACCAGGATATCATGGCTTTAGCCACCCAAGTCGCTGCAAAAGTGGGAGAGAGGGCAGAGCCTGATGCCTCAAACACTGAGCGAGCCAAGCCTTCAATGAGACGGTCCGTCGGATCTCTAATCGAGGAACCGCTGGGAAGGGAAAATAGCGTTTTAGATGCCAACCGTGATACCGGTGGATCGACCGCAGGAGATTCCACCCATTTCCTAAGGAGCTCAGGGGAAAAAGGATATCTGGTATTGAGAGCCATTTGTCCTGAAAAACGCTTGTCTGGCCTCTCGGTGGCGCTGCACCAGGTCCTCAAATTCAGGATGAGCGCCAAATACCTTATGAAGCTGTTTGGCCCGTTTGAAGGACACCTTATGACCAGAGGCCAAGGTGGATTTATCGTCTACCCCAAGGGTTTGGTTGACGGCCTCGATGAGACTGTCGATTGTCTCCTGACAATTAGGTGCCACTAGATTGAGGGACCTTTCAGAATCAGAGTCCGAACCCTGTTCACTCACCTCCGCCGGTGAGGGAGAACGAGAAATGGAACTGATAGATGCCGAGGCCTCGGACGGCCCAGGCGACGCTGTGTGGGTTCGCTTCCCCCGCGTCTGCATGGTGAGAGCGCAGACCCTGCAAGCCGGATGTTCCTGTGAAATGAAGGACTCTTCCAAGACGGGTGAACCACTGTCCCTGCCCCTATCGGGAGCCTGAAGGGACTCGATTGCTCTCATTAGTGACGCCATGGACTGTGAGAGACAGGGCCCACTCGGGGGGGACCTGACGCACTGGGCTCAGCCATAGAGGGCTCCTGGGCATGTTCGGAGTCATAGGTTTCGCAGATCCGACTACTCTGGGCGTGCGGAAAAGGGGACCTACAGGCAATGCATGAGGTATATAGCACCGTGTGAGTCTTAGCCTTTCTGGACATGCTGGACCTGTGCCGCAATGATTTGAGGCAGCAACCAAATAGGGTGCAGCGGAGCGGAGTGCAGAGGAGCGCAGCGGAGCTACCAGGCTGGAGGGAGTAGCACTTACCCCAGTCCTGTGTCCCCAGACGTCCTTGAATGGCGTGGAGTGGGCGCAGAAGAGGCCACGGAGGCTGCTGCTGTCTGGGGCAGTCTCCTGACTTCGAAAAGCGCGCCGAGTCCAGGGTGGGCGTGCCTGAAATAGGGTTTGTGGGCGGATCCTTCCCAGCCTAAGATGCTGAGGGCCTTTGGGGAGAGGTGTCCCGGCCGAAGCAGGGGACTAAATTACGCTGCTGGGAGCGGCGATTCAGGCCGCGGCTTAGCTTCCGGCCGAAGCCGGGAACTAAATTTTTGGCGGTGGCCGCCTGAGTCGGGGCGGGCCCGCCTGAAGATCGCACTGCTGGGGGCAGAGACTCCAGCCGCCTAGCTTCCGGCCGAAGCCGGGGACTAAATTATCGGTGATGCCCGCCCGAGGGTCGGGTCTGCCGGAAGTCGACGTGCCTCAGGGGCTGGACTTCCGCTGCGGCCTGGCCGAAGCCAGGACCTGAATCTGAGTCTCCCGACTGCGAGCCTACCTGAGGGCCTGGCCGGGCCCTACTGCCACTAGGAGGCTAGAAAACACCGCTCCATATTCCACTCTCTTCCATGCTCTCCGCTGCACACCCGCTTCCACCATCAGCTCCAGAAGGACCGAAGCTGCTGCAGGAGCTACTGCCGCAGGAGCCCTCCCGGCTCCCTCCGTCCAAGTTCTCCCCAGGTTAGAGGGGGGCATTGTAAAAAATGACGGTGCAGGCACCCTAACTCCATCATCCTTTCAGGGGATGAGAGGGACCGTCCGCCTCCTTCCATCACCACAGTCCAGCATTGGTGATGCAGTGGGGGCCGCACGGACTATCTCTTGCCTCTGTACAGCCTAGGGTTTCAATACCCTAGGGTGGTCAGGGCTGAGTCCGTGAGTCCGGCATTTGTCCCATGTTGCCGGAGAGGATAAGTGGAGGCGACACTCCACGTGCTCGCCCGTTGATGGTTTGAGGAGATCGGACCCCTTCAAAAGGGTCCGTCGCCCCTATCTCGCCTTCATGGAAGGGAAAAAAAATGGTCTGGAAGAAACCAGACGTGTGCCTCCATCAGACACTAAGCATGAACTGGGTTCGCCCGCAGCCAGTGTCAAGGTGTATACGGCGGAGGAGGAGCTAACCTTTTTTTATATCTACTTAGTGTCAGCCTCCTAGCGGCAGTAGCATACACCCCACAGTTCTGTGTCCCCCAATGAGACGAAGGAGAAAACGTCTGACTGCTGTGCTTGCCAACAAGGGTTTTGCCACCAAGTAATAAGTCTTTTTGCCACAGGGATCAAATACTTATTTCTCACTGTAAAATGCAAATAAATTTAGATAAGTTATACAATGTGATTTTCTGTATTTTATTTTTTATATTATTTCTATCTCTCAGGTTTAAAATTAATCTACACTTAAAATTATAGACTGTTCATGTCTTTGTCAGTGGGCAAACTTAGCAAAATCAGCAAGGGATCAAATAATTATTTCCTTCACTGTAGATCAGGAGAGCGGACAGTCAGTCATTACATGTCTCACACTGGTAATGCCCCCTTTCATTTAAAATAAGCTCTGGGGGCATATTCTCTGGGAAATCTTAACACTTAATTTACATATTAAGATAAATGTGGATTTCTCTGGAATAAGATTTTGATATCTGCAATTCAATGTATTGTTTTATTCAACTTCCATATAGTTGGCTTTGGAGGGTTGATCCTTCTGGCAGATGTCTTTTACATTTTTTCTCAAATTTTTTTGATCGCTGGTATAACACACAAGCCAGTATTACAGAGACACAGCCTATTAGGCTCCACTGCTCATATTTCATCTTTTTCTATACAGGTGCCTATAAAAGATTAAGGAGGGTTTCCTGTGCATGGCAGCCACACAAATCACCATACATTAAAAACACAAATCAGTGATTTATTGTACAAGCAGGAGAAGAACAAATACACAAAATGGGACTACTTTGTCTTTAATATTAAACTGTAACTGCTAAAACAAGGAAAAAATAAAATGGGAAAAAATAAAGAGAAAATCATTACTACCCTTTAAAATACAAGGGAATAGGAACATAATACACTACAAACATGTCTGGGTCCCTCTGATAGAAAAAGTGTAATGCTTTAACAGTAACGTCCAGACCTCTGGCTTTACCCCTGCCACAAATCTGTCTTGTTTTACCTGTGCTTGGGTGACCAAGGTATGTGATATTTATAAACACTGTAAAGTCTTCTTTTTCCTTCAGTTCTACAAAACAGATCTAAGTCCAGGTTGCTTAGTCTTCTGTGGTTGATAGGGAAAGAGGTGTTACTGCAAAATTTGAGAACGTCTTTTCTAAGGTTTCTGATGGAAGATTTTATCTTTTTGTATGGAAAGCAGAGCGTGATGCATGAAAATAAACCGCAATGGTCACATCAACTCTAGATGATGCATGTCAATTATGGGATTTTTTAAATCATTATTTATCGATACTCAAACCGTTGTAATGGTAAAAAACACAAAATGTACAAAAATGGATTTTTATTCAACCTATTTATGCAGCAGTAACTAATGGGGCCAAACACTGCACACTATCTTTACAGGGATGATAACGCAAACAACTCTCTTGTAGTGACATTTGTCCCACTGTGTTAACTTTGTAACTGTGTGTCCTACATTATGGAGAACAGAATACTAACTACCGAAAAGAACAGGCCCTTGGGCTGAAATACACATAAGTGTCTGTGCACTTGAGCCATTTCAGTTGTGTTACTGTATCTGTCGTCTCACCTGGTCTATGAAGAAATGGCATCTGCTTCCTGTGAGTTAAGTAAATTCAGGCCTGTGTGGCTCGCTCTGCTTATTGTAAAAAAAGAAGACTGCAATGTGTGAATGCTTCACTTGAGCCTGAAATTGTAAATTTCAATGTAATGATCTAAATAGAAGAAGGATTTTGAACGCGATTTATACATACTTTTCAATAATATAATGTAGGTGGCACCTCAATGCAACTACTCCATTGTAAACCCTTTCTGACATTCCCTACATAGCATTCAGAGACATTTACACAGTAGAAAGATTTAAAAGTGATCCCCTCTTTGCTCCAGTTAAAAAGAAATTACAGTTTCTATTGTGAGTCTATCACCTAATTTTAGGTGTAGCATCATGAGTCATATGCTGATCTCTGAGTTCATTCTTCTGCCATAGAAATCCTGGACTGTGTATTATATGTTCCCAGCAGTTCAAGACTTGTCAATTCATACCCGGGAGGGTCTTAAGGGGCTCTAAGGGCAGTGCACCAGTTCAAAGTGAAAAAAAATGTTATGTTCACAGTTCTGCGCTAACCCCAGTTTAATTAGAAGCGGTTTATTGTTTCTGAGTGGGGCATCTAGTGCCACTTTAATCAGACAACTCCCCTTCAGAGTCCTCTTTTGCTTTGGTCAGCTCTTCATGAACTTCTCGAACCATGAGAATACGAGTTAGCATGCTGTCCAATGTGCCTGGGTCAATGGGTAGTGTGGAGAACCACATTGGGCTATTAGGTACACAAGAACGTTCTGGCTGAAGGTAGAAAACATCACTTCTCTGCTTTACACTTTCAGAACTGCATGGGAAAAGAAGAAAAGATAATCAGAGGTGGCTGTAATAAACAAATGGAAAACACACCAATATAAGTTGGTCTGTAAGAGTCCAATGACCGCAATTCTCAGACAAGTAGAGAGACAAAAACATTTCTGAAACCTGATTGCAACTTGCTTTTGACTGACTTTTTTTTTAAAGCTCTGATTTTGCAGTAACTCTCTCTCTCCACCCCCTCCCCCAAAAAACCACCAACTACTAATTTCTTAGTGGTTCTCAGCCTGAACAGTCATATCTTGGCACCGTCTAGGTTGAAAACTTAATCGCCAGACATGGATTAAGGTGTAGAACAACGGACATGTAATGGGTATGGTTATTTTTTTATTTTTGTTTTCTTACAGGAGACCCCGGCTTCAGTGGAATCTGTGATGACGTGAGTATGGTTTAATGGATTCATTAACCCCTTTCTGGTATCAGGCGTAATAGTACGAGGATTTCGGACACCTTCCATTTGATGTGAGCTCCGGCGGTGAGCCCACATCTTTCCTGGTACATGTAAGCTTTTTTGAACATCTGACATGTGCCCGGAACAGCCGCGGGTGGAATTGCGATCCACCAGAGGCTATTAACTCGTTAAATGTCACTGTCAAATGCCGACAGCAGCATTAAACATGAGCTTCTGACAATCGCGCCGGAAATCCACCCGTCACGTGATCACGGGTCACCATGACAACCAGTTCTCCTGGAGATCTCTATGGTTGTCAATGCCGGCATGCTGTGAGCGCCGCCCAGTGGTCGGCGCTGATAGCAAGTAATTCAGCTACATAAAGGCGAACTGATCATCTGTATGTATGTAGCAGAGTCGATAGGGTTATGGCAGCTTCTAGTCTCCCATGGAGACTATTGAAGCATGCGAAAAGTTTAAAAAAAATGTTTTTAAAAATATATAAAAAAAAATAAAAGTTCAAATCACCCCCCTTTCGCCCCATTCAAAATACAACAATGAAAAAAATATACACATATTTGGTATCGCCGTGTTCAGAATCGCCCGATCTATCAATAAAAAAAAGGATTTACCTGATCGCTAAACGGCATAGTGAGAAAAAAAAGTCAAAATTACGTTTTTTTGGTCGCCATAACATTGCATTAAAATGCAATAACGGGCAATCAAAAGATTGTATCTGCACCAAAATGGTATCATTAAAAACGTCAGCTCGGCACGCAAAAAATAAGCCCTGATCCAACCCGAGATCACGAAAAATGGAGAGGCTACGGGTATTGGAAAATGGCACAATTTTTTTTTTTTTAAACAAAGTTTGGAATTTTTTTCACCACTTAGATAAAAAAGAACCTAGACATGTTTGGTGTCTATGAACTCATAATGACCTGGATAATCATAATGGCCAGTCAGTTTAAGCATTAAGTGAACCTAGTAAAAAAGCAAAACAAAAAACAAGTGTAGGACTGCACTTTTTTTGCAATTTCACCGCACTTGAAATTTTTTTTCCTGTTTTCCAGTGCACAATATGTTAAAACCAATGGTGTCGTTCAAAAGTACAACTCGTCCAGCAAAAAACAAGCCATATCACATGGCCATATTGATGGAAAAATAAAGTTATGGCTCTGGGAAGAAGGGTAGCAAAAAACGAAAACCAAAAATACCTCCGGTCATGAAGGTGTTAAAGGAGCCTGTGTCATTCTTTCAATTGAAGGACTTTATTTTGGCTGTGTGCTTATTTACAATATAACTATAGGATTACTAATGGATAACGTATAGACATCAACCCATTACTAAGCCATGAACATGATGTCACCGAACAATACAAAGGTGACATCAACCCCACAAATATGAGCCTCACTTGCCACCGCTACAGGGAAAGTGAGAAGAGCCGGGCAAAGAGCGAGAATTGGTGTATCTAATAGATGTTTTAGGCTGGGGGGAGTGGTCATTATCCATGGCCCATTACCAGCCTGAGAATACCAGCCTCAGCCTAAGCTTGGCTGTTTGTCAAAAATGGGGGGGACCCCAAGCAGTTTTTATTTATTTAAATAATTTAAAAAAGAAGAGTAGGGAACCCTCTATTCTATTATTGATAACGAGCCCGCAGCGGTCTGTTCTGCAAAATACAGGGGAATCCACGTCAATTTTTCTTTTAAATGATTTATTTATAGTGTAATTGATGAGTCAATTGATGCCACTTTTCCTGGTGTTCGCCCCTAATTTTAGATGTTTTGGCAGCTTTTTGACCCTCCCGAAGGTGTTGTCTATGTGTTTGGTTTAGCCTTCCATTCAATTCAATGGGGTTCGGGTATGTTCGACGAATAGTTCACCGAACCGATCCTAGTCATGACTACAGTGCATGTGATTTCTGCAGAAAATCAAAGAGCTCAGCGACTCTGGTAATGTACATGTCACAAGTTGCTAAAAAGTGATTGGCTGCAGAGGTCAAGTGCGCAAGCAATCACCAGAGCAGCAGCGAAGGGCTGGCGCATCTGCAAGAGCTGTTGAGTTAAGGGTATGCCACACTAAACAATATCGCTAACGAGATCGCTAAAAAACGTCACTATTTAGCGATCCCGTTAGCGATATTGTTCAGTGCGGCAGCTTCCAGCGACGAGCTTCCTGCTGTGATCTCGCTCGTCGCTGGAATCGTTCCGGACCCTATTTCATCGCTGGCGCTCCCGCTGGGTAAGTATCTTATCGCTGTGTGGCACCTTTTCTTAGCGATTTAGCGGTACTTTTGTACCGCTAAAGTCGTTAAGAAGATCGCTAACGGCGATAGCGTCGTTAACTATATCGCTAAATGTGGCCGCATTTAGCGATATAGAAACGATCCCGCTAGCGATCTCATTAGTATGCAACGCTAACGAGATCGCTAGCGGGATTGCTTAGTGTGGCAGTACCTTAAGTAAACCTTGGTTTGTTAACTTTACTCTTGAAAGTGTACAGGTTAAAAAAAAATGTATGCTCTTTGTAATGAATCTTCTGTTTATACAGGGTGCACGCCACCACCCCTCTCATTAGTGATAGATGAATTGTAGTCAACCATCAATTAATGTAAACCCGCTCCATTCTTTCGTTGCTTCTATTACCCAAAACAGCACACCAAGGAATGGGGTTTTATAGACCTCAGAAAACATTCAAAATGTATGACTTTTTTTCCCTGCATGCCAGTAAACTGCCATATATCTGAAAATTAAAGGGTTATTCTCAACTTGTGTCTTGAGCATCACACAGCTCTCCAGTCTCTTTCCCTTCCCTGTTGCTGGCAGTCCTCAAGCGACAATTGTGATTCAGTAGCTTCATCCTACTGGTGAGCTTATGCTACTATGACACATTAAGGCTATGTGCTCACGTTGCAGAAATGCTCTGGAATTGTCCGCAGCATTTCCGGAACTCCCTGCCGCGGGTAAAACGCATGCTGAATTCGCATGCGTTTTCCTGCAAAACACAAGCGTTTTTAGCTTGCAGAATGCTCGCGCATTTCCAAGCGATTTGAAGCATAGCTTGAAAAAGTGATTGACAGGTTGGTCACACTAGTCAAGAATACTGCTTGACAAATGTGACCAACTTTTTACTATTGATGCTGCCTATGCAGCACCAATAGTAAAAGATAGAATGTTAAAAATAATAAAAAAAATAAAAAATAGGGATATACTTACCCTCTGTCGGCCCCCGAAGTCCTCCCGGTCCTCAGCGAAGCTGCCGGCAAGTTCCGTTCCCAGGGATTACGCGAATGACTTCTGATGACGTAGCGGTCACGCGACCGCTATGTTATCTGGGGTGATTCTCGCAATGCATCCCTGGGAATGGAAGTTGCTGGCAGCGCAGCGTGCACCGCTGAGGACTCCGGGGGTTGACAGAGGGTAAGTATATCCCTACTTTTTATTTTAATTCTATTTTTTACAGGAGTATGGTACCCAGAGCACGGAGGAGTCTCCTCTCCTCCAGACCCTGGGTACCATCCGCACATGAAGCGCTCACTTTACGCATGGTGGGCATAGCCACATGCTTTAAGTGAGCGTTTCAATGCAATCGTATGGCGGCGAAATTGCCGCGATTCCGCCAAATTAATGAACATGCTGCGTAATTTACCGCAATACGGGAAAAATAAGCAGTATGGGCACAGCAATTGCAGAACGGAATTAAAATTAATGGGATGCGTTTTGTTAGCATTTTTTTAAGCATTGTTGCAGCGGAAAAACGCGGCAAAAATGCAACGTAGGCACACAGCCTAAAGCCCCCGTCACACACAGCGATCTCGCTAGCGAAATCGCTGCTGGGTCACTAGTTTTGTGACGCAACAGCGATCTCCCCTGCGATATCGCTGTGTGTGACACTGATCAGCGACAGGCCCCCCTGCCGGGTATCGCTGATCGTTGTCCAAAGGCCAGGACATTTTTTTGATCGTTGGTCTCCCGCTGGCTAGCACGCATCTCTGCGTGTGGCAGGCAGGTGACCAGCGATCAGCTGGTAACCAAGGTACACATCTGGTTTCCAGGCGCCGCGCAGCGCCTGGAAACCCGATGTGTACCTTGGTTACCAGCTCCCTGCACCAGCGGGCTGGTATCCAACGTACACTGCGGGTAACTAAGCGACGTTGCCCGCAGTGTCACTGTCATGATCGCTGCCTGTTTGGCAGCTCACCAGCGATCATGTAGCGACACACCAGCGATCCTGACAAGTGCATATTGTTGTCGGGATCGCTGGTGTGTCGGTATGTGTGACGGGGCCCTAACAGTTTGTCTAAAGTTTACACTGTTATCACAATATCGGCTTATAGAGATAACAGGGCCTTTGAACTCAAGTTAACATTAAATAGGAGAACTGCTCTGGAAACTAATTGTGGGGATGATGATTTTTCAGGACTGTTAACAGGTCAGCAGCTGACAGGTAAGGGAATAGACAGGAACACCTAACTGCTCTATAGAAATCAATAGGCTGGAGAGGTGACTGGTATCTCAGGAGTTAACTACTCTCATGGAGTGTAAAATTCTTTATTGATACAAAAAAGTAGTTAAATAAGGTGCCAAGATGCACATTAAAAGCAGGAACAACCACAGTAAACAGAGTATCACCCATACAAAGCTGGGAGCTCCATGTGACTAATAAGCCAGTATATAGTCAGACATACTATAATGTATACCCTAGTGACACAGTTGCTTATCGGTTAAGACATCCATAGTGGGGGCGCCCCCTGAAGGAGATTTCTCTCTGAAACACGCGTTGGGGTTGCTGGCGTGAGCACATGTGACTTCCCTGCCTCTATTCAGGTATGATTCCTCTGTACCTTGCCTTTGCTTTCATCATCTCCCATTGATGTTATCCCTACTATTGATGTCTTAGGCCTCTGTCACACTTCAGTCGTGTGGCGTCAGTTAAAATCCGCCAAAGTGTGAAAATAGCGGATCCGCCAGAAAAGTGCAAAAACGGATGCAAAAGGATCCGTTTTCAGACGGATCTGTCATGAACTTTTCAACCCGGAAAATACATGGTGTGGAGAGAGAGAGAGAGAGAGAGAGACCGGACAGTGTTTTCAACATTTTCTATGGAACCAACGGATCCGCTGGCGGATTCCGTCAAAAACGGATGGCAGCGGATCCGCCACCTATAGGCGTCCATTATACAAAATGGCGGACGTGGCGGTTCCGTCATAATCCGCCATTTTGGTGGACCCAAAAAACGTTGCATTGGACGTTTTCTAAAAAAGCGGACGCCAAATTTATGGCGGATCCGTCAAAAAACGGATCAAACGGACAACCATCCGTCAAAATCTGTCACTAATGTAAGTCAATGGGAAAAAAGCGGATCCGCCAAAAAAAAAAAATGGTGGATCCGCTATTTTCACACTTTGGCAAATTTTGACTGACGTCGCACGACTGAAGTGTGAAAGAGGCCTTAACCGATATGCAACTGTGTCACTAGGGTATACATTATAGTATGTCTGACTATATACTGGCTTATTAGTCACATGGAGCTCCCAGCTTTGTACAGGTGATACTCTGTTTACTGTGGTTGTTCCTGCTTTTACTGTGCATCTTGGCACCTTATTCAACTACTTATTTGTATCAATAAAGAATTTTGCATTTAATTTGGACCATATGACTGTTTTGTGGGGAGGGGTGTTTCTTTTTCTATTTTTTACAGTTGGTCCTTATTTGTCCGGTTATATGTATACCAGGAGTGATATATACTATATACCCATTTAATCTATTTCACTCTATGGATGCATTATGCTTGCCATCAATTTATGGTATCTCATGGAGTGTGACTACAGTGCATAATTTCTCCAGGCTCTAATGTCAGAGCTCCCTGGAATCAATCTGTAAACTATATGTAAAATATAACCTCGCTAAGCAAGAGACTGACATAAAAAATAAAAGTCAAGTCAATTACTAACTTTCTTCTATTCTTGCTGTCTAAAAGTCTAAAATTTCATAAGTTTTCTGTTATTGTCATTTGCGCTAGTAAAATGGACCCATCACTGTAAGATGCTGTACTCCCAAAATGACAGTAACACATTTGCTTTAAGATGATAACGTTGATGGATCTAAAGTGATTGCTACCCAGAAGTAGTTCACGTATTACAATTAAGACACTTACCATTTGGACAAGTAAAATTCGTACAGTCTAACTGGGCACCTGAGTGGGTTGTCTGTGTTTTCAGCCATTTCCATTACAAATTGTCCATCTTCATCTTCTGATCTCTTCCTCTTCCCTAATACTTTCTCTGTAAAACATTTACAATATTTATTTATACCTTGGCTTTATTTCCCTAGACCCAGTAATACATTAAAATAAGCAGAAAAGGATGCATAAGTTACAAAACCAAAGACTGGTGCTATCATTGAAAGACTGTTGCTCATAAAATCAGTTTAATCAAAACTGCATCGCCAGAGGATGGCTCAACAATGTAATGATGAATGATTTGCAGCCTCAACTGGTGTTTTCGCAGTCCATTGTACTATTCAGTTCAATAGGACAATGTTGCAATAGTCAGCACAGCAAACTGTACAAACTGCTACACTCACTGAGCACTATAGTCCCTTCAAACACATCAATCGTATATTGATGGCCTATGGTTAGGATATAGGGATTTTTGTGTACTCACCGTAAAATCCTTTTCTCCGAGACGCTAATTGGGGGACACAGACCATGGGTGTTATGCTGCTGCCACTAGGAGGACACTAGGCTAATACACAAAGAAATTGGCTCGTCCTCCGCAGTATACACCCTCTGCTGGCTCTAGCCTGAACCAGTTCGGTGCAAAAGCAGTAGGAGAAGATTAACATCATATCAAAGTACGATCATTCACATAATATTAGAGATCAACACATCGAATGAAAGAGACAAGCAGAAGTCGTTAGACTAAAAGGGTGGGTGCTGTGTCCCCCAATGAGTGCCTCGGAGAAAAGGTAAGTATACAAAAATCCCTATTTCTCCTTCGCCTCATTGGGGGACACAAACCATGGGAAGTCCCAAAGCAGTCCATGGGTGGGAAACAGCACGACAGCGGAATCCTTAATGTACCTAACGAACAATCTGGCCTACAGATGCGCTACTGTCGAATGCAGAATTTATCTGCCAAGGGCAGCTTCTGAAAAAGGCTTAAGAATGAATGTTGTAATGCTTAACTAACGTGAAAAGACTGGACCAAGTTGCAGCCTTGCAAACTTGCTGTATCGACGCCAGGAGCCGAATGGCCCAGGACGCCTCCGCTGACCTAGTGGAGTTTACCCTGAGGCTCGCAGGGATAGGAGACCTCTGACATGGTAAGCCTCTTGAATTGGAGAGCGGATATATCTGGCTACTGTAGTTTTTTTAAAAGCAGGTAGGCCTTTTCAGTGTCGCTCTGGAAACATAAAGAGGGAATCCGATTTGCAGAAAGGCGCTGTTCTGGAAATGTATTTCCTGAGTGCTCTCTCCGAATCCAAAGTGTGGAGAGCCTTTTCAGTACGATGAACCGGAGGTGGGCAGAATGAGGGCAAGACTATGTTCTTATTCAGATGAAAGGAAGAAACAACGTTAGGCAAGAAGGCCAGAGATGTCATTAACACCACCTTGACCTGTTGAAAGACCAGAATGGAGGTTTGCTAGACAAAGCCGTCAATTCAGAGATCCACGTGATGTCTGTTACAGCCACAAGAGAGGGCGCTTTCCAAGAAAGAAGAGTGAGTGATATGTCTTACAGGAGTTTGAAGGAGGCCACTCGTAAAGCACCGGAGACCAGATTAAAATCCCAAGGCTCTGAAGGCATCTTGTAGGGAAGAGTTAAGGTGCGGTACTCCCTGTAAGAAGGTATTAACCTGATATTTGGAAGGTATTTTTCCCTGGAACAGGATGGATAGCATTTGAGAGAAGACAGTGCCAGGCTTGAATGTAATCCTGCTTGGAGAAACTCCAACATGGATGAAATGGCAAACACAAGTGGGTAACAAATGTGATTGCTTTTTTTTTTATTTTTAAAAACACCAAGAGAAAAAAAGCTTTCTCAAATATGATGGTAAATACGCCTGAGAGTAAATTTCTGGGCGTTGATGATAATGATGAACGCTACGTGTGGCGTTCAATGCCCAGGTCGTTAAGCTCAGCACTCTCGAGTCCTGGCGGTAAATGGGCCCTTGAAAAAGAAGGTCTGGTAACCGCAGGGGGAAGGGACTAGTTGCACTAGATCTGCGTACCACCCTCGGCGTAGTCAGTCTGGTGCGACGAAAATCACTGGGATTCCCTCCGCCTTGATCTTCTGGAAGACCCTGGGGATTAGCGGAAGAGGCTGAGAAAAAGTAATGGAAGCGAAACTGATGCAACAGAAGCACCAGGTCATCGGATCCGAGGACAACTGAGTCACGGAACAGAGCTAGAAATGCCGGGGCTTAGGCGTTTAGCGTAGAGGCCATGAGGTCTATATGTAGCGTTACCCAGCATTGACAACCATGCTGAAAGGCTTCCGGGGAAAGGAACTAGTGTCCTGAGATCAGGCCCTGGCGGCTGAGGAAAGGTGTGCCCAATTCCCTACCCATAGAATATGAACTGCCAAAAAAAAAAGTAAATGGTTTGTATCGGCCTCTTGCAGAATGCGAGCCACGTCAAGCATAGCTCCTGTGCTTCGTGAGCCCTCCTGACGACAGATGTATGCCACAGCCATAGACTGGTTGGATCCGGAGGGAACGACCGTCGAGAAGCAGGCAGAAATGTTGGACTAGTCTGATTGCCAAGATCTTGAGAAAATTGATCGGGAGACCTTATTCCCAAAAGGGCAAGCGTCCCTGGACCGTGTGGTGACGGAAAATCACTCTCCAACCTAGGAGACTGACGTCAGTGGTCGACACCTGCGAGGGATCAGGAAGAAAGTACTTTATCTGAATCACAAGGGTCACTACCTCAGAGACCGCCTGATCCAGAGAGACTGGCGAAAAGAACAAAACAAAACAGCGGTCCAGAGAGGACGGATATCTGTCCCACGCTGGTAGCAATGCCTGCAGCAGAGGACGGAGATGTAGTCGAGTGAATGGTACTGATGGATTGTCGGCACCATTTTTCCCCAGACCTGCGTTCCAGACTGCAGGAAAAGGGAACAGCCGAGGGGAAACGTCCGAGCCTGAAAACGAGGATCCTCTGAGATGGGGCTGGAAAGGACTTGCTCAGGTTCACTAACCGACCTAGACGAGTGAGAGTGTCCACGGTGATGCTGACACTCTCTGCGCAGGCTTGAAGGGACGATCTCTTGATAAGGAGGTTGTCTGGGTAGGGTAGAATCACCATGCCCCGAGAGTACGGGATAGAAATAACGACTGCCATGACCTTGGAGAACAGGCGAGACCGAAGGTTAAAGCCGTGAACTGAAAGTGGTTATCTGCAATGGCGAAGTGGAGAAATCCTTGTCGGGCTGAGAAGGATTGGAATGAGAGGTGATAACAGAAAAGTAAAATTTCATTTTGAAATGACGCACCCTGACAAACTTGTTCGACAGTTTTAAGTCTAGGATGGGACGCATGGTTCCGTCCTTCTTTGAAACCATGAACAGGTTTAAGTAAGACCGTTTGAACCGGTCTGTGTGTGGAACCGGGACAATGGTTCCGTAGATGCGGAGTACATGAATGGCCTAATAAGGTGGGGCCGCTTGCTCCTTTTGTCCTTGAAATACGGGACCAGAGGAAACGTGTTGGGGAGAGGGACAGGAATTCCATGTCCATATCTGAAAACCACTAGATTTCCGACCCATGGTCGAGAATGACCGCCAGCCAGACCTGATAAAACAGGAGTAGATGGATGGCTACCCTGTCCGAGTCTTTCAGATACTGCAATGAGTCATTTAGCAGAGAAACTTGTGGGAAGGGGTACCCTTGAGTTTGGACTGTGAGGGTCTGCGTTTCCAGGAATGGGAGAGCTTAAATGAAGGATGTGAATCCTGTCCCCATGATGACCAGCCTGCATTAGTGTAAGACAGCTTGTGGCGAACCTGTTGATAGTTTAGACAGGGCCTACTGAAGTTGCAGTTTCCTCCCGTAGCGCAATAAACGCCCACTCTGGAAAGGAAGGAAGTTAGAGATTTCTTGGAAGCGGAATCTGCTCGCCACTCCCGGAGCCATAGGGCTCTGCTGATGGTAATGGCGTTTGAAGCTATAAGAGCGTCACAGTCTGATGTATCCAGGGATGCATGTACCCATAATCCCCGGCCCAGGCTATTTGGTAATCCAGACTAACCACCTAGTGAGGCAAGCTATTGTCTTGACTGTTCTGGGCTAGGGCCCTAGTCCCGACCATCATGGCCCTGGCCACCTAGGTGACAGCGAGGGAAGGGAAGAGAGTAGCCCCAGAAACATCAAAAGACTGACCGCGGGCCAATTGGACGGTCAGTGGGGATTTTAATAGACAAGCCATCGGTCAAAGACAGTAGAGCAAGGTGAGCGAGCCGCAATATAGGATCCATTGTTGGAGACTCCGTCCACTCTCTTTTTAGAGTGTGGACAAAGGGCTACCGTGCTTAAACGGCTTTAGCCCTGAGAATTATTTGTCCGGCGACTGCTATATCACTGACCTATGTCAGAAACGCAGGGAGATTAGTAAAAAAACCCTGTGAAGACGTTTGGTCCCTTTGACGGTCCCAGTGAGATAGGGACTAATTTCTGACATTGTACGGCTCTCAGAGCTTAACCGGTTCGATGAGGGCATCTAAGGATTCCTGGTAGTCTAGAGAGTCCGGATATACGGCCACATCAGACTCATATCCTGAGTCATGTTTGCTGCAACCCCCAGGGACGGGGAAGCTGGAAACGGAGCTCGTGTACACCAAAACAGCAGAATGCCTGGGGGACGAGCTACTGAGACGTTAGCTAGAAAATTGGACATTCTTTGCTGCTGTCAGCCCCCTGTCTGAAGAATCTCGAATGGCAGAGGGTCTTCATCGTAAGGTAAACTGAAGCCGTGACTTGAGGAGAAATCGTGGAAGGATTTTATAGCCTTAGCCGGGGTAGCCCTGGGCTGTGCCGGAGGCATTGCCCATTCGTTGGGCTCCTGTGAGATGATGCAGACTGCACAGATTGCAGTGGGGAGCCTTCGCGGTAGTGGGGCATTACACGCAGTACACGAGGCGTTAGCATGCGTTTTATCAGTCAGTGTTCTCAGGTCATATGTTCGTGCCGCCAGAGACAGCCGTCTGCGTAGCGGTGACAGACGAGTAATTGTCCGCAGTGAGAAATGACACTTGCGGTGGTGCCAAGGCTCTCTGGAAAACTGCCCTCCTGCAAAGTGCCGCGCGTAGGTCGCATGCGGGTTTGGGTCCAGTGTTGCACATTATGGGCAAGCAACACCATTGAGTGGCCAGAAATAATGCAGGGTCTGTCTGTGCACCTGTGGATGATTCTGCTGGTCTGCAGCAGGAAATATTAGCCCATCACACATGCCCATATCTCTGCACTGAAGCACTTCATGCATATGCAGCCAGCAATACAGATTCTACTGTATTCTTTTTTATAATGGCTGATTTGGCGTCTCTCGTGAGGAACGAGAGGCGCCAGAGAAGAGGGCGAAGTTAGGCCTAACCTGGTCAGAAGCCGGGACCTAAATTTTTGATTGCGGTGATGGCTGCGGAAGCCGCGGCACGGCAAGGGCCGCCGCGGTAATGGTGGCGGCTTTGTCACAGTAACTCACGGTGGCGGCAGCGGCACAGCAATGGCAGCCACGTCATTGAGATGAGGGCGGCGGCTGTGTCACTGCAATGCCGGCTGCATAACAGTGATGGCGGCGGCCGAGGTAAAGACGGCGGCATAGGCCACGGTGCAGCAATGGCTGCTGTGTCCCTGTAATGACGGCAGCGGACGCGGCACAGCAATAGCGGCCATGTCATGGTGAAGAGGGCAGCGGCCGCGGTAATGGCGGCGGCCGTGGCATTGCAATGGCGGCCGCGTCACAGTGAAGGCGGCGGCGGCCGCAGTGGCCATGCTGGGAAGCAGCGGAGGCCGCGATGGGGGCGGCTGAGGCCGCAATGTAGCAGAGGCCACAGCAGATTGAAAATCATTCGCCATCTACACAGATTATCTCCTCAATCCACCATCCCTTTGATAGGGAGGTGGAGAGGTTTTGTTAGCCTCCAGTCACCATCCACTTTCGGGCAGTGGTGGTGCAGTGGGGCCGCACGGACGCCGCATGGAGAATCTGCATGTTACCTGAAGTAATTTTCCTGTCAGAATTGTTGAGGCAAGCTGGCATGTCCGGCTGAAGAACCTGGCTCCAGAAGGTGGTACTTGGGGTCGACACCCCATGTTCCCGTCTGTTGCTGATGTGGGGAGAGCGGACCCATTGAAGGAATCCATCGTCCCTGAGTAGAGCTCAGGCCGGCGTTGAGGTTGCAGGAGGGGATACGGGGAGACGACACTCTTCGTGCCCGCCTGCTGATGATTTTGGGAGATCGGGACCTTGAAAGGCCCCGTCGCCCCTTTAATCCGTAGGAAAAAAAGTAAAAAGTGTGAAAAATAAAATAATAACGTCGGGGTATGAAGCCAGACCCTAATGCCTCCTACAGACACAAAGCAAGAACTGGTTCAGGCTAGAGCCAGCAGAGGGTGTATACTGCGGAGGAATGAGCCAATTTCTTTATGTATTAGCTTAGTGTCCTCCTAGTGGCAGCAGCATAACCCCTATGGTCTGTGTCCCCCAATGAGGCAAAGGAGAAAGACAATATTCTGCCACCCCACACCATTACTGACCCACTAAACCCCTCACCATGACCCACTGCCAAACCGGTCATACTGAAGGATGTTGCAGGCAGCAGATCGCTCTCCACGGCATCTCCAGACTCTGTCACGTCTGTCACATGTGCTGAGTGTGAACCTGCTGCCTGCAACATCCTTCAGCATGACCGGTTTGGCAGTGGGTCATGGTGAGGGGTGGCATTTCTTTGGAGGGCCGCACAGCCCTCCATGTGCTCGCCAGAGGTAGCCTGACTGCCTTTAGGTACCGAGATGAGATCCTCAGACCCCTTGTGAGACCATATGCTGGTGCGGTTGGCCCTTGGTTCTTCCTAATGCAGGACAATGCCAGACCTCATGTGGCTGGAGTGTGTCAGCAGTTCCTGCAAGATGAAGGCATTGAAGCTATGGACTGGCCTGCCTGTTCCCCAGACCTGAATCCGATTGAGCACATCTGGGACAGCATGTCTCGCTCCATCCACCAACGTCACGTTGCACCACATACTGTCCAGGAGTTGACGGTTGCTTTAGTCCAGGTCTGGGAGGAGATCACTCAGGGGAACATCTGCAACCTCATCAGGAGCATGCCCAGGCGTTGTAGGGAGGTCATACAGGCACATGTAGGCCACACACAATACTGAGCATCATTTTGACTTGTTTCCACTTTAATTTTGGGGTCTCTCCAAATCCAGGCCTCCATTGGTTCAAACATTTGATTTCCATTGATGATTTTTGTGTGATTATGTTGACAGCATATTCAACTTTGTACACAACAAAGTATTCAATGAGAATATTTCATTCATTCATTTAGATCCATTTTGATTCTGTCCTACAATTGGTCCAAATTCGGTTTTGATCAATGAAGACTTATTTTATGGGTTATTGTTATTTATTAGGATCCGTGTATAAAGTGAGACCTTGAAGGTTCTGCGTAGATGCTATGGATTGTGTGCAAAACAATCTGAGGTAAACGTGTGAAAAGATGCATGAAAAAAAAAAAAGAAGGATCACTTGGATTGTGTTGCAGATTCCATCCTACAAATAGTTTACATCATACTGCAAAATAAACCATAGCCTAAATGCAATCAACAAGAGATGTCAGAATCAGGTCCTATGGCAAATTGCAAGTTTTGATATTTCTGTACTTGGAAAAGAGGCTTTTTTATTAAAATATCTGCAGTCCTACTGCTAGTGAATAATCTGGATGTTCTTCTGATTGTTATTGAGTAATGCATCTTGAAAAAGTTGCACTCCGTAGAAAGAAATAGACCTCCATGCACTAATACTGTACTAAATAAAGAAACTCACCATGCTCCAGTTCTGACTTTGGGAAAGGAGGCATGAAACGCAGATATGTGGTCTTGGTGTTGTATTTTAGAGTCTTTGTACGTCTCATGACATAAGCAAAGGAAAGTTGCTGGTGCTCAGCCATGGTCTTCAGCTGGAAGAATTTGGTGGTGAAGAAAAGCAGGGTATTGAGAAGGATAATAGGCGAGTAGGCACCAAGCTGTTTACACTCCCATAAATGTTCCTCCTCAATCCTCGAAAACATATAACCTAGAACAGAGTTGTACAAGTCAGCTAAGCAAGCATGCTGTAAAAATACATGAAAAAGATGTGAACACCATAATGCATATAAAGGTTAGATACATCTAACTATGTAGAGACTAATAGTATGCATGTTATATGAGGACATATAACGACCAGCTGTACATAATACAGAAAACCACCACAAGAAAACAGCTTCGCGGTCAAGATAAAAAAGGTATAATCTTTATTAATCACAAAATGTAAAATGTAAAAAGAGCAATGGTAAGGGAAGGGAGGATAATAGCAAAAATTGCACACATACACATAAATCAGGGCCTGTGATCAATTGTATTCCTAGTAATGCTTGTTATAAATAAAGGACAACTGTCCATACATTGCAAAATATGGGGAAGACAAACCAAATAATTGCAGTCAATAACATACCGCATGTATAGCCCCCCACACAATGTATCCAAGGTAAGTACCAGGGCATAAAATATGGATATATGAAATATCATACAGGATGTCTATGACTGCTGGATGATAATAGGTAAGTAATGATAATATGGAGCAACCATGAATAACATGATTGCATACAACCCCATGGAGGATGATTACCTCAGCCGATAGGGACACAAGAACATCAGGAACTCCGAACCCCGACGCGCGTTTCGGAGCCGCGCAAAGGCTCCTTCCTCAGGGGGCGACCATGCAGTCAATAACATGTGGTATGTTATTGACTGCAATTATTTGGTTTGTCTTCCCCATATTTTGCAATGTATGGACAGTTGTCCTTTATTATAACAAGCATTACTAGGAATACAATTGATCACAGGCCCTGATTTATGTGTATGTGTGCAATTTTTGCTATTATCCTCCCTTCCCTTCCCATTGCTCTTTTTACATTTTACATTTTGTGATTAATAAAGATTATACCTTTTTTATCTTGACCGCGAAGCTGTTTTCTTGTGGTGGTTTTCTGTAAAAATACATGTAGAACGTACTATGTGACAAATTTATGCTAACTGTTGTACTGATTTACCATTGGGTAAGACAGGCAGGTGCCAGCTCTTCAACAGCTTTGTAAGGTCCACCATAAATCTGGAGTACGGTTCTGTGAAAATGTTGTCTATCCTTCCATTCTCGAAAAGAAACTACAAAAACAGAAAGTGAGAACCTATGAATAGAAGACTATACCGGTTTCAGAAATAAGTAGGGAAAATGCAGAATGTTCAAAATCTTTTGTTTTCTAGCCATATGTTATAACGCTGTTGAGTTAGACGATTTTTCCTAGTTTATTGTCCGTGAGGATTGTTGCACAAAGATAGACTGAAGCAAGCTTGTCCCCTGTAGCTGTGATAATAAAGCTATCTTTGATATTAAAAGTGAATTTTGTATGAAATGTTTCTAGGAAATTCCAAACGACCCACAAATTAACAATTCCTCTAGAACTGTTGCTTCAAAGCTTTATGGATTGCTTTTTATGGCCAAACGTCCACATGTAATTACACCAACATCTGCTATGAAGAAAAAGTGCATACTGCTGTGAAACTTCAACTCCCAACATGCTGTGACAACCTGTGGAATGCTGGGAGTTGCAGCATCACTCCGCTAGGTTACCAAAGGTTGCCGATTCCAGATTTGGAGAATGGCACTATTTCAAACTTCCCGTTTTAGCACAACAATGCCACCAAGCACAAATTAAATCTTTAAAGCTTTATATAACAAGTCTGCCTAGACAAAAACGTGACCAATTCCAAATTTGAAAGAATGTAGTCACTAAATTTACCTGCTGAACTCCAAGGCACAGGTACAGGATGCTATCTGCATTGTATTTCTCTCCATTGGGCCGACGTACTTCATGAATAAACTGACATAAGCCATAACTAAGTTCAGCAAAGGTGCACGACAGAATATCTTCTTTGAATTTTACAGGTCGTACTATGAGAGAACAAGATAGTAAGTAAGAAAATAGAGAGAAAACAGAATATGATGTTTGTCGCACACAAAATTTACCTCCAAATTTAATGTCTTCTGGTTCTTCTTGAGAGTTTTTCCATCGTACCCAATTCTTCCAGGCATTTACCCCATACATGTATTTTAATGTGGAACCTAATGCAGAACATCCAGGATATGATCCCTGCATAAGGTTTCGTGGCTCCACAGCAACTACTGACTTTTTGCGACCCTTGGAAAAATCAGAAAACAATGGACAAATAATTGTCTGAAACACAATGACTTGTAGTTGCTGCAGCATGAGCATTTGCCAAAATTGTGTCACTATACATTTCTATAGAAAAAAACGTCACCAAAAGTCACCAGCGCTAGCACAGTGAGTATTACCGTATTTTTATGACTACAAATTGAAGCAAAAAATGTGGTCAATTTTCTACTTAATATCACCTATCCTGGTATATATGATCACCTCATCCCATCCTGATACACATGCCCCCCCTCATCCCTACCCTGGTATGCATGGCCCCCCTCATCCCTACCCTGGTATGCACGTCCCCCCATCCCTACCTTGGTATGCACGTCCCCCCCATCGTTATCCTGGTGTGCATGGCCCCTCATCCCTAGCCTGGTAGGAATTTGTTTCTCCTCATCACTATCCTGGTATGCATGGCCCCCATCTCGTCCTAGTATGCGTGGCCCCCATCTTGTCCTAGCATGAATGGCCCTATTCCTTTCCTGGTATGCAGAGACCTATCCAGTGGGCACAGAAGTTAGCTGCAGCCTCCGGCTCATGCCTGTGTGACCCGCTGCTCCGCCGAAACTGCTCCCCCACCTCAGCCAGAGCAGGTACATCGGACTATAAAACGCACCCCCCTATTTACCTCCACATTTTTGGTAGGAAAAAAGTGCATCTTATAGTCCGAAAAACACGGATTTTGGTAAGAACTTACCTGTAAAATCCTTTTCAGCGAAGGAAGGAAGAGAGACACAGTATTCATTACTGATGGGTAGGCGGAGCCCCAGATCAGGATGTCACCTCAGATCAAAAGAGTGCTGACTGGCTGGCCCCTCCAGCTCGGGCTCCTCCTACTCAGCTCCAGTCGTACCAAAGCTTTGAGGAAAAGAGCCAAGATCACCAGCGGAGCAACATAACCCCTTCTGAAGGAACTTCAGAGAAAAAACACAAGGATACAGGTTATGCATGCAAAGAAAGCCAAAAACCACAGAGTTCCAGGTACTACTCACGGAACCTGACTACTGCGATGAGCTGGCGATGCTGGAACAGAGCCTTAGCGCGCTGAACTCAGCCCAGATAATCGCTATCAGATAAGGGTCGCGCTGCATCTGAAAACATCAACACACTTCTGCCTTGGGAGGGTGCTGTGTCTCTCTTCCTTCCTTCGCTGAAAAGGATTTTACAGGTAAGTTCTTACCAAAATCCGTGTTTCAGCTGCAGATGGAAGGAAGAGAGCCACAGTATTCATTACTGATGGGACGTCCCAAAGCAGTTCAAAAATAAGGGTGGGAAAAACCAATAAAAGGCAGAAACCCAACAACCTTAACAACAAAGCGCAACCAGCGCTAAACACAAGTTCAACCAGAACTTCAAACTACAGCTGCCTGCAGGACCCTACGTCCGAGGGCTGCATCAGCGGAAGCACTGACGTCCACTTTATAAAACTTTGTAAACGTGTGGACAGAGCGCCAAGTTGCCGCTCGACAGAGCTGCACTGCCGAGGCACCTTGATGAAAAGCCCACGATGAGGCCACAGCTCTCGTAGAATGGGCTCGAATCTTAATCGGGCAAGATTCACCCCGAAGACGGTAAGCTTCCAAAATAGCTGACCGGATCCAACGAGCTATAGAATCCTTGGAAGCTCGTTGACCACGCCGACGACCTGCTGGAACCACAAACAGGGAGTCCGTCTTACGAAAACCTTGAGTAATAGATAGATAAAACTTCAAGGCCCGCACTAAATCCAATGTGTGTAAAGCTCGCTCTTTCACATTCTTCGGATCCGGGCAGAATGAAGGCAACACAATATCCTGGTTGACATGAAATTGTGACACCACTTTAGGCAAAAAATCACCCCGAGTGCGAAGCACTACACGATCCGGAAAAAACTCCAGAAAAGGAGGCGAACAAGAAAGAGCTGCCAACTCAGAAACTCTCCTCAAGGAAGTGACTGCAACAAGGAAAGCCACCTTCCAAGAAAGTAAAGAAAGGCTAGCAGAAACCATAGGCTCAAAAGGTTTATGCTGAAGAGCCTCCAAAACAAGGTTGAGCCGCCAAGGAGACACGGGTGCCTTCCGCGGCGGAAACTTACGAGATATACCTCGGAAAAAGGAGAGCACGTCTCTATTTGAAGCAATGGATCTCCGAAACAATAAGGACAGAGCAGAAATCTGACCTTTCAGAGTGCTTACTGCCAAACCCTTGTCTAGCCCATGCTGTAGAAAAGCCAACAGGTTGGGAATGGAAAATTTTCTCGGGTTCCGAGAGGACCCCAAACACCACGAAAAGAAGGTTTCCCAAATTTTGTGGTAAATCCTAGTAGTAGCCGGACATCTTGCAGCACGAAGGGTAGCAATGACCTCGGCTGAGAAACCTCTACGGGTCAAGATTTCGGTCTCAAGAGCCACGCCGTCAAACGCAGGGACATCAAGTCCGGATGACAAACGGGCCCCTGAGTCAACAAGTCCGGTTGAAGAGGGAGTGGAAAAGGAGGTGCCGCCAACAGCGACATTATTGTCGAGAACCACACCCTTCTTGGCCAGTCTGGAGCTATCAAAATAGCTGGAATTCTCTCTAGTCTGATCCGACGCAGTACTAGAGGAAGTAAGGATATCGGCGGGAATACATAGATCAGCTCGAACTGATCCCACTGAGCCACTAGAGCATCCACCGCCACCGCCTTCGGATCCTTGTACCTGGACATGAATGTCGGTAACTTGGCATTGAACCTGGATGCCATCAAATCCACTTGGGGGGTTCCCCAGCGAGAGCACAGTAGTGCAAACACATCCGGATGGAGGCTCCATTCCCCGGAATCCATCCTTCTGCGACTGAGAAAGTCCGCTGTAACATTCTGAACCCCTGGAATGTGAATCGCCGAAATGGCTGGTACATTGGCCTCTGCCCAAATCAGAATTCGGGACACCTCTACCATGAGTCTGGAACTCCTTGTCCCACCTTGGTGATTGATATACGCGACAGCCGTCGCATTGTCTGTCTGCACACGGACTGGCAGACCGCTCAAAGGGACCGTCCAATGTTGGAGGCAAAGGAAAATCGCCCTCAATTCCAGGATGTTGATCGGAAGCACAGACTCTTCCGATGACCATACCCCCTGAATCCATAGATTGTTCCAAACACCCCCCCAGCTCGTCAGGCTGGCATCGGTGGTTATGACTGACCACTTCGGAGGGAGGAAAGACTTCCCCAGGGAGAATGCCCCTGGACGTAACCACCATTCCAGAGAATCCCGCACCGCGCGAGAAATGGTGACACTGCAATCCAGCGATTGCGACTGATTCCATAGACTCAAGATGAACCTTTGAAGAGTCCTGGAGTGGAACTGGGCAAAAGGAATTGCCTCCATGGACGCCACCATCAGTCCTAGAAGACGCATACACTTCCGTAGAGACATTGCCGTTGAGGATCTCATAATCTGTACATGTCGAAGAAGACATGACTGTTTGTCTGGTGGTAGGGAAACTACCGACCGAAACGTGTCGAGATGCATTCCCAAAAAGAGGATTGTCCTCGATGGTTCCAGGGACGACTTCTCCCAATTGACCAGCCAACCGAAGTCCTTCAGAAACTGAAGAGACAAATCCCGAGCCGTCAACGCCTCCTCCTCCGAGGAAGCCATGATCAAAAGATCGTCCAGATAAGGGAGAATCGTAATCCCCTGTCTTCGAAGGATTGCCATGAGAGGCGCCAGAATTTTTGTAAAGACCCTTGGCGCTGAGGCTAAGCCGAACGGCAGAGCCACGAACTGGTAATGATTCTGACCTATGGCAAATCGAAGAAAGCGCTGATGAGCCTTTCCGATGGGAATATGCAAATAGGCGTCGCGAATGTCGATTGACATCAGAAAATCGTTCTGTGACAGAGCTGCCACAACGGAACGAAGCGACTCCATGCGAAATTTCCGGGCATGGACATGCCGGTTTAATCGCTTGAGATCCAGAATCGGGCGAAATTTGTTCTCCTTTTTGGGAACTATAAAAAGGTTGGAATAAAAACCTTTTCCTCGGTCCTCTGACGGAACCGGTATCACTACACCCTTTTGTAGCAGAGATTCGACCTCTCGCTGTAGAGCGACAACAAGCTCGGGTTCCGACGGAACGCGAGACTGACAAAAAACATTTGGGGGTCGAGAAGCAAACTCTATGAAATAGCCTGCCGACACAATCCGCGTTGCCCAGGAATCTGGAACGCGAGCCATCCAAGTCGCCTTGAAAAGAAGCAGGCGACCCCCCACTCGAGAATCCTCGAGTGGACCCCTGGCGTCAATTAGACTTTGCGGGCTTCTTGTCAAGTTCCCGCTTGTCCTGGCGGAAACTCTGCTTCCAGGAAGTACGAGTTTTCTGAGAGGATTTCTTTCCTGAGAAGGAAGGACGACCCGATCCCCACGAGGAGTGACTAGATCGTCCTCGGCCCCGAAAGGACCGCCGACCACTATAGACACCAGGCCTACTGGACACCGAGGCCATGGCCTTACGCTGTGGTAATGCTGATTCCTTCGCCTTAGCCTTGGAAATCAGCTCTGTGAGGTCAGATCCAAAAAGATGGCCACCCTTGTACGGTAAGGCCAACAACCCTTGTTTGGAAACTGCGTCCCCGGCCCACTGTCTGAGCCATAAAGCTCTTCTGACTGTGACCGCTGAAGCTTGCGCTTTGGCCAGCAGAGATGCCGTATCCAGACCGGCATCAAAGATATAACAGGCTGCCGTTTCTAACCATTCACAAGTTTCCCGTATCTCAGATAACGGAGATTCATTGTGCAACTCCGTCTTCAGACGTGCCAACCAACTTAGAGAAGCTCTAGCAGCACACATGGATCCTAGCACTGCTCGGAATCCATGACCCGCAGCCTCATAGCTTGCTTTTGCCGCCAATTCTGCTTTACTATCCAAAGGCTCCTGTAAGCTCGCTTTTCCCTTAACAGGGAGTAGTGAGGATTTATTAAGCTGAGATAAAGACACATCCACTTCAGGAGCAGAAGTCCAATTAGCCTTTAACTCCGCAGAGCAAGGATAAAGTGTATCCAAGAAATGCGTTCCATGAAAACGCTTATCTGGACATAGACGTTCCTCCTCTATTACACTATTAAGCTCATCCAGAGCTGGCAATGTTGTACGCGAAGCACGGGACTCCTGGAACATGCGTGCTGATTTACCAGGACGACTAGTTACCTCCTCCGGTAACTGTAATATATCTCTCATGGCTTCAATTAATGCCTCCGTACGCTTCGCCATAGAGGAACGCCCCTGCGGCTCGTCCGCATCTGAATCGGATATTTCTCCATCCGAATTTAAAGGGGAACTCTGCCCAATATCAGATACATCTGACTCGCTCCGTGTAGAGGCCGGTAACGGCCTGCGTCGCTTCCTCTGAGAAGAATTAGCAGACACATATTGACCTAAAAGGTCAGACAAGTTGTTGATCGATCGAGCGATATCGTCCAATTTTTCACCGCTGTCGACCGCAGCGCTAGACGTTGTGGAGGTCTGCGTATCTGATTGCCGCAATGGCACTGGGACGTGATCCGCGGCATCTGAACTCTGTTCAGACATGTCTCACCTGTATGAACAGGTCAAAGCGGTAATACCAGCAAAAACTATGCGGTTTTTCTTTTTTTTTTTTTTTTATATATGCTGAAGGGTTAACGCTCCACCAGGCAGGGTTACCCCAGCGGTATTCAGTCAAAAAATGTTTCTGGTAGAAATAACCCTCAGAAGGGTTAATATTGCAAACTCACCACAACATATATATATGAAGTGTGAGTCCCAGCCAATTTTATGTCTCTAATGAGACTGCAGCTGCAGGATAGCGATCGCTGCGCTGCAGGGTGAGGAATCAGCACTCACCCAGCTGGCCGTGGTGTCTTATAAGGAGAGGAGCGGTCTGAGGAGCCCAGGAGCCTGTGTAATGGCCGCCACAGTGAGGGAGTCGCAGGAGAAACGCCAGAGCGCGCGTCTTCCTGCTCAAAAGACCGGGAATAGATAGGCCACGCCCCCTGCTAGCTCAAATGTTGAGCGCGAACTCCCCCGCTCCTGCTCCCTCTCTGTCCTGCAGCTAACTGCCTGCGGACAAAAGATCACCACATCTACAATGTAACAGCGCTGTCACAGCAGCGCTGAAGCATACTGACATACAGTAGTAGCGCTGTCACCGCAGCGCTGAAGCACTCACACATTATTATAATAAAAATTGTGTGGAAAACTCATCAGCTCAGCGCCACAGGGACCCCTAAGGGTTTCTGGCGCTATGCCCATGCTTCCCCCCAGGGCGGGAAGCGCAGTGACCCAGCGTGTGGTTTGCGCCCCCGCCAGGGAAAACTCTCCTTATCCCCCAGGGCCGGCAAGGATTCTGCAGGGACCATTATGTAATTACAGATCCGCCAAGGGAGAGGCTGGTGAAAAACACTGATAAACATGTAATAGCGCTG
Source organism: Oophaga sylvatica (assembly GCA_033576555.1). Classification (NCBI taxonomy): domain Eukaryota; kingdom Metazoa; phylum Chordata; class Amphibia; order Anura; family Dendrobatidae; genus Oophaga; species Oophaga sylvatica. Next base: position 391,113,371 of record JARQOD010000002.1, read on the forward strand.
TCACCGCAGCGCTGAAGCATACTGATATACATGTAATAGCGCTGTCATCAGACGCTAAAGCACTCACACATTAATAATAAAATTTTGTGTGGAGTACTCACCAGCCAAGGCGCCACAGGGACCCTCAGGGGTTTCTGGCGCTATGCCCATGCTTCCCCCCAGGGCGAGGAACGCAGTGACCGCACGTGTGGTTTGCGTCCCGCCAGGGAAGCTCTCCTCATCCCCCAGGGCCGGCAAGGATTCTGCAGGGACTTTGAGTAAGTACAGATCCGCCAAGGGAGAGGTTGGGGTACAGCAGCGCTGGTACCCCTGAGACCTCTAGACCAACTAGTGATCCAGGTCTCCTGTCCGAATATAAAATAATAAAATCTTCTGAGGAGCTGCATTAGCAGCGACCATCCTTCTGGACCTCAAATCTTAGACTGGAGCTGAGTAGGAGGAGCCCGAGCTGGAGGGGCCAGCCAGTCAGCACTCTTTTGATCTGAGGTGACATCCTGATCTGGGGCTCCGCCTACCCATCAGTAATGAATACTGTGGCTCTCTTCCTTCCATCTGCAGCTGAAATACGGTATATGCACTGTTTAGAAGAAAGAACATAACATTTTCTTGTACCACTAACTTCAACAATGACTCACCCGGCGTTTGGGCTGTGGGAACCCATCACGGTGTTTTCGCCTTCCTCGAGTCCGACCAAAGAAACTCGAACCTTTACTTAATGGGTCAAATGCTTCTATGACAGGTAAAAGTGCAAGTTATTACATGATCTTCTGTAACATCCCAAACAAATGAACTCTAATATCTGAACACGTGCAGGAATCCAACACTAAAGTGTCATGTTTCCAAGGTTTGTGACACTGTTTTGATGAACAGTTTGTTACGGTTAATGATTTGCATGACATAATAGTTGTATGCAGATAGGTTATATTTATAGCACTGGTTAAAATAAAAACCACTATTTGTACAATTGTTTTCTTTACTCTTATTGGAATGTGCACATTGTAGAGAAAGACTGAAAGCAGCAAAACCTCACAGGAACACAGAGGGAAAAAAAAAAAAAAAGAAACATGTTAAATCAGAAAAGTGGTAAACCTCAAATTCCTCAAAATCCCATTCCACCCCTTTTACTCTGATCACATCTTTAAACCCCCTTAACATTCTTTTAAACAGATTCATCAGGTAGTCACATGGAATGAAAGGTGTACCCAGAGGTGCTGAGCACTTGTTGGCTGTTGTCTTCACTCTGAGGTCAAACTCATCCCAGACCATCTCAATTTGGTTAAGGTTGGGTGATTATGTAGAATACATCATTTAAGGCAGCAAACCATCCCTCTCATTCTTGGTAATAGTTCTTACATAGTGAAAAATAGATGGGATGGCATGTTATTGTAGAATGCTGTTGTAGTCATGTTGGTTACGTGTGAGATGAATTTAGAGTACATCACCAATAGTGTCACCAGCACGGTATCATAAGCCTCACACCCCCACACCCCTCACACTCCTGTAGAAACCATTCGCTCACCCTTTTTGTGTGTCACAAAGACATGACGATTGATAGCAAAATCTCTAATGTTATTAACCAGCCCGGCGTCCGCACTTACCCGTACGCTCTCATGAGAAAATGAACTTTATCCCCCTACCCCGTCAGCGCTCCTGTTTCAGTCACGGGGTGGAGCCAGAGCAGGTTTAGTCACCACTCTTAGGGTCCCGTCTCACATAGCGACACACCAGCGATCCAGACAACAATCAGGATCGCTGGTGTGTCGCTACATGATCGCTGCTGAGCTGCCAAAAAGGCAGCGATCAGGACAGCGACACTGTGGGTAACGTCGCCTAGTTACCCGCAGTGTACGTTGGATACCAGCCCGCTGATGCAGGGAGCTGGTAACCAAGGTACACTTCGGGTTTCCAGGCGTTGCGCGGTGCCTGGAAACCCGATGTGTAACTTGGTTACCAGCTCCCCTGCAGCAGCGCGCTGGTATCCAACGTACACATCGGGTTTCCAGGCACAGCCCCGCGCCTGGAAACCCAAAGTGTACCTTGGTTAGCAGCTGATCGCTGGTCTCCTGCCTGTTACACGCAGCGATACGTGCTGGCCAGCGGGAGACCAGCGATCAAAAAAAAGTCCTGGCATTTCTGACACGACCAGCGATTCACAGCAGGGGCCTGATTGCTGGTACGTGTCAGACATAGCGAGATCGCTGCTGAGATCGCTGTTTAGCAGCGATCTCACTATTTGAGACGGGGCCTTGACTGACACTGGCTCTGCATTGGGGCTGCTTGTCAGTCAGAGCCGGAGGCACAGTTACAGCTGCCGCTCTGAGGGTCTGCATACTCCGAGCAGTGACTGAACCCATGCCGACGCAACCCCCGTGACTGAAACCGGAATGCTGCAGTGGGGAATAAAGTTTGTTTTCTTCCCGCAGCGTTCGGGTAACTGCGGGTGCTGGGCAGGTTAATAACATTATTAACCTGCAGATTAACCCCATATCTGCAGTTTAATAGCGATTTTTCTGGTGACAGTTTAAGACCTCAGTTCAGGTTTCCACAAATACGATGTCCAGTCATTGTGTTGCTTGGCCCAAACAAGTCTCTTGTCTGCTTTCCTCAGTAGTGGCTTCTTTGCAGCAATTCAACCATAAAGGCCTGCTTCTTGCAATTTCCTCTGGACAGCTGCTGTAGAAATGTGTTGGCTACTTGAAATCTATGCATTATTTATGAAGGTAGTTATCAGAGAAGAAGATAGTTTGCAATTTCTAAGGCTCGTAACTCTCATGAACTTCTCCTCTGAGATATTTCTTGGTCTTCCATTCCTGGGGTATTTTCCCCATAGCAACTGATGGTTGTTGTGACTGCATTTAACCCCTTCACCCCCAAGGGTGGTTTGCACGTTAATGACAGGGCCAATTTTTACAATTCTGACCACTGTCTCTTTATGAGGTTATAACTCTGGAACGCTTCAACGGATCTTCGCGATTCTGAGATTGTTTTCTCGTGACATATTGTACTTCACGTTAGAAGTAAAATTTCTTCGATATAACTTGCGTTTATTTTTGAAAAAAACGCAAATATGGCGAAAATTTTTAAAATTTTGCAATTTTCAAACTTTGAATTTTTATTCCCTTAAAACAGAGAAATATGTCACATAAAATAGTTAAGAAATAACATTTTCCACATGTCTACTTTACATTAGCACAATTTTGGAACCAAAATTTTTTTTTGTTAGGAAGTTATAAGGGTTAAAAGTTGACCAGCGATTTCTCATTTTTACAACAAAATTTACAAAGCCACTTTTTTAGGGACCACCTCTCATTTGAAGTCACTTTGAGGGGTCTATATGGCAGAAAATACCCAAAAGTGACACCATTCTAAAAACTGCACCCCTCAAGGTACTCAAAACCACATTCAAGAAGATTATTAACCCTTCAGGTGCTTCACAGGAACTAAAGCAACGTGGAAGGGAAAAATGAATATTTAACTTTTTAGCCACAAAAATGATCTTTTACAAACTTTTTTTTTATTTTCACAAGGGTAAAAGGAGAAAATGGACAGATAAGGTTGTTATGCAATTTCTCCTGAGTACGCCAATACCCAATATGTGGGGGAAAACCACTGTTTGGGCACACGGCAGAGCTCGTAAGGGAAGGAGCGCCGTTTGACTTTTTCAAACTAAAATTGGCTGGAATTGAGATTGGACGCCATGTCGTGTTTGGAGAGCCCCTGATGCGCCTAAACAGTGGCAACCCCCACAAGTGACACCATTTTGGAAACTAGACCCCCTAAGGTACTTATCTAGATCTGTTGTGAGCACTTTGAACTCCCAAGTGTTTCACAAAAGCTTATAATGCCTGGGTGTGAAAAAAAAAAAAAAAAAACAATTTTCCACAAAAATGATTTTTTAGTCCCAAATTTTTGAATTTTCCCAAGGAAATTGGACCCCAAAAGTTGTTGTCCAATTTGTCCTGAGTACGCTGATACCCCATATGGGGGGGGGGGGGAACTGTTTGGGTGCACGGCAGGGCTTGGAAAGGAAGTAGTAACGTTTTGGAATGCAGACGTTGATGGGGTCATGTTCCGTTTGCAGTGCCCCAGATGAGCCTAAACAGTGGAAACCCCCCACAAGTGACCCCATTTTGGAAACTAGACCCCCTAAGGAACTTATCTAGATCTTTGGTGAGCACTTTGAACCCCCAAGTGCTTCACACAAGTTTATAATCCGGGCGTGAAAATAAAAAATCATATTTTTTCCACAAAAATGATCTTTTAGCCCAATTTTTATTTTCTCAAGGGTAACAAGATTGACCAAAAGTTTTGTCCAATTTGTCCTGAGTACGCTGATACCCCATATGTGGGGTGGAACCACTGTTTGGGTGCACGGCAGAGCTTGGAAGGAAGGAGCCCTTTGACTTTTTCAACGCAAAATTGGCTGGATGCGATGGTCCATGTGTTTGGAGAGCCCCTGATTGCCTAAACAGTGGAAACCCCCAAAATGACCCATTTTGGAAACTAGACCCCTAAGGAACTTATCTAGATCTTGGTGAGCATTTGAACCCCCAAGTGCTTCACAAAGTTTATAACGTACAGCCGTAAAATAAAAAATCTTTTTTTTCACAAAAATGATCTTTTCCCCCAATTTTTATTTTCCAAGGGTAACAGAGAATTGGACCAAAAGTTTTGTCCAATTTGTCCTGAGTACGCTGATACCCAATATGTGGGGGAAAACACTGTTTGGGGCGGCAGAGTTTGGAAGGGAAGGAGCGCCGTTTGATTTTCAACCATTGAATTGGTCTGGAGCCATGTCGTTTGGAGAGCCCTGATCTGCCTAAACAGTGGAAACCCCCAAATGACCCATTTTGGAAACTAGACCCCTCAAGGAACTTATCTAGATGTGTGGTGAGCACTTTTGAACCCCAGTGCTTCACAAAGTTTATAACGTACAGCCGTAAAAATAAAAAATCCTTTTTTTTTTTTCAAAAATGATTTTTTCGCCCCAATATTTTATTTTTCAAGGGTAACAGAGAAATTGGAACCCAAAAGTTGTTGTCCAATTTGTCCTGAGTACGCTGATACCCAATATGTGGGAGAAAACTACTGTATGGGCGCACGTCAGGTGCTCGGAAGGGAAGTAGTGACGTTTTGGATTGCAGACTTTGATGGAATGGTCTGGGGGCGTCATGTCGCATTTGGAGAGCCCTGATGCGCCTAAACAGTGGAAACCCCCCACAAGTGACCCCATTTTGGAAAATAGACCCCACAAGGAACTTGTCTAGATGTGTGGTGAGCACTTTGAACCCCGAAGTGCTTCACAGAAGTTTATAACGCACAGCCGTAAAAATAAAAAATCCTTTTTTTTTTTTGCAAAAATGATTTTTTTGCCCCAATATTTTATTTTTACAAGGGTAACAGGAGAAATTGGACCCCAAAAGTTGTTGTCCAATTTGTCCTGAGTACGCTGATATCCAATATGTGGGAGAAAACTACTGTATGGGTACACGTTGGGGCTCGGAAGGGAAGTAGTGACGTTTTGGATTGCAGACTTTGATGGAATGGTCTGGGGGCGTCATGTCGCATTTGGAGAGCCCCTGATGCGCCTAAACAGTGGAAATCCCCAACAAGTGACCCCATTTTAGAAAATAGACCCTACAAGGAACTTATCTAGATGTGTGGTGAGCGCTATGAAGCCCCAAGTGCTTCACAGAAGTTTATAATGTACAGCCGTAAAAACAAAAAAATATTTTTTTTTGTACAAAAATTATATTTTCGCCCCCAGTTTTTTATTTTCCCAAGGGTAGCAGAAGAAATAGGACAAATTGCACAATAACTCTTGGGGTCCAGAGTACGCTGATACCCCATATGTGGGGATAAACTACTGTTTGGACGCATGGCAGAGCTGAGAAGTGAAGGAGCACCGTTTGACTTTTTCAACGCAGAATTGGCTGGAATTGAGATCAGACGCCATGTCACATTTGGAGAGCCCCTGATGTGCCTAAACAGCTGAAACCCCCCAATTCTAACTCCAACCCTAACCCCAACACACCCCTAACCCTAGTCCCAACCCTAACCACAAACCTAACCCTAACACACCCCTAATCCCAACCCTAACCCTAATCCTAACTTTAGCGCCATCCCTAACCCTAACTTTAGCCGCAACCCTAACCCTAACCCTAATGGGAAAATGGAAATAAATACTTTTTTTTAATTTTATTATTTTTCCCTTACTAAGGGGGTGATAAAGGGGGGTTTGATTTACTATTTATAGCGGGTTTTTATGATTGGCAGCTGTCACGCTAAAAGACGCTTTTTATTGCAAAAATAGTTTTTGCATCATCACATTTTGAGAGCTATAATTTTTGCATATTTTGGCCCACAGAGTCATGTGAGGTCTTATTTTTTGCGGGACGAGTTGACGTTTTTATCGGTACCATTTTTGAGCACGTGACGTTTTTTGATCGCTTTTTATTTCGATTTTTGGGAGGTTAGAATGAACAAAAACACGGATTTTGGTAAGAACTTACCGGTAAAATCCTTTTCAGCGAAGGAAGGGAGGGAGACACAGGAATTCATTACTGATGGGTAGGCGGAGCCCCAGATCAGGATGTTACCTCAGATCAAAAGAGTGATGACTGGCTGGCCCCTCCAGCTCGGGCTCCTCCTACTCAGCTCCAGTCGTACCAAAGCTTTTAGGAAAAAAAGAGCCAAGATCACCAGCGGAGCAACATAACCCCTTCTGAAGGAACTTCAGAGAAAAAACACAAGGATACAGGTTATGCATGCAAAGAAAGCCAAAAACCACAGAGTTCCAGGTACTACTCACGGAACCTGACTACTGCGATGAGCTGGCGATGCTGGAAAAGAGCCTTAGCGCGCTGACCTCAGCCCAGATAATCGCTATCAGATAAGGGTCGCGCTGCATCTGAAAACATCAACACACTTCTGCCTTGGGAGGGTGCTGTGTCTCCCTCCCTTCCTTCGCTGAAAAGGATTTTACCGGTAAGTTCTTACCAAAATCCGTGTTTCAGCTGCAGAATGGAAGGGAGGGAGACACAGGAATTCATTACTGATGGGACGTCCCAAAGCAGTTCAAAAATAAGGGTGGGAAAAACCAACAAGAGGCAGAAACCCAACAACCTTAACAACAAAGCGCAACCAGCGCTAAACACAAGTTCATCCAGAACTTTAAACTACAGCTGCCTGCAGGACCCTACGTCCGAGGGCTGCATCAGCGGAAGCACTGACGTCCACTTTATAAAACTTTGTAAACGTGTGGACAGAGCGCCAAGTTGCCGCTCGGCAGAGCTGCACTGCCGAGGCACCTTGATGAAAAGCCCACGATGAGGCCACAGCTCTCGTAGAATGGGCTCGAATCTTAATCGGGCAAGATTCACCCCGAAGACGGTAAGCTTCCAAAATAGCTGACCGGATCCAACGAGCTATAGAATCCTTGGAAGCTCGTTGACCACGCCGACGACCTGCTGGAACCACAAACAGGGAGTCCGTCTTACGAAAACCTTGAGTAATAGATAGATAAAACTTCAAGGCCCGCACTAAATCCAATGTGTGTAAAGCTCGCTCTTTCACATTCTTCGGATCCGGGCAGAATGAAGGCAACACAATATCCTGGTTGACATGAAATTGTGACACCACTTTAGGCAAAAAATCACCCCGAGTGCGAAGCACTACACGATCCGGAAAAAACTCCAGAAAAGGAGGCGAACAAGAAAGAGCTGCCAACTCAGAAACTCTCCTCAAGGAAGTGACTGCAACAAGGAAAGCCACCTTCCAAGAAAGTAAAGAAAGGCTAGCAGAAACCATAGGCTCAAAAGGTTTATGCTGAAGAGCTTCCAAAACAAGATTGAGCCGCCAAGGAGACACGGGTGCCTTCCGCGGCGGAAACTTACGAGATATACCTCGGAAAAAGGAGAGCACGTCTCTATTTGAAGCAATAGTTCTCCGAAACAATAAGGACAGAGCAGAAATCTGACCTTTCAGAGTGCTTACTGCCAAACCCTTGTCTAGCCCATGCTGTAGAAAAGCCAACAGGTTGGGAATGGAAAATTTTCTCGGGTTCCGAGAGGACCCCAAACACCACGAAAAGAAGGTTTCCCAAATTTTGTGGTAAATCCTAGTAGTAGCCGGACATCTCGCAGCACGAAGGGTAGCAATGACCTCGGCTGAGAAACCTCTACGGGTCAAGATTTCGGTCTCAAGAGCCACGCCGTCAAACGCAGGGACATCAAGTCCGGATGACAAACAGGCCCCTGAGTCAACAAGTCCGGTTGAAGAGGGAGTGGAAAAGGAGGTGCCGCCAACAGCGACATTATTGTCGAGAACCACACCCTTCTTGGCCAGTCTGGAGCTATCAAAATAGCTGGAATTCTCTCTAGTCTGATCCGACGCAGTACTAGAGGAAGTAAGGATATCGGCGGGAATACATAGATCAGCTCGAACTGATCCCACTGAGCCACTAGAGCATCCACCGCCACCGCCTTCGGATCCTTGTACCTGGACATGAATGTCGGTAACTTGGCATTGAACCTGGATGCCATCAAATCCACTTGGGGGGTTCCCCAGCGAGAGCACAGTAGTGCAAACACATCCGGATGGAGGCTCCATTCCCCGGAATCCATCCTTCTGCGACTGAGAAAGTCCGCTGTAACATTCCGAACCCCTGGAATGTGAATCGCCGAAATGGCTGGTACATTGGCCTCTGCCCAAATCAGAATTCGGGACACCTCTACCATGAGTCTGGAACTCCTTGTCCCACCTTGGTGATTGATATACGCGACAGCCGTCGCATTGTCTGTCTGCACACGGACTGGCAGACCGCTCAAAGGGACCGTCCAATGTTGGAGGCAAAGGAAAATCGCCCTCAATTCCAGGATGTTGATCGGAAGCACAGACTCTTCCGATGACCATACCCCCTGAATCCAGAGATTGTTCCAAACACCCCCCCAGCCCGTCAGGCTGGCATCGGTGGTTATGACTGACCACTTCAGAGGGAGGAAAGACTTCCCCAGGGAGAATGCCCCTGGACGTAACCACCATTCTAGAGAATCCCGCACCGCGCGAGAAATGGTGACACTGCAATCCAGCGATTGCGACTGATTCCATCGACTCAAGATGAACCTTTGAAGAGTCCTGGAGTGGAACTGGGCAAAAGGAATCGCCTCCATGGACGCCACCATCAGTCCTAGAAGACGCATACACTTCCGTAGAGACATTGCCGTTGAGGATCTCATAATCTGCACATGTCGAAGAAGACATGACTGTTTGTCTGGTGGTAGGGAAACTACCGACCGAAACGTGTCGAGATGCATTCCCAAAAAGAGGATTGTCCTCGATGGTTCCAGGGACGACTTCTCCCAATTGACCAGCCAACCGAAGTCCTTCAGAAACTGAAGAGACAAATCCCGAGCCGTCAACGCCTCCTCCTCCGAGGAAGCCATGATCAAAAGATCGTCCAGATAAGGGAGAATCGTAATCCCCTGTTTTCGAAGGATTGCCATGAGAGGCGCCAGAATTTTTGTAAAGACCCTTGGCGCTGAGGCTAAGCCGAACGGCAGAGCCACGAACTGGTAATGATTCTGACCTATGGCAAATCGAAGAAAGCGCTGATGAGCCTTTCCGATGGGAATATGCAAATAGGCGTCGCGAATGTCGATTGACACCAGAAAATCGTTCTGTGACAGAGCTGCCACAACGGAACGAAGCGACTCCATGCGAAATTTCCGGGCATGGACATGCCGGTTTAATCGCTTGAGATCCAGAATCGGGCGAAATTTGTTCTCCTTTTTGGGAACTATAAAAAGGTTGGAATAAAAACCTTTCCCTCGGTCCTCTGACGGAACCGGTATCACTACACCCTTTTGTAGTAGCGATTCGACCTCTCGCTGTAGAGCGACAACAAGCTCGGGTTCCGACGGAACGCGAGATTGACAAAAAACATTTGGGGGTTGAGAAGCAAACTCTATGAAATAGCCTGCCGACACTATCCGCGTTACCCAGGAATCTGGAACGCGAGCCATCCAAGTCTCCTTGAAAAGAAGCAGGCGACCCCCCACTCGAGAATCCTCGAGTGGACCCCTGGCGTCAATCCGACTTTGCGGGTTTCTTGTCAAGTTCCCGCTTGTTCTGGCGGAAACTCTGCTTCCAGGGAGTACGAGTTTTCTGAGAGGATTTCTTTCCTGAGAAAGAAGGACGACCCGATCCCCACGAGGAGTGACTAGATCGTCCTCGGCCCCGAAAGGACCGCCGACCACTATAAACACCAGGCTTACTGGACACCGAGGCCATGGCCCTTCGCTGTGGTAATGCTGATTCCTTCGCCTTAGCCTTGGAAATCAGCTCTGTGAGGTCGGATCCAAAAAGATGGCCACCCTTGTAAGGTAAGGCCAACAACCCTTGTTTGGAAACTGCGTCCCCGGCCCACTGTCTGAGCCATAAAGCTCTTCTGACTGTGACCGCTGAAGCTTGCGCTTTGGCCAGCAGAGATGCCGTATCCAGACCGGCATCAAAGATATAACAGGCTGCCGTTTCTAACCATTCACAAGTTTCCCGTATCTCAGATAACGGAGATTCATTTTGCAACTCCGTCTTCAGACGTGCCAACCAGCTTAGAGAAGCTCTAGCAGCACACATGGATCCTAGCACTGCTCGAAATCCATGACCCGCAGCCTCATAGCTTGCTTTTGCCGCCAATTCTGCCTTTCTATCCAAAGGCTCCTGTAAGCTCGCTTTTCCCTTAATAGGGAGTAGAGAGGATTTACTAAGCTGAGACAAAGACACATCCACTTCAGGAGCAGAAGTCCAATTAGCCTTTAACTCCGTAGAGCAAGGATAAAGTGTATCAAAGAAATGCGTTCCATGAAAACGCTTATCTGGACATAGACGTTCCTCCTCTATTACACCATTAAGCTCATCCAGAGCTGGCAATGTTGTGCGCGAAGCACGGGACTCCTGGAACATGCGTGCTGATTTACCAGGACGACTAGTTACCTCCTCCGGTAACTGTAGTATATCTCTCATGGCTTCAATTAATGCCTCCGTACGCTTCGTCATAGAGGAACGCCCCTGCGGCTCGTCCGCATCTGAATCGGATATTTCTCCATCCGAATTTAAAGGGGAACTCTGCCCAATATCAGATACATCTGACTCGCTCCGTGTAGAGGCCGGTAACGGCCTGCGTCGCTTCCTCTGAGAGGAATTAGCAGACACATATTGACCTAAAAGGTCAGACAAGTTATTAATCGATCGAGCGATATCATCCAATTTTCCACCGCTGTCGACCGCAGCGCTAGACGCTGTGGAGGTCTGCGTATCTGATTGCCGCAATGGCACTGGGACGTGATCCGCGGCATCTGAACTCTGTTCAGACATGTCTCACCTGTATGAGCAGGTCAAAGCGGTAATACCAGCAAAAAACTATGCGGTTTTTTTTTTTTTTTTAAACGCTGAAGGGTTAACGCTCCACCAAGCAGGGTTACCCCAGCGGTATTCAGTCAGCAAATTTAGCTGGTAGAAATAACCCTCAGAGGGGTTAATATTGCAAACTCACCAAAATATATATATATTTGTGAGCCCCAGCCAATTTTTATGTCTCTGATGAGACTGCAGCTGCAGTATAGCGATCGCTGCGCTGCGGGGTGAGGAATCCGCACTCACCCAGCTGGCCGTGGTGTCTTATGAGGAGAGGAGCGGTCCGAGGAGCCCAGGAGCCTGAGTAATGGCCGCCACAGTGAGGGGGTCGCAGGAGAAACGCCAGAGCGCGCGTCTTCCTGCTCAAAAGACCGGGATAGATAGGCCACGCCCCCCGCCAGCTCAAATAATGAGCGCGAACTCTCCCCGCTCCTGCTCCCTCTCTGTCCTGCAGCTATCTGCCTGCGGACAAAAAATCACCACATCTCCTTGTAACAGCGCTGTCACAGCAGCGCTGAACATACTGACATTACATGTAGTAGCGCTGTCACAGCAGCGCTGAAGCATACTGACATTACATGTAGAGTAGCGCTTGCACAGCAAGCGCTGAAGCAGTAACTGACATTACATGTAGTAGCGCTGTCACAGCAGCGCTGAAGCATACTGACATTACATGTAGTAGCGCTGTCACAGCAGCGCTGAAGCATACTGACATTACATGTAGTAGCGCTGTCACAGCAGCGCTGAAGCATACTGACATCATGTTAACGCTGTACAGCAGCTGAAGCATACTGACTTAGTAAAGCGCTGCTCATTCAGACGCTAAAGCACTCACACATAATTATTATTAAAATTTGTGTGGAGTACTCACCAGCCAAGGCGCCACAGGGACCCTCAGGGGTTTCTGGCGCAGTGCCCATGCTTCCCCCCAGGGCGAAGAACGCAGTGACCGCACGTGTGGTTTGCGTTCCCGCCAGAGAAGCTCTCCTCATCCCCCAGGGCCGGCAAGGATTCTGCAGGGACTTTGAGTAAATACAGATCCGCCAAGGGAGAGGTTGGGGTACAGCAGCGCTGGTACCCCTGAGACCTCTAGACCAACTAGTGATCCAAGTCTCCTGTCCGAATATTAAAATAATAAAATCTTCTGAGGAGCTGCATTAGCAGCGACCATCCTCTGGACCTCAAATCTTAGACTGGAGCTGAGTAGGAGGAGCCCGAGCTGGAGGGGCCAGCCAGTCATCACTCTTTTGATCTGAGGTAACATCCTGATCTGGGGCTCCGCCTACCCATCAGTAATGAATTCCTGTGTCTCCCTCCCTTCCATTCTGCAGCTGAAATCAGCAATTCATGAATTTCTTTTGGGGGAGGCGTTTATACCGTTCCGCGTGTGGTAAAATGGATAAAGCAGTTTTATTCTTCGGGTCAGTACGATTATGGCGATACCTCATTTATATCATTTTTTCATGTTTTGGCGCTTTTATAGAATAAAAACAATTTTATATAAAAAATAATTATTTTTGCATCGCTTTATTCTGCGAGCTATAACTTTTTTATTTTTTCGCTGATGATGCTTTATGACGGCTCGTTTTTTGCGGGACAAGATGACGTTTTCAGCGGTACCATGTTTTTTTATATCGGTCTTTTTGATCGCGTGTTATTCCACTTTTTGTTCGGCGGTATGATGATAAAGCATTGATTTTTTGCTTCGTTTTTTTTTTTTTTTAAGGGGTTCACTAAAGGGGTTAACTAGTGGGACAATTTTATAGGGGGGGTCGTTACGGACGCGGCGATACCAAATATGTGTACTTTTATTGTTTTTTTTTTTATTTACAGGAAGAAGTGAATTTATTGGGGAATATTTTTTTTTTTTTTTTATTTATTTTGGATTTTTTTTTTACACATGTTTATTTTTACTTTTTTAACTTTTTTACTTTGTCCCAGGGTGGGACATCACAGTATTTTATCAGATCGCTGGTGTGACAGTGTGCACAGCACACTGTCACACCAGCGATCGCACAGGCATAGATGCAGGCTTCTCAGTGCCTGCTCTCGGCAGGCACTGAGGTAGCCGCCTCCCTCCAGGACCCCGGCGCCATCTTGGATCCGGGTCCTGGGAGGGAGGAAGCCCTCAGAACAGCGCTATCACATCGCGCTGCTCTGAGGGTCTCAGGGGGGCGCGCAGGGAGCCCCCACCCTGCGCGATCCTCCCCTGTGCCCCCAGTACACCGCGATCATGTTTGATCGCGGTGTGCAAGGGGTTAATGTGCCGGGAGCGGTCCGTGACCGCTCCTGACACACAGTCATGGGTGTCAGCTGTGATAATCAGCTGACACCCGGCGGCGATTAGCTGCGCTCCCCTCAGGAGCGCAGCTGATCGCCTATGACGTACTATCCCGTCCCCGGTCATACGGGCCCAGGTACCATGGACGGGATAGTACGTCCGATGGCAGTAAGGGGTTAAGGATACCTACAAGGTTCTAACAATTTTCTGGATTGACTTACTTTCATGTTTTACAGTATCAGTGGACTATTTGTGTGCATATTCATCTTGTTGTAACTCATTCCATTTTTTGTTTTAAAACATTAAATAAAACTAATGGAAAAAAGTGATGGACAGTCATTTCTCTTTGCTGAACCCTATTCCTCAGCTGTGGTAAAACCACTCAACTAAGTACTGTAACGAACTGGGTACCAACACTGTCCTTGCAAAACACACCTGATGGTGGGAAACACATTCTGAATCCAGGCAATTCCACAAATGAACTCTTGAGGTATACCTGTCCATTGGAAGCCATTTCACAATTCAACCTGATGTAGCTACTAGACAAAAAGCCAAGAGGGTGTAAAGTGGTCATCAAAATAAAGAAGAGGGAAACTTTGAGAAACTTATGGTTTAATACACAATCTGGTTGGTTTCACACGTTTCTCTTTCCTCCTTACTTCATGGTTTTGTGTTGCACATTCCAATATGAATAAGAAAACCATTGCAACAACAAGCTGTATTGTATACCATTTAAACCAATATTTCTAATGGACCAATATTGATAAAAAGACCAACCTGTTGGGAAGTCTAATTCCAAATCTTGCTCCGTTCCCACTCTGGAAAGCTGCCGGAGCTCTGTGTCTGGCTCTTGCAGGTTGTTGGATTTAAGGGTGTAGTGGTTTAATTCATCTTCCCAACTGTGTGGAGTAGATACAGCTTCAGATTCTAGGTCTCCACTGTAAGTACTGCCTTGATCTGGAGAAAATAAACATATTAGTACAAGCAAGCATGTAGGAGAGGAGGGAAGTTGGTTACAGTGACTACCAGGCTCTCCAGAGGGAATAGAAATTATTTGTATAGCCCCAGTCTTCAATGAGTGGTACAACATAGCAATGCACCATGCCTGTATCTATCCTGTGGTTCATGTATTGGACAGGTACCCTCTGCCAGTTTTAACATGGCTCAAAACAGCTTTAAAAAGTCAAATGAAACAGCAGATTTTTTTCATGAGGTGAAGTGGAAACCGAATGTAGAAAATAAGATGTATTTCTAATGAATCCCACCCTCTATTGTGAACATTTTGCAAACACCATGTTTTGTTTTAACCATAAAAAGTAACCATTGCATCAACTGCATACTTCATGAAACTGATTAGTAAATTGGAGAACTATTAGTGAAACATTAATGAAAAAAATGATTTTTCCAGTTACAACTCCAAAATGAATGAAGTTTCCAATAATGAAAAGTTTACCATTTGCAAGAAAAAAAAAATTACTGCTGCATCTACTGACCTCCATGAGATAACGTTTTCTCTTTTTCCTCATCTTCAGCAATCATTTCTGCCATTTGAAGTATATCTGCCTCAAAGGGATCAGATGGGACTTTTTCTTTGAGGTCCTCAATGGCATTTATAATCTTGTCAGCATTATCAAGAGTGGTGGGAATCAGCACTGGGACAGGCACCTTTTTGTTTAAAAAGAAAGGCCTGAGTTTAAAATCACTCACTGAGAGAATAATAACCTGCATTGAACGAGTTGTCCATCCCTGTGACACAATAAAATAAGTATGGTTACCTCATCATTCCCCTACCACACCACTACCAAAGCTGCCCAGGTCCCCTGCCATTGCTGTTCAGTCTGAATGTGCTTGTGACCACTGAGCCAATCACTGGCCACAGCAATGGCCAACAGGCAGTGTCGGAATAACAGACTAGGCGGATCAGGAAGGCGAGTAAACTGTATACTGGATTTTATTGTGTCTTAGCATTATGAATTGTTATCAAAAAGTAAACAACCCCTTTAAAGTACCAAAGACTAAAAACTTACCGGGAGTGGTAAACTTAGTGGAACTGGGGCAAACTGAGTATACAAGTGCATGGGAATAGGAATAAACACTGGCACTGGTACAGGAAGCACCAGGATCTGTGGCTTCCCTTCATCTTCTATAGATTAAAAAAAATAAATAAATAAATAGGAATTAGGCTCATAAAGCAGAACAAAAGATCCAAATATTGCAAAAATGCTTTGGAAGCATGAGAAATTGAAGCTAAATAGATTTGTGATGCTTATATAAAAACTACAATGTATGTTACCCATATGTTATCCATTTGTATAACATAATATGCGAGATCTACTTCAGACTACTTATTTTTCACATAAGAAGACCCTAGATAATTGTCTTATTTACAGCTGTTACCAGTAAGGAATTCAGCTGCTCTTTTTTTGCTACAGGAAAACAGAACCATTACACACTGAACATGAAAATTATTGGACATGTTGTAGCTGTGGGGCCCATGTATTAAATCATTGTGCACTAATAAGCCATGTGGAAAAAAGTGGAACATTTAAATTGCAAACATGGACTTCACGACTCAACAAAGAACCCCAACACCATGAGCATACCTGTCTGACACTCCTTGTGCTGAGTGTGAGGTTTGCACGAGGTTGCCTTGGTTTGTGTAATCGGTTTGCAGAGCAGGGCCTTATTTTTCAGGAGACGTGGGGGCTGAGAAGCAGGAAGTTTAAGGGCATCTGTCTGAGTACTTGCCTAGAAGACCCCCCAAAAATTGAGATGGTTAATGATGAACAAAAACAAAATATGCAACTTACATAAGAAAAACATATGATTCCACGGGATAAAAAACCAACAACTTACATCTCCAATTATTTTTGGTGTTACTGTTGGGACAGCACCTAAAGAGCAGTGAAATGATGAAAACACTGTTAGACCTTGGAAATCAGAATTTTATGCCTACTATACCGGAATTGGAAGTTTTTTTCTTCCAGGTGACACTCATTTTACAGATCACACCTTAATCGTAAAATGTGTTAAAGGGAACCTGTCACCCCCCCCACCCCCGGGCGTTTTGAAGTAAAAGAGCCACCTTCAGCAGCACTAAGGCAGCAGTCTGTGAAGGTGGCTCTTTTTCTCTTTTTTTTTCTGGTCCCCTTCAACGCTGAAATATACAGTTTTAAAACTAGGTCCCCATAGCTTAAATGTGTCCCTGAGGCATGGCCTTTTCTCCTGACTCATCCTCCCCCAGCAGTCCATCAAGCCCCTTCAGCGTCACCGCCCCTCCTCCAGACTTGTTTTGCTTTAATTTCGCTTCTGTGTGGCGCCTGCGCTGTTGTAACTCTTTCCCCAGATCCCTCCCCGCAGCGTGAATACATTATAACACACTGCGGGGAGGGATCTGGGGAAAGAAAAAGACGCAGGCGCCACACAGAAACGAAATGAAAGCAAAACAAGTCTGGAGGAGGGGCGGTGACGCTGAAGGGGCTTGATGGACTGCTGGGAAGAGGAAGAGTCAGGAGAAAAGGCCATGCCTCAGGGACACATTTAAGCTATGGGGACCTAGTTTTAAAACTGTATATTTCATCGTTGCAGGGGACCAGAAAAAAAAGAGCCACCTTCACAGACTGCTGCCTTAGTGCTGCTGAAGGTGGCTCTTTTACTTAAAAACGCCCAGGGGGGGGGATGACAAGTTCCCTTTAAACTATACCAAGGAGCGATTTTGCAAGATGATGTGCACTTACCTTGTAAGACATTATTGGAGTTTGCAGTGGGTTGAGTTGCAGGGGCACTTGCAAGGGACACTACATTGGCAATAACTGGAGTGGAATCTTTGGCTCCAGAGGAGCCAGTGGAAGCTGGGACCGCTTGGACCATGGGGACATTGGATGCTAGAAGTAAGAAAGTGTGACAATATTATAATATTTAACCACATAAATACATTGAGAGGCATTTGTATAAAAAAAAATACATAACAGTATTCTGGGAATTCGTAGGTGTTCAGAATTGTCCAATTATAAATAGAAACAACAAAGCCCCCAGCACAATATGAAATATGGTGACTTAGGAATAACACACCATCAGCCTTATATTTTAAGTGCAGTAATGCAGTACAGTACTTGGAAAGTCAATTAAATGAAAGACGAGTTTCAAAGAAAAAAGTAGGAACGTAGAGAAAGTAAGGAATCCTGTGGCCATATACCGCTCTCCTCACTGGTCCAGCTACAGTGATTTTCTTATCTTTGGGAGCTGCACGTAAGTCAAGAATAGAGCTCACATCCAGGTAAAGAAAGAATGTAGCAGAAAACAGAATGAAATAAAATGAATGAAGGTTGTGCATTTGTGTTCAAAACACTCGAGTCAGTGCTATGGAAGTTACAGGAAAACAGGCCATCTGGGACAGGGTATCCTCATTTTCTACACAGGCAGATGTCTCAAAGGTAAGACCAGCATCTATCAGACATTTATGACACACCTGTAGCTATGACAAAAACATCTTAGAAAGGAACATCCCATCAAACAAATTATGCCCCTAATCAGTAGAATCCCGCAAAAACACGGATTTTGGTAAAGACTTACCTGTAAAATCCTTTTCAGCGAAGGAAGGAAGAGAGACACAGTATTCATTACTGATGGGTAGGCGGAGCCCCAGATCAGGATGTTACCTCAGATCAAAAGAGTGATGACTGGCTGGCCCCTCCAGCTCGGGCTCCTCCTACTCAGCTCCAGTCGTATCAAAGCTTTTAGGAAAAGAGCCAAGATCACCAGCGGAGCAACATAACCCCTTCTGAAGGAACTTCAGAGAAAAAACACAAGGATACAGGTTATGCATGCAAAGAAAGCCAAAAACCACAGAGT
Organism: Oophaga sylvatica; assembly: GCA_033576555.1. Taxonomy (NCBI): domain Eukaryota; kingdom Metazoa; phylum Chordata; class Amphibia; order Anura; family Dendrobatidae; genus Oophaga; species Oophaga sylvatica. Next base: position 391,131,915 of record JARQOD010000002.1, read on the forward strand.
TCCAGGTACTACTCACGGAACCTGACTACTGCGATGAGCTGGCGATGCTGGAACAGAGCCTTAGCGCGCTGACCTCAGCCCAGATAATCGCTATCAGATAAGGGTCGCGCTGCATCTGAAAACATCAACACACTTCTGCCGTGGGAGGGTGCTGTGTCTCTCTTCCTTCCTTCGCTGAAAAGGATTTTACAGGTAAGTCTTTACCAAAATCCGTGTTTCAGCTGCAGATGAAGGAAGAGAGCCACAGTATTCATTACTGATGGGACGTCCCAAAGCAGTTCAAAAATAAGGGTGGGAAAAAACCAACAAAAGGCAGAAACCCAACAACCTTAACAACAAAGCGCAACCAGCGCTAAACACAAGTTCATCCAGAACTTTAAACTACAGCTGCCTGCAGGACCCTACGTCCGAGGGCTGCATCAGCGGAAGCACTGACGTCCACTTTATAAAACCTTGTAAACGTGTGGACAGAACGCCAAGTCGCCGCTCGGCAAAGCTGCACTGCCGAAGCACCTTGATGAAAAGCCCACGATGAAGCCACAGCTCTCGTGGAATGGGCTCGAATCTTAATCGGGCAAGATTCACCCCGAAGACGGTAAGCTTCCAAAATAGCTGACCGGATCCAACGAGCTATAGAACCCTTGGAAGCTCGTTGACCACGCCGACGACCTGCCGGAACCACAAACAGGGAGTCCGTCTTACGAAAACCTTGAGTAATAAATAGATAAAACTTCAAGGCCCGCACTAAATCCAATGTGTGTAAATCTCGCTCTTTCGTATTCTTCGGATCCGGACAGAGTGAAGGCAACACAATATCCTGGTTAACATGAAATTGTGACACCACTTTAGGCAAAAAATCACCCCGAGTGCGAAGCACTACACGATCCGGAAAAAACTCCAGAAAAGGAGGCGAGCAAGAAAGAGCTGCCAATTCAGAAACTCTCCTCAAGGAAGTGACTGCAACAAGGAAAGCCACCTTCCAAGAAAGTAAAGAAAGGCTAGCAGAAACCATAGGTTCAAAAGGTTTATGCTGAAGAGCCTCCAAAACAAGGTTGAGCCGCCAAGGAGACACGGGTGCCTTCCGCGGCGGAAACTTACGAGAGATACCTCGGAAAAAGGAGAGCACATCTCTATTCGAAGCAATGGTTCTCCGGAACAATAAGGACAGAGCAGAAATCTGACCTTTCAGAGTGCTAACTGCCAAACCCTTGTCTAGCCCATGCTGCAGAAAAGCCAACAGGTTGGGAATGGAAAATTTTCTCGGGTTCCGAGAAGACCCCAAACACCACGAAAAGAAGGTTTCCCAAATTTTGTGGTAAATCCTAGAAGTAGCCGGACATCTTGCAGCACGAAGGGTAGCAATGACCTCGGCTGAAAAACCTCTACGGGTCAAGATTTCGGTCTCAAGAGCCACGCCGTCAAACGCAGGGACATCAAGTCCGGATGACAAATGGGCCCCTGAGTCAACAAGTCCGGTTGAAGTGGGAGTGGAAACGGAGGTGCCGCCAACAGCGACATTATTGTCGAGAACCACACCCTTCTTGGCCAGTCTGGAGCTATCAGAATAGCTGGAATTCTCTCTAGTCTGATCCGACGCAGCACTAGAGGAAGTAAGGATATCGGCGGGAATACATAGATCAGCTCGAACTGATCCCACTGAGCCACTAGAGCATCCACCGCCACCGCCTTCGGGTCCTTGTACCTGGACATGAATGTCGGTAACTTGGCATTGGACCTGGATGCCATCAAATCCACTTGGGGGGTTCCCCAGCGAGAGCACAGTAGTGCAAAGACTTCCGGGTGGAGGCTCCATTCCCCGGGATCCATCCTTCTGCGACTGAGAAAGTCCGCTGTAATATTCTGAACCCCTGGAATGTGAATCGCCGAAATGGCTGGTACATTGGCCTCTGCCCAAATCAGAATTCGGGACACCTCTACCAAGAGTCTGGAACTCCTTGTCCCACCTTGGTGATTGATATACGCGACAGCCGTCGCATTGTCTGTCTGCACACGGACTGGCAGACCGCTCAAAGGGACCGTCCAATGTTGGAGGCAAAGGAAAATCACCCTCAATTCCAGGATGTTGATCGGAAGCACAGACTCTTCCGGTGACCATACCCCCTGAATCCAGAGATTGTTCCAAACACCCCCCAGCCCGTCAGGCTGGCATCGGTGGTTATGACTGACCACTTCAGAGGGAGGAAAGACTTCCCCAGGGAGAATGCCCCTGGCCGTAACCACCATTCTAGAGAATCCCGCACCGCGCGGAGAATGGTGACACTGCAATCCAGCGATTGCGACTGATTCCATCGACTCAAGATGAACCTTTGAAGAGTCCTGGAGTGGAACTGGGCAAAAGGAATTGCCTCCATGGACGCCACCATCAGTCCCAGAAGACGCATACACTTCCGTAGGGACATTGCCGTTGAGGATGTCATAATCTGTACATGTCGAAGAAGACATGACTGTTTGTCTGGTGGTAGGGAAACTACCGACCGAAACGTGTCGAGATGCATTCCCAAAAGAGAATTGTCCTCGATGGTTCCAGGGACGACTTCTCCCAATTGACCAGCCAACCGAAGTCTTTCAGAAACTGAAGAGACAAATCCCGAGCCGTCAACGCCTCCTCCTCCGAGGAAGCCACGATCAAAAGATCGTCCAGATAAGGGAGAATCGTAATCCCCTGTCTTCGAAGGAGTGCCATGAGGGGCGCCAGAATTTTTGTAAAGACCCTTGGCGCTGAGGCTAAGCCGAACGGCAGAGCCACGAACTGGTAATGATTCTGACCTATGGCAAATCGAAGAAAGCGCTGATGAGCCTTTCCGATGGGAATATGCAAATAGGCGTCGCGAATGTCGATTGACACCAGAAAATCGTTCTGTGACAGAGCTGCCACAACGGAACGAAGCGACTCCATGCGAAATTTCCGGGCATGGACATGCCGGTTCAATCGCTTGAGATCCAGAATCGGGCGAAATTTGTTCTCCTTTTTGGGAACTATAAAAAGGTTGGAATAAAAACCTTTCCCTCGGTCCTCTGACGGAACCGGTATCACTACACCCTTTTGTAGTAGCGATTCGACCTCTCGCTGTAGAGCGACAACAAGCTCGGGTTCCGACGGAACGCGAGATTGACAAAAAACATTTGGGGGTTGAGAAGCAAACTCTATGAAATAGCCTGCCGACACTATCCGCGTTACCCAGGAATCTGGAACGCGAGCCATCCAAGTCTCCTTGAAAAGAAGCAGCGACCCCCACTCGAGAATCCTCGAGTGGACCCCTGGCGTCAATCCGACTTTGCGGTTTTCTTGTCAAGTTCCCGCTTGTTCTGGCGGAAACTCTGCTTCCAGGGAGTACGAGTTTTCTGAGAGGATTTCTTTCCTGAGAAAGAAGGACGACCCGATCCCCACGAGGAGTGACTAGATCGTCCTCGGCCCGAAAGGACCGCCGACCACTATAAACACCAGGCTTACTGGACACCGAGGCCATGGCCCTTCGCTGTGGTAATGCTGATTCCTTCGCCTTAGCCTTGGAAATCAGCTCTGTGAGGTCGGATCCAAAAAGATGGCCACTCTTGTAAGGTAAGGCCAACAACCCTTGTTTGGAAACCGCGTCCCGGCCCACTGTCTGAGCCATAAAGCTCTTCTGACTGTGACCGCTGAAGCTTGCGCTTTGGCCAGCAGAGATGCCGTATCCAGACCGGCATCAAAGATATAACAGGTTGCCGTTTCTAACCATTCACAAGTTTCCCGTATCTCAGATAACGGAGATTCATTTTGCAACTCCGTCTTCAGACGTGCCAACCAGCTTAGAGAAGCTCTAGCAGCACACATGGATCCTAGCACTGCTCGAAATCCATGACCCGCAGCCTCATAGCTTGCTTTTGCCGCCAATTCTGCCTTTCTATCCAAAGGCTCCTGTAAGCTCGCTTTTCCTTAATAGGGAGTAGAGAGGATTTACTAAGCTGAGACAAAGACACATCCACTTCAGGAGCAGAAGTCCAATTAGCCTTTAACTCCGTAGAGCAAGGATAAAGTGTATCAAAGAAATGCGTTCCATGAAAACGCTTATCTGGACATAGACGTTCCTCCTCTATTACACCATTAAGCTCATCCAGAGCTGGCAATGTTGTGCGCGAAGCACGGGACTCCTGGAAAATGCGTGCTGATTTACCAGGACGACTAGTTACCTCCTCCGGTAACTGTAGTATATCTCTCATGGCTTCAATTAATGCCTCCGTACGCTTCGTCATAGAGGAACGCCCCTGCGGCTCGTCCGCATCTGAATCGGATATTTCTCCATCCGAATTTAAAGGGGAACTCTGCCCATATCAGATACATCTGACTCGCTCCGTGTAGAGGCCGGTAACGGCCTGCGTCGCTTCCTCTGAGAGGAATTAGCAGACACATATTGACCTAAAAGGTCAGATAAGTTATTAATCGATCGAGCGATATCATCCAATTTTCCACCGCTGTCGACCGCAGCGCTAGACGCTGTGGAGGTCTGCGTATCTGATTGCCGCAATGGCACTGGGACGTGATCCGCGGCATCTGAAGCTCTGTTCAGACATGTCTCGCCTGTATGAGCAGGTCAAAGCGGTAATACCAGCAAAAAACTATGCGGTTTTTTTTTTTTTTTTTTTTTTTTTTTTTTAAACGCTGAAGGGTTAACGCTCCACCAAGCAGAGTTACCCCAGCGGTATTCAGTCAGCAAATTTAGCAGGTAGAAATAACCCTCAAAGGGGTTAATATTGCAAACTCACCAAAATATATATATATTTGTGAGCCCCAGCCAATTTTTATGTCTCTGATGAGACTGCAGCTGCAGGATAGCGATCGCTGCGCTGCGGGGTGAGGAATCCGCACTCACCCAGCTGGCCGTGGTGTCTATATGAGGAGGGGAGCGGTCCGAGGAGCCCAGGAGCCTGAGTAATGGCCGCCACAGTGAGGGGGTCGCAGGAGAAAAGCCAGAGCGCGCGTCTTCCTGCTCAAAAGACCGGGATAGATAGGCCACGCCCCCTGCTAGCTCAAATAATGAGCGCGAACTCTCCCCGCTCCTGCTCCCTCTCTGTCCTGCAGCTATCTGCCTGCGGACAAAAAATCACCACATCTTCATGTAGTAGCGCTGTCACAGCAGCGCTGAAGCATACTGACATTACATGTAGTAGCGCTGTCACAGCAGCGCTGAAGCATACTGACATTACAAGTAGTAGCGCTGTCACAGCAGCGCTGAAGCATACTGACATTACATGTAGTAGCGCTGTCACAGCAGCGTTGAAGCATACTGACATTACATGTAGTAGCGCTGTCACAGCAGCGCTGAAGCATACTGACATTACATGTAGTAGCGCTGTCACAGCAGCGCTGAAGCATACTGACATTACATGTAGTAGCGCTGTCACAGCAGCGCTGAAGCATACTGACATTACATGTAGTAACGCTGTCACAGCAGCGCTGAAGCATACTGACATTAGTAATAGCGCTGCTCATTCAGACGCTAAAGCACTCACACATAATTATTATTAAAATTTGTGTGGAGTACTCACCAGCCAAGGCGCCACAGGGACCCTCAGGGGTTTCTGGCGCAGTGCCCATGCTTCCCCCCAGGGCGAAGAACGCAGTGACCGCACGTGTGGTTTGCGTTCCCGCCAGAGAAGCTCTCCTCATCCCCCAGGGCCGGCAAGGATTCTGCAGGGACTTTGAGTAAATACAGATCCGCCAAGGGAGAGGTTGGGGTACAGCAGCGCTGATACCCCTGAGACCTCTAGACCAACTAGTGATCCAAGTCTCCTGTCCGAATATTAAAATAATAAAATCTTCTGAGGAGCTGCATTAGCAGCGACCATCCTCTGGACCTCAAATCTTAGACTGGAGCTGAGTAGGAGGAGCCCGAGCTGGAGGGGCCAGCCAGTCATCACTCTTTTGATCTGAGGTAACATCCTGATCTGGGGCTCCGCCTACCCATCAGTAATGAATACTGTGGCTCTCTTCCTTCATCTGCAGCTGAAATATATATCTATATTATATATATATAAAAAAAAGGGCATGAAATTTTAGGAAATCTAATGAAAAACATATGCTGTGGATGTAAGTGCGCAATTCACTGCAGTGATATCTGCAGAGGTGATTACTACGGCAGCGATTACAGCATGACTTCCACTGTGAGAAGTCCTCAGTAAATATGTTCCATATAAAAGATTCCCGCTACAGTGTGCATAGAGTGCTTTTTAGCAGTGTAGATGGGTTTACACCTTGGGATATGCATGCACATACGGCCCCCCTCATACGTAAATTTTTCATAGCCGTATGCAGTCCGTTTTTTTAAGGACAACAAATACAGACACATGCACACCCATTGTGCGTATACAAGAGAAAACACCGCAGACATATCCTTTTTTTTCATGCCGCATGGTCAAAATGCATGCTGCACATGTGCACACTATGACACATGGATTACATCCTTGTGTCATCAGTGTGACACACACCGGCGCCTGGGAAAAGCAGTACAATTAGCGCTCTTCCCAGATGCCGGGTGCTGAATTCAGCTCTCATCATTGTCGCTTGGTCTCCTTGCACTCAGTGAGACCAGGCGATAATGATGACAATCGTAGTCAGCGCTATACACTGACGGCGGCTGCTGACAACTCCCATCATTATCGCCTCGTCGTGCTGATCGCAGGGAGACCAGACTACAATGATGACAGCTTTAATCAGAGAAAAATAGAGGGTTAAACCGCACCTCATATAAGTCAAAGTCTTTAAGACCAATTCCAAAAAGCCCACGTCAGAACCAGGGAGTCCATCCTGGAAAGCGTTCCATAATAATAAGAAAAAAGGACAGTGCCTCACAGTGGTGAAAAGACAAGCCTTACATTTTATTCTGCCTCCTGTGGCGACGTTTCGGTCTCTAGGCCTTTTTCAAGCACAGTAGAAAAGTGTTTCAACCACCATTATATAGGACAAGTACCACCCCCTAATCACAAAACCACCAATAAAAAACAGACATCATGAATAATATCAACACAGAAAAGTGAACATATCAACAGACAATTAAAAACAATCCTACTGAGCACTCATTACTTAGTTAGCTAAACTAACATCAGATCGCTAGTTCTGATCGCTATTACGTACAAATAGAGCGAAATCCTACAAATAATCCCCCATCAGACATTTGTAAACAAAGAAACCCCCACCAATCACAGAACAGAATCCCCATTGTCACAGTGATAACCACTCCCCAAAGATGGTCACAGAAACCAACACCCAATCATAACCAAGCGCAACGGCGCATGCCCCGTCGTCTCCATTGCTCACAGCATTGCGCATGTCCTGACGTCCCATATCATTGCGCAAGTCCAAACTTCTCACTGCTGTGTATAGCACGATGTTCCACATCACTGCGCATGTCCGGGCGTCCAATATAGTTGATCTCCTGTTATAGAATCCTCCTCTACTGCGCATGTCACAGCGTCCCAGTTCAGCTGGATTCCAGATCTTCCGGCACGACTGATCAACTAGAAATGTCCATCACAACAACATATGGCCAAATATATATTTCTAGAGAACCTAAAGCTACATGCTATGGAATACTATGGGAAAGGGTATCAATAGCGAAATCTACTAAAGGGGATACCTAATAAAGAATAATAAACATTTCGCTCCAACACAATTCCACATCAGGGCACAGTATAAAACAGATAATGCATTCCAAATATTTTTCATATGGACAATTTTAAACCTTATAGGGAGTCCAAGATACAATTATCTATAATGCATACCCATCCATATATATTCAAAAAACATTAAATACTATACCAAGAAAAAATGTACATAAAACACCAATATATACAAAACAGAACAGGCAGTACATGGACAAGGATCATATAGGCATATCATACTATCAAACAGTATGTATAATAGTGCAACCTGGGTGATCACAGAGGAATAAAACCCATAGATATTAACCCACAGAAGCCCATAAGGGAACTATCATACTGTAAAGATCCCCCAAGGTGCACCATAACATATATAATCAAATCAAAGGGAACCGTAATATATCTACAACAATTACATATACCAGAATGTATATTGGAAGCCCCATGTCCTGTCCATAATCCCAAATGATGCTCAGACAAAAGATGAGGATGTTGTCGTCGATGCAACGTCGCCAGCCCCTGACATGGCACCAATGTGGCCCCCACGTATGCAAACATCTACATGGCTGTCCTTGAGGGTGAACATGTGTAAGGGTTTCAGTTTTGGTGCCATGTCAGGGACTGGCGACGTTACATCGACGACATCTTCCTAATCTGCTATGCCGATAGGGAGGAGTTGGAGTTGTTCCACCAACATCTCAACAGCATTTTTCCTGAATTGTGGTTCACCATGGATTGTTCACAGGAGAGAATGCAATTTTTGGATACTTCTGTTTATAAAGAGGAGGGGGTCTTACAGACAGATTTGTTTGTGAAAGCCACAGATAGAAATAACTTGTTGCATTTCTCCAGTGAACACCTCAGGAGGATGGTCGAGTCTCTACCGTGGTCTCACTTCTGAGAGTAAGGAGGGTAGTCTCCTGTGATGCCCTGATTGAAGATAGATTGGAGGGGATGTGTCGGAAATTTCTTTTGAGGGGGTACCCAGGGCAGACTTGGTTAGATTTAAAAGGTTAGCTCTGGATAAATGTAGGGATGATCTTTTGGTACCCAAGGCCATCACTGTACCTAATAAGAGGATACCATGTGACATTTAATGGTATGAGCAAAAGAATCTCTGGGATCATATTGAAACACTGGTCATTACTTGGGAAGGGACATGCTAATGTTGAGGAATTCCAATTATCACCACTTTTTTCCTACAGGAGGAATAGGAATCTGAAGGATGCATTGGTGACCTCCGATATAGGCAGCTCCAAGAAGGATTTACAAACTACCCTGAGCTGCCCAAGCCTTGGTAATTTCCCTTGTTTTGGGTGTGCTTGCTGTAATCTACTATATAATTGTCTAACTTTTCACTTCCGTCTGTAATGGAAATCCTGCGTCGCTGATTGGTCGCGTCCAATCACTTCCGGCCAGGCGCGACCAATCATGGCGCAGGATTTCAACATTTCAACCAGGCACGCCACCGCTATCGTCGGGCTAGCGCCGCTGATCTCCCGATGGTATCCGCGGGTCATCTCCACGTACATACTCACCTTCCGTCCCTGCATCCCTGTCACGGCGCATCTGCTTCTATCCTGTGCGGTGCGTTCACGTAGTACTGCTCATTAAGGTCATGAATATGGACGAGACTCCACTCCCATAGGCGTGACGTCCATATTCATGACCTTAATGAGCGGTACCACGTGACCGCACCACAGAGAAAGAAGCTGACGATGGGGGAGGACGGGGGAGCCCAGCGGAGGGTCTGAGTTGAGCCATGTATACAGTGTGGGAGCGGAGCCATGTATACAAGGATGAGAGGGTGGGAGCAGAGCCATGTATACAGGGTGGGAGCAGAGCCATGTATACAGGGTGGGAGCGGAGCCATGTATATAGAATTGGAGGGTGGGAGCGGAGCCATGTATATAGGATTGGAGGGTGGGAGCGGAGCCATGTATACAAGGATGGGAGGGTGGAAGCGGAGCCATGTTTACTGGGTGGGAGCAGAGCCATGTATATAGAATTGGAGGGTGGGAGTGGAGCCATGTATATAAGATGGGAGAGTGGGAACGGAGCCATGTAAACAGGGTGGGAGCTGAGCCATGTATATAGTATGGGAGGGTGGGAGTGGAGCCATGTATACAAGGATGGGAGGGTGGGAGCGGAGCCATGTATATAGGATTGGAGGGTGGGAGCGGAGCCATGTATACAGGATGGGAGGGTGGGAGCGGAGCCATGTAGTCATGTATATAGGATGGGAGGGTGGGAGCGGAGCCATGTATATAGGATGGGAGCGGAGCCATGTATATAGGATGGGAGGGTGGAAGCGGAGCCATGTATATAGGATTGGATAATGGGAGCGGAGCAATGTATACAGGATGGGAGGGTGGAGCGGAGCCATATATACAGGATGGGAGGGTCGAGTGGAGCCATGTACACAGGATGGGAAGGTGGAGCAGAGCCATGTATACAGGATGGGACAGGGGAGTCATGTATACAAGGATGGGAGGGGGAAGCTATGCATACATGGATGGGATGGTGGAGCGGAGCCATGCATACAAAGAGGGGAGGGTGGAGCGGAGCCATGTATACAGGATGGGACAGGGGAGTCATGCATACAAGGATGGGAGGGTGGGAGCGGAGCCATGCATAAATAAACTACATACATATTCTAGAATACCCGATGCGTTAGAATCGGGCCACCATCTAGTAATATGATAAAAGGGGCTCATTTCCATCATCCTCAAACAGGGAAGAAGTATGAGATTCGGAAACGATATACAGTACAGACCAAAAGTTTGGACACACCTTCTCATTCAACGATTTTTCTGTATTTTCATGACTGTGAAAATTGTAGAATCACACTGAAGGCATCAAAACTATGAATTAACACATGTGGAATTATACATTACACTTTACAAAAAAGTGTGAAACAACTGAAAATATGTCTTATATTCTAGGTTCTTCAAAGTAGCCACCTTTTGCTTTGATTGCTGCTTTGCACTCAGAAAAGGTGAACGGATGGACTATACATGCCTGGTTCCCACCGTTAAGCATGGAGGAGGTGGTGTGATGGTGTGGGGGTGCTTTGCTGGTGACACTGTTGGGGATTTATTCAAAATTGAAGGCATAGTGAACCAGCATGGCTACCACAGCATCTTGCAGCAGCATGCTATTCCATCCGGTTTGCGTTTAGTTGGACCATCATTTATTTTTCAACAGGGCAATGACCCCTAACACACCTCCAGACTGTGTAAGGGCTATTTGACCAAGAAGGAGAGTGTTGGGGTGCTATGCCAGATGACCTGTCCTCCACAGTCACCAGACCTGAACCCAATCGAGATGGTTTGGGGTGAGCTGGACCGCTCACCGCTTCAATTTTGAATAATCTCCAATAGTGTCACCAGCAAAGCACCCCCACACCACCTCCTCCATGCTTCACGGTGGGAACTAGGCATGTAGAGTCCAGCCGTTCACCTTTTCTGCGTGCAAAGCCGTAATCAAAGCAAAAAGGTGGCTACTTTGAAGAACCTAGAATATAAGACATATTTTCAGTTTTTTCATACTTTTTGTGTAATGTATAATTCCTCATGTGTTAATTCATAGTTTTGATGCCTTCAGTGTGATTCTACAATTTTCATAGTCATGAAAATACAGAAGAATCTTTGAATGAGAAGGTGTGTCCAAACTTTTGGTCTGTACTGTACCTGCACTAGCAGTTTTGTAGTTTATGTCCTGAGTTGTCCATGTGGTCTCTTCTATGTGGGAGAGACCACCATTAAGGTTAAAGCGAGAATAAGTAAACATAAGAGTACAATCAGGACTGGGTTGACGGATCTTCCTGTACCGAGACATTTTTGTGACTTTGGGCACTCGGTTAATCAATTACAGTACAGGGTGATTGATGATGTATCTGTGTTAAGACGGGGTGGTGATCAGGTAACCCTCTTGAAAAAGAAAGAACTTAGGTGGATCTTTGAGTTGGATACCCTTAAGCCTAATGGCATAAATATTGAATACAATCAGACCTGTCTTTTGTAGGGGAGTGTAGGCTTCGGGAATGTTTTTTATGGTATCTCATCAGTTTATTGCTTTTAACCATTTCTATGAACTGACCTTAATCTTTTGTCTGAGCATCATTTGGGGTTATGGACAGGACATGGGGTTTCCAATATACATTCTGGTATATGTAATTGTTGTAGATATATTACGGTTCCCTTTGATTTGATTAAATATGTTATGGTGCACCTTGGGGGATCTTTACAGGTATGACAGTTCCCTTATGGGCTTCTGTGGGTTATATCTATGGGTTTTATTCCTCTGTTATCACCCAGGTTGCACTATTATACATACGGTTTGATAGTATGATATGCCTATATGATCCTTGTCCATGTACTGCCTGTTCTGTTTTGTATATATTGGTGTTTTATGTACAATTTTTCTGGGTATAGTATTTAATGTTTTTTGAATATATATGGATGGGTATGCATTATAGATAATTGTATCTTGGACTCCCTATAAGGTTTAAAATTGTCCATATGAAAAATATTTGGAATGCATTATCTGTTTTATACTGTGCCCTGATGTGGAATTGTGTTGGAGCGAAATGTTTATTATTTTTAGGTATCCCCTTTAGTAGATTTCGCTATTGATACCCTTTCCCATAGTATTCCATAGCATGTAGCTTTGGGTTCTCTAGAAATATATATTTGGCCATATGTTGTTGTGATGGACATTTCTAGTTGATCAATCGTACCGGAATATCTGGAATCCAGCTGAACTGGGACGCTGTGACATGCGCAGTAGAGGAGGATTCTATAACAGGAGATCAACTATATTGGACGCCCGGACATGCGCAGTGATGTGGAACATCGTGCTATACACAGCAGTGAGAAGTTTGGACTTGCGCAATGATATGGGACGTCAGGACATGCGCAATGCTGTGAGCAATGGAGACGACGGGGCATGCGCCGTTGCACTTGGTTATGATTGGGTGTTGGTTTCTGTGACCATCTTTGGGGGAGTGGTTATCACTGTGACAATGGGGATTCTGTTCTGTGATTGGTGGGGGTTTCTTTGTTTACAAATGTCTGATGGGGGATTATTTGTAGGATTTCGCTCTATTTGTACGTAATAGCGATCAGAACTAGCGATCTGATGTTAGTTTAGCTAACTAAGTAATGAGTGCTCAGTAGGATTGTTTTTAATTGTCTGTTGATATGTTCACTTTTCTGTGTTGATATTATTCATGATGTCTGTTTTTTATTGGTGGTTTTGTGATTAGGGGGTGGTACTTGTCCTATATAATGGTGGTTGAAATACTTTTGTAGTGTGCTTGAAAAAGGCCTAGAGACCGAAACGTCGCCACAGGAGGTAGAATAAAATGTAAGGCTAGCTTTAATCAGCGGTCACGTCTGTGTATACCGCTGACTACAACTGTCATCATTGTCGCCTGGTGTCCCTGTGATCAACGTGACCAGGCAACAATGACGGGAGTTGTATTCGCACCCATTGTATATACATTGTGTTTTACATAAATTAAAAAAAAAAAAATGTAGTGGTGTCTCCCGTAATTTTCATAACCAGCAGAGAGAAAGCCAACTACTGTAGGCTGAAAGGGGCCCATAGCCCTAAAAGATCCCAGGCTACTAATAACAGCTGACAACGGTTTGGTTAGTAGACAGTATCTACCTTTTTTATTTTTATTAAAAATGGATTCTAGCTCATTCATGTTATCTTTGGATATATAGGTTATAGTTTTTTTTTTAAACATCTCATGCCACATATGTTGGGAAATGTTAGGTTTGGGGAAAAGCTAAGGAAGAACACAACTGTATGATGTTTACTAATAAAATTTTTGTAATACAGATAAGTTAACCAAATTTTTTATGCTTTGCATACAAACCTGTATTACTGACTGGTGAAGGGTCTGCTGTGCTTTGCTGATTGCAGAAGACTAGTATACACATCAGATTACAAAAGTGTTTCATATCCCCACTCCATTTCAGAGACTCACAGAGCTTGCCTTGTCTCTTGCAGCTTTCACATTTCCCCATCTATGGAAGACACATGCATTAGACCAGTTTTGAGAGGCCAACTTGCGACAGGAAGTTTGAGGGGTGTTGCTGGTACCATAAGTGTAAAAAAAAATAAATAAATAAATAAGAGGATTTCAATACTTCATTGAGGGACACAGAATCCAGAAACCTACTGGCACCAAGCCAATACCAGGTAGCAACAAGCATTAGGAGAATAGAGAAAACTGAACTCCACAAAGAAAAGAATGGAAACGCCTGTTAGGGCAACCAGGAATGGATCCATTTCCCCCATAACGGCCATGACAATGTAATTTTACTGTAGATACTAAAATTCCTCTTTTCTTGGGTGCTACAGGGAATAACACAGGAACTATGAGATGTCCTAAAGCAGGCCATTTGGGTGGGATAGATATGAGGAAAATGGAGCAGGTCCTGAGATTGCAGGCTGAGCTACTGCAATCGGCAGCACCTTCCTGACAAAGGCCTACATCTGCAGATGGAAGGGTTTGCACTCTACAACTTAGGTGGCCCAATTGTCTTTTCTGGGTATGTGAACTGCTAAAATTGCTGTGCTCTCTACACAGAGGAGGATCTGGAAGACTTTAGCCATGGACAGTCAGCTGCGTGTTCAACCCTGATAGTTGATGTATTCCACATCTGTAAGCGCTGTCCGTTTAAATTAGAAATGGAGGGACACCCTCTAAGTTTGTACTGCCAAAGGTGAAATGAAAGCGGTATGGCCTCTTATCGCCAGAACTCTGTTGGGTGGACAGGCAGGCTTCTTGATGGTTCCAGCTTCTCTTGACTGCGAACTGAAAAAAGACTGCTCCCCAGCCTAGGAGACTGGCATCCATGGTCAAATATATTTGTATATACTTCATAGCAAACCGTGTCTAATGAAGGTCCATGTTCTGGGACTGAAACATTCTATTACTACAACTTTTTGGATTCCCTAAAATAAAAAATTTGACTATATTTTTCAAACTTCTTTTTGGAGTGCAAGTTCTTCAGTATTCCTACTGTAACAGAGTAAAACCCTTCTTGAGCACCCCCTTCTTATAGGAGTGCCGTATACCCATAACATCTAAATTAAAAGTGCTAGCTTAGTGCCAGTAGATGGGTTTAGCCAGGGGAGGAGCCACGTTTTTATTTCATAGGGCCAGCCTCTTGGTGGCAGCAGTTAACGCCCATGGTTTCTGCGTCCCCAAATGAAGTGCCAGAGAAATTAGGTTTTTGATTAACCGAATTACACTCTTACCTGGTAAAACAGAACTGTATACTTTGACATGCACTCTTCCCCACAGAACTCCTCCAATTTCCCTCCAAAATGATTCCGAACCAACTTAGACGAGGTCTGGCAGCAATAACTACACACTTTGCAGTAATTGCCCCACTTCTTTGAAAGGTCATGCTTATATAGCAGCTTGCAACCTGGAGAAAAAGAAAAATAGTAAAATATTCAATAAATTCTAGGCATTTGGAAGAAGCAGGAAAAAAACGGACTTGACTGTACAAAAATAAATCTATTACTCGCCTTCACTGCAGAACACCTTCTCAATCCCTGTGAAGCGCACAACCTCCTTGATGGTCTTCTCTATCTTACAATACTCACACATGGCCATAACCATGTTAATCTTTTTGTACTCATCACAACATGCTTTGCCACAAAACTGATGCATTTTACCCTGAAAATAAAACGTAGCATATAAAGTCAGTTTCAAATACATTGTAATAAAACTTGTTGGGCGAACTCTCATCTCTTTCCTTCTTTTATGCACATTTACTTAATAGAAGGGTTTGTTACATCCCTCCCTCTATGGTTGCTCATAGTGATGAACGGACGTGCTCGGATAACGTGTAATCAGAGCATGCTCGTGTGCTAACCAAGTATCTTGGGCGTGCTCGGATAATATGCGGTGACTGCCTAACAAACAGGAAATACCCACATGTGTTGCGGATGTCTAATAGATGCAAAACATGCAATGCAGCCGCAGAGACTTGAATAAATTACCCTAGTGCACCAAAGACTCTGTTAGCCCATGACCATGCTCGGATAACAACTTATCCGAGCACGTTCGCTCATCACTACCCATTAGTAACAGAAGACAAATCACAACTTGGCAGTAGTATAAAAGCTTCAGAGCAAATAAAAAGCACCTGTCATACTGAAATGTCACCTAGTAAATTCGTATTCTACTAGTGGAGAAGCAGAATCAGGGCTTATTTTTTGTGAGACAATTTTTCATTAGTACCATTTTGGGGTAAATATGACTGTTTTATCATTTTTTATAACACTATTCGAGAGGCAAAATGAACACATTCTATTCGGCATAACTGACATACTGTATTATCCAGGTTCGGTGGGACGATACAATTATGACAATATCAAATTTATATTGATTTTTATTGGCTGCCATATTCTGAGACGCATACGTTTTTTATTTTTCTATACATGGAGTTGTGTGAGGATGAGCAGGCTAAGCTGTAGTTCTCACTAATACGATTTTGGAGTACTTACAACTTTTGATTAATTTTATTTAATTTTTTTTGAGAATCGGCATGAACAATTCTCCATATTTTTCATCTGGAGTTCACTGAGGTGGAGGACATTGTTCTGCAGGTAGATACGATTACAATGATTTTTTTTTTTTATATACATGTTTTACTACTTTTGGTCAAGAAAAAATACTTTAAAGAAAACAATTTTTATTTTGGTCGTCATATTCTAAGAGTTAGAAAGTTATCATTTTCATTATTTACAGAGTTGTGTAAGGGCTTGTTTCTCCGTGACGGGCTGTAGATTTTCTTGGTAACAATTGGGGATACATACAGCTTTTTCACTGCTTTATTTTTTCTAAAGTGAAATGAACAAAAACATATTTTGTGTATAAATATGTGATTCTTCAGATTTTGTATTAGTCTTTGCCTGATGAAGAGACCTGAGTAGTCTGGAAAGCTTACAATTTGTTACCATCTTTTCAGTTAGCCATTAAAAGGTATCAACCACTGAGGACTCTCAACTCTAAATATTTTTCATGAACAAAAACAGCAATTCTGGCATTGTTTTGCATATATTTTTTTTTATGGCATTCACCGTGGGGGATAAATACATGCTGGTACATGGTGATACTAATGTGATTTTTTTGTCTTTCGCTAAAGTGAAAGAATTTTTAAGGGTCACGTAAGCCAACATTCTTGACCAGTGATCCATTCAAATTCCTCCTCCCCGTGTTCCTGGTGCTTAAAGGGGTTGAGGAAGGACATGAGAATCAGGACCTTTCAGTTTATCAGTCATATCTCCCACAGGTCTAACAGCCATCACCTATCCATTGGATGCTTGCTGTTGTAATACTTCATTATGCACCTTTAAATTACATTATTTAATATGTCTGTATATTTGATGACGTTGGTAGATTTGGCACTGTGTGAAGAGATCCATATTGGGTGACTTTTCAGTGAATGTATCCGTAACGTTGGCCTAATATCATAGTTCCAGATAGATCAGTATAAAATACCCATATATTGAAAAGAGGTAAAGTTTTTGACTATCCAATGCTGAAATGATGCATTAAGGTCACAAATAAATTGTACTGGAGTAAAATGAAAAGCCACAATCAAGAAACCACAAAAGGAATGGGAAGAGGTTGCTGAAAAATATAGCAATTAATGCAGCCATTGCTTTTGACTCCTTACATCAACATGTCAAATGTAATTGCTTGGAAGCTTCATATAACCATGTCATCGGGATCTAGTTTGTACCTTATAGTCCAAAAGTTCAGGCTTATTGGCAAATAGTCGACTGCACTGCAGGCACCTCAGCTTAACAGGAAGTCGTGAAAAGGCGTTTTGTTGCTGGGATTGTGTTTGCGCCGCAGCTAGTCTCTGTAGACCAACGGCTGCTGAACTGGTGACTGTTGAAGAGGAGGACGTTGATGTAGCCGACACCACAGATGGAGTGCTATTCCCTGCTTGTGTTGCTGTTGAAGCATTGATGTTCATAATCACTTGGCCCTGGGACAGCGGGACCACAGATGGATTCATGCCGGAGGACTTGCTGAACAGGTTCTGTTAGGATGAAAAAATGAAGGAACAATAGAATGGTGATAAAGCTGAAACATGATTTATTGCTAAATCAAATCATTTGCATAGCATTTTAAGCCATTACAGTTTTATAGCTTCACTTCTTAAGGCTCACCTGAAATGACACCACACAATTGTAGGTGCAGAAATTTCGGATGCTCCCATCAGACATTGCCAAATGATACTGGGGCACAGCCATCATTTTGCAGCTGTTACACTGTATCTGTATGCCTATTGAACATAAAAATAATGGGCGATCATCACATAACAAATTAGTTTTATCATAGTATAACGATTAATACACTGAGAAACTGAAGGTATAATAATCAAGTGCTTTCTCTTATTATGTGTTATCCACAAAGGAAAATTACAAGTATCCCGTTATTGTCTGCAGTGCTGATATCACATTGAGAGTGCTACAGCCAACACCTGAGCTCGGCGGCTTTACCCGGTCATGCAGTCTCGTGCTCAGTTATTGGTGGCAGCGCTCCCGACGTGCTGCTGACAATAACATTCACCAGGAGTAGAGCGCAGGACTGAACTAGCAGGGCGAGTAAAGCTCAGGTTATTTAAAAAAAAAACTGCAGCCAGGGTACAGAGATTTTGTAAAACACCTTTTTTTCTACTGTGCCAAAAGAGCGATAACTTACGGTACATGAATGCTTGTTTTTGCAAGACTAGTTGTAGTTCTGAATGAATTCATTTTATTATACAATAGGCTGAAAGATGGGAAAAACTTTGTGTTGTCAATTTCTAGAACCCGTTAATTTTTCCCTTTTCCCTCCAAAGTGCTGGGTGAGCACTTTACGCGGTAAGATGATGCTTTCATTGATACCATTTTGGGGTAGCCATCACGTTTTGATCACTTTGTATTGCTTGAATCTTTTTGTGGGAAGTGGGGCAACCGAAAAGAGATAATTCTGGCTTGTTTTAATTATGGTGTTAACATATGGTTTGAATTTTAGAATTTGACACAGTGATACCAATTATGTTTATTTTTATGGGGAAAAATGTGAGTGAATCAAAATTTTACATTTTTAAAACTTTATTTCACTTTTACTTTAATTTTTTAGATTGTATACACGACATTGCAGTATGTGTGGAAATCACAGTTTTCCATTGAGCTCAGCTTTCATTGGAGGACTAATATTGCTCTGTTGGGGCCTTAAGTTGCTGAAAGCTGATGGCACCAGTGAAAAATACAGCTTGTCGGGCTATAGAAAAAAATATATATATTATTGGTCTCGGAAATATGAGAAACACCCAAAAAATGTTTGTTCTTTTGTCTTTTTTTGTGTGAAGGGCGAAGCAGAACACGATTCATACACTTACACTACGTGTACATATACACATATTGTTTAATAAAACAAAATCTAAATGGGAGTGCTTATTTAATATGTCAACTAAATTGAATAGTGAATAATACTGTTTAAATAAATACAAAAAAATTAAAAATTACAAAATTGTTTTTTTTTGTATATTTCACCTTGAAAAAAAGTGTAATAAAAACGAAACCATTACCATTGAAAACTACCGTACATTTTATTATGCAAAAATTAAGCCCGATATAGATTACTTGACAGAAAATTGTAAAACATATGGCTATCAGTATGTGGAGACGCAAAAACAAATGTTTTTTTTTCAGTGTATTTATTGTACAAAATTAGTAAGACAGAAATAACTATGGATTATGAGCCCTCGTGCCAGGGCCCTCTCTCCTCCTGTACCAGTCGGTGACTTGTATTGTTCATGATTATTGTACTTATTTTTTATTATGTATACCCCATTTCAGATGTATAGCATCTATGTTGATACTAACCCACAGAATAAAATTAACACTTTATTCAGCATTTGAATAGCGGAAAATGTAACATCAAAAACCAACAGAACTGCTTTTTATGTTTTTTGCTTCTTTCCCTATAAAGAGGTAGTAAACATTAGGCAAGTTATATCTACCCCAAAATGGTGCCAATGGCAAGTACAACTCATCCTGAAAAAAAACAAACCAAAAAAACTTACGGTATACAGTTTTGAGGAGGAAAAAAAGGAGATTTTTGTGTACTCACCGTAAAATCCTTTTCTCCGAGACGCTCATTGGGGGACACACAGACCGTGGGTGTTATGCTGCTGCCACTAGGAGGACACTAAGCAATACATTAAGCACAAAAGATTAACTCCTCCTCCTGCAGTATACACCTCCTGTTGGCTCAATCCTGAACCAGTTCGGTGCCAAAGCAGTAGGAGCTCATAACAGAGTGCAATATGTCACAAACCAAATAACTACTTACAAATATACGAGGCTTCAAATAAACAAGGGAGGGAGCTGTGTCCCCCAATGAGCGTCTCGGAGAAAAGGATTTTACGGTGAGTACACAAAAATCTCCTTTTCTCCTTCGCCTCATTGGGGGACACACAGACCGTGGGACGTCCCAAAGCAGTCCCTGGGTGGGAAGCCATCAACAGATGGAGCCTCGTGAAAACTTATGCAAACAAAACGCTTAACTGGTTAACGGTCAACTTACAGATGCGCAACAGCTGATTGCAGAATTTGCCTGCCAAGTGCCGCATCTGAAGAAACCTGAGCATGAATTTGATAATGCTTGACGAAAGTATGAAGACTGGACCAAGTCGCAGCCTTGCACACTTGTTGTGCCGAAGCCTGGTGCCGAATGGCCCAGGAGGCCCCCACAGATCGAGTGGAGTGTGCCTTAATCCCAGCCGGGATAGGCTGACCTTTAACACAATACGCCTCTTGGATCGCAGAGCGAATCCATCTGGCTAACGTGGCCTTGGAAGCAGGAAGACCCTGTCTGCGTCCTTCCGGAAGCACAAACAGAGCGTCCGATTTTCGGAAAGGTGCCGTTCTTGAAATATATCTTCGGAGAGCTCTCACCAAATCCAGGGTGTGAAGAGCTTTTTCAGTACGGTGAATCGGCGCCGGACAGAACGAAGGCAAAACTATCTCCTCATTGATGTGAAAATCCGAAACGACCTTAGGCGTGAAAGAAGGAGACGTTCTAAGAACTACCTCCTTGTCCTGGTGAAAAATAAGGAAAGGAGATTTACAAGATAAGGCTGTCAACTCCGATACCCGTCTGATAGAGGTAATCGCCATTAGGAAGACAACCTTCCAGGAGAGAAGCGATAAGGACACTTCAGACAAAGGTTCGAAGGGTGATTCCTGTAAGGCACTGAGGACCAAATTAAGGTCCCAAGGCTCTAAAGACCTCTTGTAGGGCGGAACAAGATGTGACACTCCCTGGATAAAGGTCCTGACCTGAGACTTAGATGCGATCCGCCGTTGGAAAAGGACGGACAACGCAGAAATCTGTCCCTTGAGAGAGGAGAGAGCTAACCCTGAATCCATTCCTGTTTGAAGAAACTCTAGAATGGAAGGGATAGAAAAAACCAAAGGGGAACGACCCTTGTCTTTACACCAAGAAAAAAAGTCTTCCAGACTCGATGATAAATGCGTGCGGAAGCCGGCTTCCTGGCATTGATCATTGTTGAAACCACGTTGTTAGAGAAACCAGCCTGACTTAAGATCCAGGCTTCAATGGCCATACCGTCAAATTCAGCGCTTTCGAATTGTGATGGTAAATTGGACCCTGTGAAAGAAGGTCCGGACGATCTGGTAATCTCCAGGGAACGTCTGCGACTAGACGCACTAGTTCCGCATACCACGGACGGCGAGGCCAGTCCGGAGCGACCAGAATGAGAGGAACGCCTTCCGCTTTGATCTTCCGAATCACCCTGGGGATTAACGGAAGAGGTGGGAAGATGTAAGGAAGGCGAAATTGACTCCAAGGGAGAACTAGCGCATCCGAGCCGATGGCTAATGGGTCGCGTGATCGACTTATGAAAGTCTGAACTTTGGCATTCAATCTGGATGCCATGAGATCCACATCCGGAATTCCCCAACGCTGGCAAATGAGTTGAAACATTTTCGGGTGAAGGGACCATTCCCCTGAGTCTAAGCCTTGGCGACTGAGGAAGTCGGCCTCCCAATTGTCCACTCCCGGGATGTGAACCGCGGAGATGGGCGAGCGGTTTGCTTCGGCCCAGCGCAGGATGTGCGATACCTCGAGCATAGCTGTTCTGCTCCGAGTGCCCCCCTGGCGGTTGATATACGCCACGGCTGTGGCGTTGTCTGACTGAATCCGGATGGGACGTCCGGCCAGTAGATGATGGAACTGCACGAGAGCTAACCTGATAGCTCTGATCTCCAGGATGTTGATCGGAAGACGGGTCTCTGATAGAGACCATCGGCCTTGAGCCGTGTGATGGAGGAACACTGCTCCCCATCCGAGGAGACTGGCATCGGTGGTCACCACCAGCCAATGGATCGGCAGAAAGGATTTTCCCTGATTCAGTGATGAAGCCTTTGTCCACCATTTTAAGGAGCTTCTGACTGTGGGAGACAGACGGAAGCGGCGACCTAAAGACGCAGGGTTCCTGTCCCAAAGCGATATTAGCTCCTGTTGAAGAGGACGCAGGTGGAACTGAGCGAATGGTACTGCCTCGATGGACGCTACCATTTTCCCCAGGACCTGCATCGCGCTCCGCAGAGAGTGGAGTGGCCTAGAAACAACAGGAGTACTCCCCGTCTCAGAGAGTTGATCTTCTCTGGAGGGAGAGATACCAACCCTTGGAAGGTGTCCAGAATCATTCCCAGAAAAGAAATCTTCTGAGAAGGAATGGGAAGAGACTTGTCCAAACTGATTAGCCAGCCCAAGCGAGAAAGGGTGTCGATAGTGATCTCGACACTTTCTGCGCAGGCCTGAAAAGACGGACCTTTGATGAGTAGGTCGTCCAGATACGGGAGGACTACCACACCCCGAGAGTGTAAAATTGACATGGCGGCCGCCATGACCTTTGTGAACACTCTGGGGGCGGTTGCGAGACCGAAAGGCAGAGCGGCAAATTGAAAATGATCCTCTCCGACAGCAAAACGCAGAAACTTTTGATGACCTCTGAAAATTGGAATGTGTAGATACGCATCCTTGATGTCTATAGACGCCAAGTATTCTTTCCTTTCTAGAGATGCGACCACAGAACGGAGGGATTCCATCCTGAAATGACGGATTCTGATAAACTTGTTTAGTAATTTTAGGTCTAGAATAGGACGCAAGGAGCCGTCCTTCTTGGGAACCACAAAGAGGTTTGAGTAAAACCCTTTGAATCTTTCCCTGTGAGGGACTGGGACGATGACGCCGCTGGAACGCAGTATGTCCAGAGCCTGGAGGAAGGGGACTATGAAATCCTTGGACTTGGGGGGACGTGACTGAAAGAAACGTGTTGGGGGAAGGGACAAGAATTCGATCTTGTAGCCGGAGTGTACAAGATCGAGGACCCACCGGTCCTGAATGACCGACCCCCAGACATCGCGAAACAAAAGTAGGCGGCCGCCTACCTTGTTTGGGTCCCCCGTCCTTGGTAAGGAGTCATTGGGAAGACTGTTTGCGAGAAGAGGAGCTCCTATTTCCCGCCTGAGAAAATCTGTTTCTCCAGGGCTGAGAGGACCTGGACGATGGTTGCGAGCCCCTATCTCTGCGAGATGGACGGGGTGCTCGAGACGAGGTCGAGGTGGAGGACCAATTAAAGGAGCTACGAAATGGCCGGGAACGACCTTGGTATTGATACCGAAAAGGTCGATTGATTCTGCGCTGTGGAAGAAATTTGCTCTTGCCCCCAGTGGCGTCAGAAATAATTTGATCAAGACGGTCTCCAAAAAGACGTCCTGAAAGATAAGGCAGCGAAGTCAAAGTTCTCTTTGAAGCAGCATCTGCACGCCACTCTCGGAGCCAGAGGGACCTCCGAATAGCGATAGCATTGGCTGCTGTGAGTGCAGCGCAATGAGCTGCATCTAGGGACGCATGAACCATGTAGTCACCTGCCCGAGTAATCTGATAGGCCAGATTACGTGCCTCGGGTGAAAGGGAGATATCGCTAGTTGTTTTAACTAGGTCCTCAACCCAAGCCACCATAGCCCTTGCTACCCAGGTGGCCGCAAAGGAGGGAGAGAGAGAGGCTCCAGCCGCCTCAAAAATTGATTTTGCGAGGTTGTCAATTTGTTTGTCAGACGGGTTCCTAATGGATGAACTATCTGACACAGAGAGCAGGGTTTTTGAAGCTAGGCGAGATACTGGGGGATCTACCACTGGAGATTCAGTCCACTCTTTCGCTACAGTTGCTGAAAATGGGTAACGAGCTTTCAGAGACTTCAGCCCTGAAAAACGTTTGTCTGGACGCTCCCTCTGTCCCTGGACAATTTCCGTAAATTCAGAGTGATTACTAAACACCTTGTGAGTACGTTTAGCTCTTTTGAAAGAGATAGGGTGATTTGGTTGAGACCCGGGTTCTTCATCTAGTTTGAGGATTTTATTAATTGCCTCAATGAGAGAATCTAATGATTCCTGAAATTCTGGCGAGTTGGGGTCATCACCAATGTCCGACTCGTATTCGGAATCATGATCACTACGATATCTGGGCGAGGGGGAGCGAGAGCCTGAGCTCGCTGATGCCGAACCGCTGGATGGATTGGGAGACGCATTATGGCGGCGTTTTCTGGACGACCGCTTTGCGGACGCCGAGGGTCGGCCCCTGTCGGATGAGGTCTCTCTGAAGGCTAACGGGCCCCTTTCTGGAAAAAAGACGCCCTGGGAAGAAGAGGAGCCGCGGAAAGTATCCAAGGCCCTAGTCAGAGAATCCATGGAATGCGCCAGAAATTCTGGCCATCCTGAATGACCTGGCTCAATGGGATCAGGAATAGGCAGAGACTCCTGAACGGTAGTAGGGGGCTCCTGAGCGGCAGAAGCAGTGGGCTCTTGTGCACATGTTGTACAGAATTGGGAACCATGCTTTGACGGCAGTGAAGCGTTGCATGCAATGCAGGCGGCATATACTACAGTGTAGTTTTTAGCGTCCTTTGATTGCGACATATTTTCTGCAATTTTTGGAGCCTGCTGCAGTAGAAGGGTTAATCGCTGTGCCGACCTAGTCGCAGCGTGCACTTACCCAGGTCCTGTGCAGGGAAGAAGGAGAACAGCGTCTGCCAGCGCTGCTCCACCAAAAAGATGGCGCCCGAGATTATAGCAGCGTTTCTCGTGTGGTACGAGAAGCGCCAGAGGCAGTGGGAGGAGAGGGGGGGGACCCAGGAGAGAGACCCATGTGATCTAACGCTGGCCAATAGCGTTAGAGATGGCGGGAGCCATTCGGCCCGCCCCTTCCCTTGAGGCCTATCCCGGCCTGAAGCCGGGGACTAAATTTAGAAAATGCGGCCTATGCCGGCCCGAAGCCGGGGCCTAAATTTTTTCCCGGCCTACCCCGGAGCCGAAGCCGGGGAGTATATTTAGGGCCGTGGCGCGAATATGGCGGTAGCGGCGCGATTGTAGCGCTAGCGGCGCGGCGCAACACCGCTGCAGCCGCGATGCGACGCCAAAGCGGTCGCGGCGACATGAGGCAAAATCGCTCTCCTGATATACTCACTGCGGGGGGCGAAGATGGAGACCGCAGGATTACAGCATTTATGGCCGTACTTCCTCAATCCACCAACCCCTTTCATTAGGGGGGTGGAGAGGGATCTTTCATGCATCAGACCGCCACCGCTTCAGGAGAGGTGAGCGGGATTTTCAATCAAAGGTGCCACGCAAATCCGTCATCTACCTCGAGGGATATCTCATGGGGAGAGCGGCCCATGTCAGGGATCTGTCGCCCCATGGTAGCGTGGCAGGAGGGGTACGTGGAGGCGACACTCGCACGATGCCGCCTGTTGTTGGTTTTTGGGAGATCGTGACTTTTCGTACAAGTCCCGTCGCCCATCCGTGCGTGAAGAAAGTAAAAATAATAAAAAGTTTAAAAATCAGAAAAAAGTGGGGTCTGAGAGCAGACCCTAGTGCCTCCTACAGACACTAAGCAAGAACTGGTTCAGGATTGAGCCAACAGGAGGTGTATACTGCAGGAGGAGGAGTTAATCTTTTGTGCTTAATGTATTGCTTAGTGTCCTCCTAGAGGCAGCAGCATAACACCCATGGTCTGTGTGTCCCCCAATGAGGCGAAGGAGAAAAATTCATTTTGTGCTGCAGTCTCATTTGTATAGTTTTCCTATATAGAATCCCATTAACCCTTTAAGTGTGTGCCTATTTTGGGCTTTTTAGGGCACAGCATTATTTTATTGTCACAGGGCTATATTTTTATTTTCAACCTAAGCACAGGTGTTCAGCACATCTCTGGTATGTCTGAGCAGTTCAGTATACCATCCCACCTACTTGCTTTCCATCTTTCTCTGCCATCCTCTGCTTCATGGCAAAGCCAAAAGCTTGTTAATAAATGAACGAGAGATAAAAACAAAACAAGTCGGTGGGAAGGTTCACTGAACTGCTGAGCCATGCCATAAGTGCACCGAGTGCTTGAGCTTGGTTTGAACAGTCATCTTGTGCAGACAGACTCCCATTAACATTTTAAACAAAATAAAGACTATTCATATCTGCGTTATTCAAATGTTTTATTCTGCTTTGTTATAGAAGAACAATATTGACAGAGGGCCAGGTCAGTAATATG
The DNA here is from genome assembly GCA_033576555.1 of Oophaga sylvatica. Classification (NCBI taxonomy): domain Eukaryota; kingdom Metazoa; phylum Chordata; class Amphibia; order Anura; family Dendrobatidae; genus Oophaga; species Oophaga sylvatica. The sequence goes on from JARQOD010000002.1 coordinate 391,158,230, forward strand.
ACTGACACCAACAGCACCTGATGGACCTCACTTAATTATAATATGATCCTTCAAGTTTTAGTCATGATATCATTTTATTGGAAAAAAATAGTGCAGAACGCCAAGCTTAATTTTTTAGGGGACTAACAGACGTGTTCAAAACGTTTTCTATATGTCTCATGTACTCCAACCTACAACTGAGAAATAGGTACTATGGTAAAATAAAGTTTTAAAGGTTTCCCTCTTAAACATGCCATTTGGACAGTAAAAAGTTACCTGACGATGTGACACTCTGGACTCTGTAGGCAGACAAGCAATTTACCGAACAATACAGCTCAGTGCGGCCCACATTGTTGGTGTTCTCGATCATTTCTGCTGATGAGCGTAATGTTTTACACAGTGCACAAGGTGTGATCTTAGCAGATTTCTGGGGAGGAAAAATCTCATAATGAAAAAACCAATGGAAGAACAATTCTGTGGCATGTGGCAGCCACCGATTGTGTATCAGGAATTAGGTAAAAAGAAATGTTAAAAAAGATACAAAACAAATTGCTTACATTCACTATACAGGGTTATATGACACTGAACATGACAGCGTAAAAGGAATTAGGGGTGATGTTGTATTCACCTGCTTAAAGGCGGTCACACACGTCGAACTGCAGAACTTTTTGCACTGGCCATCAATGTTCAGCAAGTGACACTGTCCAGAACCGCTATAGCAATATCCCCCGCAATTTTCACAGCAATTCATAGTCAGGTTGTTGGCAGAGCGAAATTTAGAGAAGCAGACATCACTGCAGAGCTTGTGAACCACATTCTGGTAGTTTACTTCATGCCGGATCTAAAAAATACAAGTTTTGGATCATGGTAATGTTATCATCACCTTTAAGAGCCTGTAAGAGATTAGGCTGCTTCTGGACGTGACATATGTTTAGTATTGCAACTCAGTCCCAAGGAAGTTAATGGAGTGGAGGTACAACACAAAGCAATCACAAGCAAGTCCATACACCTCATTCCTCTGCAGCCAAGTTTTGTATTTGCACTTTTGTCTTTTCCTCCCTTCTTCCAAGAGCCAGAACTATTTTATTACATTATTATGACATAGCCGTATGAGGGCTTGTTTCTTTGCAGAACCAATTCCAGCTAGGAATGACGCCATTCATTTTACCATTCAAAGTACTGAACATTCTAAGTGGAGTGAAAGTGAGAAACAAAAATGTAATTCTGCCATGTTTCTTTTTTGGTTTTATTGTTACAGCCTACATTCTGTGGTAAAGGGCCTGTTATTTTTGCAGGACCAGCTGACTGTTATTGACAGTTTGGGAGTATATAGAACATTGTGATCAGTTTTAATTGCATTTTTGCACAGAGGAGTAGTGATTGAAAAAACAAAAAACAATTCTGGCGTTATTGATTTTCTTTCCAGTTATAGCATTTATTGATTGGGTTAATTAATTATTTTTAAAGAACTTTTATGAAAACTGCAATACCAAGTATGTCTTTTACATTTCTTTACTATAATTGCTCAAAAAGTGAGTGATTTGAACTTTACGTTTTTAAAAACTATCTTTTTTTTTACTTTTCTTTTAGCTCCCTAAGAAAACTTGAACCTGTAATCGCTTGACCGCTTGTACTATATAATACAATACTACAGTATTGCATTATAGTGAAAATAAGTCTCCTTTGAAACTCAGCACATAACTGAGGTTCACAGAAGACCAAGATGGCAGCGAAAACGGCTGTGGCGGACATCTGGCTCAAATGGTAAACAGTCAGCGCCCTGCAATCGCGTCACAGGGTTCCATTAATTAAGAGCACCGTTGCACGTTCCATTAACACTCTGCTCTCAAAAATTGACAGCGGCATTTAAAAGGCTAAAATCTGCGGCTGGAGCTGAGCTATTAAGAGACAATAGCCGGCTTTGTAATATATCCAGTATCTGCCGCATGTAAACAGCTACTGATCCATCTTCATACGCAATCATCCCTGAAATTAGGTGCATGTACATTAAGGTGTTAAAGGGAAACTGTCAGCACATTTTTAATATATGGAAATAGTGGTATGGCTGTATAGGTGCTTGTTGTCAGAGACCTAGTGTAGATATCATATGCAAATCAGGCTGGAAGTGCATAGGGGGTGTCTTAGAGGAAGCAATCAGAGTAACTTCTACACTAGACTTCTCATGGGTCACACATTGCATCTCTACAAAAAAGATCAGTTTTACTGGGGGTGGTTGGTGGACAATCGCCTTCACATCCATACCACTACTTCTATAGGTGTAGAATATATAATTTGCGGGCTCCCAAGATGGCGCCGCTGCTCCAGCACACGCTCTGGCAGATGCAGAGATTGATAGCAGAGACAGAAATAGAGCAGTAGTGGTTCGTCTGCAGAAATTTGCCTGAGTTGAGGAATTGGAGGAGTCTCACCAAACAGCTGGAAACGATCCAGACACCGAAGAAGAAGGTACAGAACGGGAGATGAGTGAGGAGGGGGAGGAGGAGACTGAGAGTGCTGGAGGACAGAGGACTCAGGAGGCCTTGGCTAGCTGGGGAGAATTGGTGGAGCAAAATAAGAAACAGCTTGCAGCGCTGAAGCTATAGGTTCCTGCTGAACCTACTATAAAAGACATGTTGGTGGCTGTTATGCAATGTGGATCAGCCATTACTAATGTGCTTACTCAGTTGGGCTTTCTACAGGAGTCAATGCAGAATGTAAAATATGACCTCCATACAGTTAAAGACAAAACTGGGCAATTAGAAAAAAGACTTGGTGTAGTGGAAAATATAGTCTCTAACTCTGCGCAACATAATAAGGAGCTTGAAAAAGAACTTGCTGCAGTATGGAATAAAACAGATGACCTGGAAAACAGGTCCAGACGTAATAATGTCCGTATTATTGGTATTCCGAAGCACTGCGAAGGCAAAAATCCTACTACTTTTATTGAAGCCTGGATAAAGGAAAAAGTTGGGTCTGATAATCTGACTCGCTTGTATGCGGTGGAGCTTGCTCATAGGGTCACGGCTCGTCCCCCACCCGGCCGTCCACCAAGACCCATTCTGGCTAAACTATTGCATTACAGAGACAGGGACAGTATTCTTCGGTTCTCAAGAGACCACTCTGATCTAACTATTGATGGCTCTAGAGTTTCATTCTATCCGGATTTTTCACCAAAAGTGCAAAAAATGAGAGCTCAATTTATTGATATTAAAAAACGACTGAGGGCCCTTGACCTCAAGTACTCTATGATTTTCCCGGCCAAATTGCGGGTTGAAGCTGGGAACAAATCTCATTTTTTTTCTGGATGCTACAGAGGCAGCTGAATTGTTGGATCTGAACGAACAACATCTAAGAAAGGAGACGGAGGACTGTGGTGAAGAAACGTGAATCTTTTGGACGTTCTTGATGTTTGAGCTATTCTTATGTCTAGATAGTTGCGCTGTGCTGTGGGGCATTATCCTGGAATATGTGGGGGGCGAGATGGGAACTAAAACGCCCGGTATTTGGCTTTATACATTTTAAGGGGAATAACATTGTTCTTCCTTGAGGTGGGCCTAATACAGTTTAGAGTTATGTTGGGATGTGTTATTAGGGGGGAGGGAGGAAATGGGGGGGTGCTAGGTCCTTTGATGGGTACACGTATGTCCAAATGTATTTAGCTAAGATTAATTGGATAATGTTGTTTGAGTTTAAAAATACCAATTATGGGGGATGTTACAATTCTTAGCTGGAATATTAGAGGGATGAAATCCCCAGTAAAAAGGCAGGCGATTTTTTCTTTTATTATGGATCACAAACCAACTGTAATCTGCTTACAAGAGATGCACCCCACACGTGAAACACTTAACATTCTGGATAAAAGGTGGATATTGGCGGGATATCATTCCACATATTCCAAGTACTCTAGAGGTGTCAGCATACTAATTAAACGGGGTGCCCAATTCACATGTAAACGGGTGGTGGTAGATGATGAGGGGCGATTTGTTCTCTTGTATTGTACGTTGTCTGCGGTCACGATGGTATTGATATCTATATATATTCCTCCGCCATATAGCAGCAAAATCATATATAAGATCCTAACTATTTTGAGAGATTTTCCAGGTGTCCCGTACTTGCTGGTGGGTGACTTTAATAACATTTTAGATGCCCATTGGGATAGAGGTAATCATGCACCAATAAAACCGGAAAGCAACTGTACACCGTTCGGGGTGCTCCTGTGCGAATTAGCCTTAACTGATTTGTGGAGATGCAGGAATCCTGGGGTATATCAGTACTCATGTTTCTCCTCTACATTCTCCTCCCTGTCTCGTATTGACTTGGCCTTGGGCGATGGTCTCATACTGGGGGAAATTATAAACATTGAATATCTATCAAGGACGGTGTCGGACCACTCGCCCTTGTCTATCGTAATTAAAGGAGATAATATGTCACGAGATAGGCCGCTTTGGCGTTTAAACCCGTATTGGCTACAACTAGTAGATAAAAGCGATTCATTCACCTCTGAACTACAGGAATTCCTTAGGTTTAATGAGAACTCGGTCTCTAGTTCGGTGGTTTGGGAATCTCTGAAGGCATATTTGCGTGGTATGTTTATACGTGAGATTTCAAAGATCAAGTCTAGTTCTAGAATGAAATCCAAACTTTTGTTCCAGGAACTGGAAGATGCAGAGCGGGCTTTTTCAATACAGGCCACTCCCAGTACGCAGCAGAGACTGAAGGATGCTCAGTTGCAAGTGCCCAAAATATCTCTGGAAGTGGCAGCACAGAAACGTATGTTTCAATCGATCCAATTCTTTGAAAATGCAGAAAGTGTGGGGCACCTACTCTCAGTTATAACGTCAGCACAAAAGGGGTCCTCGTTTATACATGGGCTCAGTGGTGACGATGGGATACTTGTTACTGATGCACCGGGAATCCTGGGAGTTTTTGGGGATTTTTTTACTAACTTGTACTCCTCTCATTCTGGGGCCTCTGCAGAGGATCTTTAGGATTTTTTGGGATTAGCTAAGCTCCCACGACTTTCTGATGCAGACAGAAATCTGCTAGACGAACCACTGGGTTTGGATGAGCTTGAAGCTTTGAGTGCTATGTCTAATGGCAAGGCACCGGGAGTGGATGGCCTGCCAGTAGAAGTTTATAAAAAATATCAGTCGGTACTACTTCCGCTGCTGCTGAGTACACTTAATGATAGTCGTGGTCTTGGGATCCTTCCGCTATCAATGCGGGAAGCTGTTATTACTGTTCTACCGAAAAAAGATAAAGATCCTATTATACCGGCCTCGTACAGGCCAATTTCTCTTCTGACAGTAGACATCAAATTATTAGCAAAGGTACTGGCCACCCGTCTTTCAAAGGTAGTGGAGTCTTTAGTACACCCGGATCAGACGGGATTTATGCCTCGTAAGTCAACTGCCATAAATATTAGAAGATTATACCTTAATATGCAGGTGGGGGCAGATAATGTGGGGAGGAGGGTGGTCCTGTCTCTTGACGCTGCTAAGGCATTTGACAGCGTGGAGTGGAACTACCTCTTTGCCACGCTTCAATGCATGGGTTTCGGTCCAAGCTTTATTGGTTGGGTTAAACTTCTGTACTCTGCACCATTGGCAAGAGTACGGGCGAATGGACTGTGGTCTAGACACTTTCCTCTTCACAGGGGTACGAGGCAGGGCTGCCCTCTATCTCCACTGCTCTTTGCCTTAGCGGTAGAGCCCTTGGCTTCGAGGATAAGACTGAACTCGGAAATTGAGGGATTTAGATATGGGACACTGGAGGAGAAAGTAGCTCTTTAAGCAGACCATATTCTTTTGTTCTTAGCGGACCCTGATAGATCACTGAGTAGCGTAATGTCACTTCTTACCTCCAACTGTGGTCAGAGTTCCACAAGTGCCGGTAGTGTCGTGCCTTAAATACTTGGGTATTAATGTATCTAATAACATACCAGATTATGAGCGTTTGAATCTTTCACCGCTTGTAGCTAAAATTAAACAAAAGATTAAGGCATGGGCTAAGTTACATCTGTCAGTAGTGGGGAGAGTGAATTTGTTGAAAATGGGGATTATGCCACAACTTTTGTACGTTCTTCATAACTCCCCGGTATGGCTACCCCAAAATAGGTTCTTTAACATTAACGCATTATTCAGGGAACTTGTTTGGCTAAAAAAGGGTGCGAGGATCAAGTTAGAACACTTACAAAGGGGTAAGGAGGAGGGAGGATTGGCATTGCCTAACCCTTGGTTATACTTTTTATCTTCTCAGTGTCAGTATCTGGCGGGGGGATCGGAAGACGCATCTTTGGAGATGGGGGGAGGTAGAGGGATTCTTCAGTTTCTTGGGGGTCCAGGACCTTTATTGTCCAAGTTGGAAGCGAATAAATTCAGACCTTGGATAGCTAAACTTCCGACGGTAATGCTAATGATTAAGGTGTGGGGTAAAATCAAAAGTTTAAGAGGAATTACTGGGTTCACGAGGTATGCTCCCATATGGGATAATCCGCATTTGCCCAATTGAGGACACTGAAAGGATTCGCGCAGTGGCGACGTGTGGGTATCTGGTGGCTTTCACAGCTGATAGATGGGGGGGGTCTTCAAGCAATTTGAGGACCTGCGAAAAGATTTCCCGCTTCAACATTCTACATTTTACCAGTATCTACAGGTGAGGCATGCTTACACAATGCAGACTCACATACACCCTATTACAGGGTTCGACAAACCAGGGCGCCAGGTCGCCAGTGGCGCCTAGAAAATCATGCCTGGCGCCCGGGTTTGTCGGGGCCCTGAGCAGGCGGGGGGGCCCACTCGCCGTCGGGCACCCCGACGCCCGTTAGCGGAGGAGAGCGGTGTCAGCGCCGCCACTGGCCCTGCCCCGCTTGCTCAGGGCCCCGGCAGCAGCTGGCACAATACTCACCGCTCCCCGTGCCTCCGCTGCCGCAGCTCCGGGCTCCAGGGGGCGCCTGCGCTTCCTCTCACAGGAGCCCCGCTGAATGACGTCATCATTCAGCGGCCTGCTGTGGCAGAGAGCGTGCGGACGCCGGACAGGTGAGATATGTGTGTGTGTGTGTCTGTATCAGTGTGCGTGTATGTAGTGCGGTGCTTTGTGTGTGTATGTGAGAGAGTGCTTGTGTGCTGCGCTGCTGTCTGTGTGATGGTGGTGGGGGGAGGGCAGTGATGATAATGATGATGGTGAGGCATTGATGATAATGGGGAGGCATTGATGATAATGGGGAAGCATTGATGATGATGTGGAAGCATTGATGATGATGTGGAAGCATTGATGATAATGGGGAGGCATTGATGATAATGGGGAGGCATTTATGATGATGGGGAGGCATTGATGATGATGGTTAGGCATTGATGATGATGGGGAGGTATTGATGATGATGGGGAGGCATTGATAATGATGGGGAGGCGATGATGATGATGGGGAGGCATTGATGATAATGGGGAGGCATTGATGATAATGGGGAGGCATTGATGATAATGGGGAGGCATTGATGATAATGGGGAGGCGATGATGATGGGGAGGCGATGATGATGGGGAGGCGATGATGATGATGGGGAGGCGATGATGATGATGGGGAGGCGATGATAATGATGGGGAGGCGATGATAATGATGGGGAGGCATTGATGATGATGGGGAGGCATTGATGATGATGGGCAGGCATTGATGATGATGGGGAGGCGATGATGATGATGGGGAGGCGATGATGATGATGAGAAGGCAATGATATGATGGGCAGGCATTGATGATGATGGGGAGGCCATGATGATGATGGGGAGGCAATGATGATGATGAGAAGGAGGCAATGATGATGATGAGAAGGAGGCAATAATGATGATGAAATGAAAAAAAAATTCTGGCTCCTAAATTTTTTGGCTGGCTCCTAGATTCTGAACAACTTTGTCGACCCCTGCCCTATTATTATACATCATGATGCTGTCATTAATAGGCTTGGGCTGCAGGCATCCACAAGAGGACTGATTTCTTTTGTATATGGGGAGCTCCTTTCAAAGGTGCTATTAGGTCACCCGATAATGGCGCTAGGGAAATGGGAACAACAAGTAGGTGGGATTTCAGCAGGCCAATGGGAATCAATAATGCAAATGATCCCTAAGTTGTCCCTTAGTGAGCCCAATCGTCTGTCCCAAATATATATTCTTTACAGGGTTTATAGAACTCCAAAGTGGTTGTTCGATTTGGGTTTGAGACCGGATTCAAAGTGTCCCAAATGTGCGCTTGATGATGCGGATATTTTACATATGCTCTGGACGTGTCCGTGCTTACAGATATTTTGGATTATGGTTCTTAATTTAATATATATTGCCACTGAGCAAGACATTCCCAGAGATCCCACTATATGTGTGCTGGGATATGTGGAGGAGGTGGGGGGTGACGACTTTCTACAAATATCAGTTGCTAGAATGCTCTTTATTGCTAGGAAATTAATAGCGTATCACTGGATCTCGGATAAAGTCCCTACGCGGAAAGAATATGTAAATAAGCTTAATTTTACATTGTGTAGAGAGAAGGCCATTTATCTTAAACGAGGAAAGCCGACGACGTTTGAAAAAATCTGGGCAGGATGGTTGAACATTTCAGGTCTATCGTCTGTAAAATTGTTATTGTAACAACATGTTTATGATACTCTGAATATGTTTTATGAGTGCTTTATTATACTATATGCCTTAGGATGTGTACTTCATCAATGTATGCTTTGTACCTATTTTGGTATAACCTAGCATTGGACCAGGGAATGGGATGGGGGGGGTGGTGGTAGGGAATAGGGTAAAGGGTATGCCACACTAAACAACATCGCTAACGGGATCGCTAAAAAACGTCACTATTTAGCGATCCCGTTAGCGATGTTGTTGTGTGCGGCATCTACCAGCGACGTGGCCCCTGCTGTGATCTCGTCCGTCGTCCTGATCGTTCCGGACCCTATTTTCATCGCTGGCGTCCCGCTGGTAAGTATCTAATCGCTGAGTGTGGCACCTTTTTTAGCGATTTAGCGGTACTTTTGTACCGCTAAAGTCGTTAAGGAGATCACTAACCGCGATAGCGTCCTTAACGATATCGCTAAATTAGGTAGCTACTAGCGATTTAGAAACAATCCCGCTAGCGATCTCATTAGTATGCAACGCTAACGAGATCGCTAGCGGGATTGTGTAGTGTGGCAGTACCTTAAGGAATG
>JARQOD010000002.1:391172399-391235105 GCA_033576555.1 Oophaga sylvatica
TCATGAAGGCCTTTTTATGGCATTGCTCACGTGAACTCTAGTCCTATCTTTGGCAATCATTGTATTCAAGACAAAAGCTGGACTAAATGATGAAGAGAATAGACATCTATTCCAGTTTTCTATTACCTCCTTGCTTTGCACCATGGGAGCCCTTGAGAGAGGTGGTATTAAGTCAGTGAATCACCTGAAGCTGGGCGTCTGGTTCATAGTCCAATGTTGTGCAAATACCTTGTGGTGGTTGTGTAGACACGGTTTGATGCCTTAAGGGTATGCCACACTAAGCGAGATCGCAAACGAGATCGCAATTGCGTCACCATTTATGACGCAGTAGCGATCTCATTAGCGACTTAACTGTGTGTGGCATGTAGCAGCGATGTGGCCCCTGCTGGGATGTCGCTGATCGTTTGTAAACGTTCTGAGCCGTTTTTTGGTCGTTGGTGTCCCGCTGGTGAGCCTGAATCGCTGAGTGTGACACCCTTTATGAACGACTTCACCAGCATCGCAGGTGGGACTAGGTTTTCCCAACGACCGCAGAGGTCGTTGTAGAGATCGCTGATGAAATGTGTTTGGAATCACAGATCGCTGATGAGTTGTGTTTGGAATCACACAGCTAAGTCGCTAACGAGATCGCTACTGCGTCATAAATGGTGACGTAGTAGTGATCTCGTTAGCGATCTCGCTTGCGATCTCGTTTAGTGTGGCATACCCTTTAGTCTTAGAATTGGACATCCATTTCACTTTTGGTATAGAAAGCATCAGTACAACAATTTCTCTAAAAGTGTGCCAGCCGCATGTTTCCCGTGCTACTGTGAGCAGCCTGCGTGGCCTAAACATGCTATCATGGCCTTCAGCGTCACTGGACTTGCCTCCCATCAAGCATATAAACAATTTCCAAAAGTAGTTGCCGGCAGCAGATCTTGATAATTGTGTGTCCAAGTGTATTCAGCATGGCAGAAAATTCCTCTGACAACCATGAGCATCCTCATTGATATCATGCCTGTGTGTGCTCAAACTTGATAATGAAGTTTTGAAAAATGTTTTGTTTCCATTTTATCATCATTATTAACATATCTATCGATCCTGTAATTTCTATAATTCCACGACTTTTCAAATTTGGTGTTGCAATTTCAATGTTGAAATGTGTATGAACAAATACCTTAAAGGACCTTTTACCAATTTTTTTCATATTGAACTGGACAAGAGAGGAATAAAACATTTTTTTTTATTTCACCTCTCCATTAAGGAGTAGAGATGAGCGAATTTGTTTAGATTTTTGGCCCCGAATCTGATTTTGATATATTCAAACACTATTCGGGCCGAATGTATGTCTTATGATCAGTTCTGAACACATTCGGTAATTTTTGCTCCCATTGACTCTAATAACGTTCGGCTGTGTTCGACGAATATTGCAAAAACAGTATTTCATTCCGATCGTATTTGGAACCGAATCCGAACAAATTCACTCATCTCTATTAAGGAGATATTAACAAGCAAAGTATATGGCACCTAATGAGTTAACTATTTTTTCTTCCCGCAAGTGGGAGTTAACAGTTTTCACTAAGGGCATGTACTTCAACTCCCTGTATGATGCTAACCAATCAAACAGGCAGCAACACTCAAAGGATAGAAGAACATGCCCCCACCATAGCCTAGAACAGGTTTCTCAGAGTGTGAGATACAGAACAGACAGTCCTGATCTTATCTAGCTTCTTGAATATATTAGTGAGAAAAGAGGGGCAATGCAGCAGAGCTTAAAGGGTATGCCACACTAAACAGCGTCGCTAACGAGATCGCTAAAATACGTCACTATTTAGCGATCTCGTTCGTGACGCTAACGTGTGTGGCATGTAGCAACGACGTGGCCCCTGCTGTGATCTCGCTGATCGTTCACTAGAGTTCTGGACCGTATTTAGATCGTTGGCGTCCCGCTGGTGAGCCTATATCGCTGTGTCTGGCACCTTTTGTGAGCGATGTGCGCTGTTTTTTACATCACAATGACCGTTAAAGTCGTTAATGAGATCGCTAACCGCTTATGCGTCGTTAACGAGATCACTAAGTGTGGCAGCTACTAGCGACATTAAAACGATCACAAAAACGATCTCATTAGCTTGCGTCGTTATTGAGATCGCTAACGAGATCACTAAGTGTGGCAGTACCTTAACTCTGTCAAATTACAAACTCTTCTATCAGTTGATTACTGAGTGTGTTAGTAATCACTTATATTTGCTGTGCTCAAGCAACTTGTAATGCAGTGAAATCAGGGTTATTGTTATGTCTCACACAAAAGTAGCTTGCCTGATCTGTACTAACTCTGTGTGAGATGTAATGAGAGACCCTGTTCTGATCTCACTGCAGAGCGAGTACAAGTTGTGAAGTTCTTATTTGTGTATAGACACTGTGTGGGTAGGCGAACAACAGAAAAGTTGACAGTGCTATGAGAGGAGAGCTGATAAAATGGTTTGTAATGGGACACAGCAAAACTCAGCTGTGGGTGCCCCTCCCCTCAGAAACATCTTATTTGAAAAGTGTTCCTTATGTGTGCTTTCTAACCATTCAGGAGGTTACAGCAGGAATTCAGAGCTGTATTATTACATCAAACATACCTAAGAAATCAGCTCTAAGGCTAGTTTCACACTAGCGTTCGGCAGGGCTGCGTACTTCCTCCGTCAAGCCCCACCCACTGCCGCACCTCTTCCTTTCAGCACCGCTTACGTCTGCATGCGTCCTGCGTACCCTATCTTTAACATTTGGTACGCAGGCCATGCGGATGTATGCGGATACCTCCACATGCTTCGTTTTGACGCTGCGTCGAACGCAACATGTTGCATTTTGTCGCGGTCGGACCAGCGTCAAAACGACGCATGCAGAGGCATCCGCATACATCCGCATGGCCTGCGTACCCAATGTTAAAGATAGGGTACGCAGAACGCATGCAGATGTAGGCGGTGCTGAAGGAGGTGTGGCAGTGGGCGGGGCTTGATGGAGGAAGTAAGCAGCCCTGCCGAACGCTAGTGCGAAACTATCCTAAGCGAGGTGGTGGTGTGTTCTCCTTTCCTTTGATTGTTGTTACCTGATTATGATTAGTCAACATCATACAGGGGAAAGAAATACAATGAAAACAATCTGATAACACCCAATTATCAGAAAAAAAAAAATCATTGAGTGCCAAATACTTTGATTGTCAGTATCTCTGCAACATAGAGGCAAAAAAAAAAAAAAAAAAAGTTTTTATTCTTCTCTGGAACAACCATTACATCGTGTGTCCAGTTGAAAAGAAAAAAATATGGTGAAAGGGCCTTTTTAATAACAGTACTGCCAAAATGAGAATCCTTTGCTTCCCTTTAACAGCAACTAAAGGTTTGTCAGAATGCATATAAATTGGTGGCATATTAATAACAATTGCAGCCTACTTTGAGCAGCTGGAGCAGATTTTCTTGGTAGCAGGAAATGGCCGGAGGCCGGGAGGTACAGTGTAGCCAGTAAGGCAAAGGGTGGAGCAGAAGAGCTGGGTAGATCCCTTTCGCTGGTATGCAGTCTGTCCCTTCTGGAGAACTTTTTTGCAGCCTGAACAGGAGACTCTGACAGAGGGTGCAGGGACAGCAGGAACAGATTTGTTTGCCCCTGGGGAACTCACGGGTGCCTGCACTCCACTGGAGAGCTGGGGAGCTATTGAAGAACACATGAATCAGCAAAGTGGTTAGACTGAAAGTGGCAATAATTTACTTTCTTATACACAGAATTTACAAATAAGCAACAAAGGAGCAATGAAGACCTGCACTTAAAAGTCAATGTACAAAAATATCCAGCCTTTATTTCATACTAATTGGCAATTCAACTGCAGCCGATGTGCAGTTCCCTAGTTTTTGAAGATGCCATAAGGCTGTTGCATTTTACTTTTTTGTTTGCCCTCTGCTTTTGAACACTGTTAACCTCAAAAACACTAGCAATGGTGGAATCAAAATTGGGTTATGTTCACATGTGGCAATGGTACAATCATTAAAAATTGGGTTATGTTCACACATAGCGTTCTTTTCTGCAGCTAAACCTTCACTCTTGATAGTAAAAACCCTACATATCAAAAAATGCAAATTCCATGGCATGTAAAAGTTTGGGCACCCCTAGTCAAAATTACTGTTATTGTCAACAGTTAAGCAAGTTGAAGATGAAATGATCTCTAAAAGGGCTAAAGTTAAAGCTGACACATTTACTTTGTATTTTAGGCAAAAATATATATTTTTTATGTTTTACATTTTAAAAATTACAAAATTTTCAACTTCAGCTTTTTTGCAGATGATGCTATGTTTGCATAAAAAATGTGTTGAAATGTCATTGAATCCATTCTTTCCTCTACCAGTGAAATGTTCCCCGTGCCATTGGCTGCAACACAGCCCCTAAGCATGATTGATCCACCCCCATGCTTAATAGTTGGTGAGATGTTCCTTTGCATATTTCTGAAGCCGACTTTTAGGATTTTATGGTGAGGACGCAGGAGAGGTTATCTTCTGATGATTCTTCCACAAAGGCCATATTTGTTCAGGTGTCTCTGAACAGTAGAACAATGTACCAAAACTCCAGAGTCTGCTAAATCTTTCTGAAGGTTTTTCGCTGTCAAGTCAGTTCTGATTTGTCTCTAGTAATACTACGACCAGCTCTCACTGAAATTTTGCTTGGTCTTCTAGACCTTATATTGACCTCAACTGTTTCTATTAACCGCCATTTTTTAATTGCATTTCGAACTGAGGAAAGGGCAACTTGAAAACACTTTGCCATCTTCTTATAGCCTTCTCCTGCTTTGTGGGCCTCAACCAATTTCATTTTCAGAGTGCTAGGCAGCTGCTTAGAAGAACCATTGGCTTCTGTTTTTTGGCACAAGGTTAGAAGAAGCTGCGTTTTTATAAAGCTGGAAAATTTGCATCACCTGGCCTTTCCTAACAATGATAGTGAACAAGCCATAACCCTAACAGGCGAATTAAAGTCTGAAACCTTGGTCAAAATTATCTGAGCACAAAAATCTCCAAAGGCACTCAAACTTTTGCATCAGTTCATTTTCCTTTTTGTAATTTTTAAAATGTAAAAAAATGACAATATATTTTTTCTTACCTAAAATACAAAAGAAATATGTCATCTTTCACGTTAAGCCTTTTCGAGATCATTTCATCGTCAACTTGCTTAACGGTTCACGATAACAGTAATTTTGACAAGGGGTGTCCAAACTTTTACATGCCACTGAAGCTGCACTTTCAGGTGGATCACGTGTCATTTGTCTACATTATGTTAGGTTTATTCACAAAACGCTGCATAAATGTGGTGCTTCGTTTTTTGCACTCTCAATGCCATCTACGGATAAAAAAAAAAAAAAAAAAACACTGTACAAACGTTGCAAAAAAAAAACTGAAATTTCAGTCACAACAAAAAAAGCTGTCCATGAGATTTCCAAAATCTCATAGGTTTTGCTGATACTCTAAAATGCAGCTTTTTGGTCTTCAGAAATTAATGCAGCAAAAAAAAAAAAAAACACTGCAAAAATAGAAACAGTACACATAGTCTTTCAGTTGGAAAGGACCAAGAAGACTTTCCCTAGAAAAGGACAGGATTGTTCACACTTATTCATTAACGGTTGAGCCTAAATTATGCTGAGGATGTGCAATTTAAAGAAAATTTATTAAGGATGACACAAGAGTTAATTTATAAATACTAAGGTTACAGGGATTGTACAAGACTGTGATACTGATGACGGTCCATGTGCAGGGCCTATTCCTGCAGTTAAGTTCCTACAAAAGTGATCAGAAGCTGAACTGCAGTGATGAAGGCAAGCCACTACAAAGTGAAATACGGATTTTTGTGTTACTCACCGTAAAATCCTTTCTCCGAGACGCTCATTGGGGGACACAGGACTGTGGGTGTATGCTACTGCCGCTAGGAGGCTGACACTAAGTAAACATAAAAAAAGGTTAGCTCCTCCTCCGCCGTATACACCTCAGCACTGGCCGCAGGCAAACCCAGTTTAGTGCAAAAAGCAGTAGGAGGCTAAAAAATAAATCAGTGCTAATACAGGTACAACATATCCAGAAGTAAATCTACTGATATAGACCCAATCAAATAAAATTAACTTAGAAAACAAAGCCATCTGGTTATAAGGGAGGGAGCTGTGTCCCCCAATGAGCGTCTCGGAGAAAAGGATTTTACGGTGAGTAACACAAAAATCCGTATTTCTCCTTCGTCTCATTGGGGGACACAGGACTGTGGGACGTCCCAAAGCAGTCCCCTTGGGTGGGAAACTGACTCTACAGTGTAATTATACATAGGCATTGCTCATAGGTGCGCTACCGCGCCCTGAAGAATCCTTCTACCCAGGCTAGCATCCGCTGACGCCTGAGTATGGACATTATAATGTTTTGAAAAAGTATGCAAGCTGGACCAGGTTGCAGCCTTACAAACCTGTTCCGCCGAAGCCTGATGCCGAAGAGCCCAGGAGGCACCCACTGCCCTGGTGGAGTGTGCCTTGATTCCTGCGGGAACCACAGCGCCCCTGATACGGTAGGCCTCCTGAATGGTTAACCGTATCCATCTGGCTAAAGTTGACCTAGAGGCAGCGAGTCCCTTCCTGCGACCCTCGGGAAGGATAAACAGCGTGTCCGTCTGCCGAAAGGATGCCGTCCGAGATACATATCTCCTGAGTGCTCTCACCAGATCCAGCGTATGGAGAGCCTTCTCCACTCGGTGCGTCGGAGCTGGACAAAATGAGGGCAAAACAATGTCCTCATTAATATGGAATGAGGACACGACCTTAGGCAAAAAAGGTGGTGCTGGTCTGAGCACCACCTTATCATGATGGAAAAGTAAATACGGAGCTCGACAAGACAGTGCTGCCAGCTCCGAAACCCGCCTTATAGATGTTATAGCTACCAAAAACACCACTTTCCATGACAGGTATGTCAGGGAAACCTCCTGAAGAGGCTCAAATGGAGATTCCTGCAGGACTCCTAGGACCAGATTGAGATCCCAAACCTCTAAGGGAGCCCTGTAGGGGGGTACTATATGGACAACCCCTTGAATAAAGGTCTTAACCTGCAAATTAGACGCGATTCTTCTTTGAAAAAGAACCGACAAGGCTGATATCTGTCGTCTAAGAGTACTTGGAGCTAGACCTGAATCCAGGCCCACTTGGAGAAAAGACAGAATATTTGGGATTGAAAACAGAAGTGGAGAACAACCCTGTTCCCTGCACCATGCAAAAAAGACCTTCCAAGTACCATGGTAGATACGAGACGAGGTGGGTTTCCGAGCGCTAGCCATTGTAGCAGCGACTTTTTTGGAGAATCCAGCCCTGGTTAGGATCCAAGATTCAACGGCCAGGCCGTCAAACACAGGACCGCTGAGCTCTGGTGGTAGACTGGGCCCTGGGAGAGAAGATCCACGCGTTCTGGTAGACGCCAGGGAGCGTCGGCGAGCAATTGTACCAGCTCTGCGTACCATGGACGACGCGGCCAATCCGGAGCGATTAATATCGCTGGGACCCCCTCTAATTTGATCTTTCTGATCACCCTTGGGAGCAGAGCTATCGGTGGAAACAAGTATGGAAGGTGAAACTGATTCCACGGTAGAACCAGGGCGTCCACTGCAATTGCCTGCGGATCCCGGTACCGGGAGACGAAGTTGGGCACCTTGGCGTTTATCCTGGAGGCCATCAGGTCCACATCTGGGGTTCCCCAGCGTAGGCATATCTGCCGAAAAACCTCGGGATGTAGCGACCATTCCCCTGATGCTATCCCTTGACGGCTGAGGAAATCCGCTGCCCAGTTCTCCTTGCCCGGAATGTGGACCGCTGATATCACAGAGTGATTTCTCTCTGCCCAGATCAGAATATGTTTTACCTCGTGCATGGCCGCCCTGCTGCGGGTACCCCCCTGATGATTTATGTATGCCACCGCCGTGGCATTGTCCGATTGAATCCGGACAGGGCAGCCAGCCAGATGATGGTGAAAACTCTTCAGAGCCAGCCGAACGGCTCGGATCTCTAGAACATTGATCGGGAGGGTTGATTCCTGCCGACACCATGTCCCCTGGGCTGTATAGTGACGAAACACTGCTCCCCATCCGAGAAGGCTGGCGTCCGTTGTGACTACCAGCCATTGGACTGGAGGAAAAAATCGACCTTGGAGGAGAGTGGTGCTGTTCGTCCACCATGTGAGAGTTTGTCTGACCCGCCGGGACAGACGGCACCGAAGATTGAGCGAGTAAGGGCTCCTGTTCCATATCGCCAGAATTGCGTGCTGGAGGGAGCGGAGATGGAACTGGGCAAATGGAATGGCTTCGATTGCCGCCACCATCCTTCTTAGGACCCTCATGCAAAACCGGATGGTGTGAGGAATTGGTTGGCGAAGGACCTGTACCTCCTGACGGAGAACTAGGGCCTTGTCTCGAGGAAGAGTTGTCAACCCCTGAGCAGTGTTGAATATCATCCCCAAAAAGGTGATTTTTCGAGATGGCACAGAGACGACTTTTTTAGATTCACCAGCCACCCTAGTCGAGCAAGGGTGTCTAGCGTGATGTTGACACTTTCCTCGCAGGCCTGAAAAGACGGACCTTTGATGAGAAGATCGTCTAAGTATGGCAAGATGACTATCCCTCGGGAGTGCAGAATGGACACAACAGCAGCCATAACCTTTGTGAACACCCTGGGAGCCGTGGCTAGTCCGAAGGGCAAGGCTGCGAACTGAAAATGAAGGTCGCCAATGGCAAACCGAAGAAACCTTTGATGAGGAGGGAATATAGGAATATGAAGATATGCATCCTGAATGTCTATTGACGCTAGAAATTCCCCCTTTTCCATGGCTGCTATGACCGAGCGGAGAGACTCCATTCGGAAATGTCGAATCCTGACAAATTGGTTCAGATGTTTTAGATCCAGAATAGGCCTTACAGTGCCGTCCTTCTTGGGTACTATAAACAGATTGGAATAGAACCCTTGACCCTTTTCGACCTCTGGTACCGGAACAATGACCCCGCTGCGCCGAAGAGATTCGACCGCCTTGAATAAGGCGTGAACCTGGGAATCTCTTTTGGGAAGACGGGAGGGAAAAAAATGATTTGACGGAAGGCAGATGAATTCTATTTTGTACCCCGAGGAGACTAACTCTCTGACCCACTCGTCGTGAGTAATTGATAGCCAAGTAGGGCGAAACCAGAGTAAGCGGCCGCCTACTCTGGATGAATTGACCGGATTCTGCCTCCAGTCATTTGTCCGAATATCTTTGGGGTTTAGACCCTCTAGATCTTGGCTGTTGAGATCGCATTCTTCCCAAAGGGTTGGTCTTATAGGAGACCTGGCGATCTCTGGCCTGATTAGGTCGACCTGTGCCGCTGGAGGTGGCTGTCGTGGCCCACCCTGGGTTACGAAAAGCCCTGAACCGAGGCTGAAATTGACGGCGAAAAGGCTGTCTCATCTTTTGCTGAGGAAGGAAACTGCTTTTCCCTCCTGTAGCATCAGATATAAGCTGATCCAGTTTTTTGCCAAATAAACGGCCACTCTGATACGGTAAAGATGTGAGTGACTTTTTTGAGGTTGAGTCTGCTCGCCAAGTTCTTAACCACAAGGATCTCCTGATAGCAATCGCATTAGCAGCAGCTAGAGCTGCGCAATTTGCCGCATCCATGGAAGCGTTAATTAAGAAGTCTCCTGCAAGAGCTATCTGATTAGAAATCTCAGTTACCTCAGACGGCACTTCTATACCGTGGAGAGCTCTATTGAGAGACTCCGACCAGGATATCATGGCCTTAGCAACCCAAGTTGCTGCAAAAGAAGGAGAGAGAGAAGAACCTGATGCCTCAAACACTGAGCGAGCCAAGCTCTCAATTAGACGGTCCGTTGGATCCTTGATCGAGGAACCGTTGGGAATAGAGAGAAGCGTTTTAGACGCCAAACGCGACACAGGAGGGTCGACCGCAGGAGATTCCGCCCACTTCTTCAGAAGCTCGGGAGCAAAAGGATATCTGGTATTAAGGGCCTTTTGTCCTGCAAAGCGCTTGTCCGGTTTTTCTCGGTGGCGCTGCACTAGCTCCTCAAACTCAGGATGAGCGCCAAAAACCTTATGAGTTTGTCTGGCTCGTTTGAAGGACACCTTATGACCGGAGGCCAAGGTGGATTCATCGTCTACTCCCAGGGATTGATTGACAGCTTCAATAAGACTGTCAATTGTCTCCTGACAATTCGGTGCCTCTAAATTGAGGGACCCTTCAGAATCGGAATCTGAATATTGCTCACTTGCCTCCAAAGGTGAGGGAGAGCGAGAAACTGAGCTAAAGGATGCCGAGGCCCCGGACGGCATAGGCGACGCAGTGTGGGTTCGCTTCCCATGCGTCTGCCTGGTAAGAGCGCGGCCCCTGCAGGCCGGAGGTTCCTGAGGCGTAGTCAAGCCAGGTGAACCACTGTCCCTGCTCCTATCGGGAGCTTGAAGGGACTCGATTGCTCTTGTTAATGATGCCACAGATTGGGACAGAGACAGGGCCCACTCCGGGGGACCTGACGCACTGGGCACGGCTATAGGTGAGGGCTCCTGAGCCCGTTCGGAATCACAGGCTTCACAGACACGATTAGTCTGGGCGTGCGGAAAAGGGGACCTACAGGCAATGCATGCTGTATACAGCACCGTGTGAGTCTTAGCCCTTCTGGACATACTGGATCTGTCACAGATTGCCTGCCGCAATGATTTGGATGTGGCGGTACGGTCAGTGGAGCGGAGTGCAGGGGAGCGCAGTGGAGAAGAACAACCAGGCTGGAGGTAGTAGCACTTACCCCAGTCCTGTACCCCAAGCGTCCTTAAACAGCGTAATGGTACGTAAACAAAAAACGCCCAAGCTCCAGATTTCAAAAAGAGCGCTTCCCTGTCAGGGAGGCGTCTTCATATAATCGAGCCTCAGGGGGAAGGGTCGAGAGGCGCGGCCTAATCAGCTGTCCACTTCCGGCCGCGGCCTAGTCTCCGGCAGAAGCCGGGGACTAAATTTGCGGCCGCGGCCTAGCGCCGGCCGAAGCCGCGGCCTAAATTTTTGGCGGTGGCCGCCCGAGAGTCGGGCCCGCCGGGAAATGACGCTGCCGGGGGCGGAGTCCTAAGACCGCGGCCTACCTTCCGGCCGAAACCGGGTGCCAAATTACAGGCCGCGGCCTAGTCTCCGGCAGAAGCCGGGGACTAAATTTTCGCCAGAGGCCTAGCGCCGGCAAAAGCCGGGAGCTAAATTTTCGGCGGAGGCCGCCCAGGAGTCGGGGGGCGGGCCGCCGGAAGCTGATGCACCCTTTAGGGGGCGGACTTGAGCCGGGGACTTGCCTGTTCCTGGCTGAAGCCAAGCTGCGTGACCACCTCACAAGAAAACGCCGGCTCCCAGTTTCCAGCAACTTTCCTGGCCCCCTCCATGTTCTTGGTAATGTTTAATGATTCTCTCATCCGTCTTCGGCCGGAGATTGTTTCTCTATGCATGCTTGCAGTAGATGTGAAGATTAGAGGGGGGCTTGCAGGAAAAAAAGTGGGACGGTGCAGGCACCCTAACTCCATCACCCCTTCAGGGGGTGAGGAGAGGGACCGTCCGCCTCCTTGCAGCACCGCAGTCTAGCATTGGTGGTGCAGTGGGGGCCGCACGGACTATCTCCTGCCTCTGTACAGCCTAGGGTTTCAATACCTTAGGGTGGTCAGGGCTGAGTCCGGCATTTATGTCCCACGTTGCGGGAGAGGATACGTTGGAGGCTTTACTCCACGTGCTCGCCCGTTGATGGTTTGGGGAGATCGGACCCTTTCAATAGGATCCATCGCCCCTATCTCATCTTCGTGGGGAGAAAAAAAAAAAAAAAAATGGTCTGGAGAAAACCAGACGTGTGCCTCCATCAGACACTAAGCATGAACTGGGTTTGCCTGCGGCCAGTGCTGAGGTGTATACGGCGGAGGAGGAGCTAACCTTTTTTTATGTTTACTTAGTGTCAGCCTCCTAGCGGCAGTAGCATACACCCACAGTCCTGTGTCCCCCAATGAGACGAAGGAGAAAAGATTAGTGCTGTACCTGCTCTGCTCATGGCTTGCCTCCGGCCATAGCTGAAACAGCTGATCGGTGGGGGTGCCAGGTGTCAGATCCCCACAAATCTGTTATTAAAGGGCTTGTCTAGCCTTGGAATTTTTGGCAAGCACGACACCTTGCCGAATCCTAATAGATTGTAATATGCAGTTAGGATTCTGTTCCGTTTGCTAGTTACAACAGGCATCACGTGATTGGAAGTATGTAATTTGCATTCTTGCAGTCACGTGCCACGTATATGCTTCTCTCATCCGTTTTATACATATTGATGCCATCAGTGTTTTCATGGATAGAACTCACACCTTTAAAACAACCTGTCAACTGTCTTGGCCAATAAAAGCTGCGGCCACTGCCTTTCAGGGCTTATCTACAGCATTCTATAATGCTGTAGATAAGCCTCCGATCCAACTTGAAAGATAAGAAAAATAATGGGTGTCGCAGGTCCGGGTCCTCCCATCTTTTTGCAATGCCACCCTCCTGCTTGCTTCATGGCCCCCCGGCATCGCGCTCCTGCGCAGGCGTACTGTTCTGCCCTGTTGAGGGCAGAGGAAAGTACTGTAATGCGCAGGCGCTAGGCCTCTCTGACCTGTCCCGGCGCCTGCACACTGCAGTATTCTGCTCTGCCCTCAACAGGGCAGATCAGTACGCCTGCGCAGGAGCGCGATGCCGCAGCAATCATAAGAAGATGGGAGGCCCCGCACCTGCGACACCCATCGGACGGGACCGCATCGGACCGCCCCCCCCGGTGAGTATAATAAAACTTATTTTCTTATCTTGCTGGTCGGATCGGGGGCTTATCTACAGTATTCTAGAATGCTGTAGATAAGCCCTGAAAGGCAGTGAAGTTAAAGTCTATGGATTGTTGAATAAATCAGACAGCACTCTGATGATAATCTGATCAAACCCAATGATGAAACTCAGTCTGTTTTTATCGAATATGAAAAAAGCTTACGTTTGAATGAGCCCTTAGGATTCAACAAGTGGCAATACATGTCCAAAATTCCACCAGGGCTGGAAAACCCCTTCACTGACCTATCAAAAGGGCAGGTGCAGACGAGCATATTTTCGGCCCGAGTGCGATCCGACAAAAACATTGGATCGCACTCGGACAAATGTTACTCTATGGGCCTGTGCATATATCCATTTTTTTCCTTAGGTCAGTACCTGTTTTAGGGGAAAAAAAAATTGTTGCATGCAAGAGTTTGATCTAATCTTCGTAGCTCACTCTGGCACGCCAGTCAATGAATGCGTGTTGGAAACATCGGACTATACTCAGATGACATTTGAGTGCAGTCAGATTTTTATGGCCTCACAGAATGGAGAAATTTTTTTCTCCATATTCTCTTCATCCAAAAGAATTGGATCACACTATGCTCACATTCTGAGGAAGAGACGGAGTAGATTTCAAGGATGTGTCACTTATTAAGCTGTGTACTTTTGTTTCTATACAACGCATGTTTAATTACCAGCAGCTTATCTTAACAGTGCTCTAAATGCTAAGCCCTGTATAAACCCGCCCATACCAATGAATAACAGCCTTCTGTGTATCTGTGTAATATACTGTAATGTAGGGCAAGAGAACCCGATTCTAACAATGTATCACTAAGGCTAGCTTCACACTAGCGTTCCTCAGAGCTGCGGAGGCCTGCGGACGTCCTCTGTGAAGCTCCGCCCACTGCCGCACCTCCTCCGGTCAGCTTTTCCTACGCCTGCATGCGGCCTGCATACCTATATTTAACATTAGGTACGCAGGCCGTGCAGATATATGCGGATGCCGCCACATGCGTCGTTTTGACGATTTTCACGATGTGAGGAAAAAAATTCCAAAACGGTGCGTTCGACGCGGGTCGCCGCATCGTCAAAACGATGCATGTGGCGGCACCTAATGATAAAGATAGGTACACAGGCCGCATGCAGACATAGGCGGAGCTGACCGGAGGTGTGACAGTAGGCGGAGCTTCATGGAGGAAGTCCGCAGCCCTCCGCAGCTCAGAGGAACGCCAGTGTGAAGCCAGCCTTACTGGACTGCTTGCTGTAGTTTTAACAGAATTCGTATTATTTGTTTGTAGATGTGTTGGCATATTGCTAAGCTCTGTATAATCCCACTCACACCACGGACTGAAAGCTTCCTGTGTACGGAGAACATTGTCAGCAAAAAGCTAATCAGTGCGGGACGTGGGGTTAAAAAAATTAGCCTGATATGAGATGTGCTCCTGAGACCTCGTCAGTGATAATCTCCTGCTGATGAAACACTGATTGTACTAAAACACACATCCTATTGAGACATCCTTGGAATAAGGCTCACTTGCCCTATATTATATAGCAAAAACATGCTTGCTGACATATTCCATTAAATACCATAGTATTGCAAGTATTGCAGTGTACAGTGTAAATTGCTGTCTCCTTCAAAGCTCTGCAAAATGGAACAAGATGGCACAACGAAGGCAATCAGAAGGCCCCCATTCTATCATTGTCCCGCATTCACATGATTGAGTGGGGGAGCTGAGAAGAGCTGTTACACGGGAACACAGACACACATTCCACTTAAATGCCACTGTGGATGTTCGACAGTGGCGCTTAAATAGTTAACAGCCTTGACTTGAGCACAGTTCTGGCCGCAGTGGAAGGACAAGGAACCTGGCTATTTAATATAGCCAGTATCCACCATTAATCAACCCACACATCATTTTGGTTTATTTATGAAATATAAAAAACATTGACAAGAAAAAACATTAGAAAATTTCACAATTTTCAAACTTTAAATTTTATAAAGTTAGAAGGGTTAAAAGTTAATCAGCAATTGTTCAAACATTTAAAAAAACATTTTTTATTTTTAGTTATCCCATCACATTTGAAGTGACTTTGAGGGGCCTATATGACAAAACATACCCAAAAGTGACACCATTGTAAAAACTGCACACCACAAAGTGCTCAAAAATCACATTCAATAAGTTTATTAACCCTTCAGGAGTTTCACAGGAATGAAAGCAATTTGGAAGGAAAAAAATAACACATTTTTTCCAACAAAAAATATTCACTTATCCCCAAATTTTGCATTTTTACAAGAGTAACAGAACATGGATACAATACATTGTTCATTTTCTCCTGAGTATGCAGATACCCCATATGAGGCGGAAAACTACTGTCTGGACGCACAGTAGGGCTCAGAAGGAAAAGAGCAACACTTGACTTTTGAAGTGCAAAACTGGTTGAAATAGATAGCTGATGCCATGTAATGTTTGCAGAGCACCTGATGGGCCTAAACAGCGGAAACCCCTCACAAGTGACCCCATTTTGGAAACTATACTTCTTAAGGAATTTATTTAGAGGTGTGGTAAGCACCTTGAAAGCACAGGTGCTTCACAGAATTTTATAAGGATATGCGGGGAAAATAAAAAAACAAACAAACAGATTTTTCCCACAAAAATTTAGCTTTTTCCCCACATTTGTCAATTTGTTGTGCAATTTCTCCTGAGTACACAGATACTTGATATGTGGTAGAAAATTAGTGTTTTGGTGCGAGGCAGGTCTTGAAAGGAAAGGAGAGCGATTTGAATTTTGTAGCACCATTTTGGCTGAACTTGACTGCAGATACCATTAGAAGAGCCCCTGACATGCCAACACAGCAGAAACCACCACAAATTACTCCATTTTGGAAACTACACCTCTCAAGGAAATCATCTAGGGGTGTAATGAGTGCTTTTAAGCTTCAGGCGATTCACAGAATTGTTTAACATTGGGCTGATTAAATAGAAAATTACCATTTTTTCCACTAAAATGTTGGTTTGGCCCCAAGTTTTTAATTTTTAAAAAAGGGGTAATAGGAGAAAATGAACGGTACAATTGGTTACACAATTTCTCCTAAGTACACCAATACCTCATATGTAGTCAAAAACTACTTTTCAAAGTGTAAAGCTCAAAAAAGAAGGAGCGCCATATTACAGTGCAGATTTTACTGCTATGGTTTAAGGAAGCTATGTCACATTGGCAGAGCACCTGAAGTACCAAAACAGCAGAACGCCCCAAAAGTGACCCCATTTTACAAACTACACTTCTCAATTCAGTCATCTAGGGGTGCAGTGACCATACTGACTCCACAGGTGGGACACAGAATTTTATACCATTGGGTGGTGAAGAAAAAATAATTACATTTTTACCACAAAAATGTAGTTTTAGCCCCAGATTTTACATTTTCCCAAGGGAAAAAGGGTAGAAATTGCACCAGAATGTTTCACACAATTTCTGCTGAAAGTTGCAATACCCCATATGTGGCTGTACAGTATTGCTTAGCCACATGGCAAGACTTCGGAGAGAAGCAGCGCTATTTGACTCTTGGGAGAAAAAAAATGACTGTAAAAGAAATGGTGGACTCCTAGTACAGAGCCCCTTAGAGTCAGAAGAACAGGATCCCCTACTCTGGGATTTTATCTACAGATGTTCTGACAATATTGACTCCATGGGTGTTTTCCAGAAAATCACATTAAAAACTTTTAGCAAAAACACATCATGAAAAACAGTCTTACCAAGTCTGATCAAATGACCAAATGCACTAGCAGGATGCAGCAGGCTCCCATAGATAAAGGCTGGAGAAGCACAGGTGCTTACCACTGATAAAAGCAGCCACCCTATCACAAAAACAGTGATGATGAAGGTGTTAACTGCTTAGTGGGAAAAAAGCACACAAATGTAAGTTGCTTAGGACATGAATGTCATGCACAGTGTCTGGATAACAGCCTATTTTAAACGCCTATGATGGAAGGCGGGCTGGTCAGCACTGAATGTGCACAACACAATAAACCAAGCCATCAAAAAGGAGCCTGGGTGCACCCTGCAAAAAATGATAAAAAGTGCAAAAAATGATGCATATGATAAATGCATCAAATGAGGTATTAGTTACTATTTTGGCCAAAAACTTACATTTGTGTGCTTTTTTCCCACTAAGCAGTTAACACCTTCATCATCACTGTTTTTGTGATAGGGTGGCTGCTTTTATCAGTGGTAAGCACCTGTGCTTCTCCAGCCTTTATCTATGGGAGCCTGCTGCATCCTGCTAGTGCATTTGGTCATTTGATCAGACTTGGTAAGACTGTTTTTCATGATGTGTTTTTGCTAAAAAGTTTTTAATGTGATTTTTTGAATTTATGTCTAGTTAGTGACTCGCAATAAAATGGGGACCCTTGACGTTGGGTTGCGAGCTTATCTGCTTTGGCCAAAATAGTAACTAATACCTCATTTGATGCATTTATCATATGCATAATTTTTTGCACTTTTTATCATTTTTTGCAGGGTGCACCCAGGCTCCTTTTTGATGGCTTGGTTTATTGTGTTGTGCACATTCAGTGCTGACCAGCCCGCCTTCCATCATAGGCCTTTAAAATAGGCTGTTATCCAGACACTGTGCATGACATTCATGTCCTAAGCAACCTACATTTGTGTGCTTTTTTCCCACTAAGCAGTTAACACCTTCATCATCACTGTTTTTGTGATAGGGTGGCTGCTTTTATCAGTGGTAAGCACCTGTGCTTCTCCAGCCTTTATCTATGGGAGCCTGCTGCATCCTGCTAGTGCATTTGGTCATTTGATCAGACTTGGTAAGACTGTTTTTCATGATGTGTTTTTGCTAAAAAGTTTTTAATGTGATTTTTTGAATTTATGTCTAGTTAGTGACTCGCAATACAATGGGGACCCTTGATGTTGGGTTGCGAGCTTATCTGCTTTGGCCAAAATAGTAACTAATACCTCATTTGATGCATTTATCATATGTATCATTTTTTGAATTTTTTATCATTTTTTGCAGGGTGCACCCAGGCTCCTTTTTGATGGCTTGGTTTATTGTGTTGTGCACATTCAGTGCTGACCAGCCCGCCTTCCATCATAGGCGTTTAAAATAGGCTGTTATCCAGACACTGTGCATGACATTCATGTCCTAAGCAACTTACATTTGTGTGCTTTTTTCCCACTAAGCAGTTAACACCTTCATCATCACTGTTTTTGTGATACGGTGGCTGCTTTTATCAGTGGTAAGCACCTGTGCTTCTCCAGCCTTAATCTATGGGAGCCTGCTGCATCCTGCTAGTGCATTTGGTCATTTGATCAGACTTGGTAAGACTGTTTTTCATGTGTTTCATGATGTGTTTTCCAGAAACAAGCGCAATGGATGTTATTGAGTGAAAATTGCAAACTGCCATTGTAGTGCCCAGCACGTTGTAATCCCCATACATTGTGCCTAGATTGTGATTCTGGGGTCATGCACACTGTAAATTAAGCGAGATCTCTTTGCTACAGAAATGCCAAATATGTGAACACTAAATGTGGTTTAGGCACACTGTGGGGCTCAGAAGGGCATCGTGAAATTGGATTCAGGAGCGCAGAATTCGTCCTATATTTCCATTGACTGACAGACCAGTGTGGGCACTTGCTTTATTTGTAGATTATGTTGATGCTTTTATTGGGAACATTTTGGATAACATTTATCCTGTGCTCTACGCTGAGCACTTAATTATTACTTACGTCTGGCCTCTGTTCAGCGGTGTCCTTTTCAGAGATGCACAAAACTGTGGCTAACCGTGCTTTTGAGTACATCTACAAAGACTCTTAAAAAGACGGCTACCGCTGGATAACAGGCCAGACTGCATCCAGAGTGCCTCTATCTGCCTCATTATAGGGAATCTTCCACCGGAGGTTTCGCCTAAATCACATATTTCAGAGATTTAAATGGAAACACCGGTGTAAGCGCTCAGTGCAGAATAAATGTGCGCCGAGCCTTACTGCGATCTTTGGGAAGAATGAACAAATCAACAGCTCTTTCACACATCCTGATAATTCTGATACCGGAAAAAACAGTACCGGAGATATCAGTGTCTGTGTGTGTAATACTTGTGGCATACGTGTGACAACAGTGTGCCGCATATCAGAACTACACCTACCGGCGCTTGGGAAGCGGCAGTATTGTTCATGTTGTTCTTCGGACCAGGATGCTGAAGACAACTCCTCATTCTCCCCTGCACGTGCTGCGTTGTATTTTTATAGTTGCCTCTCCACTACTAAGGCCTCTTTCACACATCCGTTTTTTCATTTCAGTCACAATCCGTCGTTTTGTGAAAAAAACGGATCCTGCAATTGTTGCTGCAGGATCCGTTTTTTTCTCATAGACTTGTATTAGCGACGGATTGTGATGGATGGCCATAGGTTTCATCCGTCTTTTTACGGATCCGTCGAAAAATCTTTGTCCGTCGGCTGGATACAACGGACTCAGGAATGTTTTTTGTGTACGTCGAAAAGACGTACAACGACGGATCCAGCGCCATCCGTCGTCGGCTATAATGTTAGCCTATGGGCGCAGGATCCGTCACAAGACTGATTCCAGCGACAAAAATCTCTTTCTCTCTCTAGAAGCGTATGTGTACAGGTTCAAAAGTTTACCTCTTCACCATGACAGATCCGTCAAAATAACTGATCCGTCGCATCAGTTTTTTACAATCTGCACTGGATCCGTTTTTTTTCAACTTTGACGGATTGTGACTGATTGTAAAAAAACGGATGTGTGAAAGAGGCCTAATCCGTGAACTTGACGTGACCGGACAATACAAAGGCGACATCAACCCCACAAATATGAACCCCGCTTACCACCGCCACAGGGCAAGTGGGAAGAGCCGGGCAAAAAGCCAGAAATGACGTATTTAATAGATGCACCTTTTCTGGGCAGCTGCTATTTTTAGGCTGGGGGCGCCAATATTCATGGTCTCTTACCAGATTAAGAATACCAACCCCCAGCTGTCTGCTTTAGCAAGGCTGGTTGTCAAAATGGAGGGAAACCCATACCGTTTTTTTTAAGATATATTTAAATAATTTTAAAAAGCAGTATGGATACACCTCTATCCTTGATAACCAGCTTTGCTAAAGCTGACAGCTGAGGGCTGCAGCCCATAGCTGTCAGTTTTGACTGGCTGGTTATCAAAAATACAGGGGAACCCATGCAGTTTTTATTTATTTATAGAGCAGGCGGCGGCTGCTGAATACTCCCAAGAGCCACCGCCTGCTCTCGCTGTTATCAGTTGAATCCAACACTCAACATTCTCCCCTGCTAGCGCTGATCGCAGCAAGAGCAGGGGAGAATGATTAGAGCTGTCTTCAGCACCCGGTGCTGGGGAACAGCGCGAACAGTATAACTGCTTCCCAGGAGCCGACACGTGTCACACTGATGATACACAAATGTCAATCGCGTGCGGGACATTTTGTGGCCTGTTCAGCTGTTAACAAAAAGGACATGTCAGCGTGTTTTTCCCATGGACAAATAGTCTGGAAACACACTGACATGTGCACAGACCCATTCACTCGAAAGGGTCTACATGTGTAAGTGTTTCTGGTACGTGTGAAAACTCACCACACATACTGGACCCACTGACGTGTGAAAGAGCCCTTATACTGTGCTCGCTATTAAAGAAGATGAATATTCACTGCTATCCATGCCCACTGGAGTGGAGAGCAGTGAATACTCATTCTCTTTAATAGCGGGCACACGTGATTGCCCAGCCACTGCAGGAAGTCGGCGGCTACGGCTAACACTGTGGCCGCTATTAAAGAATTTGAATATTCATTGCTCCACATGCCCATAAACCTGGGGAGCAGTGAAAATTCCAGCAGGTGATCTTGGCTGGTAAGCAGCGCATTACGTCACCGCCGGCATCAGAACAGAATGCTACGAGGAACCGTAGGGAAGGTAAGTAGAATGGTTTATATTTTTATGCGTGCAGCGTGATGGGGCCATGTACACCAGGATGGTGATGAGGGGCCCATGTATGTATGCCAGGATGATGATGAGAGGGCCATGTATATCAGGATGGGAATGTGGGGGCCATGTCAGCATCAGATCCCCCCCTCATAGCAGTGCATCATGAACACATTTTTTGCTTCAATTTTCTTTCTATTTTCCTCCTCTAAAAGCTAGGTGCATCTTATGGTAAGGTGCGTCTTATAGTCTGAAAAATATGGTAGTTTATGTTTGGCTACTAACACAAAAAAAAAAAATCGTTTTTTTTTTTACAAACAATGTTCTTATTACCATATTTTGAGAGCTACAATTTTTCTATACTTCTGCTGAGACATGAGAGGACTTCTTATTTGCGGGATGAGTTGAAAGATTTTATTGGTACCCTTTTCGGGCACATAACATTTTCATTTTCTATTCTATTCGGGAATTGATTTTTGCTTGTTTTTATGCCAGTGTTGTGAAACCGATATGGCAGCTTTATTCTTTGGTCTAAGATAAACATGGCACTCAGAGAATCAAAATAATATCGAGTCAATAGGATTGTTTCTGATTCCATGATTAGGGAGAGCAGAATTCAGGAGATGGAGACGAAGTTCCTTCACAGGGGATATCCCCCATCAATACTTAATAAGGCAAAACAACATAGACCTACTGGGTCAGGACGTTCCAATAATAAAAGGGTTCCTTTTGTAACTACCTACCACCCCTTTTCTAATCTCATTTCTGCCTCTATTAGAAGACATTGGAATATTCTTTCCACTAGTTATCCAAATATTCCTGAATTCCAGGTCCCATTTTTAAACTGCTTTCGGCGTCCCAAGAATTTACGGGACAAACTTGTTAAGGCAGATGTGGGGTCAAGCCAGACTGTACCTAGACAAACGTTTCTACGTACTCAGAGACAGGGGACTTTCCCCTGCCTCCATTGTTTACAATGTAATAACATACAGAAAGGCCATATGGCGTATCATCCATTAACAGGCCAGGGCTTCCCCATTAAAGGATTCTTTACCTGTGATTCCGCCTACGTCGTATATTTGATTAAGTGTCCATGCGGTTTAGCCTATGTGGGAGAGACCACACAACCTATCCGTGACAGAATCTCCCAGCATAAATCGAATATACGTTGCCAGAAAACACATCTCCCACTCCCCTATCACTTTAAGGAATCTAACCATACCATTGCCCAACTTAGGTTCCAGGTCCTGGAGCATGTGGGAGCCAGCAGGAGAGGCCTTAATATGGTCAACATACTCAAAAAGCGTGAAGCGTTTTGGATTTTCACGTTTCAAACGTTGGAACCCAAAGGCTTAAATCGAGATTATGATGTTTCAGCTTTTCTCTAAATTCCCTTATGTAATTTAGTATACATTTTACGTATAGTTATAGGTTACTATATATTTATACGGTCTATATGTAATCTCATGTTAATATGCATTTATACTAATTCTGTGTATCCTTCTATTCCTTAGAATCGCTGATCCCACAATATATTCACGTCTCTTATTTTCTCACCACCATGGTATTGTATAGTCTCACTACCCCCCTTTTTTTTGTGCAGTATTCTCTCTTGTCCCTTTACTCATTTTTGACCTTCTCCCTTCTTTCCAATTTTCCTCCTTTTTTCTTTTATGTCCCATAGTGACCCTTTGTTCCTCCATTTTCTGCCTCCCTTTTGTTTGTACCCCTGCCTTGTCCACTGGTACATGCCCTGCTAGCTCTTCTGCGTTGTACATGATCGCGTCACTATGACGAGCAGTCACGTGACCTCCCTCCCCTTCAGCTGTGCTCTCCTTGCACTAAGTTCATTGCGCATGCGCCCCACTCGACCGCGTCATCATGACGCTGCGTCAGGGGGCTTTTTAAACCCGGAAGTGCGGCACCATTAGCGTCCTGCACCCTGCCTTGGTCCACGTTCTTCGCCTCTGGCTTACATAAGGTATCTGTTACCCTGGCGCTTCTCTTTAGTCTTTATTTTTGATTTTTTATTTTCTATTTTTGCTTCCCTTTCTTTATATGACATCGCTTGTGTAAACCCTGTTCTTTTTTCAGCGTTCCCCCATTGCTACACTGTTAGCCCATAACGCTGCTCTCCTCATATCAGGGAGGCCTATTCCTAGGTAATTTACCTTCCATTATAGTTTTTTCATTTTTTCATTTATACATTCTCGTTGTTTTCATTTTGTACATACCCCTTGGTTTTTTTTCTCTTCTTTTAGTTCTTTCAGCAAGGTCCATGTCTGTGGTAGCAGTCTCATGCACCTTATTACAGGTAACTTTTTTTCACTGCATTTTTTTCACTGCACTTTTCTCATGCCACACTTCAGGTATCAGTATTTTCTCCTTCTTCCGTTTGCAATTTCTTTTTGCAATTCTTTTATTGCCTACCTTACTAGTCATATTTATTTATGATTTTTAATATTTTTCTCTTTAGCGCATTTCTCAACTATAGTTAGTTTCCAGCGCTTGAACATATATACCTTTGGCCACATTTCAGGTATTGTTGCACATCCTTCCTTTTCTTTTTCTTCCTGTTTTACTTTTTATAAAAAAAATTTTTTTTTTTTTTTTACTCAATTTGTCCTCCTTTTCTTGTCTTCATTTTTTCTTATGTTTGCAGCGGCATATTCTTTGTGGTTCCCTCCTATACATCCACCAGAGGTAGCCCCTTTGTTTGTTTTTTTCTTTTTTTCCCTTTTTTTTCCTTTTTCGTTCCCCCTTTCTTTTCCTTTTTTTCCTCTTTGCCTTATACTTGTTGTATATATTTTTCTTTATATTTCTATTGTTTGTGTTCCGTTTTCTTTTAGGGTCACTGCTTGGGCACCTTCAAATTGTATTAAAATTATATTATCTCATTGCAGGGGTTGCTTCCAATATTATATCCATATGGCTGACTATTCCGCTATTTTCACTATTAGGCTATACCTTTGTACCTTCTGGCACTTGGCTCATGTTCACCATAATTCTGTAGTTTGCAGATTTGTCTAAATGTTCACTGAGCACTTCTGGATAACAGTTCGTTTGAAGACTCACATCTCACATCTCTGAATGACATTTACTATTGTATTACGGTTATTATAATATTTTCATGTTGCTTTTTGTTGTTTCTTTTCCTTACAAACGTTGATGTATGATTAATTTTGTGCATTTGTCTTATTTTATACATTTCAGTTCATTTCTGTACATTGTCTGAGGAAGGCTATTGTTTTATGGCCGAAAACGTTCATTGTGTACATCACCTTTTTTAGTTGTGGATACAAATAAAAGGAAAAAGCCACAAGCAATTTATACTTTTTCAATTTTTATTCTTTTCTGAGTGCCAAGTTATTTTCATTTAGCTTTATTCTTTGGGTCAGTACGATTATAGTGATACCATATTTACACAATTGATTTTATTTTTGGTGCTTTTACAGAAGAAAAACAATTTTTAGCCAAAAATTGTTTTTGCATCGCTATATTCTGTGAGCTGTAACTTTTATTTCTCTGCGGACAAAGATGTATGGCAGCTTGTTTTTGGCATGACCAGATCACATTTTCAGCTATATCCATTTTTATTTACATGTAACTTTATGATTGCGTTTTATGTCACTTTTTGTTCAGCAGTATGATGAAAAGCATACTTTTTTTTCTACATTTATTTACTTATTTTACGGTGTTCAATGAAGAGGTTTACTAGTGTGACAGTTTTATAGATCAATTTGTTTTGGATGCAGCGATAACAAATATATGTACTTATTTTTGTTTATTTTTCTTTTCACAAAAATATACGTCCATTTCAAACCTTCAAACTGCTACACTCAGAAACCCCTCTAATCTTATTAATATTCCCTGCATGCCTTCTGTCTCTTTCAATTGTGCCCTTTGGAATTCTCGCTCAGTGTGTAATAAACTCCCCTTCATCCATGACTTCTTCCTTTCAAATTCTCTTAACCTTCTGGCTCTTAATGAAACCTGGATCCAGCAGTCAGACACCACAGCTGCTGCTGCTCTCTCATATGGTGGACTACACTTTTCTCATACCCCAAGATCGAACAACAGAGCAGTTGAAGCCTTTGTCTGCTCCTATCCGCCAAATGTACTTATCAGGTTATCCCTCAAGTACCCTCACTTGTCTTCTTTTGAGGTCCATGCTGTCAGACTCTACATCCCCTTCTCCATGCGAGTGGAGGCGGTGTATCGTCCTCCCGGCACTTGTCATCAGTTCCTGGATCAATTTGCCACCTGGCTTTCACATTTTCTTTCCAGTGACATCCCCACCCTCATCATGGGTGATTTCAACATCCCCACTGCTCTTCCCATCTCCTCATCTGCGTCTCGCCTTTTATCTCTAACCTCCTCTTTCGGCCTCTTGCAGCATACTAACTCCCCCATGCATGAAGACGGGAACTCCCTCGACTTGGTCTTCTCCCGGCTTTGCTCAGTGGATGATTTCACAAACTCCCCTCTCCGCTCTCTGACCACAACCTTCTTTCATTCTCTATCAAGAACTGCCATCCCGCTCAGGTCACCCCGACTTTCCACACATATAGAAACATACAGGCCATTAACACCCAGAAACTTATGAAGAACTTGCAGTCATCATTGGCCCCTTTCTCCTCCCTCCCATGTCCTGATTCTGCACTGAAGCATTACAATGAAACCCTGCAAAGTGCCCTGGATGAAACTGCACCCCCAA
Source organism: Oophaga sylvatica (assembly GCA_033576555.1). Taxonomy (NCBI): domain Eukaryota; kingdom Metazoa; phylum Chordata; class Amphibia; order Anura; family Dendrobatidae; genus Oophaga; species Oophaga sylvatica. The sequence goes on from JARQOD010000002.1 coordinate 391,197,902, forward strand.
TACATAGAACAATACGACACAGACGGCGACAACCCTGGCACACGCTACAAACACGTTTCCTGCAGCGGTGCTCCAGGTGCACCGAACGTTTGTGGAGAAAATCTAATCTACCCGAAGATTTCATCCATTACAAGTTCATGCTTAAAACATACAACTCTGCCCTTCACCTCTCCAAACAAACCTATTTCAACACCCTCATCACCTCACTATCCAATAACCCTAAACGTCTCTGACACTTTTCATTCCCTACTCAACCCAAAAAGTGCAGGCCCCAACCACGGATCTCCACGTTGACAATCTGGCCAATTATTTCAAAGAAAAAATTGACCACATCCGACAGGAAATTATCTCCCAATCCCCTCATACCATGCACTGTCCTCCCTCCCCCATGGCATCTAGCTCACTCTCTGATTTTGATCCAGTCACAGATGAAGAAGTAATCAAGCTCCTTGCATCTTCTCGCCCTACCACTTGCATCAGTGACCCTATTCCATCACATCTCCTCCAGTCCAATTCCCCTGCTGTCACCTCTCACCTAACAAAAATATTCAACCTCTCTCTCTCTTCCAGTATCTTTTCCTCCTTATTTAAACACGCCATCATACATCCATTACTTAAAAAACAGTCCCTCAACCAAAACTGTGCCGCTAACTATAGACCTGTCTCTAATCTTCCCTTCATCTCTAAACTCCTGGAATGCCTGGTCCACACCCGTCTTATTCGCTGTCTCTCAGATAACTCTTTTTCTCGACCCTCTTCAATCTGGATTCCGCTCTTTACACTCTACTGAAACTGCCCTCACTAAAGTTCACTCCAGAATCCAGTATAAACTTATTACTCTCACCCACAAAGCACTCCATGGCTCAGCACCACCCTACATCTCCCTTGTCTCAGCCTACCATTCTACCCGTGCCCTCCGTTCTGCTAATGACCTGAGGTTAGCATCCTCAATAATTAGAACCTCTCACTCCCGTCTCCAAGACTTTTCACGTGCTGCGCCAATTCTTTGGAATGCACTACTCAGGTCAATACGATTAATCCCCAATCCCCCCAGTTTTAAGCGTGCCCTAAAAATGCATTTGTTCAGACTGGCCTACCGCCTCAACGCATTAACCTAACTATCCCTGTTGACCCATTCAAAATTTTCTTTTACCATAATCAGGTACCTCGTATCATGTTCTCACCCGCTTTATGCATTTAATAGCACTCGGTGTCTGTACTGTTACATACTTTGGCTGTTAACTGGTTCATGCAGAATTACATGAACACCCGATTCGAACACTATGGCTTGTCCGACCAATGAGAGCAATTGTTACCATTTACCTTTCGTGTCTCCCCTTTTTCCTCATAGATTGTAAGCTTGCGAGCAGGGCCCTCATTCCTCTTGGTATCTACTTTGATCTGTGTTTATTGTTATGCTGTAATGTCTATTGTCTGTACAAGTCCCCTCTATAATGTAAAGCGCTGCGGAATATGTTGGCAATAGAAATTATTATTATATTATGTTGGTATGAAATTTTTCCTTGTTTTGTTTCTTATTTTGTGATTTAAAAAAATATATATAGTTTTACATTTTTTTTCTTTTTACTTTGCCCCTCTATGTGACTTCAACTTATATTAGCATTTTTGCTGGTGACGGATTCCCTTTAAATCATCGGTATGCTATTATAGAACCAAGTGGTCCTCACGGGAACCCACTTTAATCCCTTAATACCCAGCAGTCTTACAGCTAGTGGTTAAATGGCAATGGAAAACAAAAGAAAAAGAGGGCACAGCTGCCTGGTCCCTCTCCCTTGGCTTTCGGAGATGGATACAAGACTGCAAACCATCTTTCTAAGCCTGGTCCAAAGCCGAATAAATTCTCAAAGGGCTTTCTCAAGGTAGGCCCACTGGGCCGAATCAAATGCCTTAGCAGTATCCAGAGGTGACAAGACCCAATCTACAGTCATGGACAAAAGTTTTGAGAATGACACAAATACACGGATTTTGGTAAAGACTTACCTGTAAAATCCTTTTCAGCGAAGGAAGGAAGAGAGACACAGTAATTCATTACTGATGGGTAGGCGGAGCCCCAGATCAGGATGTTACCTCAGATCAAAAGAGTGATGACTGGCTGGCCCCTCCAGCTCGGGCTCCTCCTACTCAGCTCCAGTCGTATCAAAGCTTTTAGGAAAAGAGCCAAGATCACCAGCGGAGCAACATAACCCCTTCTGAAGGAACTTCAGAGAAAAAACACAAGGATACAGGTTATGCATGCAAAGAAAGCCAAAAACCACAGAGTTCCAGGTACTACTCACGGAACCTGACCACTGCGATGAGCTGGCGATGCTGGAACAGAGCCTTAGCGCGCTGACCTCAGCCCAGATAATCGCTATCAGATAAGGGTCGCGCTGCATCTGAAAACATCAACACACTTCTGCCGTGGGAGGGTGCTGTGTCTCTCTTCCTTCCTTCGCTGAAAAGGATTTTACAGGTAAGTCTTTACCAAAATCCGTGTTTCAGCTGCAGATGAAGGAAGAGAGCCACAGTAATTCATTACTGATGGGACGTCCCAAAGCAGTTCAAAAATAAGGGTGGGAAAAAACCAATAAAAGGCAGAAACCCAACAACCTTAACAACAAAGCGCAACCAGCGCTAAACACAAGTTCATCCAGAACTTTAAACTACAGCTGCCTGCAGGACCCTACGTCCGAGGGCTGCATCAGCGGAAGCACTGACGTCCACTTTATAAAATCTTGTAAACGTGTGGACAGAGCGCCAAGTCGCCGCTCGGCAAAGCTGCACTGCCGAAGCACCTTGATGAAAAGCCCACGATGAAGCCACAGCTCTCGTGGAATGGGCACGAATCTTAATCGGGCAAGATTCACCCCGAAGACGGTAAGCTTCCAAAATAGCTGACCGGATCCAACGAGCTATAGAACCCTTGGAAGCTCGTTGACCACGCCGACGACCTGCCGGAACCACAAACAGGGAGTCCGTCTTACGAAAACCTTGAGTAATAGATAGATAAAACTTCAAGGCCCGCACTAAATCCAATGTGTGTAAATCTCGCTCTTTCGTATTCTTCGGATCCGGACAGAGTGAGGGCAACACAATATCCTGGTTAACATGAAATTGTGACACCACTTTAGGCAAAAAATCACCCCGAGTGCGAAGCACTACACGATCCGGAAAAAACTCCAGAAAAGGAGGCGAGCAAGAAAGAGCTGCCAATTCAGAAACTCTCCTCAAGGAAGTGACTGCAACAAGGAAAGCCACCTTCCAAGAAAGTAAAGAAAGGCTAGCAGAAACCATAGGTTCAAAAGGTTTATGCTGAAGAGCCTCCAAAACAAGGTTGAGCCGCCAAGGAGACACAGGTGCCTTCCGCGGCGGAAACTTACGAGAGATACCTCGGAAAAAAGAGATCACGTCTCTATTCGAAGCAATGGTTCTCCGGAATAATAAGGACAGAGCAGAAATCTGACCTTTCAGAGTGCTAACTGCCAAACCCTTGTCTAGCCCATGTTGCAGAAAAGCCAACAGGTTGGGAATGGAAAACTTTCTCGGGTTCCGAGAAGACCCCAAACACCACGAAAAGAAGGTTTCCCAAATTTTGTGGTAAATCCTAGAAGTAGCCGGACATCTTGCAGCACGAAGGGTAGCAATGACCTCGGCTGAAAAACCTCTACGGGTCAAGATCTCGGTCTCAAGAGCCACGCCGTCAAACGCAGGGACATCAAGTCCGGATGACAAATGGGCCCCTGAGTCAACAAGTCCTGTTGAAGAGGGAGTGGAAACGGAGGTGCCGCCAACAGCGACATTATTGTCGAGAACCACACCCTTCTTGGCCAGTCTGGAGCTATCAGAATAGCTGGAATTCTCTCTAGTCTGATCCGACGCAGCACTAGAGGAAGTAAGGATATCGGCGGGAATACATAGATCAGCTTGAACTGATCCCACTGAGCCACTAGAGCATCCACCGCCACCGCCTTCGGGTCCTTGTACCTGGACATGAATGTCGGTAACTTGGCATTGGACCTGGAAGCCATCAAATCCACTTGGGGGGTTCCCCAGCGAGAGCACAGTAGTGCAAAGACTTCCGGGTGGAGGCTCCATTCCCCGGGATCCATCCTTCTGCGACTGAGAAAGTCCGCTGTAATATTCTGGACCCCTGGAATGTGAATCGCCGAAATGGCTGGTACATTGGCCTCTGCCCAAATCAGAATTCGGGACACCTCTACCATGAGTCTGGAACTCCTTGTCCCACCTTGGTGATTGATATACGCGACAGCCGTCGCATTGTCTGTCTGCACACGGACTGGCAGACCGCTCAAAGGGACCGTCCAATGTTGGAGGCAAAGAAAAATCGCCCTCAATTCCAGGATGTTGATCGGAAGCACAGACTCTTCCGGTGACCATACCCCCTGAATCCAGAGATTGGTCCAAACACCCCCCCAGCCCGTCAGGCTGGCATCGGTGGTTATGACTGACCACTTCAGAGGGAGGAAAGACTTCCCCAGGGAGAATGCCCCTGGACGTAACCACCATTCTAGAGAATCCCGCACCGCGCGAGAAATGGTGACACTGCAATCCAGCGATTGCGACTGGTTCCATCGACTCAAGATGAACCTTTGAAGAGTCCTGGAGTGGAACTGGGCAAAAGGAATTGCCTCCATGGACGCCACCATCAGTCCCAGAAGACGCATACACTTCCGTAGGGACATTGCCGTTGAGGCTGTCATAATCTGTACATGTCGAAGAAGACATGACTGTTTGTCTGGTGGTAAGGAAACTACCGACCGAAACGTGTCGAGATGCATTCCCAAAAAGAGAATTGTCCTTGATGGTTCCAGGGACGACTTCTCCCAATTGACCAGCCAACCGAAGTCTTTCAGAAACTGAAGAGACAAATCCCGAGCCGTCAATGCCTCCTCCTCCGAGGAAGACACGATCAAAAGATCGTCCAGATAAGGGAGAATCGTAATCCCCTGTCTTCGAAGGAGTGCCATGAGGGGCGCCAGAACTTTTGTAAAGACCCTTGGCGCTGAGGCTAAGCCGAACGGCAGAGCCACGAACTGGTAATGATTCTGACCTATGGCAAATCGAAGAAAGCGCTGATGAGCCTTTCCGATGGGAATATGCAAATAGGCGTCGCGAATGTCGATTGACACCAGAAAATCGTTCTGTGACAGAGCTGCCACAACGGAACGAAGCGACTCCATGCGAAATTTCCGGGTATGGACATGCCGGTTTAATCGCTTGAGATCCAGAATCGGGCGAAATTTGTTCTCCTTTTTGGGAACTATAAAAAGGTTGGAATAAAAACCTTTTCCTCGGTCCTCTGACGGAACCGGTATCACTACACCCTTTTGTAGTAGCGATTCGACCTCTCGCTGTAGAGCGACAACAAGCTCGGGTTCCGACGGAACGCGAGATTGACAAAAAACATTTGGGGGTTGAGAAGCAAACTCTATGAAATAGCCTGCCGACACTATCCGCGTTACCCAGGAATCTGGAACGCGAGCCATCCAAGTCTCCTTGAAAAGAAGCAGGCGACCCCCCACTCGAGAATCCTCGAGTGGACCCCTGGCGTCAATCCGACTTTGCGGGTTTCTTGTCAAGTTCCCGCTTGTTCTGGCGGAAACTCTGCTTCCAGGGAGTACGAGTTTTCTGAGAGGATTTCTTTCCTGAGAAAGAAGGACGACCCGATCCCCACGAGGAGTGACTAGATCGTCCTCGGCCCCGAAAGGACCGCCGACCACTATAAACACCAGGCTTACTGGACACCGAGGCCATGGCCCTTCGCTGTGGTAATGCTGATTCCTTTGCCTTAGCCTTGGAAATCAGCTCTGTGAGGTCGGATCCAAAAAGATGGCCACCCTTGTAAGGTAAGGCCAACAACCCTTGTTTGGAAACTGCGTCCCCGGCCCACTGTCTGAGCCATAAAGCTCTTCTGACTGTGACCGCTGAAGCTTGCGCTTTGGCCAGCAGAGATGCCGTATCCAGACCGGCATCAAAGATATAACAGGCTGCCGTTTCTAACCATTCACAAGTTTCTCGTATCTCAGATAACGGAGATTCATTTTGCAACTCCGTCTTCAGACGTGCCAACCAGCTTAGAGAAGCTCTAGCAGCACACATGGATCCTAGCACTGCTCGAAATCCATGACCCGCAGCCTCATAGCTTGCTTTTTGCCGCCAATTCTGCCTTTCTATCCAAAGGCTCCTGTAAGCTCGCTTTTCCCTTAATAGGGAGTAGTGAGGATTTACTAAGCTGAGATAAGGACACATCCACTTCAGGAGCAGAAGTCCAATTAGCCTTTAACTCCGTAGAGCAAGGATAAAGTGTATCAAAGAAATGCGTTCCATGAAAACGCTTATCTGGACATAGACGTTCCTCCTCTATTACACCATTAAGCTCATCCAGAGCTGGCAATGTTGTGCGCGAAGCACGGGACTCCTGGAACATGCGTGCTGTTTTACCAGGACGACTAGTTACCTCCTCCGGTAACTGTAATATCTCTCTCATGGCTTCAATTAATGCCTCCGTACGCTTCGCCATAGAGGAACGCTCCTGCGGCTCGTCCGCATCTGAATCGGATATTTCTCCATCCGAATATAAAGGGGAACTCTGCCCAATATCAGATACATCTGACTCGCTCCGTGTAGAGGCCGGTAACGGCCTGCGTCGCTTCCTCTGAGAGGAATTAGCAGACACATATTGACCTAAAAGGTCAGATAAGTTATTAATCGATCGAGCGATATCATCCAATTTTCCACCGCTGTCGACCGCAGCGCTAGACGCTGTGGAGGTCTGCGTATCTGATTGCCGCAATGGCACTGGGACGTGATCCGCGGCATCTGAACTCTGTTCAGACATGTCTCATCTGAATGAGCAGGTCAAAGCGGTAATACCAGCAAAAAACTATGCGGTTTTTTTTTTTTTTTTTTTTTCAAACGCTGAAGGGTTAACGCTCCACCAAGCAGAGTTACCCCAGCGGTATTCAGTCAGCAAATTTAGCAGGTAGAAATAACCCTCAAAGGGGTTAATATTGCAAACTCACCAAAAATATATATATATTTGTGAGCCCCAGCCAATTTTTATGTCTCTGATGAGACTGCAGCTGCAGGATAGCGATCGCTGCGCTGCGGAGTGAGGAATCCACACTCACCCAGCTGGCCGTGGTGTCTATATGAGGAGGGGAGCGGTCCGAGGAGCCCAGGAGCCTGAGTAATGGCCGCCACAGTGAGGGGGTCGCAGGAGAAAAGCCAGAGCGCGCGTCTTCCTGCTCAAAAGACCGGGATAGATAGGCCACGCCCCCTGCTAGCTCAAATAATGAGCGCGAAATCTCCCCGCTCCTGCTCCCTCTCTGTCCTGCAGCTATCTGCCTGCGGACAAAAAATCACCACATCTTCATGTAGAAGCGCTGTCACAGCAGCGCTGAAGCATACTGACTTTACATGTAGTAGCGCTGTCACAGTAGCGCTGAAGCATACTGACATTACATGTAGTAGCGCTGTCACAGTAGCGCTGAAGCATACTGATATTACATGTAGTAGCGCTGTCACAGCAGCGCTGAAGCTTACTGACATTTACATGTAGTAGCGCTGTCACAGCAGCGCTGAAGCTTACTGACATTACATGTATTAGCGCTGTCACAGCAGCGCTGAAGCTTACTGACATTTACATGTAGTAGCGCTGTCACAGCAGCGCTGAAGCATACTGACATAGTAACGCTGACATTAATAATAGCGCTGCTCATTCAGACGCTAAAGCACTCACACATAATTATTATTAAAATTTGTGTGGAGTACTCACCAGCCAAGGCGCCACAGGGACCCTCAGGGGTTTCTGGCGCAGTGCCCATGCTTCCCCCCAGGGCGAAGAACGCAGTGACCGCACGTGTGGTTTGCGTTCCCGCCAGAGAAGCTCTCCTCATCCCCAGGGCCGGCAAGGATTCTGCAGGGACTTTGAGTGAATACAGATCCGCCAAGGGAGAGGTTGGGGTACAGCAGCGCTGATACCCCTGAGACCTCTAGACCAACTAGTGATCCAAGTCTCCTGTCCGAATATTAAAATAATAAAATTTTCTGAGGAGCTGCATTAGCAGCGACCATCCTCTGGACCTCAAATCTTAGACTGGAGCTGAGTAGGAGGAGCCCGAGCTGGAGGGGCCAGCCAGTCATCACTCTTTTGATCTGAGGTAACATCCTGATCTGGGGCTCCGCCTACCCATCAGTAATGAATTACTGTGGCTCTCTTCCTTCATCTGCAGCTGAAATTAATTTTTACAAAGTCTACTGCTTCACTTTTTCTAATGGCAATTTGCATATACTCCAGAATGTTTTAAAGAGTGATCAGCTTAACAGCAATTACTTGCAAAGTCAATATTTGGCTAGAAAATGAACTTTATCCCCAAAACACATTTCAACATCATTGCAGCCCTGCCTTAAAAGGACCAGCTAACCTCTTTTCAGTGATTGCTCCATTAACACAGGTGTGGGTGTTGATGAGAACATGGCTGGAGATCAATCTGTCATGATTAAGTAAGAATGACACCACTGGACACATTAAAAGGAGGCTAGTGCTTGGCATCATTGTTTCTCTTCTGTTAACCATGGTTATCTCTAAAGAAACACGTGCAGTCATCATGGCAATGCACAAAAATGGCCTAACAGGGAAGAGTATCGCAGCTAGAAAGATTGCACCTCAGTCAACAATCTATCGCATCATCAAGAACTTCAAGGAGAGAGGTTCCATTGTTGCCAAAAAGGCTCCAGGGCACCCAAGAAAGACCAGCAAGCACCAGGACCGTAAAAGTGTTTCAGCTGCGGGATCGGGCTACCAGCAGTGCAGAGCTTGCTCAGGAATGGCAGCAGGCAGGTGTGAGTGCATCTGCACGCACTGTGAGGCGGAGACTCTTGGAGCAAGGCCTGGTCCCAAGGAGGGCAGCAAAGAAGCCACTTCTCTCCAGAAAAAACATCATGGACAGACTGATATTCTGCAAAAGGTACAGGCAGTGGACTGCTGAGGACTGGGGTAAAGTTATTTTCTCTGATGAATCCCCTTTTCGATTGTTTGGGACATCAGGAAAACGCCTCATTCAGAGAAGACAAGGTGAGCGCTACCACCAGTCTTGTCTCATGCCAACTGTTAAGCATCCTGAAACCATTCATGTGTGGGGTTGCTTCTCAGCCAAGGGAATCGGCTCTCTCAGTCTTGCCTAAAAACACAGCCATGAATAAAGAATGGTACCAGAATGTCCTCCAAGAGCAACTTCTCCCAACCCTCCAAGAGCAGTTTGGCGATCAACAATGCCTTTTCCAGCATGATGGAGCACCTTGCCATAAAGCAAAGGTGATAACTAAATGGCTCAGGGAACAAAACATAGAGATTTTGGGTCCATGGCCTGGAAACTCCCCAGATCTTAATCCCATTGAGAACTTGTGGTCAATCATCAAGAGACGGGTGAACAAACAAAAACCTAAAAATTCTGACAAAATGAAAGCATTGATTGTGCAAGAATGGACTGCTATCAGTCAGGATTTGGTCCAGAAGTTGATTGAGAGCATGCCAGAGAGAATTGCAGAGGTCCTGAAGAAGAAGGGTCAACACTGCAAATATTGACTTGCTGCTTTAACTCATTCTAACTGTCAATATAAGCTTTTGTTACTCATATGTTTGCAATTATTATATTTCTGTCTGTGATAAAAACATCTGTCAAACACACATAAAAACCAGAGAGCAGCAGATCATGTGAAAATATAATATTTGTGTCATTCTCAAAACTTTTGGCCATGACTGTATTTGTCCTTTTCAACCATACTGTGCAATTAACTGCACTCTCCTTATATTATGAGATGTAGACCAACTTGGAATAAATTTGCGCTGGTCTGGGTGAATAAAATTATTTTATATATTCCTTTCGCTAGCATTTTGTCCATACTTTATAATCTAATCCAAAAGGAGGATCTTTTTTTTCTATATTAGGAGATGGTAGATCTATAACATCCACGTCCCCTTCTTTGAAGCAACTAAGGAACAGGAACCGAACTTGGTTGGAAAAAGGAATCCATCAAACGTAACTCGATTCGCAAATTTGGAATGATGTGGAGTCCTTGGTTGGAAATTCCAGATCTTCTCATAAATCTTCTAATTAAAGACACAATATTTACGATGCTATCCCTTAATTGTTAGTCCTCTTTTTTCCTTCTCACATCGACCAACTTTACACTCCGTTATTCTAGAACTGCTCTGACAATGAAAATGGTCTTCTCTGGAAGGTTGAGATATGGGTTTAGGGTGGTTTAGAGAACTGAAGTTGTGATACTTTGTCTATGGTTTATACTATGGAATTATTTTTTCTTTTGTTATTTAAAAAATGAAAAATCTATAATTGGACTTTTTCAATAAAAAATTTGATATTTTTTTTTTAAAAAAAAAGGAACTAAGCTTGCATCGTTGCTGCCAAACATCTAGAATCTGTTTCTAACGGCTTAAATAAACCTCTTAAATGCCGCTGTCACTCACTGATAATGGCATTTAATGCATGACAACCAGGGAGGCGTCTCATTCCACAAGCCCAATGGTCTCCCCATGATGCAATTGGGCAGTGTTGATGGGTTGCTATTGCAGCTAAAGGTCTGCTAAAAACCCCTGTGCCTGCATTACAGTACCGCTATGAAGACTGGCTAGTGGCTGCGTTTATAGGAGATTGTGACTTTCAGTTGATCACAGGTTCAAGTCCCCTTAAAGGGACAGGAAAAATAAAGTAAAAGAAAAAAAGCGTTTTTAGAGACATTGTAAAACAATATATAAAAATTAACCTTTTTTCAAGTAAAGGGCTCATACTCATTTGCGAGAAAAACTGACGAGTGCAATCAGATAAAAAAATTGGATTGCACTGACTAATATTAATCTACGAGTCCCTGCTCTTCTGCAATGTTTTTCTCAGCTCAGACCGGGCTGAGGGAAAAAAAATTTAGCGCATGCTGCGATAATTGTCCTCGTATCTCGGACGAGGCTCGCCAATGCAAGTCATTGGTTGTGATTAATGAAAAAACACGGATTTTGGTAAGAACTTACCTGTAAAATCCTTTTCAGCGAAGGAAGGGAGGGAGACACAGGAATTTATTACTGATGGGTAGGCGGAGCCCCAGATTAGGATGTCACCTCAGATCAAAAGAGTGATGACTGGCTGGCCCCTCCAGCTCGGGCTCCTCGTACTCAGCTCCAGTCGTACCAAGGCTTTTAGGAAAGAACCAAGATCACCAGCGGAGCAACATAACCCCTTCTGAAGGAACTTCAGAGAAAAATCACAAGGATACAGGTTATGCATGCAAAGAAAGCCAAAAACCACAGAGTTCCAGGTACTACTCACGGAACCTGACTACTGCGATGAGCTGGCGATGCTGGAAAAGAGCCTTAGCGCGCTGACCTCAGCCCAGATAATCGCTATCAGATAAGGGTCGCGCTGCATCTGAAAACATCAACACACTTCTGCCTTGGGAGGGTGCTGTGTCTCCCTCCCTTCCTTCGCTGAAAAGGATTTTACAGGTAAGTTCTTACCAAAATCCGTGTTTCAGCTGCAGATGGAAGGGAGGGAGACACAGGAATTCATTACTGATGGGACGTCCCAAAGCAGTTCAAAAATAAGGGTGGGAAAAAAACAACAAAAGGCAGAAACCCAACAACCTTAACAGAAAAAAAATGCGCAAACAGCGCTAAACACAAGTTCATCTAGAACTTTAAACTACAGCTGCCTGCAGGACCCTACGTCCGAGGGTTGCATCAGCGGAAGCACTGACGTCCACTTTATAAAACTTTGTAAACGTGTGGACAGAGTGCCAAGTTGCCGCCCGGCAGAGCTGCACTGCCGAAGCACCTTGATGAAAAGTCCACGATGAAGCCACAGCTCTCGTGGAATGGGCTCGAAACTTAATCGGGCAAAATTCACCCTGAAGACGGTAAGCTTCCAATATAGCTGACCGGATCCAACGAGCTATGGAATCCTTGGAAGCTCGTTGACCACATCGAAGACCAGCTGGAACCACAAATAGGGAGTCCGTCTTACGAAAACCTTGAGTAATAGATAGATAAAACTTCAAGGCCCGCACTAAATCTAATGTGTGCAAAGCTCGCTCTTTCGCATTCTTCAGATCCGGACAGAATGAGGGCAACACAATATCCTGGTTAACATGAAAATGTGACACCACTTTAGGTAAAAAATCACCCCGTGTGCGAAGCACTACACGATCCGGAAAAAACCCCAGAAAAGGAGGCGAACAAGAAAGAGCTGCCAACTCAGAAACTCTCCTCAAAGAGGTGACTGCTACAAGGAAGGCCACCTTCCAAGAAAGCAAAGAAAGGCTAGCAGAACCCATAGGCTCAAAAGGTTTATGCTGAAAAGCTTCCAAAACAAGGTTGAGCCGCCAAGGAGACACGGGTGCCTTCCGCGGCGGAAACTTACGAGCTATACCACGGAAAAAGGAGAGCACGTCCCTATTCGAAGCAATGGTTCTCCGGAACAATAAGGACAGAGCAGAAATCTGACCTTTCAGGGTGCTAACTGCCAAACCCTTGTCTAGCCCATGCTGCAGAAAAGCCAACAGATTGGGAATGGAAAATTTTCTCGGGTTCCGAGAGGACCCCAAACACCACGAAAAGAAGGTTTCCCAAGTTTTGTGGTAAATCCTAGTAGTAGCCGGACTTCTCGCAGCACGAAGAGTAGCAATGACCTCTGCTGAAAAACCTCTACGGGTTAAAATTTTGGTCTCAAGAGCCACGCCGTCAAACGCAGAGACATCAAGTCCGGATGACAAACGGGCCCCTGAGTCAACAAGTCCGGTTGAAGAGGAAGCGGAAAAGGAGGTGCCGCCAACCGCGACATTATTGTCGAGAACCACATCCTCCTTGGCCAATCTGGAGCTATCAAAATAGCTGAAATTCTCTCTAGTCTGATCCGACGCAGTACTAGAGGAAGTAAGGATATCGGCGGGAATACATAGATCAGCTCGAACTGATCCCACTGAGCCACTAGAGCATCCACCGCCACAGCCTTCGGGTCCTTGTACCTGGACATGAACGTCGGTAACTTGGCATTGGACCTGGATGCCATCAAACCACTTGGGGAGTCCCCCAACGGGTGCACAGTAGTGCAAAAAACTTCCGGGTGGAGGCTCCATTCCCCGGGATCCATCTTCCTGCGACTGAGAAAGTCCACTGTAATATTCTGAACCCCTGGAATGTGAATCGCCGAAATGGCTGGTAAACTGCCCTCGGCCCAAATCAGAATTCGGGACACCTCCACCATGAGTCTGGAACTCCTTGTCCCGCCTTGGTGATTGATAAACGCGACAGCCGTCGCATTGTCTGTCTGCACTCGGACCGGCAGACCGCTCAAAAGGACCGTCCAATGCTGGAGGCAAAGGAAAATCGCCCTCAATTCCAGGATGTTGATCGAAAGGACAGACTCTTCCGATGACCATACCCCCTAAATCCAGAGATTGTTCCAAACACCCCCCCCAGCCCGTCAGGCTGGCATTGGTGGTTATGACCGACCACTTCGGAGGGAGGAAAGGCTTTCCCAGGGATAACGCTCCTGGACATAACCACCATTCTCGGGATTCTCGCACCCTGTGAAAGATGGTGACGCTGCAATCCAGCGAACCTTGCGATTGATCCCAACGACTCAGAATGAGCCTATGGAGAGCTCTGGAATGAAATTGGACAAACGGAAAAAAAACCTCATGGACGCCACCGTCAGACCCAGAAGGCGCATACCTTCCGAAGGGACACTGCTGTCGCAGACTTCATAGTCTGTACATGCTGGAGCAGACATGCCTGCTTGTCTGGAGGTAGGGACAACACCGCCCGTACCGTGTCGAAATGCATCCTCAAAAACAGGATTGCCTGCGACGATTCCAGAGACGACTTCTCCTTTGAGGCCACAACCGAAAGGCCGTCCAAATAGGGACGAATCGTAAGTCCCCGTCTTCGAAGAATTGCCATGAGATTTAGGCGTCAGAATCGTTGTAAAAATTCTGGGCGTTAAGGCCAAGCCGAATGGTCGAGCCACAACCTGGTAATGGTTGATTCTATGGCAAAAAACGAAGGAAGCGCTGGTGAGGTCTTCCGACGGGAACATGCCAAAAAGCGTCGTGAATGTCGATTGATCGTTCTGCGACAGGGCTGCCATGACTGAGCGAAGCGACTTCATGCTCGGCTCTGACGGAATGTCAGAAGTCAGTCCGCCTTAGCGGATTTTTTTTTTTTTTTTTTTTGCCAGCTTCTGCCTTAACAGAAGTTCTGTTTCCAGGGTATGCGGAATTTCTGAGAATTCCCCCTCTCTTTTTTTTTTTTTTTTTTTTTTAAAAAGAGAGAGACGACACACACCCCCAGAGGGTTGGTCAGATCATCCCTTGAACCGAAAAGGACTGCCGATAACTATCGGCACTAGTCCTGCCAGACGCAGAAGTCACAGCTCTGCGCTGCGGTAAAGCTGCTTCTTTTGCCTTTGCATCAGCTCCGTGAGGTCAGTCAAATAGCTGACCCTTTCTAAGCTAAAGATAGCAAACCCTGTTGGAAAACTGCGTTCCATCCAAGTCACAGTGCTCTTCTGACTGTAACTGCCGAGGATTGCGCCCTGGATAGCAGTGACGCATTATCCTTCAACTAGAAAAGCCCATCTACCTTGATAGAGGGAAAATTGCCACGCCGTCCTTAGACGGTCCAACCGGCTCAGGGGAACTTAACAAGTACACCTAGATCCTTAATACCGAATCTATGATCCACGGCTACACAGATGGAAATTGTTGCCATCTCCGTTCTTCTGTCCAGCGTGTCCTGCAGACTCGTCTTCCCTTTTACCAGGAAGATTTGCTAAGCTGGAATAAAGGGACATTCACTTCAGGAGAAGGGGTCCAATTAACAAATAACTCCGTAGAAAAAACGGATACAGTTTGTAAGGTCGTCGCGACCCATGCGACCCTTGCAACATCCGGGCCGACTTACCAGGACGACAAGTTACCTCCTCCGGTAACTGTAACATCCACATGGCTTCCACAGAAATTTTAGTACGGCCCCTGAGAGAGGCAGGGTGTCCCAGCCGATCCTCCTTGTCCGAATCGGACTTCTTCGCTAAGCGAGAAGGAAAGCACCGATTTGTGTCGCTTCCTTGAGAGGATCTAGTTGACAGTCCATAACCTAAAAGGTCATCAATAGAAACCAGTGAAGGCCTCCATTTTGACACCACTGGAACCTCTGACCGTGCATGAGTCGAGGTCTGCGTGTCAGATACGCGAGGCTGATCCGTAGCGGATCTGGGAGAGGGTCTCTGACATGCCCTTGCATAGTACATGGCAGGATAAACCTGTCAGTAACCAGAGCAGTACTTAAATAAAAAACAAACGCGGAAGGGTTAAAGCTCTAAAGCGAGAGCTACCCCAGCTGTCTCCCTTTAAGAGTTAACCGCCTAAGAAGGGGTTAAAGTAGCTGACTCCCCACAACCTTGATAATGAAAAAGGGTGTGCGAATCTCAGGCGCCTCTTATAAGGTCGCAGCTGCAGGACAGCTATGCCACACTAAACAGGAAAACGTTCCACAAGATCGCTAAGAAAAATTGCGCTGTTTTTTATAACGCAATGACCGCCAAAGTTGTCAAGGAGATCGCTAATCGCCTATGCGATTGCCCAGATTGGCAGCTACCAGCGACACTAAAAATGACACACAAACGATCGCAATATTATGCGACGCCATCAGGATCGTCAGCGGAAAAGTATAGTGGCAGCATTAATGTCGCAGACTCCCCACAGCCTCTTTATTAATATTAAAAGAGTGTGCGAGCCCCTTATGCGAGAACAGCCGCAGGACAGCTCAATCTGTCACTCAGAAGTGCCCCAGACGGCGCCCGCGCTGTGGAGGTGAAGGGGTTAAGCTTCTGCCCGGCGGGCTAGAAGCGACTCACCAAGCTGGTCACGTATTCTTGCCGGGAGGGGAGGAGAACGATCCGGGGAGCTTTCAGCCTGCAGCGCTTATCAGCAATGGCCGCCGCGCTCTGCCTCCGTGTGCTCCATAGAGGAGCCGGAAATGGAGGCTGCAGTAAAGCGCGCGCTCAGAAGCGGCGCGAAATTCAAAAAATAAAAAGAGCGCGTACTCCCCTCCTTTCCCTCGTCCTGCAGGCATCCTCCTGCGGACATAGAAAAACTAGTCACCGGCATGTATAATGTACAGCGGCAGCCGCAGCAGTCGCTAAAACACTCACACACATTTTACCAAAATGTGGAGTACTCACCAGCCGAAACGCCACAGGGACCCACAGGGGTTTCTGGCGCTATGCCCATGCTTCCCCCCAGGGCGGGAAGCGCAGTGACCCCAGTGTGTGGTTTGCGCCCCCGCCAGGGAAAACTCTCCTCATCCCCTAGGGCCGGCAAGATTCTGCAGGGACCATTATGTAGTTACAGATCCGCCAAGGGAGAGGCTGGTGAAATACACTGATAAACATGTAATAGCGCTGTCACCGCAGCGCTGAAGCATACTGATATACATGTAATAGCGCTGCCATCAGACGCTAAAGCACTCACACATTAATAATAAAATTTTGTGTGGAGTACTCACCAGCTTAGCGCCACAGGACCCCTCAGGATTTGTGGCGCTTGTGCCCATGCTTCCCCCCAGGGCGAGGAACGCAGTGACCGCACGTGTGGTTTGCGTCCCCGCCAGGGAAGCCATCCTCATCCCCCAGGGCCGGCAAGGATTCTGCAGGGACTATTGAGTAAATACAGATCCGCCAAGGGAGAGGTTGGGGTACAGCAGCGCTGGTACCCCTGAGACCTCTAGACCAACTGGTGATCCAAGTCTCCTGTCCGAATATAAAATAATAAAATCTTCTGAGGAGCTGCATTAGCAGCGACCATCCTCTGGGACCTCAAATCTTAGACTGGAGCTGAGTAGGAGGAGCCCGAGCTGGAGGGGCCAGCCAGTCAGCACTCTTTTGATCTGAGGTGACATCCTGATCTGGGGCTCCGCCTACCCATCAGTAATGAATTCCTGTGTCTCCCTCCCTTCCATCTGCAGCTGAAAAAAAGCACGCCACTCGTCATCCGATTTTTACACACAATGCCCTTAAAAACCTAGCATTTCATCTGCCTCGCACAGTAAAATAACAAAGTGACCATACGTGACCATATTATATAAACACACACATACATAGGACAGATAAAGAGTTGTCAGTCACATAATTATCACGGCGCTTGTTTAGCTTACTGTACATGTGTTTTATTACTAAATAATTTTCTGAAAAAATGGCGTGATATCCCCTGAAATTTTATTAACCAGCAGAGGGTAAGAGGACAGCTGGGGGTAAATCTTTATAGCCTGAGAAGGGGGTAATACCCATGGAGCTTCCTAGTCTATTAATATCAGTTCACAGCTGTAAACTTAACCAGTAAAGGCTATGAAAATGGGGGACCCTCTGAAAAAAAATGACGTAGGGTCCCCCTTTAATTAATAGCCAGCAAAGGCTAGGCAGACAGTTGTGGGCTGATATTAAAATGCTGGGAAGGGGCCATGGATATTGGCTCCTTCCTAGACTTAAAACATCAGCTCTCAGCCGCCACAGACAAGGTGCATCCATAAGATATGCCAATTCTGGCGCTTAGCCTCGCTCTTCCCACTTGCCCTGGTGTCAGTAAGTGGGGTGATAGTATTGGGGTTGAAGTCAGCTTTGTATCGGCAGATGACGTGAAGCTCAGGGATTAGTAATGGGGAGACGTCTATAAGATACCCACATATTCAAATTTTCAAAAAAATAACAGCAAAAATAAAGTCCTTTATTTGAAAAAATGACACAGACTCCTTTATTGAATTAAAATTAATCAAGAACATTTATCCCACTTTTACACTCAATCCATTGAAGCTCATGACCCCAGTAAAAATAAAATAAATAAATAATAAAGCAACATCATCCTCACCAGTAATTTAGATGAAAGGAGTAAATTGGCTCTGAACTCCGATGATATTTCGGACAGCACCGAGAGCGTAAAGCTTTCTCACCTTCGCGGTGATGTCAGTGAGGTGAAAGGAGTTCATTGGATATGAACTCCATTTAACTTTATCTCGTCACCACAAGTCGCTAGACAAGCACATGCACCTCAGTGTCTCAGCTGGATGGCAGGCTATATGGTCGCATCATGCAACAATTCAGCCTCCCTTCTAGATGTAACAGAGCTAGACGAGTTGTGGTACAATTGAATTATTATCTTCACATCGGGGACAGGTAAGGATAATGTTGCTTTATTATTATTTTCTTTACAGGGTACATGGGCTTCAATGGATTGAGCATAAAGGCGAGTGTGAAGGATAGAGGGATGTAATGGCTGCTGTAAATTGTCCTGTAAGCTTGTGTAGCTGTAAGAATACACCTGGCTCCGCAGGTGGTCTCGCTGTTCAGCTGCAAAATCAGAATTCGCACCCCCACCAGCAGCTAGAATACAGCTCCTACAGGAAGACCCCCTGTGGATTCAAACCATGCGGTCTGCTTTGTTCAGACAACTAGCATTTCATAAATGGAATATGGGCTTATCGTATGTCCTGTCCTCACATCGGTTATATTTCCAAAATCACAAGAACATGGCGAGCGTCTGTCTGGGTCTCCACCCATTCTAGCACCCAGGGAATGGAGATACCTAGAACAGGTATTTTTTTTGGGGGATTCCCCCATTTTAATAACCAGTAAAAGCCAAGCATACAGCTGTGAGTTAATATTAATAGCCTGGGAAGCTCCATGTTTATTACTCCCTTCACAGGCTATAAACATTTGCCTCCCAGCTGTATGCTTTCCCTATGCTGGATAATAAAATTTCATAGGATCCCACCTGATTTTTTTCAGAAAAAACTTTATTTAGTAATAAAATATATGCACAGTAAGCTATACAAGCAAAGCACTGATTATAATTATATATCTCAATCATATTTAGATCTCTAAGAGAATATTTCCTTGGAAAACAATGTTTAAATGACAATTATTCTATGTAAAAAACTCATTTTAACATCGCATTGCAAACAGATCGCATTCACATGTAAATAGGATGTTATTCAGATGCTAGGTGATAAAAAAAAAAAAATCGCATTGCTCTAGCATGAAATCGCTTGACACTTGTCCCACTTTTCTAGACTAATATAGGTCGTTTTTTTGTATACAGTGATGGGTATGAGCCCTAAATGGAATCTGTCAACAGGATTTTGCCACCTAATTTTAGAGCAGAATAATGTAGAAACAGAGACCTGACTCCAAGGATGTATCACTTAATGTGCAGCTTACTGTGGTTTTTATAAAATCACTTTTATCGGCAGGAGCTTATCACTAGAGGACGAATATACCATGTAGGCCTCCATATTCATGAGCTTTGCATAAACCTGCTCCACCATTGAATGGAAGCTTTCTGCCTATGTACAGTGTAGAGTGGTGTGGGCAGGATTTTACAGAGCTCAGTATTCAGAGAACTGGTAGATCAGCAGCAGATAAAACAGTTAGTTTATCAAAACTACAGCAAGCAGCCCAGTATCTAATTGGTGTGTGTGGAATCAAGGTCTCTTCCGATACATCATGCTTCTCTCACAAGAGGTAGCAAAAATCTGGTGACAGATTCCCTTTTAAAATAAATAGTAAAAGTAAACAGATAGACAGATGTAATATTGCTATGTACGTAAAAGTCAGCTCTACTGAAATCTAATATCGACAAACCAAATCTGTAAACACCGTAGAGACAAAAAAACGATAGAACTGCATGTTTTTTGTTGCCACAACATTGAAAAAGAATGCTTGAAGAAGCTATCAAAACATTGTATCGCCTCCAAAATTGTATCAATAGAAGCCTCAGCTCACCAGGAAAAGGCAATTCCTCACACAGCTCAATTGATGCAAAAATGAAACCATTATGGGTTTCGGAAAATGGCATCACGACAAACTTTATTTTTTTTTTACATATTTCCACATTTCTTCTTTTTTTTTTAAGTGGCAAAAATAAAAGAACCTATACATGTTTGGTATCGCTGCAATTTTACGGACATGGAAAATCATGTGGCCAGGTGACGAGAGCTCAGTTTTGCGCATGCCAGGAGGAGTATGAAACTGATCTCCGCTCCACTCAGAAGCCGCTGGCTACACTACTGGGCAAGCAGAGGCCACTGACAGGAGGCAATGCTGTACAGTGGGCCAGCACCCGTACTGTGTGTGCACTCTCGACTCCTTCATAGTGAGTTTAGGCAGCGTTCGCTCTTGCCAAGTGAGCACTGTCAGTCAGGGAACTGCTCAGTATGCACATTTAGGGGGGAGTAACGGTGCATCAAGCGCTTGGCCGCACCAAAAATGCACCGAGGACCCCTCCTTTTTCATATGGAATATAAAGCGTTTTCAAACTAATTACATCAATGAAATGTATACTGCCAATATGATTTTTATAGGGATAGTGCCTTTTTTTTAGCAGTTTAGTTTGCATTTCGGAAGTGACAAACTCCCTGTAATGGTGCACTTTGTTTAGGAGTTATGTCCCCTTAGTTTATCCTGTCAGTTTGGGACGACAAATCCCTTTAAATTACATTAAAAAAAGCTGCTTACCTAATGGACTGCCACTGACTGAAAACACTGCACTGATTTTAAGCTCCCCTTCAGACGTTTTGGGTTGCTGGGAATATTCCTAAAACAGTAAAAAGGAATTTGCAGTTGTTGATTAATGCTACCATGTACTGTTAGTAAATTGTAAGAGCTACTTGGACAAAGTGTGCGGACATTCCAAAAAGGTGGTAAGCACATATACTACGTTATTTAAGAAGAAAAAGGTGATCATTTAAGGACCTCTATACCTCAGAGTTGTCGGGTTCATCTTTGACTTTGTCTACAAAGCTGGTGGGGGGTGCCAGTGCCCGATCATAATCTTCATCCATTGGCTCCTCCTTTATTCTCACATTTGAAGCATATGAGTTTCCCAAATTTTCACCAATGGGTGACTTGCTACTGTAACTGTAACCAGGTTCCTGAAACAGAGCAAAATAAAAAAGTCAACACAAATCTATAATTATCATATATCCTTTCATATGTCCATGTCATCTTCCTCAGGTGCGACACTGTCTTTGCCACTGCTCACAGCGTCCGTTATTAACTGTAGTGCTGTTGTCGGATCAACAGTGCTGCAGCCAATCGGTGGCCTCAGCCACTTTGCCAGTGTAGACGGAATACCCTGCTCAGAGCCACTGAGCTCTCTGATTGGCTGCTGTGCTGTGGATGGGACATCAGCGCTGCAGAATATAACAGACGTAGGCGGAGCCTAGCTGCACATGAGGAAGGAGCTGAGTCTGTGAGCTCCTCTTCAACCCAGCCAGCTTTAGCATTGTCACAGCGTATTTCTGCCCAAAATGGGGAAATCAGGAAGAGAAAAGGCTAAAGACTCCACTGGCACCCCAAAACCCCCAAGAAAGACGGGGGATTTGGATCATTATCTCCGTAGAAAGCCAGCTTTTGCACCAGTGCTTTCACCTAAGATGGCACCCGGAACCCTCTCTCTGTCTGACGCAGAGGACTCGGATATAGACACTGATGCTTGCTCAGGGCAATCACCCCGCAGGCCGGAGCGTTCCAACCAGGTCACCCGCTCTTTCATCCGCCGGATCATTGCTCCAGTGCTACAGGAGCTAGCCAGCATTAAGGCGGAGGTGTCGCATGTGGGACGCCGTGTGGAGGAGCTGGAGCAGGCCCACACTTCTTATGTGGAATTCGGCGATGGCATCTGTACCACGCTCCAGGACCACTCCAAGCATCTTAATGCGGCCCTCGGTGCTGCCGAGTACCTTGAGAACAGGAATCGCCGCCGCAATGTGCGAATGAAAGGTATCCCTGAGTCCTATGCCCCCGAGGCCCTGCGCTCTGTGGCACGCACTTTATTCTCTGCATTGCTGGGGGAAGAACCTGCTGAAGCTGTGGTTGTGGAGCGAATCCACCGGGCCCTCAGAGCTCGCCCCAGGGACACTGATCCCCCCCAGGGATGTTATTTGTGGTATACTGGACTACAACCATACTGCTGCGCTTCTCACTGCTGCGAGGGAGCAGGGGTCCCTGATGCTAGACGGGTCCCCAGTGGCCTTCTACCAAGACCTGGCCAGTTCTACCCTCCAGAAGCGCCGCTTGTTAAAGCCTCTGCTGACCCACCTGAAGGAACATGACGCCCAGTACAGATGGTTGTTCCCCTTTGGGCTCTTTGTTACACGCCACGACAAGAAAGTTACTATATGTCATCCAGAGGACTTACCTACTTTGTGGAAGGCCTTATCCATCCCTTCACTGCCTGTGCCGTCCTGGCTGCCTGTTCCGGAGTCGTCCATACCACCGATCCAGCCGCGCCCGGACGATTGGCAAGTCACCCGCTCCAAGAACAAGTCGCATCGTCGCTCTCTATCTGCCCGCGATGACCCGGCTGGAGACTGAGCTGTTACCAGACTGGCTTGCTGCTCTTGTTCTTGCCAGGACATGGTAGACCCGGTGTAATGCCTTTGTTTGGAGGTCTCCTGCCCTCCTTCTACCTGAAACCTGAGGTTTACATTTTCCACTTTGCAGCCTCCCTGTTGAATTGTTGACTCACTGTGGTTATATCCAACTTATGATTCTGTTCACTCAGGCTCGTATTGTTGCTAGTGCTGACTGCTTTCCTGTGCTCTCTTCACCCTTGTCCCTCTTCCCCTCCCCATCTTCTCTTCTTTCACCTTTGAAACTCAATGTGATATCTAGGCTTCCTATGTGCTTTGTAGACTGCTGTAGTGTGCTGTTCACATGACCTATTGCACTGCACTGCCCTCTCTGATTTTCAGGATCTACCTGTTGTCATTGTTGATTTTGGACAACAGAGATGGCTTTTGTTCCCCTGTGGTCTGTTTTAAAATTTTTCAACGTTTCATTATGCTGTTATTTTCTGGTACATTGCTCACTGCTGCCATCTGCAGTTCATTTACAGTTACTACTGTTACACTACACAGCACTTTCTTCTCCTCCCTCTATCTTGCCATTCTCTGCATTCCTTTATATTTTCCCTCCCCACTCTCCCCTCTCACTGTTCCCTCTTTCCGGCTACCTTTCCCTTCCTCTCCCTTTTCTCTCCGTTCCCTCTTCCACTCATCCTTGGGGGACCTGACCCTACTTCTCATAATCTCCCCCTCACCTTCCACACTAGGGCACCCTTGCCCTTCTCTACTATATCATAGGATCCTGATACACAGGACACGGTCCGCCTTACGGTCACAATCTTTTTCTCCCCCATCCTCCTTCCCTACCCTCCTGACCCCCGGCCTCTCTCCTCCATTACCCTATTCTTCACCTTCTTGGTCCGGGTAGTCGCCCCACCTGTAGCTATATGTGGGTCTGGTCTGCTATCCTCTCCCTTCTCCCCCCTTCACTCTCTCCCCCTCCCCCCTTTTTCTCTCCTATACGCTGCCCCTTCTGCTTGCACCTGGGAAGGCATCATCTCCTGCTGTTCTTCTCTTGGTCCCTTCCCTTCTTTTTCTTCCTTACCTTTCTTTCCTCACTCTCCTCCCCATTTTTGGGCAAATACATTTCACTATGACCCAGGTTTTCTTGGGTTCCACAGGCTGGCTGGAGGTTATTGCAGGTGGGCTCTTATGCGACCCTTGCATCGCCTCCACTGCCCCCTCCTCCTTCAGGAGGGGTGCAATGTCTCCCGGCTCCCCTTGTGGATCCGCCTAGTTCACATTTCTCCAAATGTTTACAAGCACCGCTACCTATGGTGCTTTATTTTTTGTCTCTGTTTTGATTTTTTTGTGTTCTTTCCCTCTTGTGTCCTCCTTGTCACACTCCTCTTTCCTTGGGGTCGCTCTCTGTCCTTGCTACGGTACACCGCTTTATCGCCTCTCTATCCTCCCAGTGCACCTCCATGATGACTCCACGTGATATTGTTATACAATCCTATAATGCTAAGGGTATGAATGCACCTGCGAAACGTGCTCAGGTTTTGCGACTCCTT
The DNA here is from genome assembly GCA_033576555.1 of Oophaga sylvatica. Taxonomy (NCBI): domain Eukaryota; kingdom Metazoa; phylum Chordata; class Amphibia; order Anura; family Dendrobatidae; genus Oophaga; species Oophaga sylvatica. Next base: position 391,221,902 of record JARQOD010000002.1, read on the forward strand.
AAAAAAGATGGTGTCTCTGTTTCCGCCACGATCATGTTCCACAGCTGTCTCGCTCTTCATTCCCAGTATGGTTCCACAGTTGCAGTGACTCCCACGCGTCGAGAGGGGTGAGTATAGCTTTTTGCCGCAATCTTCATTTTCAGTTGCAAGCGCAGTTGGCAGATACAGATGGTCGATATCTTTTCTTGAAGGGTAAACTGGGAAACACTTTAGTGACTTTTGCTAATATTTATGCGCCCAATGTTCGCACAGTCGACTGGTTACTATCTACTCTACGTCTTTTACAGCAATTTATGTCGGGGCTAGTGGTACTGGGTGGAGACTTTAACCTCACTATGGAGCCTCTCGTGGACTCCTCCATGGCGCCGCTCCGCCATCTCTTTTCGGAATCTCAGAAGACTTAAACTGCTATTGGCGGAGCTGTCCTTGGTGGACGCCTGGAGAGTCCTCCATCCTGACACTAAGGATTATACGTTTTATTCGACGCCGCATCGCTCATACCAAAGACTTGATTACCTCTTTCTATCCCGACGCCACCTGGGGTGTTATTCTACGGCGGATATTGGATCCATGACAGTATCGGACCATGCGCCTGTATCCTTAACACTGGCCTTACCTGGGGTGGGTGGTCTCGGATACACCTGGCGACTCAATGAGACACTGTTGGACGTTCAAGATAATATAAATGCCATTGAAATACCCCTTCAGGATTTCTTCCATAGAAATTACACTCCAGGCATGCCAATCCCCATCGTCTGGGAAACTCACAAATCTTTTGTCAGGGGTGAATTCATCTCACTGGCCTCTAGACTTAAAAAATCTAGGGAGAAACAAACCGATGCCTTGCTCCTTCAAATTTGCAAATTGGAGTCGCTCCACAAGCGATCTCTGTGCCAACAACACCTCTCCGATCTCCTGTCCTTGCGTATGGCCCTTAAATCCCTCCTAAACCTAAAAATTGCGAAAAATTTCTTACACGCGAAACACCGTCTTTATGCTTCAGGTGACAGAGGTGGGAAACTTATGTCCGCCTACGTCAAAGAAACGTCTCCGCGTACATTCATCGCTGAGACGAGATGCCCCTCGGGTGCCGCACACACCGAGACGGCGCAAATCGCGCAAGATTTTCATCAATATTACACCGCCTTGTATAACTTACATAACCCCATGTATGAATCTGCCCCACTGCAGACCCCCATCCTGCTATTGTGGACTTTGTCTCCTCCCTGAACCTCCCTAAATTGAAACCTTCTCATCACGCGGAATTGTTATCTCCAATTGCGGTGGAGGAAGTGGAGGAAGCTCTGAAGTCTACTCCATCGGGAAAATCTCCTGGCCCAGATGGTCTGACAATACTTTACTACAAAAAGTTTAAAGCTACCCTTCTCCCACACCTCACCCGACTTTTTAACGCCTTGATGACTGGCTCCTCCTTTCCTCCCCAATCCCTTTCTGCGGATATAGCTTTAATCCATAAGGAAGACAAAGATCCAGCGCAGTGTAGTAGTTATCGGCCAATATCTCTTCTTAACTGTGATTTGAAGCTCTGGGCGAAGGTCCTGGCGAACCGGGTGTCTCGCTTGGTCCCCCTCCTGGTGCAGAGCGATCAGACTGGGTTTGTACTGGGTAGGGAGGGGAGGGAAAACTCCACAAAGATCTTACACCTAATCCATGGAGCAGTTTCCCGAAAAACGTCTTTGTTGTTGTTAAGTACTGATGCCGAAAAGGCGTTTGACTGCATAGATTGGTCTTACATGAAGTCGGTCCTACGCCTATTTAATTTTCCCGATCGCTTTATAGACTCCATTTTTACACTTTACACCTCGCCCACTGCCAGGGTCAAGGTGAACAATTCTTTTTCAGCTCCATTCTCTATATCCAATGGAACCCGCCAGGGCTGCCCCTTGTCCCCCAGTCTGTTCGCTCTGTGCCTGGAACCTTTGTTACAGGCTTTTCGTACACACCCAGACATCCGAGGCGCGTCCACGCCTAAAGGCGAGGCCCTCGTGTCCGCATACGCTGATGACATCATGCTTAGTATCACTAACCCGGAGACTGCTATACCCGCTGTGCTGGATCTTTTTCACCATTTTGGTACTCTTTCAAACTTCAAAATCAATTATAATAAATCGGTCGCGTTTGCTATCGGCTTCCCCAGGGACACTCTAACCCGCCTCCAACGAATGTCACCGTTCACCTGGAAGACAGACCATGTAAAATATTTAGGCATTCTTATTCCGAGGGATATTTCTCGCCTCTACGCTCTGAACCACCTACGCCTACTCTCCTCGGTTAGGACACAGCTCCAGCGTCTACGAATACCGTTCATGTCTTGGTTGGGCCGAAAAAATTATCTGTCCACATATATAGTCCCAAAATTCCTCTACTTATTCCAGGCAGCTCCTATATTCCTTCCCAATTCCTTTTTTCGTGCCTTACACGTTCTGTTCTCACGGTTCCTATGGAACCAACGTCCGGCTCGTATCGCTTTCTCGACTTTGACTCTGCCCACAGATGCAGGTGGAGTGGGTATGCCCGACCTGAAGAACTATTACTTCGCTTGCCATCTTCGTCGTTGGGTGGAGATAAACAGCTGGAACAAAAGGTCTTTCTTGTCCTCCCTAGAAACGGCTCTTCTTTCGCCTCGGGAGGCACTTGAGTTATGGGGTGTGCATACTCAGATCCCTCGTACACGTAGCTTCTCCCCTCTCCTGAAGGGTTTGCTCCACACATGCCTAAACTGTCTACATCATGACACTATGAGTAAGTTCCCCTCTCCGCTCATGCCTGTACGCTTACTCCCTTTGTTGACCTGCTCGGATGAGGGTTTTTGGACTTTTCAGGGTTTGTGGAGCAAACTGGTAACGCCCCTCAATTCCTTTTTTGCTGGAGGCAATGTCCCTTCGGCGGAGGGCCTGTCATCCATCCTCGGACCTACACACGCCAACTTTTTATCGCTAGCACATGTACATCATGTCTGTCAGACCTTTATGGAGCAACATCGTCCCTTGCGGGCTGCCTCCAACTTGGAGCGGCTGTTGCTGGCACAGAGTCCTGTCAAAGGCGTGATCTCCACCATTTACAAATGGCTTATGTCTCTTCGCTCTGATACTGAGCCTACTTACCTTGCTGCCTGGGAACGGGAACTGGGGCACCCATTGTCCCTACGAGTCGCCAGGTGTATTAAAAGACACGCACTGGGATTTTCTAGGTGCGTTCGCATTAAAGAGAATTCTTATAAACTGATTGCCAGTTGGTACCGAACCCCGTCCTTCCTATTTCGCCATGGCTTGCAGACCTCTGACATCTGCTGGAGATGTGGGGCGGGTTCAGGAACTTATGCTCACATCTGGTGGGATTGTCCCCTCATTGTGCCCTTCTGGAATGCGATACGACAAAAAATCAAAGATATCTGCCTTCTGCCTTGTGATTTACCCAGGGACTCAGTCCTTTTTTGGGTGCCGGCGACGGGTTATAACCCCATTAAGCACAAACTGGCGACCTTTATGTTGACGGCTGCCAAACTTCTAGTGCCTAAGCATTGGCTGTCTACTGTGGCGCCTTCTCTGGAGGAGTGGACTGTTGCTGTGGACCATATCAGGGACATGGAGGACCTGTCGGCATGGATCAACCATACCCGGGATAAATTCCAGACCATCTGGTCCCCGTGGATTGCCTTTCGTACCCCTTCGCCTACATAGTGTAAGTGACTCATTGGAGTGCTATTTTTGTATGTAAGATTCTCTGCCACGTGGTGTGCTGTGGGCGGAGACCGAGGGCGCCCCCCTCCCCTTCTTCCTTCCCCTTACCTTTAACCTTCTTCCTTTTTTCTTTGTCCAGTTATTTATTTTTCATTTAGGTTCATTTAATTCCCTTATTTTTCTTTATTTCCCCTTATATTTTCTGTGTCTTTTTGTTTTATTTTGTTCTTAGTTCTTGTTCTTGTAGAATGTTATTGGGGTTCGTTAGTCCAGGAACCCAATTTGTGTGCCAAATCTCACGCAATACTAGTAGTGATCCTCGATCACGCTATTTCATTCATATATACTGTGCTCTGTTTTATTGGACATGACCTGATATGATGACGCTTGGCTTATATTATGTGACATGTTTTGTTACTGTTCATACCCTTGATATGTGTTATACATGTGTGTTAATAAATACATATTCAACAAAAAAAAAAAAGAATATAACAGACGTTAGCAGTAGCGGAGACCCCATGGTAAACCAGTGGACAGTGAATAAAGTAGTTTTTTTTTTTTTTTAGAACAAAACTAGTCCTGAGATTTTATGGAAGGGGACAACTCCTTTAAAATGCACAGAATTTAGCAAAAGGGACTCCCTTCGGTTTTTTATTTTTATGGACTGTCTAGTCCAAGTCTACACTACATATTACTTGGAATGTTTTGGCCAACTAAATTACGCCAAATTGATGTAATTGTTAACAATTTTGGCCACTACTGTCTGCCCACCCACTTTTTGATCGGCCACGTTCTCACTGAACATTACGAATGTCTCTAAAAATACATACCGTATGTGGTGCAAAGCATGAAAGACAATTTTTTGACCCAAACGTAGCCTGAACTTCTGATGAATGCAACATAATATATCAGCCTTGTTGTTTTTTTTAACCACTTAGAGGTCATCCATTAATTGAAAAAGGGAAATAAAAAGCTCCATATGAACATTTCTATTTGCTCTACACTCGCTGGAATTTGCTATTCACAGCTTAACGTGGAACTGAAATAATAATGGATTTAAAAAAACAACTTTTATTGGGTGTACAGTGGCTTGGGGTGATGAGGAGTGTTGGTTTGGCGCCAGACATGGCATTTACCATAGTGGCCATAAAGCTCAATTTTGCTCTCATCTGACCACAGCACCCTACTCCATATATTTGGGGAGTCCTCCACATGTCTTTTGGCAAAGTCAAAATGAGCCGTATAATTTTTGTGCGCAAGTAAAGGCTTTTTTCTTCCCACTCTTCCAGAAAAGCCACCATTATGGATTGTACAGTTTATTGTGGTCGTATGGACAGATACTCCAGTCTCTGCTTGGGAACTCTGCAGCTCCTTCAGGGAAACCTTTTGGTCTCTGTGCTGCCTCTTTGATTAATGCTCTCGTTGCCCAGGCGGAGAGTTTGGTTGGCGGCCCTCTCTTGGCAGGTTTGTTGTGGTACCATGTTTTTTCCATTTGATGATAATGGATTTGATGGTGCTCCAGGTGGATCCACAGAGAATGGGATATTTTTTTTTTTTCTGTAACCCAACCCTGACTTGCACAACCCCTGGCAAAAATTATGGAATCACCGGCCTTGGAGGATGTTCATTCAGTTGTTTTATTTTGTTGAAAAAAAAACAGATCACAGACATGGCACAAAACTGAAGTCATTTCAAATGGCAACTTTCTGGCTTTAAGAAACACTAAAAGAAATCAGGAACAAATAATGTGGTAGTCAGTAATGGATATTTTTTTAACCAAGCATAGGGCAAAAATTATGGAATCACTCAATTCTGAGGGAAAAAATTATGGAATCATGAAAAACAAGCAAAAAAACAAAAAAAAAACACTCCAACACATCACTAGTATTTTGTTGCGCCACCTCTGGCTTTTACAGCAGCTTGCAGTCTGAGGCATGGACTTAATGAGTGTCAAACAGTACTCTTCATCAATCTGGCTCCAACTTTCTCTGATTGCTGTTGCCAGATCAGCTTTGCAGGTTGGAGCCTTGTCATATACCATTTTCTTCAACTTCCACCAAAGATTTTCAATTGGATTGAGATCCGGACTATTTGCAGCCCATGACATTGACCTTATGTGTCTTTTTTCAAGGAATGTTTTCACAGCTTTTGCTATGTGGCAGGATGCATTATCATCTTGAAAAATGATTTCTTAACCCCTTAACGACCGCCGATACGCCTTTTAACGGCGGTAGTTAAGGGTACTTAAATCACAGCACCATTAATTCACGGCGCTGTGGAGAAAGTATATAGCGCCTCCCATAGTCGGATTTTCTCCGAGGTCTCGGCTAACGGGGGTAGCCGAGACCCCAGAGAACAGGTTTCGGGTCGGTTTTTACCGACCCCGCTTTTGCGATCGCCGTTATTAACCATATAACGGTGACCGCGAAAAAAAAACAATCCGCGATTCTCCATTTAATTTCTCTCTCCTCTGATGTGATTGCATGCGCAGTGCGCCCGCCGAATCTGCCGGCCGACAGATTCATTCATTCAGTGCAGGACATTTTGATCACCGTGATAAACGCTATCACAGTGATCAAAATAAAAAAATAGTAAATAAAAACCCCCTTTATCACCCCCTTAGTTAGGCACATATAATAAAATAAAGAAAATATATTTATTTTCATTTTTCCATTAGGGTTAGGATTAGGGTTAAGATTAGGGTTACAATTAGGGTTATTATTACAATTAGGGTTGGAATTAGGGTTGGGATAAAGGTTAGGATTGGGATTAGGGTTAGGATTAGGGGTGTGTTAGGGTTGGAGCTAGAATTGAGGGGTTTCCACTGTTTAGGCACATCAGAGGGTCTCCAAACACGACATGGCATTCAAAAAGTCAAATGGTGCTCCCTCCCTTCCGAGCCCTGCCGTGCGCCCAAACAGTGGTTTACCCCAACATATGGGGTATCACCGTACTCAAGACAAATTGCACCCCAATTTTGGGGTTCTAATTTCTCTTGTTACCCTTGGGAAAACAAAAAATAGCTGGCTAAAAAATCATTTTTGAGGAAAAAAAACGATTTTTTATTTTCACGGCTCTACGTTATAAACTGCTGTGAAGCACTTGGAGGTTCAAAGTGCTCACCACACATCTAGATAAGTTCCTTAGGGGGTCTAGTTTCCAAAATGGGGTCACTTGTTGGGGGTTTCCACGGTTTATGCACATCAGGTGCTCTCCAAACGCGACATGGCGTCCAGCCAATTCTGTGTTGAAAAAGTCAAACAGCGCTCCTTCCCTTGCGACCTCTGCCGTGCGCCCAAAAAGTGGTCTACCCCACATATGGGGTATCGGCATATTCAGAAGACATTGCACAACAAATTTTGTGGTTCATTTTCTCTTTTAACACTTGTGAAAATAAAAAAATTGGTTCTGAAGTAAATTTTTTTTCAAAAAAAGTTAAATGTTAATTTTTTCCTTCCACATTGCTTCAGTTCCTGTGAAGCAAGTAAAGGGTTAATAAACTTCTTGAATGTGGATTTGAGCATCTTGAGGGGTGCAGTTTTTAGAATGGTGTCACTTTTGGGTATTTTCTATCATATAGACCCCTCAAAGTGACTTCAAATGTGATGTGGTCCCTAAAAAAAATGGTGTTGTAAAAATGAGAAATCGCTGGTCAACTTTTAACCCTTATAACTTCATAACAAAAAAAAAATTTTGCTTCCAAAATTGTGCTGATCTAAAGTAGACATGTGGGAAATGTTATTAAGAAATTTGTGTGACATATCTCTCTGATTTAAGGGCATAAAAATGTAAAGTTTTTAAACTGCTACATTTTCAAAATTTTCACCATATTTCAATTTTTTTCATAAATAAACGCAAGTCATATAAAAAAACATTTACCACTAACGTGAAGTACAATATGTCACGAAAAAACAATCTTAGAATCAGCAGGATCGGTTAAAGTGTTCCAGAGTTATAACCTCATAAAGTGACAGTGGTCAGAATTGTAAAAATTGGCCCGGTCATTAAGCTGCAAATTGGCTCTGTCATTAAGGGGTTAAACCCCAAACATCCTTTTAATTGATGGGATAAGAAAAGTGTCCAAAATATCAACATAAACTTGTGCATTTATTGAAGATGCAATGACAGCCATCTCCCCAGTGTCTTTAACTGACATGCAGCCCCATATCATCATTGACTGTGGAAATTTGCATGTTCTCTTCATGCAGTCATCTTTATAAATCTCATCGGAACGGCACCAAACAAAAGTTCCAGCCTTCCAAATGCAGATTCGCAATTCATCACTGAATATGACTTTCACCACGTCATCCACAGTCCAGGATTGCTTTACCTTAGCCCATTGTAACCTTGCTTTTTTCTGTTTAAGTGTTAATGATGGCTTTTGTTTAGCTTTTCTGTATGTAAATCCTATTTCCTTTAGGCGGTTTCTAACAGTTCAGTCACAGACGTTGACTCCAGTTTCCACCTATTCATTCCTCATTTGTTTTGTTGTGCATTTCTTGTTTGGAGACATATTGCTTTAAGTTTCCGGTCTTGACGCTTTGATGTCTTCCTTGGTCTACCATTATGTTTGCCTTTAACAACCATCCCATGTTGTTTGTATTTGGTCCAGATTTTAGATACAGCTGACTGTGAACAACCAACATCTTTTGCAACATTGCATGAGGATTTACCCTCTTTTAAGAGTTTGATAATCCTCTCCTTATTTCAATTGACATCTCTCATGTTGGAGCCATGATTCATGTCAGTCCATTTGGTGCAACAGCTCTCCAAGGTGTGATCACTCCTTTTTAGATGCAGACTAACGAGCAGATCTAATTTGATGCAGGTGTTAGTTTTGGAATGAAAATTTACAGGGTGATTCCATAATTTTTTCCCTCAGAATTGAGTGATTCCATAATTTTTGCCCTATGCTTGGTTAAAAAAATAACCATTACTGACTACCACATTATTTGTTCTTGATTTCTTTTAGTGTTTCTTAAAGCCAGAAAGTTGCCATTTGAAATAACTTCAGTTTTGTGCCATGTCTGTGATCTGTTTTTTTTCAACAATATAAAACAACTGAATGAACATCCTCCAAGGCCGGTGATTCCATAATTTTTTGCCAGGGGTTGTACTTCTCAACATCTTTCTCCCTTTGGTTATTGGTGCCTCTTGCTTAATGGTGTTGCAGCCTCTGTGGCCTCTCAGAAAAGGTATGTATATACTGACAGACATGTGACACAGACTGCACACAGGGGGACGTCCTGTCACTAAGCATGTGACTTATGAAGGTATTTGCTTGAACCTGATTTTTTTTAGAGGCTTCATAGCAAAATACATATGCACATACCAAGTTTTAGTTATCTGATACAATAAATTTAATTTATGCCTTTATTTTTTTCACTTCACCAACTTAAACTATTTAGTGCTGATTAGTGATGAGTGAGCGTGCTCGGATAAGGTGTGCTCGAAAAAAAAATGCTTGAGTCACCGCAGCTGCATGTCTCGCGGTTATTCAACAGCTGCAGCACATGCAGGGATTGCCTAACAAACAGGCAATCCCTGCATGTTGAACAGCTGCGAGACATGAAGCCACGGTGACTTTTTATTTTTTTAGCATGCTAAAAATACCCTATTAGGACGTAACGCGCTGACTTGCCTCCTGGGATGTGTGGATGATATTGCTACGGACGAATGTGGGAAACTGGCTATTGCAAGATTGCTATATGCCGCTAGGAAGCTTATTGCGATGCATTGGTTTGATGAAAAACCACCAGCCAAAAAGAGTTTGTGAATAAAATAAACTTTATTGTCCTCATGGAAAGGAACATTTAAGGGTATGCCACACTAAGCGAGATTGCAAGCGAGATCGCTAACGAGATCGCTACTGCGTCACCATTTATGACGCAGTAGCGATCTCGTTAGCGACTTAGCTGTGTGTGACATGTAGCAGCGATGTGGCCCCTGCTGAGATGTCGTTGATCGCTAATGAACGTTCTGAGCCGTTTTTTGGTCGTTGGTGTCCCGCTGGTGAGCCTGAATCGCTGAGTGTGACACCCTTTATGAACGACTTTACCAGCGTCGCAGGTGGGACTAGGTTTTCCCAACGACCGCAGAGGTCGTTATACAGATCGCTGATGAGATGTGTTTGGAATCACAGATCGCTGATGAGTTGTGTTTGGAATGTAACTAGCGATCACATAGCGATCGCACTAGCGATCTCGCCAGGTTAAGTCGTTGTCGTGATCGCTAGTGCGATCGCTAAGTGTGGCAGTCAAGAGAGGTCAACATAAAAAATGTAAAAATGTGTGGGGCAGATGGATTGATTGTCCGGGTATGGCGTCTGTTGAATTGTTGCAGAGTAGGTTGGGAGTCGGTTAATTAACTCTGCAGAAATTGTACTTGTGCGGCTGAGCTTTTGTGAAGTGGTGTATAAATTTATCAAGAGAAGATGTACCAATTTGATAATAAAGGATAATGGGATGGGGTTTGGGGGGGGAGGGGTACTGGGTAAAGGGGCTGGTTCATGTTAATTGAAAATGTTTCAATCGACTTTGAAAATTTTGGTATCTGTCTGAAGTTTGTGTCAGACTGTACTACATTTTTTATATATGCCTTAATAAAACGTACCGTATATACTCGAGTATAGGCCGACCCGAGTATAAGCCGACCCCCTAATTTTGGCACAAAAACTGGGAAAACTTATTGACTCGAGTATAAGCCTAGGGTGGAAAATGAGATTATGCCCCATATGCTGCCCCATGTATTATGCCCCACAAGGTGCTCCATGTATTGTGCCCCATATGCTGCCCCATGTATTATGCCCCACAAGATGCTCCATAGATTGTGCCCCATATGCTGCCCATGTATTGTGCCCCATATGCTGCCATGTATTGTGCCCCATAGATACTCCATAGATTGTACCCCCATAGATGCTCCATAGATTGTGCCCCCATAGATGCTCCTTAGATTATGCCCCCATAGATGCTTCATGTATTATGCCCCCATAGATGCTCCATAGATTATGCCCCATAGATGCTCCATAGATTATGCCCCTATAGATGCACCACAGATTATGCCCCCATGGATGCTCCACAGATTATGCCCCATAGATGCCCCATGTATTATGCCCCATAGATGCTCCATAGATTATGCCCCCATAGATGCTCCTTAGATTATGCCCCTATAGATGCTCCTTAGATTGTCCCCATAGATGCTCCATGTATTATGCCCCCATAGATGCTCCATAGATTATGTCCCCATAGATGCCCCATGTATTATGCCCCCATAGATGCTCCATAGATTATGCCCCCATAGATGCTCCATAGATTATGCCCCCATAGATGCTCCATAGATTATGCCCCCATATATGCTCCATAGATTATGCCCCCATAGATGCTCCATAGATTATGCCCCCATAGATGCTGCATTGAATAGGCCCCTTATGCTGCCGCAGCTGATGCAAAAAAAAAAAAAAAAAGACATACTCACCTCTCGTCGCTGGGGGCCAGGTGCCGGTGTCCTGAGCAGGCGGGGACACCGGCGTGCTATGGGGGACAGGTGTCTGTGTAACCGCTCGCTCAGGGCCCCGGCACTTGCGATATTTACCTGTCACCCGGTCCAGCGCTGAGCGCCGCTGTCTTCCGGGTCCTCCAGCAGTGAATGATCAGGCAGAGGGTGCGGCGCGCAGTAACCACGTCATCGCGCCCTCTGCCTGAACATCGCAGCAAGAGGACCCGAGGACACAGCGGAGAGCAGCGGTGGAACGGGACAGCTAAATATCGCTTATACTCACCCTTCCGCTGGCGCGTCTCTGCCCGCTCTTCTCCCGCGGTCTCAGGCGCCAGTGTTCGCGGTCACGTGGTACCGCTCATTAAAGTCATGAATATGTACATATTCATGACTTTAATGAGCGGTACCACCTGACCGCTGAACACTGGCGCCGGAGACCGTGGCAGAAGAGCAGGGGCTGCAGAGACCGCGCCGGCGGAGGGGTGAGTATATAGAACAGCTGCGCTCCGCCTCCCCCCTGTATATGACTCGAGTATAAGCAGAGAGGGGACTTTCAGCCCTAAAAAATGGGCTGAAAATCTCGGCTTATACTCGAGTATATACGGTACTTGATTTAAAAAAAAAGTCTATGTTACTTACCGTTAATGGTATTTTTCGAAGTCCATGACAGCACCACGGAGAGAAGGTATCCGCCCTTTAGGAATAGGAAACCTACAGATACAAAAGGACGGCACCTCTCCCACACATCAGTTGGATTACAGGCCCACCAAGGTTAATGGCACACAAAAAAGTATGCATCATACAGTATTAGCAATTAACTATTTATTACATGTGGTTTATATAAGAGGAAGAAGTGCACAGAAAAAGGGCGGAAATCTAAGGGTACTGTCATGGCCTTCGAAAAATACCGTTAACGGTAAGTAACTAAGACTTTATTCGAACGTCCATGACAGCACCACGGAGAGAATTACGGAGAGTAATAACTACTTAGGGGAGGGGGACAACAGCCTGCAGCACCCTTACCCCGAAGGAGAGGTTGAGGAAGCACCCAAGTCTAATCTATAATGATTGTAAAATGTGTTCGGAGAAGACCAAGTGGCCTCCTTACATATCTGGTCAATGGAGACTCCTGACCTCTCCGCCCACGAGGTTGCCATGGCTCGAGTGGAATGCGCCCTCAGTTTCTCAGGTGCCGGCCTGCCCCTCGGGTGTATGCCAGAGAAATAGCCTCCCTAATCCATCTAGCAGTGTGCTTTTCGTTACTCTACAGCCCTTCCTGATGCCTGAAAGGAGACAAACAAGGCATTGTCCCTTTTCCAGGGGTCAGTAACTGCTAAGTACTCTAGGAGACACATTCTAATGTCTAGGGTGTTCAGTTTTATTTCCTTCTGATTGGCTGGATTAGGGATGAAGGATGGAAGAACTATCTCTTGTGTTTTGTGGAAACTGGAAGATACTTTAGGTAGGTATGCTGGATCGGGCCTAAGTATTACTCTGTCGTCCTGGATTTGAGTGTAAGGAGGAAACCTAGACGATGCCTGGATGTCACTTACTCTTCGTGCCGATGTCAATGCCACCAGGAAGGCTACTTTCAGGGAAAGATTTTAAATTGAGGCTGACGAGATGGGCTCAAAAGCGGCCTCTGTCATGGCCGTGAGAACTAGGTTTAAATCCCACGGCATGACCCTTTCCCTCACTATGGGCCTGGACCTACTCGCCGCCTTAATGAACCTACTAATCCAATAATTACTGGCGATGTTGCAGCTGAAAAGGACCCCAGTGCTGAATCCTGTACCTTAAGGGTACTTGTAGAAAGACCTATGTCCAGACCTTTTTGTAGGAACCCTAGGATCTGAGCTATCGGAGTTGGATCTCCAGCTACAACTCCTGAACTCTCTAAAAATTTTCTCCAGGTTCTAGCGTAGATTCTGGTTGTAATTTCTTTTCTGCTTTTGATGAGTGTATTTTATCAGATTAGGGGAAAAACCTTTTATCCCTCAGCAGCGACC
>JARQOD010000002.1:391235205-391293618 GCA_033576555.1 Oophaga sylvatica
TCAGATTTTTCAGATGCGGCGCTGCGGGAAAATGCCGGGGGTGCCGCAAGGCGCCCGCCGGATGTGTGAAACAGGCCTAATAAAAATAAAAAACAGTACATAAACCCCCCTTTATCACCCCCTTAGTTAGGGACATATAATAAAAATATAGAAATTGTATTTATTTTCATTTTTCCGTTAGGGTTAGGGCTATAATTAGGGTTAGGGTTAGCTGGGTTCATACTGCGTTATGGCAGTCCGTTTAGACGGACTGCGTTACACCGCAGTATAATGCAGTCAGTTAACGCTGCCATTCACCCCCCCCCCCGTAAAGGGCATGCGTTCGCGACGTGCCGTCATTCAGTGACGGAGCCCGGACGCGGCCTGCAGCATTGGGCTCCGCCACCACTAGCGCAGATGAATCATGAAACTGCGATCGCGTTATGCTATACCGTTACCAGCCCGTCAAAGCTATGTGTTGAACGGGCTGGTAAAACGCAAAATGAACCTAGCCTTAGGCCTCTTTCATACCTCCGACCGAGGAGAGAGAGAGAAAGAGAGAGAAAGAGAGAGAAAGAGAGAGAAAGAGAGAGAAGAGAGAGAGAAAGAGAGAGAAAGAAGGAGAAAGAGAGAGAAAGAGAAAAGAGAGAAAGAGAGAAAGAGAAAAAGAGAAAGAAAAAGAGAGAAAGAGAAAAGAGAAAGAGAAAAAGAGAGAGAAAAGAGAAAAAAGAGAGAGGAAAAAGAGAAGAGAGAGAGAGGGAGAGAGAGAGGGAGAGGAGAGAGAGAGAGAGAGGAGAGAGACCGACCCTGGACAGTTTTGGCAGCACTTTCAATCACTTTCTATGGCGGCGACGGATCCGCGGGCAGATTCCGCCAAAAACGGATGCCAGCGGATCCGCCGCCCATAGGCCCGCCATTTTGGCGGAGCAAAAAAAACGTTGCATTGGCCGTTTTTGTAAAATGACGGATGCCAATTTTTTGGCGGATCCGTCAAAAAATGGACCTAACGGTCGACCATCCATCAAAATCCGTCACTAATGAAAGTCAATGGGAAAAAAAACGGATCCGCCAAAAAAAAAATGGCGGATCGGTTTTTTTCACATTTTGACGGATTTTGACTGACGTCGCACGACTGAAGTGTGAAAGAGGCCTTAGGGTTAGGGTTATAATTAGGGTTAGTGTTGGAATTAGGGTTAGGGTTACAATGAGGTTAGGGTTACAATGAGGGTCAGGGTTACAATTAGGGTTTGGAATTAGGGTTTGGAATTAGGGTTTGGAATTAGGTTAGGATTAGGTTGGGATTAGGGTTAGGGGTGTGTTGGGGTTAGGGTTGGAGCTAGAATTGAGGGGTTTCCACTATTTAGGCACATTAGGGGGTCTCCAAACACGACGTGGCGTTCAAAAAGTCAAATGGCGCTCCCTCCCTTCGTTGCGCCCAAACAGTGGTTTACCCCAACATATGGGGTAATCAGCGTACTCAGGACAAATTGCACACCAATTTTGGGGTTCAAATTTCTCCTGTAACCCTTGGGAAAATAAAAAATAGCTGGCAAAAGAATCATTTTTTGAGGAAAAATATTTTTTATTTTCACGGCTCTACGTTATAAACTCCTGTGAAGCACTTGGGGGTTCAAAGTGCTCACCACACATCTAGATAAGCACCTTGGGGGGGGTCTAGTTTCCAAAATGGTGTCACTTGCAGGAGGTTTCTACGGTGTAAGCACATCAAGGGCTCTGCAAACACAACATGACGCCCGCAAAACATTCCATCAAAGTCTGCATTACAAATGGCGCTCCTTCCCTTCCAAGCTCTCCCATGCGCCCAAACAGTGGTTCCACCCCACATATGGGGTATCAGCATTCTCAGGAAAAAATTGCAGAACAACTTTTGGGGTCCAATTTCTCCTGTTACCCTTGGAAAAAAAAATAGCAGCTAAAGAATCATTTTTGAGGAAAAAAAAATGATTTTTTTATTTCACGGCTTTACGTTATAAACTTCTGTGAAGCACTTGGGGGTTCAACGTGCTCACCACACATCTAGATAAATTCCTTAAGGGGTCTAGTTTCCAAAATGGTGTCATTTGTGGGGGTTTCCACTGTTTAGGCGCATCAGGGCTCGCCAAATGCGACATGGGTGTCCAATTTCAATTCCAGCCAATTTTGGTTTGAAAAAGTCAAACGGCGCTCCTTCCCTTCCAAGCCCTGCCGTAAGCCCAAACAGTGGTCCCCCCACATATGGGGTATCAGCGTACTCAGGACAATTTGGACAACAACTTTTGTGGTCTAATTTCTCCTGTTACCCTTGGAAAATAAAAATTGGGGACTAAACCATAAGGTTTGGGGAAAAAAATATGATTTTTTATTTTCACGTCGGGCATTATAAACTTCTGTGAAGCATTTGGGGTTCAAAGTGCTCACCACACATCTAGATAAGTTCCTTAGGGGGTCTAGTTTCCAAAATGGGTCACTTGTGGGGGGTTTCCACTGTTTAGACACATCAGGGCCTCTACAAACGCGACATGCGTCCAGCCAATTCTGCGTTGAAAAGTCAAACGGCGCTCCTTCCCTTCCAAGCTCTGCCATGCACCCAAACAGTGGTTTACCCCCACATATGGGTATCAACCGCATGCTCAGGGCAAATTGCACAAAAACTTTTGGGGTCTTGTTACCCTTGGGAAAATAAAAATTGGAGTGAAAAGATCGTTTTTGTGGAAAAAATATGATTTTTTTATTTTCACGGCTCTACGTTATAAACTTCTGTGAAGCACTTGGAGGTTCAAAGTGCTCACCACACATCTAGATAAGTTCCTTAGGGGGTCTAGTTTCCAAAATGGAGTCACTTGAGGGCGTTGAAAAAGTCAAACGGCGCTCCTTCACTTGCGACCTCTGCCGTGCGCCCCAAAAAGTGGTTTACCCCCCACATAATGGGGTATCAGCGTATTCAGGAGAAATTGCACAACAAATTTTGTGGTTCATTTTTTCTTTAACACTTGTGGAAATAAAAAAAATTGGTTCCGAAGTAAAGTTTTTGAAAAAAAAGTTAAATGTTAATTTTTTCCTTCCACATTGCTTCAGTTCTTGTGAAGCACGTAAAGGGGTTAATAAACTTCTTGAATGTGGTTTTGAGCACCTTGAGGGGTGCAGTTTTTTAGAATGGTGCCACTTTTGGGTATTTTCTATCATATAGACCCCTCAAAGTGACTTAAAATGTGATGTGGTCCCTAAAAAAAAATGGTGTTGTAAAAATGAGAAATCGCTGGTCAACTTTTAACCCTTATAACTTCGTAACAAAAAAAAATTTTGTTCCCAAAATTGTGCTGATGTAGACATGTGGGAAATGTTATTTATTAAGAAATTTGTGTGACAAAACTCTCTGATTTAACCCCTTAACCCCCAAGAGTGGTTTGCACGTTAATGACGGGCCAATTTTTACAATTCTGACCACTGTCTCTTTATGAGGTTATAACTCTGGAACGCTTCAACGGATCTTCGCGATTCTGAGATTGTTTTTCCTCGTGACATATTGTACTTCATGTTAGTGGTAAAATTTCTTCGATATACCTTGCGTTTATTTTTGAAGAAAATGCAAATATGGCGAAAATTTTGAAAATTTTGCAATTTTCAAACTTTGAATTTTTTTTTTCCCTTAAAACAGAGAAATATGTCACACAAAATAGTTAAGAAATAACATTTCCCACATGTCTACATTACATCAGCACAATTTTGGAACCAAAATTTTTTTTTGTTAGGAAATTATAAGGGTTAAAAGTTGACCAGTGATTTCCATTTTTACAACAAAATTTACAAAGCCATTTTTTTAGGGACCACCTCACATTTGAAGTCACTTTGACGGGTCTATATAGCAGAAAATACCCAAAAGTGACACTGTTCTAAAACTACACCCCTCAAGGTACTCAAAACCACATTCAAGAAGTTTAATAACCCTTCAGGTGCTTCACAGGAGCTGAAGCAACATGGAAGGAAAAAATTAATATTTAACTTTTTAGCCACAAAAATGATCTTTTACAAACTTTTTTTATTTTCACAAGGGTAAAAGGAGAAAATGGGCAGATAAAGTTGTTGTGCAATTTTCTCCTGAGTACGCCAATACCCTATATGTCGGGAAAACCACTGTTTTGGGCACACGGCAGAGCTCGTAAGGAAGGAGCGCCGTTTGACTTTTTCAAACTAAAATTGGCTGGAGTTGAGATTGGACGCCATGTCGTGTTTGGAGAGCCCCTGATGCGCCTAAACAGTGGAAACCCCCCACAAGTGACACCATTTTGGAAACTAACCCCCTAAGGAACTTATCTAGATCTGTTGTGAACACTTTGAACGCCAAAGTGTTTCACAAAAGTTTATAATGCCTGGGTGTGGAAAAAAAAAAACAATTTTCCACAAAAATGATTTTTTAGTCCCAAATTTTTCATTTTTCCCAAGGAAAATTGGACCCCAAAAGTTGTTGTCCAATTTGTCCTGAGTACGCTGATACCCCATATGTGGGGGGGGGGGAACTGTTTGGGCGCACGGCAGGGCTTGGAAAGGAAGTAGTAACGTTTTGGAATGCAAACATTGATGGGGGTCATGTTCCGTTTGTAGCGCCCCAGATGAGCCTAAACAGTGGAAACCCCCCACAAGTGACCCCATTTTGGAAGCTAGACCCCCTAAGGAACTTATCTAGATCCTTGGTAAGCACTTTGAACCCCCAAGTGCTTCACACAAGTTTATAATGCCCGGGCATGAAAATAAAAAATCCTATTTTTTTCCCACAAAAATCATCTCTTAGTCACTAATTTTTTATTTTCCCATAGGTAACAGGAGAAATTGGACCTCAAAAGTTGTTGTCCAATTTGTCCTGAGTACGCTGATACCCCATATGTGGGGGGGAACCACTGTTTGGGCGCATGGCGAGCTCGGAATGGAAGGAGCACCATTTGACTTTTTCCAACCAAAATTGGCTGGAATTGAGATTGGACGCTATGTTGCATTTGGAGAGTCCCTGATGTGCCTAAACAGTGGAAACCCCCACAAGTGACCCCATTTGGGAAACTAGACCCCCTAAGGAACTTATCTAGATCTTTGGTGAGCAATTTGAACCCCCAAGTGCTTCACACAAGTTTATAACGTAGAGCCGTAAAATTAAAAATTCATCTTTTCACCCAATTTTTATTTTCCCAAGGGTAACAAGACTCCAAAAGTTATTGTGCAATTTGTCCTGAGTACGCTGATACCCCATATGTGGGGTAAACCACTGTTTGGGTGCATGGCAGAAATTGGAAGGGAAGGAGCGCCGTTTGACTTTTTCAACGCAGAATTGGCTGGATGCCATGTCGTGTTTGGAGAGCTCCTGATCTGCCTAAACAGTGGAAACCCCCCACAAATGACACCATTTTGGAAACTAGACCCCTCAAGGAACTTATCTAGATGTGTGGTGAGCACTTTGAACCCCAAAGTGCTTCACAGAAGTTTATAACGTACAGCCGTAAAAATAAAAAATCCTTTTTTTTTTTACAAAAATGATTTTTTCACCCCCAATATTTTATTTTCACAAGGTTAACAGGAGAAATTGGACCCCAAAATTTGTTGTCCAATTTGTCCTGAGTACGCTGATACCCAATATGTGGGAGTAAACTACTGTATGGCGCACGTCGGGGCTCGGAAGGGAAGTAGTGACGTTTTGGATTGCAGACTTTGATGGAATGGTCTGGGGCGTCATGTCGCATTTGGAGAGCCCCTGATGCGCCTAAACAGTGGAAACCCCCCACAAGTGACCCCATTTTGGAAAATAGACCCCACAAGGAACATATCTAGATGTGTGGTGAGCACTTTGAACCCCGAATTGCTTCACAGAAGTTTATAACGTACAGCCGTAAAAATAAAAAATCCTTTTTTTTTTACAAAAATGATTTTTTCACCCCCAATATTTTATTTTCACAAGGTTAACAGGAGAAATTGGACCCCAAAATTTGTTGTCCAATTTGTCCTGAGTACGCTGATACCCAATATGTGGGAGAAAACTACTGTATGGGTGCACGTCTGGGCTCGGAAGGGAAGTAGTGACGTTTTGGATTACAGACTTTGATGGAATGGTCTGGGGGCGTCATGTCGCATTTGGAGAGCCCCTGATGTGCCTAAACAGTGGAAACCCCCCACAAGTGACCCCATTTTGGATAATAGACCCCACAAGAAACTTATCTAGAAGTGTGGTGAGCGCTATGAAGCCCCAAGTGCTTCACAGAAAATTTATAACATACAGTCGTAAAAACAAAAAAATCATTTTTTTTTTTACAAAAATGATTTTGTCGCCCCCAGTTTTTTATTTTCCCAAGGGTAACAGAAGAAATAGGACAAATTGCACAATAACTCTTGTGGTCCAGAGTACGCTGATACCCCATATGCGGGGGTAAACTACTGTTTGGGCGCATGGCAGAGCTCAGAAGTGAAGGAGCACCTGACTTTTTCAATGCAGAATTGGCTGGAATTGAGATCAGACGCCATGTCACATTTGGAGAGCCCCTGATGTGCCTAAACAGTGGAAACCACCTAATTCTAACTCCAACCCTAACCCCAACACACCCCTAACCCTAGTCCCAACCCTAACCACAAACCTAACCCTAACACACCCCTAACCCTAATCCCAACCCTAACCCTAATCCTAACTTTAGCGCCATCCCTAACCCTAACTTTAGCCGCAACCATAACCTTAACCATAACCCTAATGAGAAAATGGAAATAAATACATTTTTTTAATTTTATTATTTTTCCCTAACTAAGGTGGTGATAAAGGGGGGTGTTGTGAATGGGTTTGAGATGAGTTCTGAGCAGAGGCTCCCTCTGGTGGTTACAAGCGGTACTAGTGAGGATTGGGAATCAGGTGTTACTGATTGGTCTTATTTAAGGGAATCATTTTCCCATCAGGGTTGCCGGTGATCAATTGTTCTGGTCTGAATCCTTCTTTCCAGTTTCCCTTGTATCCTGCTGTGTCGTGTCTGCATCTCCTGCTATCAGATAAGACAATTTCTTATTTTGTGTTTTTGCTATATTTTTGCATTTTGTCCTGCACTTCTGTGGGGGCCTTCTGGGTCCCCTCCGGGGGCTTTTGCCCTCTCAGTTTAGTCCAGCCACTGTGTTTTGTACTTTTGCTTTTTGCAGTTTTTTCAGTGGCTGCTGTTTTTGTTACACCAGAGAACTAATTTAGGTGGTAGAGGTCGTGTGATCTCAGGTGATTTTGAAATTAGTAGACTTGGTGTTTTTCAGGGTTTTCTGGGATTGCAGTAAGTACCCTTCCTGTCCTTTTCTATTTAGATAGTTTGGGCCCCAGCGTTTGCTCATACTATTTTCTTTCTGTGTCAGTATTTCCTCTTGTCTAACCGCCATTACATGTTTGGGGGCTTTCTATTATCTTTGGGGTTCTGCTCCGGGGCAGATAGCTTTCCTATTTCTATCTTTAGGTGTAGTTAGTTTCTCAGGCTGTGACGAGGCGTCTAGGACCATCGTAGGAACGCTCCACGGCTGCCTCTAGTTGCGGTGGTTAGTCAGGGTACTGCAATCTCATAGATTCCAACTGCTCTGGTGTATTTCCTTTTTTACCTGCACTCCTCAGCTACCGTAACATAACAGTATCACCGGCCATAAAAATTGTATGGTACTCACAGAAGGGAAAAAATATTTTGAAGGAAGAAAAGTTGTCAGAGATATTTTTCTGTTTGTTGCATTTTTTTTTTTTTTTTTTTTTTTTTCCCTCTGTATCTCTGGGTGCTGGGGAGGATCTTTTCTCCCAATGGAGTTTGCACAGTTGTCTGGCCGTGTGGATCAGCTTGCCACTGAGGTTCAGAGTATTGCTGCATATCTTGCTAGGTTGCCTGTTGTGGAACCTAGGATCCCCATGCCAGATTTGTTTTCAGGGGATCGAGCTAAGTTTCAGAATTTCAAAAATAATTGTAAATTGTTTCTTGCCTTAAAATCTAAGTCCTCAGGAAACGCAGCGCAGCAGGTTCAAATTGTCATCTCTCTCCTGCGCGGCGACCCTCAGGATTGGGCTTTTTCCCTGATACCTGGGGATCCTGTTTTGAGTGATGTTGATGCATTTTTTCAGGCTTTGGGGTTATTGTACGATGAGCCTAATGTCACTGATCAAGCTGAAAAAGCCTTGTTGGCATTAAATCAGGGGCTTGATGACGCTGAGTTATACTGTCAGAGATTCCGTAGGTGGGCAGTCCTGACCAAATGGAATGACGACGCTTTGGCGGCCCTTTTCCGGAAGGGTCTGTCGGATAATGTAAAGGATGTTATGGTGGGATTCCCTGTCCCCTCTGGTCTCAATGATTCTATGTCATTAGCGATTCAAATTGACAGACGTTTGCGTGAGCGGAGAAGTATGCGTGGAGTGGTGTTGCCTTGTGAGCCAGCTGCTGAGCCCATGCAGTGTGATGGAGTGGTGTCTGGGGCACAGCGTCATGAGTTTCGAAAGCGCAATGGGTTATGTTTCTACTGTGGTGATGCCTCTCATGCTATTTCAGTCTGCCCTAAGCGGGGAAGACGTTTTGCACGCTCAGTTGTCTTGGGTGGTGTTCAGACTAAGTTTTTATTAACTGTCACTCTGATATGCTCTCTGTCCTCATTTTCTGCTCAGGCTTTCGTTGATTCTGGAGCAGCTATTAACCTGATGGATTATGATTTTGCTAAACGTTGTGGATTTCCCTTGATACCCCTACAGAAGTCTATTCCCCTACTGGGGATCGATTCTACCCCTTTGGCTGAGAATAAACCCCAGTTTTCTACTCAGGTGATAATGAGGGTTGAACCTGATCACCAAGAGTGCTGCAAATTTTTGGTTCTATATAATCTGCATGACATTATCGTGCTGGGTTTCCCTTGGTTACAGTCTCATAATCCTGTTTTGGATTGGAAATCTGTGTCTGTAACCAGTTGGGGCTGCCAATGTGTTAATACCAACACTCCTGTTTTTTCTGCCTCCCCCCAGGCTGAGGATGTTCCTGACTTTTTGTTTGATTTTTCTGATGTGTTTAGCGAAAGTAAATCTGCATCCTTACCTCCCCATAGGAGCTATGACTGCGCTATTGAATTAGTGCCAGGTAGTAAATTCCCTAAGGGTCGCCTTTTTAACTTGTCTGTACCTGAACATGACGCTATGCGGTCTTATATCAAGGAATCATTGGAGAAGGGTCATATCAGACCATCCTCTTCACCCTTAGGTGCCGGTTTTTTCTTTGTGGCCAAAAAAGATGGTTCATTAAGGCCGTGTATTGATTATCGTCTCTTGAACAATATTACTGTGAAATATCAATACCCGTTACCCTTGATTTCTGACCTGTTTTCCAGGGTGAAAAACGCTACTTGGTTTACCAAGCTTGACCTCAGGGGGGCGTATAACCTTATTCGCATTAAGCACGGGGATGAATGGAAGACGGCATTTAACACCCCTGAAGGGCATTTTGAGTACCTTGTGATGCCCTTTGGGCTCACTAATGCTCCTTCCGTCTTCCAGTCCTTCATGAATGACATTTTCAGGGATTTTGTGGACAAGTTTCTGATTGTTTATTTGGATGATATCTTGATTTTTTCTAATGACTGGGACTCTCATGTGAAACATGTTCGAACTGTATTCCAGATTTTGAGAGAGAATGCTCTGTATGTGAAGGGATCAAAGTGTCTTTTTGGCGTACAGAAGATCTCATTTCTGGGATTCATTTTGTCCCCATCTGTTATTGAAATGGACCCGGTCAAGGTTCAGGCCATCTGTGATTGGGTCCAACCTACTTCATTAAAGGCTCTTCAGAGATTTTTGGGTTTTGCCAATTTTTATCGTAAATTTATTGGTAATTTCTCTGTTATTGTTAAACCATTAACTGATTTGACCAGAAAGGGTTCTGATGTGGTGAATTGGCCTCCTGAGGCAGTCTCTGCGTTTCAGGAACTTAAGCAGAGATTCACTTCTGCTCCTGTTCTACGGCAGCCTGATGTTTCTCTGCCATTTCAGGTGGAGGTTGATGCCTCTGAAATAGGGGCAGGTGCCGTTTTGTCCCAAAAAGATCCAGAGACCTCTAAAAGTAACCCTTGTGCCTTTTCTCCTCGAAAATTTTCTCCTACTGAACGTAATTATGACGTGGGTAATCGGGAGTTATTGGCCATGAAGTGGGCTTTTGAAGAGTGGAGACATTGGCTGGAGGGAGCCAAACATCAGGTGGTGGTCCTTACGGACCATAAGAATCTGGTCTATCTGGAATCTGCCAAGCGACTCAATCCTAGACAGGCCAGGTGGGCCTTGTTTTTCACACGTTTTAATTTTGTGGTTTCCTTTCTTCCTGGCACTAAGAATGTTAAGGCGGATGCCCTCTCGAGGAGTTTCCTTGCGGACTCTCCTGAGCTATCTGATCCCTCTGTTATTTTGAAGGAGGGTGTAGTTCTTTCCGCCATCTCGCCTAATTTGAGACTTGCTCTGGAGGGGTGTCAGGAGGATAGGCCCGAGCGCTGCCCTGTTGGAAAATTGTTTGTCCCGGACCAATGGAAAAAGAGTGTGATGTCTGAGATTCATTGTTCCGCATTGGCTGGGCATCCCGGAATTTTTGGTACCAGAGACTTGGTTGGTCGGTCCTTTTGGTGGCCTACCTTGTCTCGCGATGTCAGGGAATTTGTGCAGTCCTGCGGGACTTGCTCTCGCTCCAAGCCTTGCTCTCGCTCTAGTGGTTTGTTGATGCCATTGCCTGTGCCCAAGAGACCATGGACCCATATCTCTATGGATTTCATTTCCGATCTTCCTGTTTCTCAGAGAATGACCACCATCTGGGTAATTTGTGATAGGTTTTCCAAAATGATACATCTTGTGCCATTACCTAAGTTGCCTTCCTCCTCTGAATTGGTGCCGTTGTTCCTTCAGCACGTGGTTCGTTTACACGGCATTCCTGAGAACATTGTGTCTGACAGAGGAGTCCAGTTTGTTTCCAGATTTTGGAGGACTTTTTGTTCTAAACTGGGTGTTCAATTGTCTTTCTCCTCGGCATTTCATCCTCAGACCAATGGTCAAACTGAGAGAACAAACCAGACATTGGAGACTTATCTAAGATGCTTTGTGTCTGCTGATCAGGATGACTGGGTCTCTTTTTTGCCTTTGGCTGAGTTTGCTCTTAATAATAGGGCTAGCTCTGCCACTTTGATGTCTCCGTTTTTCTGTAATTCTGGGTTTCACCCTCGATTTTCTTCAGGACAGACGGAGGCTTCTGTCTGTCCAGGTGTTGACTCTGTTGTTGAGCGTATGCAGCAGATTTGGGACCAGGTAGTGGAGAGGTTGTCCCTCTCTCAGGAGAAGGCCCAGCGGTTTGCTAACCGGCATAGGACTGATGGTCCTCGGTTTAAAGTGGGGGACTTGGTCTGGTTGTCCTCAAAGAATATTCCTATGAGAGTAGCATCTCCTAAATTTAAGCCTAGGTTCATTGGACCTTATAAGATCATGGAGATTATTAATCCTGTTTCTTTTCGTTTGCTTCTTCCAGGGACATTTAAGATCCATAACGTGTTCCACAAGTCCTTGTTGAAGAGGTTTGTTGAGCCAGTGGTTCCTGCTGCTGTGCCTCCTGACCCTGTTTTGGTTGAGGGCAATCTGGAGTATGTGGTTGAGAAAATATTGGATTCTCGTTTTTCTAGACGAAGACTCCAGTATTTGGTTAAATGGAGAGGTTATGGTCAGGAAGATAATTCTTGGGTGTTTGCTTCGGACATCCATGCTAGGAGACTTATCCGTGCGTATCATAGAACTCATTCTGACCGACCTGGTTGCTCAAATGAGGGTTCGGTGACCCCTCCTCAAGGGGGGGGTACTGTTGTGAATGGGTTTGAGATGAGTTCTGAGCAGAGGCTCCCTCTGGTGGTTACAAGCGGTACTAGTGAGGATTGGGAATCAGGTGTTACTGATTGGTCTTATTTAAGGGAATCATTTTCCCATCAGGGTTGCCGTGATCAATTGTTCTGGTCTGAATCCTTCTTTCCAGTTTCCCTTGTATCCTGCTGTGTCGTGTCTGCATCTCCTGCTATCAGATAAGACAATTTCTTATTTTGTGTTTTTGCTATATTTTTGCATTTTGTCCTGCACTTCTGTGGGGGCCTTCTGGGTCCCCTCCGGGGGCTTTTGCCCTCTCAGTTTAGTCCAGCCACTGTGTTTTGTACTTTTGCTTTTTGCAGTTTTTTCAGTGGCTGCTGTTTTTGTTACACCAGAGAACTAATTTAGGTGGTAGAGGTCGTGTGATCTCAGGTGATTTTGAAATTAGTAGACTTGGTGTTTTTCAGGGTTTTCTGGGATTGCAGTAAGTACCCTTCCTGTCCTTTTCTATTTAGATAGTTTGGGCCCCAGCGTTTGCTCATACTATTTTCTTTCTGTGTCAGTATTTCCTCTTGTCTAACCGCCATTACATGTTTGGGGGCTTTCTATTATCTTTGGGGTTCTGCTCCGGGGCAGATAGCTTTCCTATTTCTATCTTTAGGTGTAGTTAGTTTCTCAGGCTGTGACGAGGCGTCTAGGACCATCGTAGGAACGCTCCACGGCTGCCTCTAGTTGCGGTGGTTAGTCAGGGTACTGCAATCTCATAGATTCCAACTGCTCTGGTGTATTTCCTTTTTTACCTGCACTCCTCAGCTACCGTAACATAACAGGGGGGTTTGATTTACTATTTATAGCGGGTTTTCATGATTGGCAGCTGTCACGCTAAAAGACGCTTTTTATTGCATAAAGTAGTTTTTTGCATCACCACATCTTGAGATCTATAATTTTTGCATATTTTGGCCCACAGAGTCATGTGAGGTCTTATTTTTTGCGGAACGAGGTGACGTTTTTATTGGTACCATTTATGACCACGTGACATTTTTTGATCGCTTTTTATTTCGATTTTTGGGAGGTTACAATGAACAAAAATCAGCAATTCATGAATTTCTTTTGGGGGAGGCGTTTATACCGTTCCGCGTGTGGTAAAATTGATAAAGCAGTTTTATTCTTCGGGTCAGTACGATTATGGCGATACCTCATTTATATCATTTTTTTAATGTTTTGGTGCTTTTATAGAATAAAAACAATTTTATATAAAAAATCATTATTTTTGCATCGCTTTATTCTGCGAGCTATAACTTTTTTATTTTTTCGCTGATGATGCTGTATGGCGGCTCGTTTTTTGCGGGACAAGATGACATTTTCAGCGGTACCATGTTTATTTATATCGGTCTTTTTGATCGCGTGTTATTCCACTTTTTGTTCGGCGGTATGATAAAGCATTTATTTTTTGCTTTTTTTTTTTTTTTTTTTTAAGGGGTTCACTAAAGGGGTTAACTAGTGGGACAGTTTTATAGGGGGGGTCGTTACGGACGCGGCGATACCAAATATGTGTACTTTTATTGTTTTTTTTTTTTATTTACAGGAAGAAATGAATTTATTGGGGAATATTTTTATTTTTTTTTATGATTTTTTTTACCACTTTTTATTTTTATTTTTTTTACTTTTTTACTTTGTCCCAGGGTGGGACATCACAGTATTTTAGCAGATCGCTGGTGTGACAGTGTGCACAGCACTCTGTCACACCAGCGATCGCTCTGGCATCGCTGCAGGCTTCTCAGTGCCTGCTCTCAGCAGGCACTGAGGAAGCCGCCTCCCTGCAGGACCCCGGCGCCATCTTGGATCCGGGGACCTGGAGGGAGGACGGACCCTCGGAACAGTGCGACACATCGCGCTGCTCTGAGGGTCTCAGGGGGGCGCGCAGGGAGCCCCCACCCTGCGCGATCCTCCCCTGTGCCCCCAGTACACCGTGATCATGTTTGATCGCGGTGTGCCAGGGGTTAATGTGCCGGGAGCGGTCCGTGACCGCTCCTGACACATAGTGCCGGGTGTCAGCTGTGATAATCAGCTGACACCCGGCGGCGATCAGCTGCGCTCCCCTCGGGAGCGCAGCTGATCGCCCTGGACGTAATATTCCGTCCATGGGAATTAAGTACCAGGTCACATGGACGGAATATTACGTCCAATGGGATTAAGGGGTTAAGGGCATAAAAATTTAAATTTTGAAAATTGCTAAATTTTCAAAATTTTCGCCATATTTCCGTTTTTTTCATAAATAAAAGCAAGTCATAACATTTTTTTTACCACTAACGTGAAGTACAATATGTCGCGAAAAAACAATCTCAGAATCAGCTGGATTCGTTAAAGCGTTCCAGAGTTATAACTTCATAAAGTGACAGTGGTCAGAATTGTAAAAATTGGCCCGGTCATTAAGCTGCAAATTGACTGTCACTAAGGGGTTAAAGAGATGGTCCACCAGGATTATTTACATTTGCGGATTTGGTGGATGGAAACACATTGGAAGGTCTCTCGTTTGATGTTATAAAATCTAAATTTGAGAGGCTTTGTAAGAAAGGCACGCCAACTAACGGGTTAATAGCAGATATTTACAGGATCTTGGGTTCTCCTTGGACTGAGCCCCCCGAAACATCCGTATGCAATTAGATGGGAGTCTCTCCTGGGAAGGACGCTGTCTCCCCAATGCTGGTAGAATATATGGAAAAAGGCGGCAAAATCCTCTATCTGCACCCTTTATAAGGAAAGCCAATATAAAATGTTGATGTTTTGGCATCACACTCCGGAGCTCTTTCATAGACTGAACCACCAGCTCCTAAATATTTGCTGGCGTTGTTGCTCAGCACCGGGTTCTCAGTTCCACATTTTCTGGTCTTGCCCTGGACTGGCTGGATTTTGGGAAAAGCTGAAAACCTTAATAAAAAAGGTTCTATATGTGGAGGTTCAGCTTGACCCTGCTATATACCTACTGAATGTTTCCCCTAGAGGGCTGGGAGGAATTGGACCAGACTGCTGTTACACCTGTTCAGGGCAGCTAGATGTATGATTGCCCTTCATTGAAGACAAACTACTCTCTTATCAGAAGGTTTTGGATAGAATAGCCGACATCCACAGATTGGAGCAAATGACAGCCCTATTCAATACGAATTTGGACAGATTTGAGACCGTCTTGGCTTCCTGGGACTATTTTAGGGCCCAATACAACAGTTTAAGAGCATGTTGGTTTTTGGACAGGTTTCTTCTTCCCTTCCCTATGTTTATGTCTCATTTTATTTAGTATTGTGATTTTATAATTGTAATAGGTGTATGGGGATGGAGTCATCTTAACTTGGCATCATTTAGAACTGCTGTTGGACTTTGTCTATTTCTGTGCTATTAATAACACTAGGGGGAAACGTCTTCCAAGAGTTCATTCTAAGTGTACACCATTCTTTCTGATCCGCTAATTTTTAAGACAAATTGTGATTGCTTTGTTTTGTCTTATGATTATGGCTTACAACCAATGAAAATCCAAAAGTCATTATCTCGGGAAATTAGAATAATTAACAGAAAACACCTACAAAAGCTTCCTGAGCGTTTAAAAAGGTCCCAAAATCTGTTTCATTAGGCTCCACAATCATGGGGAAGACTGCTTACCTGACAGATGTCCAGAAGGCAGTCACTGAAAATCTCCACAAGGAGGGTAAGCCACAAAAGGTCACCAGGAAATTTTAGAGCACTTCATGCTTCCCTTTGCCAACAAGCTTTTGGAGATGGAAATTTCATTCTTGAACAGGACTTGGCACCTGTCCACACTGCCAAAAGTACCAATACTTGGTTTAAAAACAACAGTATCACTGTGCTTGATTGGCCAGCAAACTCACCTGACCTTAACCCCATAGAGAATCTATGGGGTACTGTCAAGAAGTTGGGACAACAGTGCAGACGAACTGAAGGCTGCTATTAAAGCAACCTGGGCTTCCATAACACCTCAGCAGTGAAACAGGCTGATCGCCTCCATGCCACTCCGCATTCATGCAGTAACTGATACAAAAGGAGCCCGACCAAGTGTTGACTGCATTTACTGAACATACATTTCAGTTGGCCAACATTTTGGATTTTAAAATCATTTTTAAAAATGATGCTATAAAGTATTCCAATTTACTGAGATAATGACTTTTGGTTTTTCATTAGCTGTATGCCATAAGCATCAACATTAACAGAAATAAACACTTGGAATAGACCACTCTGTTTGTAATGACTATATATATGAGTTTCACTTTTTGAACTGAAGAACTGAAATATATTAACTCAATGATGATATTTATAGTTAGTGAGAAGTACCAGTACTTTCTGTTCAGATTCAACCAAATGTAGCAAGGTTGATTGTCCATATGTACTGTAAAGAGCCATCCAATTACCCAAACATACTGCAAAAGCAACCCAGGTTTTTGGGTTTTTTTTAAGGCAAAAAGGTGGAATATTCTGCAATGGTCAAGTCAGTCATCAAACCACAACCCAATTGAGCATGAATTTCACATACTTAAGACAGAAAGACCCACAAACAAGCAACAACTAAAGTCCGCTTCAGTACAGGCCTGGCAAGAAACCCAGCGTTTGGTGATGTCCATGGCCTCTAGACTTCAGACAGTCATTGCCTGCTAAGGATTCTCTACAAACTATTAAAAATGAACATTTCATTTATGGTAAAGTTAATTTGTTCAATTACTTGAGTCCCTGAAATGAGGGGGCTTTGTAAAAAAATTATTGCAATTTCTAAACATTTCTTTAATTAAACCTGAAAGTCTACACTTCAGTTGCATCTCAGTTGTTTAACTTTAAATAAAAAATTGTGGCATACAGAGCCCAAATCACAAAGAATCAGTCACTGTCCAAATATTTCTAGACCCAATTGTATAATACTATGCGATACTACTGGGACAGTCCTCTCAAACTTTTTGTACTCTAATGGGAAAATCCCACTCTAGAAATACATTACTGATATAATCTCACTATAACTACCATGCACCCCTCAGTTTGGCGATGTTTACTTAGACATACAGTGGCAAGCCAAAGTTTGAGCACCTCGGTTACAATTACTGTTATTGTGAACAGTTACGCAAGTTGAAGATGAAGATAAAATGATCTCTAAAAGGTCTAAAGTTAAAGATTACAAATTTCCTTTGTATTTTAGGCAAAAAAATATGTAATGTTAGGGTTTTTGCTTGTTCACTATCATAGTTAGGAAAGGCCAGGTGATGCAAATTTCCCAGCTTTATAAAAACCCAGCCTCCTCTAACCTTGTGCCAAAAAACAGCAGCCAATGGTTCTTCTAAGCAGCTGCCTAGCACTCTGAAAATGAAAATGGTGGAGTCCCACAAGACAGAAGAAGGCTATAAGAAGATAAAGAGTTTTCAAGTTGTTCTTTCATCAATTCAAAATGAAATTAAGAAATGGCAGCTAAGGCCCCTATCAGACATCAGTTTTTTGCCATCAGTCACAATCCATCGTTTTTAAAAAAAAAAAAAAAAAAACGGATCCGTAGACTGATGCTGCAGGATCCGTTTTTTTCTCATAGACCTGTATTAGCGCCGGACTGCCGTAAGTTTCATCCGTCGAAAATTTTTGGTCCGTCTGCCGGACACGACGCACAAAGCAACGTTTTTTGTCTCCGTCGGAAAATTGGACAACATTTTAACAGAAAAGGCGTGCACTCTGTAATAACGAATAGGTGCAGGCTGAACCTGGAACTAGTCCAGATAAATCATAGACAAATGGAAAAACAGCCGCTCAGAAAAAATTTTTTCAATGCAAGTGAAAGAAATTTATTGAAGACACCACAGAGTAAATAACGTGTTGAGTTAACGTTTCGACCCCGTATCGGGTCTTTCTCAAACCTTAGGGTAAGTCACGGAAAAGAGACAGGAGAGGCCACTGTGGAATATGTCGACTTGAAAGGCTAGAGGCCATGTATATGAAAATCTGACAGGGCAAGGACCAGGTGTGAGTCCTGGGGTAAGCTGGTAGGATGGAGCCAAATGTGCTGTCTGTGGTGGTGTGTAATGGCCTCTAGCCTTTCAAGTCGACATATCCCGCAGTGGCCTCTCTTGTCTCTTTTCTTGACTTACCCTAAGGTTTGAGAAAGACCCGACACGGGGTCAAACGTTACCTCAACATGTTATTTACCCTGTGGTGTCTTCAATAAATCTCTTTCACTTGAATTTAAAAAAAATTTGTGAGTGCGGCTGTTTTTTCATTTGTCTAGGAAAAATCGGACAGCGACGGATCAGTCACTGTCCGTCGTTTGTTATAAAGGAAGCCTATGAGCACCGGATCCGTCAAATGACGGATTCAGTTTTTTTTTAACGGAGCATGCTCCTGACAGGTTAAAACACAAAGAAAAGAATAGATATATACACATAGAATACATACATACATATACCGTATATACTCATGTATAAGCCGAGATTTTCAGCATTTTTTTTGTGCTGAAAATGCCCCCTCGGCTTATACATGAGTCATATGGCAGAAACCAGCGGGGGAGGGGATGCGGCGGCAGGAGCCGGTGGCTGGGACATCATACTCACCCTCCCCGTGCCATCGCTGAACGTCCCGGCGGCAATCCTGCGTTCTCCCCGGCTTCCTGCAGCTCTCCAGCGCTGACGTAATACCCGCTCATTAAGGTCATGTAATATGGACGCGACGCCACTCCCATGGGCGTCGCCTCCATATTCATGGCCTTAATGAGCGGTATTACGTCACCGCTCAGCGCTGGAGAGCTGCAGGAAGCCGGGGAGAGCTGCAGGAAGCCAGGGAGAACGCAGGATGGCACGGGGAGGGTGAGTATGATGGAGGAGGATGGGGGGAGCATGGAGGACAAGGAGCATGGAGCAGGACGGGGGGGGAGGACGGAGAGCACGGAGCAGATCGGGGGGAAGGACAGAGAGCACGGAGCAGAACGGGGGAGGACGGAGAGCACGGAGCAGGATGGGAGGGAGGACGGAGAGCACGGAGCAGAACGGGGGGAGGACAGAGAGCACGGAGCAGAACGGGGGGAGGACAGAGAGCACGGAGCAGAACAGGGGGAGGACGGAGAGCATGGAGCAGAACGGGGGGAGGACGGAGAGCACGGAGCAGGACTGGGGTGGGCACAGAGGAGAATGGGGGAGTGCAGAGCTGGATGGGGGAGCACGGAGCAGGACGGAGGAGGATGGAAAGCACGAGCAGGACAGGATAATGGAGCAGGAGGAGGGGAGCAGAGGAGAATGGGGGCGCACAGAGCTGGATGGGGGAGCACAGAGCAGGACGGCAACTTATACACCCGGCTTATAATCGAGTCAATAAGTTTTCCAAGTTTTTTGTGGCAAAATTAGGGGGGTCAGCTTATACACTGGTCGGCTTATACATGAGTATATACGGTGTATATATATATATATATATATATATATATATATATATATATATATACACATACACACTATATATAATTGTCTAACTTATAACTTCCGTCTGTAACGGAAAGCCTGCGTCTGATTGGTCGCGTCCGGCCGGGTGCGACCAATCAGCGACAGGCACATCCAGCCGCGAATTGGTGCAGGATTTCAACCAGGCTCGGCATCGCTATCATTGGGAGATCAGTGGCGCTAGCCGATGATCTCCCAACGGTAGTCGCAGGTCATCTCCACGTACACACTCACCTTCCGTCCCTGCATCTCTATCCCGACGCGTCTGCTTCTATCCTGTGCGGTCACGTAGTACCGCTCATTAAGATCATGAATATGGACACGACTCCACTACCATAGGCGTGGCGTCCATATTCATGATCTTAATGAGCGGTACCACGTGACCTCACCACAGAGGAAGAAGCTGATGCGCCGGGATAGAGATGCAGGGACGTGCAGCGACGGTGTCAGGGTAAGTATGATGGGGGAGCCCAGTGGAGGGTGGGAGCGGAGCCATGTATATAGGATTGGAGGGTGGGAGCGGAGCCATGTATACAGGATGGGAGGGTGGAAGCGGAGCCATGTATATAGGATGGGAGGGTGGGAGCGGAGCCATGTATATAGGATGGGAGGGTGGGTGCGGAGCCATGTATATAGGATGGGAGGGTGGGAGCGGAGCCATGTATATAGGATGGGAGGGTGGGAGCGGAGCCATGTATATAGGATTGGAGGGTGAGAGCAGAGCCATGTATACAGGATTGGAGGGTGGGAGCGGAGCCATGTATATAGGATGGGAGGGTGGGAGCGGAGCCATGTATATAGGATGGGAGGGTGGGAGCGGAGTCATGTATATAGGATGGGAGGGTGGGAGCGGAGCCATGTATATAGGATGGGAGGGTGGGAGCGGAGTCATGTATATAGGATGGGAGGGTGGGAGCGTAGCCATGTATATAGGATGGGAGGGTGGGAGCGGAGCCATGTATATAGGATGGGAGGCTGGGAGCGGAGTCATGTATATAGGATTGGAGGGTGGGAGCGGAGCCATGTATACAGGATGGGAGGGTAGGAGCGGAGCCATGCATATAGGATGGGAGGGTGGGAGAGGAGACATGTATATAGGATGGAAGTACCCAAGGATCGCATACCGACATAGTCCTGAGCCATGCGAACCAGGCCCTCCTAGGCCAAAACGGGGCAATTAGTATGACCCTTGCTTGATCCTCTCTGATCTTCCTCACCACCAGAGGTAACAGGGCTAACGGTGGAAAGGCATAGGCCAGGGAGAAGTCCCATTTTATTAGGAAAGCATCCACCAGAGGATTTTTTCCTGGGATTTAAAGAACAGAAATTCCTTACTTTCCTGTTTTCTTTGTTGGCAAAAAGGTCTACCTGCGGTTGGCCCAATCTATGGACAATCCGACTGAAGATGTCCCTGTTCAGAGACCTGCCTTAGAATGTAGTGGCTTAGGAAGTCTGCTGTTATGTTGTCCTTTCCTCTGATATGGAGGGCTGTTAATGACTGAAAATGTCTTTCGGCTATCTAAAAAAGGCGTTCCGCTACCTGCATCAGGGCTTCTGACCGGGTTCCACCTTGGTGGTTGATGTAAGCCACCGCCACTTGGTTGTCCGATAGGATCTTGACATGGTGACCCTGTAGGTATAGGAGTTTTTTAACAGATAACTCTATTGCTAAAAGTACCCTCTGGTTGGATGAAGCTTCTGTCTGGGAATCTCATTGTCCCTGAACTACCACATCTCCCATATGGGCCCTCAACCCGAGGGGCTCGCGTCTGTGGTTATTACACGAGTTATCTGTGACACCCAGGGAACTCCTGAGGATAAGTTACTGCTGTTTAGCCACAACGCTAGTGATTTAAGGGTTTACGGGCTCAACACTATTTGGCTCTGCAGGGATCCCCTTTGGATCCTGTCATTAAGTAAGACGTCCCTCTGTAGGGGCCTAGTGTGAATTTGGGCCCACTTAACCGCTGGGATACATGACGTTAGGGTTCCCAATAAGGACATGGCTTGTCTGAGAGACATGGAGGGTCTGTTAATTGCCTGTAATGCCTGCTGTTGAACATGTATTAACTTATCAGGTGGTAAGTAGCATTGTTGCACCTCCGAATCTAACAGTAGGCCTAGAAACTTTTGTACTTTCAAGGGCTGCAACCGGGATTTTTCAAAATTTATCATCCAGCCCAAGTGTTCCAACCTGGACCGAGCCCTTTCTATTTGCAACCAGCAATGATCCGCCGAATTACCCACAATTAGGAAGTCATCTAAGTAAGGGACAATAAGCATATCTGACTCCCGTAGATGAGCCATGACTTTGGCCACAATTTCTGTAAATACTCGAGGGGCTACAGATAGACTGAAGGGGAGCGCTCTAAACTGAAAATGCCGGACTCTCCCCCCTACGGACACCGCCACTCTCAGGAACCGATGGAAATCTGCATGAACAGGGAGATGATAGTACGCGTCTTTCAAATCCATGACTGTCATGAAACAATTTTTAACAGGATCTTTATTGCGGACCCAATTGACTCCATTTTAAAGGATCGGCTAACCAGAAAGTAATTAAGGGACCTCAGATTGATAATGGTTCTAACTGATTTATCTGGCTTTTGAATCAGGAAAAGGGGAGAGTAAAAGCCTCTACCCCTCTCTGATTCCGGCACCTCCACTAGGACATTTTTAAGGCACAAATTCAGCACCTCTGCTTCCAATGCCGATTGTTCTAGATGAGAAGCACGCATAGAAGTTAGCTTAAAACTGTCTTGCGGGATGTACCGAAACTCAAGTTTGAGTCCGCTGGATATTACACTTCGCACCCAGATGCTATTCATGATTGCTAACCAGGCTGGGAGGAAGGCTGACAATCTTCCCCCCACGGCAATCTCTAGTCATTGGCCCGGCTTCTTCCGCTCTTTTGAAGAACGCCTGAACATAAAGCCAGTACCTCGCCTTCTCTTATCTTCCCATCTGAACCGGTCTCTAGTGGGTGAAGCCATGCGTCTCCTTCCTTGGCCAAACTTCTTTCTACTGAAAGAGCATCGGTAGGACGTGGATGATAAATTAGGAAACTTCTTTTTCTCGTCCCCTGCCTTGTCCAGCAACTCATCCAGGACAGGCCCAAATAAATATTCTCCTTCGCATGGTATGGCACAGAGTTTTGACCTGGTCTAGATGTCCCCTGGCCAGCATTTCAACCACAGGGCTCTGCGGGCCGCACTGGAATGACCCGCTGCTCTGGCCGCCATCCTTACAGAGTCCACCGAGGCATCCGAGAGGAAAGCTGCCGCCTCCTGGATCACTGGTAAGGCCCCCAGAATGGTATCTCTAGGAGCTCTTTCCTTCAATTGCGACTCTAGCTGGTCCAGCCAAACCATCATGGATCTGGCCGTACAGGTCGCTGCCACCGCTGGTCAAAGTGAGCCAGCCGCCATCTCCCAGGTCCCTTTAAGAAAGTTATCTGCCTTTCTATCTAGGGGATCTTTAAGGGATCCCATGTCCTCAAAGGGTAGCGAGTCCATTTTTGATGCCTTGGACACTGCGGCATCTAATTTCGGGGCTTTATCCAAGGTGCTGACTGCCGGATCTTCAAAGGGGTACCTGCGCTTAAGAGCTGGAGGTAAGGAGCCTCTTTTTTCCGGCTTCTTCCACTCCCTCTCCGCAGAGTAGTCTGATTCCATAGGGGCTCTGTATCTAGAACTTCCCGCCTGGGACAGGGACTTCAGGGACTCCCTTACTTCATCCCTGACTAAATCCTTCAGGCTTGCCGCCACATTAGGTGATTCTTCAGCCACCTGAGGGAGGATAGTAAGAGGAACATTTTCTATCTAGACCTAATGCCTCTCCCCCTTTCTGAGACCTCACCGTCTGCTAGATACAGGGGTTACACAACTTTTTGGGGCACGAATCTGGTAGGGGGCATCCACAGAGGGCACATTCCCTGTGTTTCGGCTTAGTACTGCATTTCTTCCCCTAATAAAAGAAAATATAAAGGGGGACCCACGTCACTGAGTGAACATTCGCGTAGATCACTTACCAGCGGCCGTGGTGAATATGTACCAGATCACGAGGAGGGTTATTCTCAGTCGACGCTCCCAACCTCTGCCTGGAGGAGCTCTTGCAACTGGACTGGTCACTTTGTTTTTCCTGCTCAGCAGCGCTATCTCGCGCTCTGGCTTGCTTGGGCTTCCGAACCTCTTCCAGCAGCTCAGGCTGCTGCTCTGCATCACTCTCCATTTTTCCAGGAAGTGCGGCCAGAAGCATAGGATCCCGGGCGGATCCTGCTTAAATCCCCCTCCTCCAGTGAGCAGCCTCGCCCGTCGCCTCCCCCCGATTGACTCTCAGCCTCCCCCAGGTGCCGGTGATTCCCCTTAGAAGGCGCCATGCCCGGCGTCC
Organism: Oophaga sylvatica; assembly: GCA_033576555.1. Classification (NCBI taxonomy): domain Eukaryota; kingdom Metazoa; phylum Chordata; class Amphibia; order Anura; family Dendrobatidae; genus Oophaga; species Oophaga sylvatica. The sequence goes on from JARQOD010000002.1 coordinate 391,258,864, forward strand.
CCATGCGATGGGCGCCGCCATCTTGGCCGCCCACGCATGCGCAGTAATGCCCGCGAACCGGAAGTGAACGCCGGCTCCACCCCCCAGACGTCACCGCAGCTCCCGACGTTTCCTGTGGCTTCCCTATGCGCCCAGGAGCAATGAAGGACGCCGGGAACCTGCCTACAGCACCGCCAGGCCTCAGGATTCCGCCTGCCGCGCGCTGTACATCGCATCGCCGCCAGGCCTGGCCTGGCCGACACCAGGTGGAGTCGAAGGCCCTGGGGATATACTTACCCGGCGCTGGACCATCTGGAGACGAAAATCTTCCAGACTCTGCTCCCTGCTCCGAACGCCACCGCAGTGCAGCCCATCCAGGACCACCGTGGCGTCTCCAAGATTATCCGCACCGGCCGAGGTAGGAGACCCCCCCGCTTCCTGAGTCGGTCCGGCCTGCCTGGGTTTTCCCGACTCCTGCAGCTCGTCTGTAGGATCCAGTCCTTCAGGAACAGGAAACCAACTGATGCGTGGGAGAGGTGCCACCCTTTTAGTATCTGTAGGTTTCCTGTTCCGGAAGGGTGGTTCCCCTCTCTCGTGGTGCTGTCATGTGAGTCCGAATAAAAAGTTCAGCAACTTTACCACGCTAATCAGTTCATCTCCGGTCAGACGGGGCGCCTGCGCAGACATGATTTAATTCATTCTGCAGTGGTTTACAGCCGGGCCAGTAGCATTAGCAGCGGTCCCTGTGGTAAACTAGTGAACCCCTTGTGATGGATTGCAGCGGGGGACCTGACTGAACGGCGGAGAGGTATGGATATTGTTTTATTTTATTATTTTTTACAGGAGAACAAGCGATACAGTTGGATTGGCAGAATAATAAATTTGGTCAAAAACTTTGTGTAATTATTTTTTAACCCTTTACTATAGGATTAATAATAGATAGTTGTCTTATTGACACCTCTCCAGTATTAACCCGGATTAATGTCCTTTCAATAGCAAGGTGACATTAACCCCTTATTAACCCATGAGCCACCATTAGAGTCAATGGGAACAGAGAGGCTAAGTGCCAGAAAGGCGCATCTTATAGATGTGCCTTTTCTGGGGTGGCTGGGGCCAGATGTTTGTAGCCGGGGGGGGGGGGGGGGGGGGGCAAAAACAATGGTCCCTCTCTAGGCTATGAATATCTGTCCTCTGTCACTTGCTTTCCCTCTCTGGTGGAGAAAATGCAATTTTTTTCCGCGATTACAGTCTTAAATTTAACCCCTAGAGTCCATTCTTTTTGCGTTATCGCGGCGATTACGCCACCATAGGATTGCATTGAAACGCTGACTTTACGCATGTGGTTATGCCCACCATGCGTGAAGTGAGCGCTTCATGTGCGCTTGGTACCCAGGGCATGGAGGAGAGTCTTCTCTCCTCTAGACCCTGGGTACCATATTCGTGTAAAAAATAGAATTAAAATAAAAAATATTGATATTCTCACCTTCCAGCGGCCCACCGGAGTCTTCCCGCTCCTCAGCGAAGCGGCTGCCAAGTTCCGTTCCCAGGGATGCATTGCGAGAATCACCCCAGATGACGTAGCGGTCGAGTGACCGCGACGTCGCAAAGGTCATTCTCGCAATGCATCCCTGGGAACGGAACTTGCCGGTAGCGTCGCTGAGGAGCGGGAAGACTCAGGGGGACACCGGAAGGTGAGAATATCAATATTTAATTTTTTTATTACTTTTTAACTTAACTCATTAGTAAACAGTTGGTCACACTTGTCAGCACTATGCTTGACAAGTGTGGCCAACCTGTCAATCAGTTTTCCAAGCGATGCTACAGATCACTTGGAAAACGCTAGCATTCTGCAAGCTAAAAACGCTTGCAAAATGTTTGTGTTTTGTGGGAAAATGCATACTAATTACGTATGCGTTTTACCTGCGACGGGGAGTTGCGCAAATGCTCAGCAAAATTACGGAGCATTTGCGCAACGTGTGCACATAGCCTTAAAAAAACGGATTCGTCAAAAAACGGTAGAAATGGATGAAAAAACTGATGTGACGGATCCGTTTTTTCGACAAGTCCGCTAGCCAATGGATTGTGACTGACGGCAAAAAACTGATATGTGAAAGCAGCCTAACAGAAACAGTGGAGGTCAAGATAAGGTGCAAGCAAAATTTAAGTGAGAGCTGCTCACAGGATAGTTTGAGAGGCAAATTAGACCTCACCACCCACCCCTTTATTGCAAAAGCAAAACCAAAGCCTGGATTATCAAGAGGCTAAAGACCAGATCTACTGTAGAGGTGGCTGGCACCTTTAATATGTCTCAGAGTCAAGTACAAATAATTAAAAAAAGATTTGAACAGACTGGAGATGTGTTTGACAAGCCCAGGTCCGGCAGACCCCGCAAGACAACTGCTCAGGAGGAACGTTTGTTGGTTAGAAAATCCAAAGCAAGCCCCTCTTCCACTGCAGCAGAGCTCCAACAGGCCTGGTCATCTCAAGTCCCTATGTCAACTAGAACAGTTTGTAGGATTCTGTCTCGAAATGGTCTCAATGGTAGAATCAGCGCCCAGATGCCAGCACTAAATAAAAGGCAAATAAAAAACCGTGTGGCATTTGCAAAGTCCCACAGCCTGCTAAACAGAAGTACGCTGGAAAAGTGGCAGAAGGTGGATTTCTCTGATGAATCTTCAGTAGTATTACACCACAGCCACCGCAAATACTGCAGGAGACCTACCGAAGCCCGTATGGATCCAAAATACACCCAGAAAAGTTAAATTTGGTGGTGGAAAGATCATGGTCTGGGGTTACATTCAGTATGGGGGTGTGCAAAACATTTGCAAGGTGGAAGGCAATATCAGTAGCCTAAAATATCAAGAAGTATTAGCTACCTCTAAGGCCCTGTGCACACGTTGCGGATTGCGGATCCGCAGCAGATTCGGAAACCATGTACAGTACAATGTAAATGAATGGTAAAAAAAAAACACGCTGTGCACATGCTGCAGATTGTTCTGCGCGGATTTGGTGCGGTTTTAAATCTGCAGCATGTCAATTCTTTGTGTGGATTCCGCAGCGGTTTTACACCTATTCCATTATAGGTGTAAAACAGCAGGGCAAATCTGCACAAAAACCGCAGCAAAACCGCACAAAATCCGCATGTCATTTTACCTGCGGATTTAAGAAAATCCGCAAGTAAATCCGCAACGTGTGCACTCCATCTCATACATCCATCTCTACAACAAAGTTCCTCCAGGCAAAAAAGATCAAGGTGCTCAAGGACTGGCCAGCCCAGTCACCAGACATGAACATCATTGAGCATGTTTGGGGTAGGATGAAAGAGGAAGCTTGGAAGACAAAACCAAAGAATCTAGATTAACTCTGGGAGGCATGTAAGGCTGCATTCTTAGCTATTCCTGATGACTTCATTAATAAATTGTATGAATCATTGTTGAACCAAATGGATGCAGTCCTTCAAGCTCATGGAAGTCACACAAAATATTAAATATGACTAATAGCACCACAACTTCATTCACCAATGTTATGCAACATATATTTGCATTTTAAGTTAATTATTTGTTTGAATATCACATCACTTTCTGTGGGCGACAAAACTTTTGTCTTGCCAAATTCTGACCATTCTGTGTCCATTAAATGATCAATATTTCTGTATTGATGCCAATTTATTTTCTTAACCTAAAACACATTTCGGAGTGTTTCAGCTTTCAAAAGAATAATTTATACAACCAATGGATGAAATTAACGTCAGGTTATAAGCTTTTATTTACATAACATGGATAAGCGACACAACTTCTGTCAGGGAGTGTGTGTGTATACAGTGCCTACAAGTAGTATTCAACCCTCTGCAGATTTAGCTGGTTGACACATGCGGAATTAACTTGGCATTGTGACATTTGTACTGTAGATCAGCCTGGAAGTGGGAAATGCACTGCAGCAAAAAAAAATTTAATTTTTTTTTTTTTTTTTTAAAAACGTTAAAAGTTAATTCAGAGTGTCATTTATTATTCAACCCCTCAAACCACAAGAATTCTGTTTGGTCCCCCTAAAGTATTAAGAAGTAGTTCAGGCACCAAGAATAATGAGCTTCACATGTGTGGATTAATGATCTCTTTTGCCAGCCTTTTCTGACTATTTAAGACCCTCCCCAAACTTGTGAACAGCACTCATACATGGTCAACATGGGAAAGACAAAGGAGCATTCCAAGGCCATCAGAGACAAGATCGTGGAGGGTCACAAGGCTGGCAAGGGGTACAAAACCCTTTCCAAGGAGTTGGGCCTACCTGTCTCCACTGTTGGGAGCATCATCTGTAAGTGGAAGGCTTATGGAACTACTGTTAGCCTTCCACGGCCTGGACAGCCTTTGAAAGTTTCCTCCCGTGCCGAGGCCAGGCTTGTCCGAAGAGTCAAGGCTAACCCAAGGACAACAAGGAAGGAGCTCCGGGAAGATCTCATGGCAGTGGGGACATTGGTTTCAGTCAATACCATAAGTAACGTACTCCACCGCAATGGTCTCCGTTCCAGACGAGCCCGTAAGGTACCTTTACTTTCAAAGCGTCATGTCAAGGCTCGTCTACAGTTTGCTCATGATCACTTGGAGGACTCTGAGACAGACTGGTTCAAGGTTCTATGGTCTGATGAGACCAAGATCGAGATCTTTGGTGCCAACCACACACGTGACGTTTGGAGACTGGATGGCACTGCATACGACCCCAAGAATACCATCCCTACAGTCAAGCATGGTGGTGGCAGCATCATGCTGTGGGGCTGTTTCTCAGCCAAGGGGCCTGGCCATCTGGTCCGCATCCATGGGAGGATGGATAGCACGGCCTACCTGGAGATTTTGGCCAAGAACCTCCGCTCCTCCATCAAGGATCTTAAGATGGGTCGTAATTTCATCTTCCAACAAGACAACGACCCAAAGCACACAGCCAAGAAAACCAAGGCCTGGTTCAAGAGGGAAAAAGTCAAGGTGTTGGAGTGGCCTAGTCAGTCTCCTGACCTTAACCCAATTGAAAACTTGTGGAAGGAGCTCAAGATTAAAGTCCACATGAGACACCCAAAGAACCTAGATAACTTGGAGAAGATCTGCATGGAGGAGTGGGCCAAGATAACTCCACAGACCTGTGCCGGCCTGATCAGGTCTTATAAAAGACGATTATTAGCTGTAATTGCAAACAAGGGTTATTCCACGAAATATTAAACATAGGGGTTGTATAATAATCCACACTTTTATGTTTAAAATTTATTAAAATTCAACTGAGCAACATAACTTTTTGGTTTGTAAGATTTATGCTTCTGTTAATAAATCCTACTCTCGTTTGCAGTTTGAAGGCTCCAACTTATTTGCATCTTATCAAACCAGCTAAATCTGCAGGGGGTTGAATACTACTTGTAGGCACTGTATATATATATATATATATATATATATATATATATATATATATATATATATATATTACACATACACACATACATACATATACAGGGTGGTCCAAAAGTAGGTGGACAGAAAATAATAACATTTATTTTGATTTATATATGAAATTATATTTACTAACACAAGCATAACATTGACAATTAAATTTTATTCTGAACAATAATACAAAAGCCCTTAAATTTTATCAACGCAGGTGCTCAAACTGTTTTCCATCACAATTTGCACAGCTTTGAAGTCTGCCTTATGCTTCGACAAACATTTTTGCACAAGTCTCTTTGGGTATTAATTTCTTGAAATGCGTCTCTTTATGTAATTTTTCAAATCACTGACACTTTTTGGTTTGCGACTATAAACTTTGTTCTTGAGTACTCCCCAAAAGAAAAAATCCATTGGGGTCAAGTCTGGTGAACATGCCGGCCAATCAAGTGGGCCTCTTCAGCCAATTCATTTATTAGGAAATGTTTTATCAAGATACTCGCGGACTACTCATGAATAATGTGGAGGGGCCCCATCTTGTTGGAAATAAAGGTCATTTGAATTAGGCTGTTGCTGTAACTGGGGAACAATTCTATTCTTTAGAATTTCGAGATACTTATCTCCTGTGACTGTTCTAAAAAAAAAAAAATGGTCCAAAAACACCAAAACTTGATACAACCACCCCAAACATTGACACCAGGCTCATTTATTTGTTGCTCTAATGTTAAATGCATGTTCTCATTATACCAGTAAATACAATTATGTCTGTTAATATGGCCAGATAATTTGAAAGAAGTTTCATCACTCCACATAACGTTATCTAAAATTACTGGATTTTCTTCAATTTTGTTAAGCATAATCTCACTAAATTGCAGCCGCCTGTCTGGATCATCCTCCAATAAACCAAGAATTAGACGTGGACGATAAGCTTTCCACCCAATAGATTTCAGGATTGGCATGATGGAAGCTAGTGAAATTCCCAGTTCTAAAAAGACCCTTCTGGTGGACTTTTTTGGACTCTGAACAAATGTTTCAGCAACAAGTTGTTTATTATTTCCTGTACAGGCTGTTTTGGGTTGACCAGTTTTTGGAGCATTAAGGATTGAGCCAGTGGCATCTAATTTGTCACGAATGCGGTAAATGGTTTGTCTCTTTGGGGCTTGAGTACCAAATGTTTCAACCGAATTTGCTCTAACTGTTTCAGCATTTTGAGATTTCCAATACTCTTTTAAAAGGGCAACTGAGTCAGATTCACTTTACACCATGTTTGATAAATCTCCCCCTTCATAAACCTATTACACATACTGTCCACCTACTTTTGGACCACCCTATATTTTTTTTTTTGCCTAAAGTACAAAGAACATGTGTCATTTTTAACTTTAGGCCTTTCACAGATCATTACATCTTCAACTCGCTTAACAATAACAGAAATTTTGACCAGGGGTGCACAAACATGCCCCTGTATACATCCCGCCATTTACAACCAATGCAGGTGTCATTGCTATGCGGTTTCATCAGTATTTTCGATCAGTGCGTCATTAGTGTACAGTCCGTGAGTCTGTTTTTAACATCAGTTAGGTCATTAGTGTTTTTCACGGAAGGATAAATTACAAAACTTCTATCCCCTACAATGTTAACCCCTTTCTGCCATCGGACGTACTATCACGTCCATGGTACCTGGGCCCGTATGACCATGGACGGGATAGTACGTCTCAGCGATCAGCCGCGCTAGCCGATCGCGGTCACAGACCGCTCCCGGCACTTTAGCCCCTGGCACACTGTGATCAAATATGATCGCAGTGTACCGGGGGCACAGGGAAGAATCGCGCAGGGATGGGGCTCCCTGCGCGCTTCCCTGAGACCCTCAGAACAGCGCGATGTATCGCGCTGTTCCGAGAGACGCTCCTCCCTGCCCGACCCCGGATCCAAGATGGTTGCAGGGTCCTTCTGGGTCCTGCAGGGAGGCGGTTTCCTCAGTGCCTGCTGAGAGAAGGCGCTGAGAAAGCCTGCAGAGGTGCCAGTGAGATCGCTGGCCTGACAGAGTGCTGTGCACACTGTCAGACCAGCGATCTGACCTTATACAGTGATGTCCCACCCTGGGACAAAGTAAAAATGTAAAAAATAAAATAAAATAAACATCTGTAAAAATCATTTAAAAAAATCCTCAAAAAAAAAAAAATTCCCCAATAAATTCATTTCTGTATGTAAATTAAAAAAAAAAACACAATAAAAGTACACATATTTGGTATCACCGCGTCCTTAACGACCGGCCCTATAAACCTGTTTAAACTATTTAACCCCTTTAGTGAACCCCTTAAAAAAAAAAAGCAAAAACACAATGCTTTATCATCATACCGCCGAACAAAAAGTGGAATAACACGCGATCAAAAAGACCGATATAAGTAAACATGGTACCGCTGAAAACGTCATCTTGTCCCGCAAAAAACGAGCCGTCATACAGCATCATCAGCGAAAAAATAAAAAAGTTATAGCTCGCAGAATAAAGCGATGCAAAAATAATTATTTTTTATATAAAATTGTTTTTATTGTATAAAAGCTCCAAAACAAAGAAATTATATAAATGAGGTATCGCTGTAATTGTACTGACCCAAAGAATAAAACTGCTTCATCAATTTTACCACACGTGGAACGGTATAAACGCCCCCCCCAAAAGAAATTCATGAATTGCTGGTTTTTGTTTATTCTAACCTCCCAAAAATCGTAATAAAAAACGATCAAAAAATGTCACGTGCCCAAAAATGGTACCAATAAAAATGTCAACTCGTCCCACAAAAAATAAGACCTCACATGACTCTGTGGGCCAAAATATGCAAAAATTATAGCTCTCAAAATGTGGTGATGCAAAAACTATTTTTTGCAATAAAAAGCGCCTTTTAGCGTGTGACAGCTGCCAAACATAAAAGCCCGCTATAAATAGTAAATCAAACCCCCCTTTATCACCCCCTTAGTTAGGGAAAAATAATAAAATTTAAAAAATGTACAGTACAGACCAAAAGTTTGGACACACCTGCTCATTCTAAGATTTTTCTGTATTTTCATGACTATGAAAATTGTACATTCACACTGAAGGCATCAAAACTATGAATTAACACTTGTGGAATTACATATACATACTTAACAAAAAAGTGTGAAACTACTGAAAATATGTCTTATATTCTAGGTTCTTCAAAGTAGCCACCTTTTGCTTTGATGACTGCTTTGCACACTCTTGGCATTCTCTTGATGAGCTTCAAGAGGTAGTCACCGGAAATGGTCTTCCAACAATCTTGAAGGAGTTCCCAGAGATGCTTAGCACTTGTGGGCCCTTTTGCCTTCACTCTGCGGTCCAGATCACCCCAAACCATCTCGATTGGGTTCAGGTCTGGTGAATGTGGAGGTCAGGTCATCTGGCGTAGCACCCCATCACTCTCCTTCTTGGTCAAATAGCCCTTACACAGCCTGGAGGTGTGTTTGGGGTCATTGTCCTGTTGAAAAATAGATTATGGTCCAACTAAACGCAAACCGGATGGAATAGCATGCTGCTGCAAGACGCTGTGGTAGCCATGCTGGTTTAGTATGCCTTCAATTTTGAATAAATCCCCAACAGTGTCACCAGCAAAGCACCCCCACACCATCACACCTCCTCCTCCATTCTTCACGGTGGGAACCAGACATGTAGAGTCCATCCGTTCACCTTTTCTGCGTCGCACAAAGACACGGTGGTTGGAACCAAAGATCTCAAATTTGGACTCATCAGACCAAAGCAGATTTCCACTGGTCTAATGTCCATTCCTTGTGTTCGTTAGCCCAAACAAGACTCTTCTGCTTGTTGCCTGTCCTTAGCCGTGGTTTACTAGCAGCTATTTTACCATGCAGGCCTGCTGCACAAAGTCTCCTCTTAACAGTTGTTGTAGAGATGTGTCTGCTGCTAGAACTCTGCGTGGCATTGACCTTGTCTCTAATCTGAGCTGCTGTAAACCTGCGATTTCTGAGGCTGGTGACTCGGATAAACTTATCCTCAGAAGCAGAGGTGACTCTTGGTCTTCCTTTCCTGGGGCGGTCCTCTTGTGAGCCAGTTTCTTTGTAGCGCTTGATGGTTTTTGCAACTGCACTTGGGGACACTTTCAAAGTTTTCCCAATTTTTCGGACTGACTGACCTTCATTTCTTAAAGTAATGATGGCCACTCGTTTTTCTTAGCTGCTTTTTTCTTGCCATAATACAAATTCTAACAGTCTATTCAGTAGGACTATCAGCTGTGTATCCACCAGACTTCTGCACAACACAACTGATGGTCCCAACCCCATTTATAAGGCCAGAAATCCCACTTATTAAACCTGACAGGGCACACCTGTGAAGTGAAAACCATTCCCGTTGACTACCTCTTGAAGCTCATCAAGAGAATGCCAAGAGTGTGCAAAGCAGTCATCAAAGCAAAAGGTGGCTACTTTGAAGAACCTAGAATATAAGACATATTTTCAGTTGTTTCACACTTTTTTGTTAAGTATATAATTCACATGTGTTAATTCATAGTTTTGATGACTTCAGTGTGAATGTACAATTTTCATAGTCATGAAAATACAGAAAAATCTTTAAATGAGAAGGTGTGTCCAAATTTTTGGTCAGTCTCAGTACCAGGGTGGATAAAAATCAATGATTTTTTTAAAAAAATCAAAAAAATCGGATTTTTTTTATTTAAATCGGATTTTTTTGATTTAAATCAGATTTTTTTGATTTAAATCGGATTTTTTTCAATAAACTGCTTTTTGAGGAAAATATTTTACCATCCAAAGGTTCTTCCATCATGAGATAAAGCTGAGTTGTTTAACTCAGTAGAATAAAGACTGTATATGTGTAACATTCACAATGCCATGCTCTTCCAGAGGTTTCTGTAGGATTAGTGGGCAGTTTCTCTCCTATATTATCACATTGATGATGAAGATGACGACGAGTGAGCTACAGAGGACAGCAGGGACAGTAGTATTTAAGTTTTTCATGTGTCGGCTGGGCTGACAGTCTAAAGGTACTGCCACACTAAACAATCCCGCTAGCGATCACAATAACGACGCATACTAATGCGATCGCTAGCGGGGTTGTTTCTATATCGCTAAATGCGGCCACATTTAGCGATATAGTTAACGACGCTATCGCCGTTAGCGATCTTCTTAACGACTTTAGCGGTACAAAAGTACCGCTAAATCGCTAAGAAAAGGTGCCACACAGCGATTAGATACTTACCCAGCGGGAGCGCCGACGAGAAAATAGGGTCCGGAACGATTCCAGCGACGAGCGAGATCACAGCAGGAAGCTCGTCGCTGGAAGCTGCCGCACTGAACAACATCGCTAACAGGATCGCTAAATAGTGACGTTTTTTAGCGATCCCGTTAGCGATATTGTTTAGTGTGGCATACCCTTAAGTTTCTTAAAATATATATATATTTTGTTTAGCCAAATTAGTTAATAAACATGGATGTTTGTTTAAGCAAATAACTTATGCTGTAATGTTATTGTTTCAGTTGAATAAATCTATTTAAATTGTTATTAAGGTCAGGATTATTTTTCTCCTTCCTAAGTACAACAGAACAGTGGTGTCCAAATATGAATGATTAACCCACTAAACTGGGGCGAAAAAAGTAATATAAAAAGTGATTCTAAAAATCTTCATCTACTTGCATGTTAAAGTAGCAAGAACTACTGCCGGTGATCGAGAAATAAAATCTGAAAAATAATTTTAAAATGTTTGGTATTTCCACTTTTAAGCACTAGGCAGAGCAGCTGCTGAAATATAAACTGCTAGCTCGTATTGCGACAGTAGTAAATGCAGGCGGGGTCTGATCACGTGTGACTTCTCTCCTCCGTTACTAGGTGTTTGTAATAACAGAGGATGTAGTTTAGGCTCACAGAGCGGAGCCATTGCGGAGCCATTTTGTTGGGGACTGCCAGTGATACTGACAAGTAGGCTGTCACTGAGGACGACCGGCAGCATCTATTCTGTTAGTTCATGCTGCTCGCTGTATTATAAACTGAGCACAGATACGTGGAGAGTATCACACACTGGGATTATTCACAGCAGATGACACACTGCATGTATCTAGATACAGGGCTGAGTGTAGTGTATCGCATTATGGGATTAGATACACCGGTCTGGGGCATATCGCGCATGATGAAATTAGATACACCGGTCTGGGGCGTATCGCACATGATGAAATTAGATATACCGGTCTGGTAGAAACTTTGATTTAAATCACTGATTTAAATCAAGCCTTACTGACTTGTGATTTAAATCGTGATTTAAATCGTGATTTAAATCAGTTTGATTTAAATCAAATCCACCCTGCTCAGTACTGTATGCAAAAATGTGAAAACAGCTTTAATGGCACATACAACAGTGCAAATTAAAACATAATTAAAAAAAACTGAGTTAAACCCCCACTAGGGGTGCCTGCCAGACCGCGGAGCTATATTGGGGAATACAATGCAAACTATGAAATAAACATATATACAGAGAGAACAGCAGCAACTTTATAACATATAGAAACATGTATGATGTATAGAAACCCCTACGAAGAAATGCATGTGTGTCATAGAGGTAAAAAATACCCAAATCATCTGCAATTATAGTACAGAAAAGCAATTATAAGTATGCAAATGGACCCTGTATCGACACAATAAAAGGGCAAAGAAACAGAAACAACACATGACTAGGCAAAAAGAAATAATAATGCCTTATATGTAGCACTAATCCCAGAACCAGAGCAGTGCATCCCGATAGGAAAAAACTGAGTTCTGAAAGGGACAAGTAATACGTTCACATGAACCGCCCAAAAGATGAAGAGAAAATGAATTACCCAAAACACGATCCTCAGTAAAAAAATGAGACAAGGCAGACAGAGCCCAAAGTGGGGACCCAGGAAAGTGGCCCCACGCGTATCGCCGTAAGCAGTACGGCTTCGTCAGTACTGGTTTTGCACCTCCCTGTATTTAATTGATATATAGTGCGCCCATTTCTTCATATATTAGCAGCTGTTTATGTGGACCCAAGTCATCGTATACTGCTTGATGATCAACAGCTTACTAAAGGAAAAGAAGCTCTGACTGAGGTAGCAGTTAGGATGAGTGGCCTACAGGACTGCCAGGCGCAAGAGGACTTGGGTCCTGACAGTGCTACTCATGCCATATCTTCATCCTCATCAGTTTGACTTTTACAAGTATTTGGATGACATGGAGCAGGCAAAGCGTTGCCGCAAGGAAAAAGATTTCACTCCGTCTGCTATAGCAAGCAGATTGACCATATTTCAGCAAAATGTTTCACTTGCTCTCAAAGAAATAGAAAAATTCAACCGTTCATCAAAACTGTGCACGAGGCAATTCCTTTATACCCTGAAATTGTTAGAGATGTTGTCCATGTGGTTACGGCTTTGCCTCCAACCTAAGTTAGTGTAGAGAGGTTGTTCTCTAGCCTTAAAATTATTAGGTCAGATTTGAGGTCATCTATGAAGGAGGATCTGATGGAGGCAATTCTATTTCTTAGAACAAATTCATAGACTGCACAAATGTTATTTAGAATGTTTTTGTTGAAAACTGTTTTTTTGCCACTTACATAGTTTATTACATAGTGTTAATATATATATATATATACACACAATATATATATATATATATATATATATAAAATCGATATTACATAGTGTATTACATATTTACAATTTATTACAGTTTTTTGTGTTCTAAAGTTGTATTCCAATAAATATATATTATGTTCTATCTAAATATCTTTGATTATTGAATCATAAAAATGATTAAATGTCTGATGTTTACATTGTACTACAATAAATTTTTCACTTAAATATAAGCAATATATGTGGGAGTCGGGAGTCGTGGAGTCGGTGTAAGGGAAATTGAGGCGTCGGAGTCGCAGGTTTGGCTTACCGACTCCACAGCCCTGTGCAAAACAAACCAAAATACTAACCTTTTGGATTGAGACCATTCCTCAAATGTTGGCGCTGTGTCTCCCAGCATTGAAGTAACATTGCAACTTCTGATCAGGTGCAAAGGTCACTTGACATCTGGGAGACACTGGGCTAACTATAGAGTCCAGGAGGTATTAAAGGAAACCTGTCAGCAGGATTGTGCACAGTAACCTACAGTAACAGGTCAGCGCCTTAATACTGATTACAATGATACCTTGGTTGATGAAATCCGTCGTGTGGTTGTTGTGTAATCTTTATTTTCAGCTTTCAGTTAATGAGATTCCTGTGTTTCCGGGGGGGGCTTCATGTGATGCTCTGCTTAGGTATTCATCCTTATGGCTTATGACAGGTCACCTATCCCTCAGCAACCTCCAGACCCCCTATTTTACATACTGAATATAATACATATTAAAAAAAAAATTGCATTCAGCAGGTCAGCGCCTGCGTTGAAGCATTATCGCATCTATAATATTAAATTGTTTTATTTAGTCATACACATTTATTCTTGAAAAACCAATCTTTCTTAAAATGGCGCAGTGGCATCTATCAGCGATCCGATAACTGCTACTGTGCAGGCGCCGCCAGCACCATCTTGCACAGAGGGAAAAAAAATTTGTCTCCAAGATGGCCCCGGCAGATTGCAGATAGATACTACTGCGCCGGCGCCATTTTAAGAAAGATTTTTTTTTCCAAAATAAGTGTATATTACTAAATTAAACAATTTAACGCATATTATAGATGCGCTCATGCTGCAGCGCAGGCGCCGACACCACCTGCATGCTGAAGGTGATTTTTTTTTTTCCAATACATATTATATTCTGTATGTTAAATAGGGGCAGGTCAGTGAGGAATCAGTGACCGGTCATAAGCCATCAGTCTGAATACCTAGTCAGAGCACAACATAAAGACCATAAAGACCCCCCACAGGCTGCCCCAGAGCAGGAGCATAGCATTAACTGAGAATAAAGATTAACCCCTTTGCCCCAAAGGTGGTTTGCACGTTAATGACCGGGCCAACTTTTACAATTCTGACCACTGTCCCTTTATGAGGTAGTAACTCTGGAACGCTTCCATGGATCCTGGTGATTCTGACATTGTTTTCTCGTGACATATTGTACTTCATGTTACTGGTAAAATTTCTTTAATATAACTTGCGTTTATTTGTGAAAAAAAAAAAGAAATTTGGCAAAAATTTTGAAAATTTCGCAATTTTTCAACTTTGAATTTTCATGCCCATAAATCAGAGATATGGCACACAAAATACTTAATAAGTAACATTTCCCACATGTCTACTTTACATCAGCACAATTTTGGAACCAAAATTTTTTTTGTTACAAAGTTATAAGGGTTAAAATTTAACCAACGATTTCTCATTTTAACAACACAATTTTTTGGGGGGGAACCACAGCACATTTGAAGTCACTTTGAGGGGTCTATATCATAGAAAATACCCAAAAGTGACACCATTCTAAAACCTGCACCCCTCAAGGTGCTCAAAACCACATTCAAGAAGTTTAGTAACACTTCAGGTGCTTCACAGGAATTTTTGAATGTTTAAAAAAAAAATGAATATAACTTTTTTTCACAAAAAAAAAATTTCAGGTCCAATTTTTTTATTTTCCCAAGAGTAAGGGTGAGTTTCCACGGTCAGGAAACGCTGCGTGTTTGGCGCTGTGCGCTGGCGCAGCGCCAAACACGCAGCGTCCAGATGTTACAGCATAGTGGAGGGGATTTCAAGAAATCCCGTCTCCACTATGCGTAACAATACGCAGGTGGCAAACCTGCGTAAACGGACATGCGGCGCGTCTTTTTAGACCGCAGCATGTCCTCGCGTATTGCGGCGACGGTGCGTCGCCGCAACAGAATTAACACAGGGCTATGTAGCCCTGCGTTCTTTCCGGAGGTGTTCCGGAGGTGTCCTGAACACCTCCGGAAAGATCGCGCGTCAAAAAGGGGGCGGGGCTTAGACGGAGCGGAATTTCCGCTCCGTCCAAAGCGCTATGGTTCCGGACCGTGGAACCATAGCCGACCAGGAGAAATTGGACCACAAAAGTTGTTGTGCAATTTGTCCTGAGTACGCCGATACCCCATATGTGGGGGGAACCACTGTTTCGGCGCACGGCAGAGCACGGAAGGGAAGGAGGGCCGTTTGACTTTTTCAACGTAAAATTGGCTGGAATTGAGATTGGACGCCATGTTCCGTTTGGAGAGCCCCTGATGTATCTAAACGGTGGAACCCCCCCCCCCAATTCTAACTCCAACCCTAACCCCAACACACCCCTAACCCTAACCCCAACCCTAACGGGAAAATGGAAATACATTTTTTTTTTTATTTTATTATTTTTCCCTAACTAAGTGGGTGATAAAGGGGGGTTTGATTTACTATTTATAGCGGGTTTTTATGATTGGCAGCTGTCACACGCTAAAAGACGCTTTTTATTGCAAAAAATAGTTTTTGCATCACATTTTGAGAGCTATAATTTTTGCATATTTTGGCCCACAGAGTCACGTGAGGTCTTATTTTTTGTGGGACGAGTTGACGTTTTTATTGGTACCATATTTATACCGTTCCACGTGTGGTAAAATTGATAAAGCGGTTTTATTCTTCGGGTCAGTATTACAGTGATGCCTCATTTATATAATTTTTTTATGTTTTGGCGCTTTTATACAACAATTTTATATAAAAAATAATTATTTTTGCATTGCTTTATTCTGCAAGATATAACTTTTTTCGCTGATGATGCTGTATGGCGGCTCGTTTTTTGCGGGACAAGATGACGTTTTCAGCGGTACCATGATTATTTATATCCGTATTTTTGATCGCGTTAGGCCTCTTTCACACTTTAGTCTTTTGGCGTCAGTCCTAATCCGTCAAAGTGTGAATAAAACGGATCCGTGAGAGAGAGATTTCTGTGCCAGAACGGCAATGAAAATATTTCTGGGCATGCTCAGTTTCAAAAAATGGAATCCGTTACTGGATTCCGTCTTGTGACGGATGGAGACGCATCCGTTGTCCATAGGTGTCCATTATAGCAGACAACGGACAGCGGCGGATTTGTCACTGTCCGTCTTTTTGACCCACAGAAAAAACGTTCCTTTGGACGTTTTTTGTGGTCGACGGACCACTATTTTATGACGGATCCGTCGCACGACGGTCGAAACGGAAGGCCATCCGTCATAATCCATCGCTAATAAAAGTCTATGGGGAGAAAACGGATCCGCCAAGCAAATCCGTTTTTTCCTAACGTAGGATTTTGACGGACGTCAGAAACGTGTGAAAGAGGCCTTATTCCACTTTTTGTTTGGCGGTGTGATGATAAAGCATTGGTTTTTTTTGTTATTTTTTTAAGGGGTTCACTAGTGAGACAGTTTTATAGGGCGGGTCGTTATGGATGCGGTGATACTAAATGTGTACTTTTATTGTTTTTTTTTTGCTTACATAAAGAATTTGAGGAATATTTTTTTTTTCTTTATTTAGGAATTTTTTTTAATTATTTTTTATACATTTTTTTTTTTTTTTACTTTGTTCCAGTGTGGGACATTACTATATAACGTCAGATCGCTGCTCTGACTGTTTGCACAGCGATCTGACAGGCAGTGCTGGAGGCTTCTCAGCGCCTGCTCTCAGCAGGCACTGAGAAGCCACCTCACTACAGGACCCGGAATGACCCCGCGGCCATCTTGGATCCAGGGTCCTGCAGGGAGGAGGCAATCGGAACAGCGCGATGTGATCAGGGAATCACGCAGGGAGCCCCCTCCCTGCGCGATGCTTCCCTGTGCAGCTGGAACACTGCGATCATGTTTGATCGCAGTGTGCCGGGGGTTAACGTGCCGTGACCGTTCCTGGCACATAGTGCCGGGTGTCAGCTGTGATAATAAGCTGACACCGGCTGCAATCAGATGCGTTCCCCCCGGGAGCGCAGCTGATCACATATCACGTACTATCCCGTCCACGGTCATACGGGCCCAGTCACCTGGACGGGATAGTATGTCACATGTCAGAAAGGGGTTAAACAACAACCACAAGACGGATTTCATCAAACCAAGGTGTCATTGCGCCAACCTGACACGGTCTGTAGGTTACTGAGCACAATCCTGCTTACAGGCTCCATTTAAGTATTTTGTGTTTGAGCTGTTGAGCTATTAAGGTGTTGTTCCACAATGAAAACATATTACCTATCTGCAGCATATGTGGTGAATGTCTAATCGCTGGGCGCTCCATGGCATTGATACCAACTAATCCGTAGGAGAGGTGTAGAGCGAGGGTCACGTGTAGGTGGTGCCCGTCCATTTAATGTGTGCATGCTCAATTCTAACTCCTCCCCATGCACGGCCGCTAAGGACCTCCTGTTCTACTGAGAGTGGAAGAAACAGATGTAGACATGGGTCAAATACACCTACGCCAAATGGAAGCGGGTTACTACGTTTCCTGCTGGCCCCATACCCATTAATGGTGTCTGACCGCACGTTTAGGTGGAACAAAGGAGGGAGCTCTCCCGCATTCGGCTGCCCGCTCCCTCGCAGGTCTGTGGGCGGACGTCTAACTGACCAACTCTATATGTGATGTCATATTTCTAACGCAAATCTCATCATCAATCAGCAACAATACAGAGAAATCACACGTGGTTTTCCCCTAACCGGTTGACATATGTCGTAAGGTCCATGGCACGGGGTCATTCTCACCCCATTCGCTCCACATCGCGGGTGCAGACTCCACACCACCAATCCACAAATGTGCCCCATGGAGGACCAGATTGGCCCCCGGGCCACACAGTATCTCTGCCTTTTGTTTGCCCAGATATAATGGAGGCTTGCCAGTAGTAGCCACAATGGCGTCCATGGCAGCCCAGGGAGCAGGACACAAAGTTCCTGAGCAATGCAGCAGCACACAATAGCCCCGGCTGCACATGGAGGGAGCCCCTGGCCACAATGCTGAGGTGCAGCACGGCCATGTGTGCTGGGTGGTCACGGCACGGCATGCACCGGACACAGCACTGAGTACACGAGTGCTCGGTGCAGCGCGGGTCACACACACGTGAGCACAGCTTCCTTCCCCGCCCTTTTCAGCCCCAATTCGTTCCCGGTAAGCCACTCCCTATAAACCGGTCCTTACCCCCCGGCCAACCCGGGTTCTGTGTCCCGCCGCTCCGCCATGTCGGCCCCGGACCCGTCCAACTGCAACACTCCGCAGGGGGGGTGAGAGGTGGGCGGGTCAAGACAGTTCCACGGCAGTGAGAGGGGGAATAGAACATTTCCTTGCTTCTCCTCACACACCTGTCGGCTTAGACAAGATGACCACACGACGTCATCACCGGGGCCCGCAGCCGACATTATCTTCCCAGAAATCATGCAGGAAATGCCAGACGGAAGCAAGCGGACATGTAATGCATTTATAAACTCGGTCTGAATCTCCCCAATACAATTGATGGGATGGCTCAGTCCGTAGACCCGGGAAAGGACGCAGGCGCACACGTGAAGGGCGGGCACTAAGGCGGTAGGCATGCGTGGGGAGGTGGGTTCTGCACATGCGCACTAGATGCACTCGTTTTCGCAGCAACTTTTAAAGAGACAGCAGCACATTCTTACTTCCATTTTGTTTGCTCCCTAAAGTACATGGCCTCACTACTCTCACAGGCCATTTCTATTAGCAGTGCAGAAGAGGTAAATACACCCAGAAGCTTCCATTCTGAACCTAGGAGCTTCTGCTCAGGAAAGGCTGTAGGCATAAAATATACTAATACTGCAGATAAAAAGGCTAAGGCCAGAGTCACACACACCGTATAAAAAATCTGTCCGTATTATACGGCCGTAATACGCAGAAAAGTCCCCTGAAAAGTGATCCGTATGTCATCCGTGTGCCATGCAAGGACGCGATTGCCTCGCATCAAAATATCCATGTCATCCGTATGGCATCCGCCGGCTTGCCAAACCGACATATAATGGATCCAAATGACAGTTTTTAAATCACAAAAGAAAGAATAGATATATACACATACAGTACAGACCAAAAGTTTGGACACACCTTCTCATTCAAAGATTTTTCTGTATTTTCATGACTATGAAAATTGTAAATTCACACTGAAGACATCAAAACTATGAATTAACACATGTGGAATTATATACATAACAAAAAAGTGTGAAACAACTGAAATTATGTCTTATATTCTAGGTTCTTCAAAGTAGCCACCTTTTACTTTGATGACTGCTTTGCACACTCTTGGCATTCTCTTGATGAGCTTCAAGAGGTAGTCACCGGAAATGGTCTTCCAACAGTCTTGAAGGAGTTCCCAGAGATGCTTAGCACTTGTTGGCCCTTTTGCCTTCACTCTGCGGTGCAGCTCACCCCAAACCATCTCGATTGGGTTCAGGTCTGGTGACTGTGTTGGCCAGGTCATCTGGCGTAGCTCCCCATCACTCTCCTTCTTGGTCAAATAGCCCTTACACAGCCTGGAGGTGTGTTTGGGGTCATTGTCCTGTTGAAAAATAAATGGTGGTCCAACTAAATGCAAACCAGATGGAATAGCATGCTGCTGAAAGATGCTGTGGTAGCCATGCTGGTTCAGTATGCCTTCAATTTTGAATAAATCCCCAACAGTGTCTCCAGCAAAGCACCCCCACACTATCACACCACCTCCTCCATGCTTCACGGTGGGAACCAGGCATGTAGAGTCCATCCATTCACCTTTTCTGCGTTGCACAAAGACACGGTGGTGGGAACCAAAGATCTCAAATTTGGACTCATCAGACCAAAGCACAGATTTCCACTGGTCTAATGTCCATTCCTTGTGTTCTTTAGCCCAAACAAGTCTCTTCTGCTTGTTGCCTGTCCTTAGCCGTGGTTTCCTAGCAGCTATTTTACCATGAAGGCCTGCTGCACCGTCTCCTCTTAACAGTTGTTGTAGAGATGTGTCTGCTGCTAGAACTCTGTGTGGCATTGACCTGGTTTCTAATCTGAGCTGCTGTAAACCTGCGATTTCTGAGGCTGGTGACTCGGATAAACATCCTCAGAAGCAGAGGTGACTCTTGGTCTTCCTTTCCTGGGGCGGTCCTCATGTGAGCCAGTTTCTTTGTAGCGCTTGATGGTTTTTGCAACTGCACTTGGGGACACTTTCAAAGTTTTCCCAATTTTTAGACTGACTGACTTTCATTTCTTAAAGCAATGATGGCCACTCGTTTTTCTTTACTTAGCTGCTTTTTTCTTGCCATAATACAAATTCTAACAGTCTATTCAGTAGGACTATCAGCTGTGTATCCACCAGACTTCTGCACAACACAACTGATGGTCCCAACCCCATTTATAAGGCCAGAAATCCCACTTATTAAACCTGACAGGGCACACCTGTGAAGTGAAAACCATTTCCGGTGACTACCTCTTGAAGCTCATCAAGAGAATGCCAAGAGTGTGCAAAGCAGTCATCAAAGCAAAAGGTGGCTACTTTGAAGAACCTAGAATATAAGACATAGTTTCAGTTGTTACACACTTTTTTGTTAAGTATATAATTCCACATGTGTTAATTCATAGTTTTGATGCCTTCAGTGTGAATGTACAATTTTCATAGTCATGAAAATACAGAAAAATCTTTAAATGAGAAGGTGTGTCCAAACTTTTGATCTGTACTGTATATATATATATATATATATATATATATATATATATATATATATATATATATACATGTCATTGTGACATATATATATATATATATTTATAGTTCATACACTTCTACATAGTATAATAGCCGCTAATTCAATTGCCGGCTTTTGTGAAATTACAACCCGACATGAAATGACACATGGTTTACATACAGTTAATCATGTCATTTCATGTAGTTTGATATATGGTTTTCACTAACAATTACATGAGTGTGTGTGCAAAATTTCATACATGTAGGGGTTAATTAAATGTGTAAATTCGTTGAAAAAAAATGCGTGGGCTCCCGCGGTATTTTCTGCACCAGACAGGGAAAGCCAGCGAGTGGGGGCAGATAATAATATCCTAGGGAAGGTGCATTTATTTTGTGCCCCCCCCCCCCCGGCTACTAACATCTGCCCCCAGCCACCCAAGAAAAGGCAAATCTATTATTAGATGATCCTTTTCTGGCACTTAGCCCATCTATTCCCATTGCCCTGTAGTGGTGGCTAATGAGTTAATAATGGGTTAAGACCACCTTGCTATTGGAAGGTGACATTAATACGGATTAATAATGGAGAGTTGTCAATTAGACTCTCCATTATTAATCCTATTGTATTAAATGGTTAAAAAAACACACACACATTAATTAAAAATTATTTTCATTAAATAAATACACATAGTTTTTGACCATATTTTATTGTACTGGTAATCCTTCCGAATCCCTTGTTCTCCTGTAATAAAAATAAAATAATAAAGCAACTATATTTTTACCTCTCCGGCGCTCAGTCAGGTCCCATGCTGCAATCCATCTGAAAGGGTTAACAGGTTTACAGCAGGGACCGCTGCTAATGCTGCCAGCCGTGCTGTAAACCCCCGAAAGAACGAGCTCATCTCCCCGACTCACAGGATATGAGCTGATTAGTGTGGGAAGCGTAATTGATTGTTTCCCATGCTATTTAGTTCACTTCATGTCAGCCGGGGACTCCCTCTGACGTCACTGATGCTGTGCGGAGTCCCCGGCTGACGTGAAGTGAACTGAATAGCGTGGGAAACAATTAAGCTTCCCACACTAATCAGCTCATTTCCTGTGAGTCGGGAGAACAAGGGATTCAGAAGGATTACCAGTACAATAAAATATGGTCAAAAACTATGTGTATTTATTTCATTAAAATAATTTTTAATTAATGTGTGTGTGTGTTTTTTTAACCATTTAATACAATAGGATTAATAATGGAGAGTTGTCTAATTGACAACTCTCCATTATTAATCCGGCTTAATTTCACCTTCCAATAGCAAGGTGGCCTTAACCCATTATTAACCCATAAGCCACCACTACAGAGCAATGGGAATAGACAGGCTAAGTGCCAGAAAAGGCGCATCTAAAAATATATGTGCCTTTTCTGGGATGGCTGGGGCCAGATGTTAGTAGCCAGGGGGGGCACACAAAAAAAGCACCCTCCCTAGGCTATTGTAACGGGTCTGGGAGGCGGAACCTCTGAGCTACTATACAAAGGGGCGGACCTTGTAAGAGAGCGGGTGGCGACCAGGGTGGACGGGCAGGTAGTAACAGCAGATAACCGGGGTAGTCTCTGGATGAACGGGCAGGAAGTCGCGGAAAGTGACCGAGGCAGTCTCTGGATGAGTGGGCAGGAGGTCACGGCAAGTGACCGGGGCAGTCTCTGGACGAGTGGGCAGGAGATCACGGCAAGTGACCGGGGCAGTCTCTGGATGAGTGGGCAGGAGGTCACGGCAAGTGACTGGGGCAGTCTCTGGATGAGTGGGCAGGAGGTCACGGCAAGTGACCGGGGCAGTCTCTGGAGGAGTGGGCAGGTGGTCACGGCAAGTGACCGGGGCAGTCTCTGGAAGAAGGTAGATACGACCTGTGATGGCTGAGCTTCCAGGTAGGCTAGCAGGAAGATAGAAGATGAGCGCTCCCAGGTGAGCGAGCGAGAGTCACTGGAATAGCAGAAGATCATGGTACGTGACGGCAGAGCCTCCAGGTAGGCTAGCAGGCAGGTAACAGATGAGCGCTCCCAGGTGTGCTAGCAGGCAGGTAACAGATGAGCGCTCCCAGGTGAGCGGGCGAGAGTCACTGGAATAGCAGAAGATCACGGTACGTGACGGCAGAGCCTCCAGGTAGGCTAGCAGGCAGGTAACAGATGAGCGCTCCCAGGTGTGCTAGCAGGCAGGTAACAGATGAGCGCTCCCAGGTGAGCGGGCGAGAGTCACTGTAATAGCAGAAGATCACGGTACATGACGGCAGAGCCTCCAGGTAGGCTAGCAGGCAGGTAACAGATGAGCGCTCCCAGGTGAGCTAGCAGGCAGGTAACAGACAGCAACCTGGCAGGAATCAGACAGGTATCTGGCAAGGACCCTGAGGACTGAAGCAGAGTAGTGAACAGTGCAACAACATTGCTCGGGCACCTCCATTTTGGAGGAGGGGCCTTATATAAGGTGAAGTCCTCCGGCCATTGGCCGGGGACTCCTTAGGACGACGCGCGCGGCCCCTTTAAGAGGGAGGGCAGCGCCCGCGCGCGCGCCCTAAGCACAGTGGCAGGAAAGGAGCGTGCGCCGCCAGCAGAGCGGCAGGAGGACGCCGGACCTGGAGCAGAGGGGTGAGGGGAACAGCGTCCTGCCTGGCAGAGGGCAGGGACGCCGACGCCGGCGCTACAGC
This sequence comes from Oophaga sylvatica, assembly GCA_033576555.1. NCBI lineage: Eukaryota > Metazoa > Chordata > Amphibia > Anura > Dendrobatidae > Oophaga > Oophaga sylvatica. The sequence continues at coordinate 391,282,535 of JARQOD010000002.1, forward strand.
TATTATTATCTGCCCTCACTCGCTGGCTTTTTGTTGTGAATACCTTGGAGGCGACTTCTGAGCTGGGGCTCCCTCCGGTGGTTGCTGAGGGTAATGAACTAATTACTGAATGGCCTTCAGCTGGCTCTGAATGGTATGATATAAGTGACCTGAGTTCCCAGCAGCCTTGCCGGTAATCAATTGTTCCTCCTGCTCTTGATTGGAGCACATCTTGCTTTCCTGCTCTCATTCAGATAAGTGTTTTGTTTTTTTTTCCTCTGTTGGATTTTCACTGCTGGTTTGCTGCTTGCAGTGGACTGTAGCCTGGTCCCCTTTTGGGGTCTTGCGCTGCAATTGTGCTCATTGTGTGTTTGCATTTTTGCTTTGTTCCTTTGTCACTTTTTATTTGCTGTGTTGCTGTGTGTTACACCAGAGATCTGATTTAGGTGGTAGAGATCGTGTGATCTCAGGTTTTCTCCTTCGTCTCATTGGGGGACACAGGACTGTGGGTGTATGCTACTGCCGCTAGGAGGCTGACACTAAGTAAATATAAAAAAAGGTTAGCTCCTCCTCCGCCGTATACACCTCAGCACTGGCCGCAGGCAAACCCAGTTCATGCTTAGTGTCTGATGGAGGCACATGTCTGGTTTCTTCCAGACCATTTTTTTTTTTTTTTCTACTTTCCCACGAAGATGTGACAGGGGCGACGGACCCTTTTGAAGGGGTCCGATCTCCCCAAACCATCAACGGGCGAGCACGTGGAGTAAAGCCTCCACGTATCCTCTCTCGCTACGTGGGACATGATGCCGGACTCAGCCCTGACCACCCTGGGGTATTGAAACCTCAGGTTGTACAGAGGCATGTTATAGTCCGTGCGGCCCCCACTGCACCACCAATGCTAGACTGCGGTGCTGCAAGGAGGCGGACGGTCCCTCTCCTCACCCCCTGAAGGGGTGATGGAGTTAGGGTGCCTGCACCGTCCTACTTTTTTTCCTGCAAGTCCCCCTCTAATCTTCACATCCCTGCAAGCATAATATTCTGCATCAAATCTACGGACGAAGACGGATAAACATACCGGAATACAACATGGAGGGCGCCAGGAAGTTGCTGGAAGCTGGGAGCCGGCGTTTGTGAGGTGGTCGGGCAGCCTGGCTTCAGCCAGGAACAGGCAAGTCCCCGGCTCAAGTCCGCCCCCTAAGGGTGCATCTGCTTCCGGCGGCCCGCCCCCGACTCCTGGGCGGCCGCCGCCAAAAATTTAGCTCCCGGCTTCGGCCGGCGCTAGGCCTCGGGCAAAAAATTTAGTCCCCGGCTTTGGCCGGGGACTAGGCCGTGGCCAGTAATTTAGTACCCGGCTTCGACCGGAAGGTAGGCCGCGGTCTCAGGACTCCGCCCCCGGCAGCGTCATCTCCCGGCGGGCCCGCCCCCCGACTCTCGGGCGGCCACCGCCGAAAATTTAGGCCGCGGCTTCGGCCGGCTCTAGGCCGGGCCGCAAAATTTAGTCCCCGGCTTTTGCCGGAGACTAGGCCGCGGCCGGAAGTGGATTAGACCGCGCCCCTCGACCCTTCCCCCTGAGGCTCGGCTATATGAAGACGCCCCCTGACAGGGGAGCGCTCTTTTTGAAATCTGGAGCTCGGGCGTTTTCTTGTTTACGCTCTATTACGCTGTTTAAGGACGCTGGGGGTACAGGACTGGGGTAAGTGCTACTACCTCCAGCCTGGTTGTTCCTCTCCACTGCGCTCCTCTGCACTCCGCTCCACTGACCGTACCGCCACATCCAGATCATTGCGGCAGGCAATCTGCGACAGATTCAGTATGTCCAAAAGGGCCAAGTCTCATACGGTGCTGTATACCGCATGCATTGCCTGTAGGTCCCCTTTTCCGCACGCCCAGACTAATCGGGTCTGCGAAGCCTGTAACTCCGAACGGGCGCAGGAGCCCTCACCTATAGTCGAGCCCAGTGCGTCAGGTCCTCCAGAATGGGCCTTGTCTCTGTCTCAATCTGTGGCATCATTAACCAGAGCAATCGAGTCCCTTCAAGCTCCCGATAGGAGCAGGGACAGTGGTTCACCTGGCTTGACTACGCCTCAGGAACCTCCGGCCTGCAGGGGCCGCGCTCTCACCAGGCAGACGCAGGGGAAACGAACCCATACTGCGTCGCCTATGCCGACCGGGGCCTCGGCATCTATCAGTTCCGTTTCTCGCTCTCCCTCACCTTCGGAAGCGAGTGATCAATATTCGGATTCTGAGTCTGAAGGGTCCCTCAATCTAGAGGCCCCGAATTGTCAGGAGACAATTGACAGTCTTATAGAAGCTGTCAATCAATCCCTGGGAGTGGACGACGAATCCACTTTGACTTCGGGTCATAAGGTGTCCTTCAAAAGAGCCAGACAGACTCATAAGGTCTTTGGTGCTCATCCTGAATTTGAGGAGCTTGTGCAGCGCCACCGAGAAAAACCGGATAAGCGCTTTGCAGGACAGAGGGCTCTCAATCCAGGTATCCTTTTGCTCCTGAACTTCTTAAGAAGTGGGCGGAATCCCCAGTGGTCGATCCTCCGGTGTCTCGCTTGGCATCTAAGACGCTTCTCTCCCTTCCTGATGGTTACTCGATTAAGGATCCAACGGATCGTCTGATTGAAAGCCTGGCTCGCTCGGTGTTTGAAGCATCGGGGTCATCTCTCTCTCCTTCCTTCGCAGCGACTTGGGTTGCCAAGGCAATGATTTCCTGGTCGGAGTCTCTGAACAGAGCTCTTCACGGTGTAGAAGTGCCACCTGTGGTTTTTGAGATATCTAATCAGATGGCTCTCGCAGGTGATTTTTTGATCAACGCTTCCATGGATGCGGCAAATTGCGCAGCATTAGCTGCTGCTAATGCGATTGCCATTAGGAGATCCTTGTGGTTGAGGACTTGGCGAGCAGACTCAACTTCAAAGAAGTCACTTACGTCCTTGCCGTATCAAAGCGGTCGTTTATTTGGTGAAAAGCTGGATCAGCTTATATCTGATGCGACAGGAGGGAAGAGTTCTTTTTTGCCTCAGCAGAAAGTCAAACAGCCCCTTCGCCGACAGCTTCAGCCTCGTTTTAGAGCCTTTCGCAACCCAGGTTGGGCCGCAACAGCCAGTTCCAGCGGCTCAGGTCGACCTAATCAGGCCAGAGATCGTCAGGTCTCTTACAAAACCAACCCATTGGGAAGAATGCGGTCTCAACAACCGAGATCTAGAGGGTCTAGGCCCCAAAGATTTTCGGATAAATGACTGGAGGCAGAATCCGGTCGATTCATCCAGAGTAGGCGGCCGTCTACTCTGGTTTCGCCCCACTTGGCTATCGATCACTCAAGACGAGTGGGTCAGGGAATTAGTCACCTCGGGGTACAAGATAGAATTTACCAGCCTTCCCTCAAATCGTTTTTTTTCCCTCACGCCTTCCCAAGGAGGAGTCTCGGGTTCGCGCCTTATTCAAGGCGGTCGAATCTCTTCGACACAGCGGGGTTGTCGTACCTGTACCAGAGGTCGAAAGAGGTCGGGGGTTTTATTCCAATCTGTTCATTGTACCCAAAAAGGACGGTACCGTAAGGCCCATTCTGGATCTAAAGAGACTGAACCGGTTTGTCAGAATTCGACATTTCCGAATGGAGTCTCTCCGCTCGGTCATTGCTGCCATGGAAAAAGGGGAATTTCTAGCATCAATAGACATCCAGGATGCCTATCTTCACATCCCCATATTTCCCCCTCATCAAAGGTTTCTTCGGTTTGCCATCGGCAAACTTCACTTTCAGTTCGCTGCCTTGCCATTCGGGCTAGCCACAGCTCCCAGAGTGTTCACAAAGGTCATGGCTGCTGTTGTATCCATTTGCACTCCAGGGGGATAGTCATCTTGCCTTATCTAGACGACCTTCTCATCAAGGGTCCGTCTTTCCAAACATGCGAGGAAAGTGTCAGCATTACCCTAGGCACCCTTGTTCGCCTGGGGTGGCTGGTGAATATGAAGAAGTCATCTCCCGTGCCATCTCGAAAGATCACCTTCTTAGGGATGAATTTCGACACCGCTCAAGGGTTGATATTCCTTCCTCAGGACAAGGCCTTAGTTCTCCGTCAAGAGGTACGGATCCTTCGCAAACCGATTCCTCATACCATCCGGTTTTGCATGAGGGTCCTAGGAAGGATGGTGGCAGCAATCGAGACAATTCCTTTTGCCCAGTTTCATCTTCGCCCCCTTCAGCATGCACTCTTGGCAGTATGGGACGGGAGCCCTTATTCCCTCAATCTTCGGTGCCGTCTGTCCCTGCAGGTCAGACAGACTCTTATGTGGTGGACGAGGAGCTCCACTCTTCAACAGGGCCGTTTGTTTCCTCCAAATTTCTGGATGGTAGTCACAACGGATGCCAGCCTGCTCGGATGGGGAGCAGTGTTTCGTCACCACACAGCCCAGGGGACTTGGTCGCAGCAGGAGTCGATCCTCCCGATCAATATTTTAGAGATCCGAGCTATTCGGCTGGCTCTGAGGCATTTTCACCAGCATCTGGCGGGCCGCCCAGTCCGAATACAATCAGACAATGCCACGGCAGTGGCATACATAAACCATCAGGGAGGTACCCGCAGCCGGGCGGCTATGCACGAGGTAAAACAGATTCTGTCCTGGGCAGAGGTAAATCACTCCGTGATTTCAGCAGTCCACATTCCGGGCGAAGAAAACTGGGCAGCGGATTTTCTCAGCCGTCACGGCATAGCTTCAGGGAATGGTCACTACATCCCGAGATTTTTCAGCAGATATGCCGACGCTGGGGAACCCCAGATGTGGACCTGATGGCTTCCAGGATGAATGCCAAGGTGCCCAACTTCGTCTCCCGATACCGGGATCCGCAGGCAATTGCGGTGGACGCCCTGGTTCTACCGTGGAATCAATTCCATCTTCCATACTTATTTCCACCAATAGCTCTTCTCCCAAGGGTGATCAGAAAGATCAGGATAGAGGGGGTTCCAGCGATATTAATCGCTCCGGATTGGCCGCGTCGCTCTTGGTACGCGGAGCTGGTACAGTTGCTCGCCGACATACCCTGGCGACTGCCAGAGCGCGCGGACCTTCTCTCCCAGGGCCCAGTTTACCACCAGAACTCAGCGGTCCTGTGTTTGACGGCCTGGCCGTTGAATCTTGGATCCTGACCAGGGCTGGATTCTCTAAAAAGGTCGCCGCGACGATGGCTAGCGCCCGAAAGCCCGTCTCGGCTCGCATCTACCACGGGACTTGGAAGGTCTTTTTTGCTTGGTGCAGGGAACATGGTTGTTCTCCGCTTCGGTTTTCAATTCCAAACATTCTGTCATTTCTCCAGGCAGGCCTAGATTCAGGTTTAGCGCCAAGTACGCTTAGACGGCAGATATCAGCCTTGTCAGTGCTTTTTCAGCGAAGGATTGCGTCTAATTTTCAGGTTAGGACCTTTATTCAGGGGGTTGTCCATATAGTTCCCCCTACAAGGCTCCCTTAGATGTTTGGGATCTCAATCTAGTCCTGGGAGTCCTGCAGGAATCTCCATTTGAACCTCTGCAGGAGGTTTCTCTGGCATTTCTTTCATGGAAAGTGGTGTTTTTGGTAGCCATAACATCCATTAGGCGGGTTTTGGAGCTGGCAGCACTGTCTTGTCGGGCTCCGTACTTGCTTTTCCATCAGGATAAGGTGGTGCTCAGGCCGACACCACCTTTTTTGCCTAAAGTCGTGTCCTCATTTCATATCAATGAGGATATTGTTCTACCTTCTTTTTGCCCAGCTCCTACGCACCGGGTTGAGAAGGCTCTCCATACGTTAGATCTGGTGAGAGCGCTCAGGAGATATGTATCTCGGACGGCGTCCTTTCGGCAAACGGACACGCTGTTTGTTCTCCCTGAGGGTCGCAGGAAGGGACTCGCTGCCTCTAAATCAACCTTAGCTAGGTGGATTCGGTTAGCCATTCAGGAGGCTTACCGCATTAGAGGAGCGGTGGTTCCCGCAGGAATCAGGGCTCACTCCACCAGAGCGGTGGGTGCCTCCTGGGCCCTTCGGCATCAGGCTTCGGTGGAACAGGTTTGTAAGGCGGCAACCTGGTCCAGTCTGCATACCTTTTCCAAGCATTATAATGTCCATACTCAGGCTTTTGCGGATGCCAGTCTGGGTAGAAGGATTCTTCAGGGCGCGGTTGCGCACCTATAAGCAATGCTTGGTTATAAATTACACTGTGGAGTCGGTTTCCCACCCAAGGGACTGCTTTGGGACGTCCCACAGTCCTGTGTCCCCCAATGAGACGAAGGAGAAATACGGATTTTTGTGTTACTCACCGTAAAATCCTTTTCTCCGAGACGCTCATTGGGGGACACAGCACCCTCCCTTATAGCCGGATGGCTTCGTTTTCTAAGTTAATTCTATTTGTTTGGGTCTATATCAGTAGATTTACTTCTGGATATATTGTACCTGTATTAACACTGATTTATTCTTTAGCCTCCTACTGCTTTTTGCACTAAACTGGGTTTGCCTGCGGCCAGTGCTGAGGTGTATACGGCGGAGGAGGAGCTAACCTTTTTTATATTTACTTAGTGTCAGCCTCCTAGCGGCAGTAGCATACACCCACAGTCCTGTGTCCCCCAATGAGCGTCTCGGAGAAAAGGATTTTACGGTGAGTAACACAAAAATCCGTATTTTTGTTAATCAGAAGTGTTAGTATTTTTGTCAGGGTTTTTTTGGGTTGCAGTCAGAATTCTTTCCTATACTTTTCTATCTAGACAGATTGGGCCCCAGCATTTGCTCATTCTATTTTCTGTCTGTGTCCCTGTTTTCTTCTTGTCTAACCGCCATTACATGTTCAGGGGCTTCCTATTTCTTTGGGGATTCTGCTCCGGGGCAGATAGCATTCATCTTTCTGCCTTTAGGTGTAGCTATCTCTCCGGCTGTGACGAGGCGTCTAGGATCACCGTAGGTACGCTCCACGGCTACTTCTAGTGTGGCGGTTAGTTTAGGTTACTGCAATCCAATAGTTTCCAGCCTCTCTGGTGTATTGCTACTTTGGCTATTTTTTGCAGTTTCTCCTCAGCTACCGAAACATAACACTTTCCCTGCCTGGTGGAGAAAATACCGCGGGAGCCCACGCATTTTTTTTCAACGAATTTACACATTTAATTACCACCTACATGTATGAAATTTTGCACACATACACTCATGTAATTGTTAATGAAAACCATATATCAAACTACATGAAATGAAATGGTTTACTGTATGCAAACCATGTTTCATTTCATGTCGGGTTCTGTGATGATTTTACAGAAGCCGGCAATTGAATTGGCAGCTATTATACTATGTAGAAATGACTGAAGTATAAATATATGTTTATATATATGTCACAATGAGATGTATATATATATATATATATATATATATATATATATATATATAATCTATGTGTATATATCTTTTCTTTCCATTCTTTATTAAACCTGTCAGTGTGATTTTACAGTGTAGAAGGGGATGAATTGCCGGCTTTTCTAAAGGACACCAGTGCGTATTTCTCGCAAGTCACACTGATGGTCCGTGTGTAATCCGATATTTTCACGCACCCATAGACTTGCATTGGCAAGTGTCGGCCGATATACGGTGCAAATCGCAGCATGCTGCAATTTCACTCACACGTATAAAGCGGCCGAGAAAAAATCGGTTGATGGGAGCTGCCCCATAGATTATCATTGGTCAGAGTGCAATGCGATTTTTTCTCGCATTGCACTCGTCCATATTTCTTGCTAGTGTGACTCCGGCCTAAGGGTGAGGAATTAGGTGCAGGAAAGCAAACAAGGAAATGTAGAAATATCTGCTAGTCAGTGACTGGAAGTAGGCGGCGGACCCCAGTGATGATAGGAATAGTCCGCCATTTTTCTGTCACCACTGTAACGAAGGAAAAATGTAAAATCCCGTCTTCAACAAATAAATGTAATGCGTTGTTTGATGGAAAGTCGTGCAGTTCTTTAATGTGCATTCTATAGAAATTCCTTCCAGTTTCCTGGGTCTCTGCTGGCGTCACACCGATAGGAAGCTTCACTGTTTACTTCCAGAGGGGATGAAAAATCTGTCCTGGTCATGTGACTCAAGTGCAGTGCTATAAGGAGGTGAGCCGTCTGTACAGGAAGTAGTCTCATGACCAGGACAGATCTGCAGCCTGAGGAAATAAACAACAGGTGCCTTTTAACACCTTCCCGACAGGCGGGAGTGTGTGTTATAGAGCTGACACCAGAAGGGATGAGATCAGAGCAGACCTCTTAGATCTGGTCACCTGTACCTGAGTGGTTAGGCAGGCCTTCTGCCTTAGGCTACTTTCACACATCAGTCTTTTGCAGTTAGGCGCGATCCGGCATTTTTTTGTAAAACCGGATCCAGCGAAATCTAATGCCGGATGCGTTTTTTTTCCATTGACTTATATTAGCGCCGGATCGCGCCGCATGGCCTTGCGGTTTGTCCGGTTTTTGCCGGATTCGGCTAATTGTATCATTCTGGCGTCTGGAAAAAACGAATACAGTAACGTGTTTTGTCTCCAGCAGAAAAGCCGGAAGCGCCGGATCCAGCGCTTCTAGCTTTTTGTTACAATGAAAGTCTATGAGCGCCGCAATGCGCCGCATCCGGAAAAAGCCGAATCCGGTGGCCAGATCCGTTTTTTTTGTCTGAGCATGCTCAGAAGTTTCTCAGCCCACCGCAAACATATATAAACCATGCCTGCCAGTGGGACCCTCAGCCATTACCATGCAGCCATCCAGGAAGATAGTATCCAGCCGCAGAAGAAGGCAGCAGCCATCAACCCAGCAGCAGCCGCCATCACCTGCTGCCCAGGATCTGACGCCACAAGCAGCATCACACGCCATATGGTAAATATTACACACCCCATTCCAAAAAAAAAGTTAACATGTCTAACCAATTTTTTGTTTTCAGCCAGGGCCATGCAATATCAATATATTCATTGTATTTTTTTCTCTTTATTCCACAGCAGAGTCCGCCCCGCAGCAGCAGAAGCAGAGTCCGGGCAGCAGCAGCAGCAGGACAGTCCGCCAGCATCACACGCCATACGGTAAATATTACACACCCCATTCTAAAAAAAATGGTAACATATAATGTTTTTGTTTCAGCCAAGGCCATGCAATAACAATATATTCAATGTATTTTTTTCTCTTTATTCCACAGCAGAGTCCGCCCCACAGCAGCAGCAGAGTCCGGCCAGCTGCTGCAGACGCCAGCCAGTACCATACGCCGCCAGCAGCAGACGGAAACCATGTCTTCTTCTTCTGGGAGCCCTCCCTCGCATCGTCAGTGTTTAGAGGTAATAAAAATTTTTTTTTTTTTTAGGTATTTCACAATTCATCTCTGATATGCAGATATATCTATTAATCGACATTTTTTTTTATAGCAGGAATCTGAAGCTGAAGAGGTGCTCCCAGAAGAAGAACGAAGGGTGGAGAGATACCCGGAGTGGGCTCGCAATTCGTAAGTTTCCTGCATCCATCGCAGAAACACAACATCACACTACACACAACACATAGAAAACAATTTAGTACAGACATCACACTGCACACAACACATATGCCTACATCCAAGCACCTAATTTTTTTTGTTTTTATAGTCTTCTGATTCTGGTGCTCCATCAAGACGTCCTCGCAGTGCCTCCTAGAGTCGTCGGCGTGAGCGACACGGCGGTCTCCATCGTGTAAGTAACTGTATATTTTTTGTGCTCTTTTTTTTGTTTGTTTTTTTTTACATTTTTTTTCCCCTTTTTTTTTTACTTTTCTTGTTATTTTTTAAGGCTAATGTTTTTTTTTTGTCTTTTTCTTTAACAGGCTTCACAGCGTGCTCCCGACTCTGACGGTGAGGAGGGGGGGATCAACATTGACCTCCTCATCGATCTGATCCGAGAAAGGGAGCCGCTGTGGAACGTGGGGGACCGCCGCCATGCCAATCTCATAGTGGCCCGTCGGCTCTGGGAGGAAATCTGTGCACAACTCGTGGAACAGTGGGAGGACCTCGATGCTCGGGCCCAGATTCAAGAGCGTAAGTATATACAGTTCAGGTTGCTGGATGTAAAGCTGTGCTTCCCAAACTCCAGTCCTTGTGGCACCCACGGGTCATGTGTTCAGGATTTCCTTTGTATTGCGCAGATGGTGGAAGTATCATCAAGGCATCATGAAGTCTCTCACCTGTGCAACACTATGGAAATCTTGAAAACATGACCCATGGGGGCCATGAGGGCTGGAGTTTGGGAAACACTGATGTTGTATACTAACCAATTTGTGCTTTCTCGTTTCAGGGGAGAGAATTGTGAAGCGGTGGCGATCTGTGAGGGATCACTTCAAGAAGGAGTTTAACAAAGAGATGCGGGCCCCGAGTGGATCTGGAGGACGCAAGAGCAAGTACAAGTACTCAAGAGCCCTGTCGTTCCTCCGGGCAACAATGGTCACCAGAAGGTAAATATTACACACCCCATGTAAAAAAAAAAAAAATGTTAACATGTCTAACTAATTTTTTTGTTTCAGCCAGGGCCATGCAAAATCACTATATTAATTGTATTTTTTTCTCTTTATTCCACAGCACAGTGACCAGCATTCGGGAGACTGCACAGTTGGACCCTTCTGGGGCGATCCCTCAGGAGACCGCCACCGTGGGACACTTCGACCGCCCCGGCCCATCTGCACCTTCCCAGCCTTCCCGCACATGTGAGCCCTCTGTCCCATCCACCAGCGCTGGAGCATCGTGGCCAACTGCATTGCATGAGTCTGCTGGTGAGGAGATAGCTTTTCCATTACCCCACCCTTCTGCCGCTGCCACCTCTAGTACACCTGTGGGTACTGGGCGGCAGCGGCAGAGGGGTCAGGAAAAGAGCTATGCGCCCGAGTTCTTGCATCTGAATGCATCTTTCCAGAACTGTCTTAAAGTGTTGTCTGAGCAAATGGCCACATGATTTAATCAGCTCAACACCAGCATTCTGGAGGTAAAAACACTTCTGCAAAACATGCATTCAGAAGCAAGAAGATCTCCAAACCACACCTTTTTCCGGTCTGTAGTCGAGCGCATGGATATTCTATCTACTGACCAGCAGATGCATGTAATGCATTCTTGCTACG
>JARQOD010000002.1:391293718-391437287 GCA_033576555.1 Oophaga sylvatica
CCCCACCATTTGAGGGAGTAGGATTGAGGAGATATGAATGGCACAAACACACACTTACACATAGAATCTTTGATTATGAAGGTGATAGGCCGCATTATTAATTTTTTTTTAAAGCGCCATTTATCCATGGCGCTTACATGTGAAGAGGGCAATTTAAAAGACAATACAGTAAACATGAGCAATAAAAGGGCACACACAAGTACAGAAGGAGAGAGGACCCTGCCCGCAAGGCTCAGAGTCTACAGGGATGGGTGAGGATACACTAGGAGAGGAAGACCTAAAGAAATGTGTTTTGAGTGAGCGCCCAATAACATGCAAATTGTGGAAGTTCTAATTTCTTGGGTACAGCATTCCACAGTTTTGGCGCACCCGGGGAGAAGTTTTGGGATTCGGAGAGATGTTCTTTAGTGTAGGCGGCAATAGCGGGCAACAGATTGTATATGGGAGGTAAAGGAGAGATTGGTGTCAAACATAACACCCAGACAGCGAGCCTGTTGACCGATATGAGCACAGACGTGGCCAAACGTCAACAGGCCGCCCTGAAATTAATTTCCATGGGGATCAAAGCCACACAGCGCTGGAGCTCTGGAATGCCAAAAAGCAAGAGAGCGACATGTGTATTTTGCCAGCGAATCTCCAGCCAGGTTTTGGTAGTGTGTGACAAGGGCCGAAATCGGGTGGCAGGTCTGGGCCTAGGCAACGCACTACATACCATGTCTGGCACATGTGCTAAACTTTGCCCGTCCACAGTTTTTTGAGGACTATCCGGATCTTGATTCACTGCTGCACAAGGTCCGCCTACAGTGCGCTAACTGCGACGTTTCCCCCATGGGCCCGATTGCGCATTGCAGCTCTGCAACGCAGATTTTGCCTTCCTGAACATCATATGTGACGTACCCACCAGGGGAATTCCACGTTACATATGTTTGAGCGGTTGTGTGAGCAGCAGCCGCAGTAATGGGGTATCAGCTGCATTAGTCGCAATCAACTCGCAATTTGCGCCGTTCACTTCAACACTACTGAGTGGGCCTCTACTATAATAATCTTTATTATTTTAGCGCCAACAGATTCCGCAGCGCTGTACATTTAACAGTTTCATAACCACAAGTCATAAGTTTACAACGTTAAAAATACAATAATTAAAGCATATAAGCCGCCCCGCTAGTGAGACCTTTACAATCTACAATGAGGAGGGGGAGCTCCAAAGTACAGTTGTTTATATACAATGGGGTATTTACAATGATGGTCCAGACATTTTCAGGGAGTGAGGGATGGATGGAGATAGTGAATGGGCTACACACACACACAGTTACACATAGAATGAAATTTGATTATGAATGTGATAGGCCGCTCTGAACAAATTGTTTGAGTGTGGAAGTAGGGCTGTTAATGGGGATGTTGAAGTCTCCAAGGATAAGGGTTGGTACTTCTGAGGACATGAAAGTGCGGCAGCCAGGCAGAGAAGTGGTCAAGGAACTGTGTGGGCGAGCCTGGGTCCGATATATTACCGCTACTCTGAGGGAGAGGGACGAAAGAGCCTGATGGTGTGGACCTAATAATTTGCAAAATCTTAATCTAAAATTTACATGTTACATATTTACATCTAGTATAAAACATTTAACCATTAAGCCTACTTACAGAACAAGGAAGTGTAAAAAAACTTGTGCTTAAAAAAAAAAGTGAAAATAAAATGTGAGAAGGGCAGTGTAACAAATAATTTAGGAAAAAGATAAACTAACATCAAGTGCTGTGTGCTGTGTAAGAGCCAGACAAATTAACATTAAATCAGTCTGGAATAGCGGTGATTTTCTCCCCATAACCCGAGTAACATTCTGGGAGAGGGGTGTAGAGTCAACGATCAGCAACTAGCTACGGTAGATCAAATACCTGAAAAAAAAAAAAAAGTTATTTAACTTTCATAACATACATTTTATTTTATAAAAAAACAAAAAAAAATTATTTAACATTCATAACATACATTGTATTTAACCAAAAAAATAACAAATTTATTTAACATTCCTAAGATATAGTTTTTATGTTTTAAAAAAAATTTAATACACAGCAGGATATTTAGTATAAACCAGACTTACCACTGTAACCTCTTAATCCTTGCAAGCTTCAACACAACGTTGACAAGGTACACAGCAGGGGTGGTCGGTCTCCTAGACAACAAGCAAACTCCTTCATGTTGAGAGAGGCCACCATCTCCTTAGCTTTCAGGTACTTTTCTGTGGGAATGAGCTTGTCTCCAACCAGCCAGGAATATCCATTGAATGCCACACCATGGTTTGGTATTAGCACCCAGCCAGTACCAAAAGTGAAGCCAACCACAGTTCCCATTTCTCATGAACTTTATTTGATATACTGGCTGGCCAAACATTAGTTTCTCACAAAGGAGCTGAAGACCCTGAGTGGCAGTAGGTGCAAGTCTCTCCAGCATGACCTGTTTGTTAGATATTTGCCGTCTACACACCTAAAGAACATCTCTAGAATCCGTCCTTTTCTCACCATGGAAACAACAAAAACCCTCACTGTAGCATTGATCCACTCCCGCCTGGACTACTGCAATGCTCTATTACTTGGCCTCCCCATTACTCGACTATCCCCTCTCCAGTCCATCCTTAATGCAGCAGCCAGGGTCATCCATCTGGCTAATCGGTACTCGGATGCGTCCGCTCTTCGCCAGTCCTTACACTGGCTGCACATTCATTATAGGATCCAATTCAAAGTACTGGTTCTCACCCACAAAGCTCTCCACAGTGCAGCACCCCCCTACATCTCCTCCCTCATTTCTATCTATTGGCCTAACCGACTGCTGCGCTCTGCAAATGACTTTCGACTAACCTCTGCAGTAATCCGTACCTCCCACTCCCGACTACAAGACTTCTCCCGTGCTGCGCAAATCCTCTTGAATGCTCTACCACAAGAAATTAGGACTATCCACAATTTGCCTGGTTTCAGGCGCTCCCTCAAAACACATTTGTTCAGAGTGGCCTATCACATTCAATAACCAAAGTCGTTCTATGTTTAAGTGTGTATGTGGAGCCCATTCACTATCTCCATCCATGCCTCACTCCCTCAAGATGGCTGGACCATCATTGGAAATGCACCATTATATATACACACCTGTACTTTGTATCTCCCCCACCTCATTGTAGATTGTAAGCTCTCACGAGCAGGGTCGGCTTATTTTACTTTAACCCCTTCACCCCCAAGGGTGGTTTGCACGTTAATGACCGGCCAATTTTTACAATTCTGACCACTGTCTCTTTATGAGGTTATAACTCTGGAACGCTTCAACGGATCTTCGCGATTCTGAGATTGTTTTCTCGTGACATATTGTACTTCATGTTAGTGGTAAAATTTCTTCTATATAACTTGCGTTTATTTTTGAAAAAAACGCAAATATGGCGAAAATTTTTAAAATTTTGCAATTTTCAAACTTTGAATTTTTATTCCCTTAAAACAGAGAAATATATCACACAAAATAGTTAAGAAATAACATTTCCCACATGTCTACTTTACATCAGCACAATTTTGGAACCCAAATTTTTTTTTGTTAGGAAGTTATAAGGGTTAAAAGTTGACCAGCGATTTCTCATTTTTACAGCAAAATTTACAAAGCCATTTTTTTTAGGGACCACCTCACATTTGAAGTCACTTTGAGGGGTCTATATGGCAGAAAATACCCAAAAGTGACACCATTCTAAAAACTTCACCCCTCAAGGTACTCAAAACCACATTCAAGAAGTTTATTAACCCTTCAGGTGCTTCACAGTAACTAAAGCAACGTGGAAGGAAAAAATGAATATTTTACTTTTTAGCCACAAAAATTATCTTTTACAAACTTTTTTTTTATTTTCACAAGGGTAAAAGGAGAAAATGGACAGATAAGGTTGTTATGCAATTTCTCCTGAGTACGCCAATACCCCATATGTGGGGGAAAACCACTGTTTGGGCACACGGCAGAGCTCGTAAGGGAAGGAGCGACGTTTGACTTTTTCAAACTAAAATTGGCTGGAATTTAGATTGGATGCCATGTCGCGTTTGGAGAGCCCCTGATGCGCCTAAACAGTGGAAACCCCCCACAAGTGACACCATTTTGGAAACTAGACCCCCTAAGGTACTTATCTAGATCTGTTGTGAGCACTTTAAACCCTCAAGTGTTTCACAAAAGTTTATAAAGCCTGGGTGTGAAAAAAAAAATCAATTTTCCACAAAAATGATTTTTTAGTCCCAAATTTTTGAATTTTCCCAAGGAAATTGGACCCCAAAAGTTGTTGTCCAATTTGTCCTGAGTACGCTGATACCCCATATGTGGGGGGGGGAAACTGTTTGGGCGCACGGCAGGGCTTGGAAAGGAAGTAGTAACGTTTTGGAATGCAGACGTTAATGGGGGTCATGTTCCGTTTGCAGTGCCCCAGATGAGCCTAAACAGTAGAAACCCCCCACAAGTGACCCCATTTTGGAAACTAGACCCCCTAAGGAACTTATCTAGATCTTTGGTGAGCACTTTGAACCCCCAAGTGCTTCACACAAGTTTATAATGCCCGGGCATGAAAATAAAAAATCCTATTTTTTTTCCAAAAAAAATTATCTTTTAGTCACTAATTTTTTATTTTCCCAAGGGTAACAGGAGAAATTGGACCACATAAGTTGTTGTACAATTTGTCCTGAGTACGCTGATACCCCATATGTGGGGGGAACCACTGTTTGGGTGCACGGCAGAGCTCGGAATGGAAGGAGCACCATTTGACTTTTTCCAACCAAAATTGGCTGGAATTGAGTTTGGATGCCATGTTGCATTTGGAGAGCCCCTGATGTGCCTAAACAGTGGAAACCCCCCACAAATGACCCCATTTGGGAAACTAGACCCCCTAAGGAACTTATCTAGATTTTTGATGAGCAATTTGAACCCCCAAGTGCTTCACACAAGTTTATAATGTAGAGCCGTAAAATTTAAAAATCATATTTTTTCCAAAAAATGATCTTTTCACCCCAATTTTTATTTTTCCAAGGGTAACAAGACTCCAAAAGTTATTGTGCAATTTGTCCTGAGTGCGCTGATACCCCATATGTGGGGGTAAACCACTGTTTGGGTGCATGGCAGAGTTTGGAAGGGAAGGAGCGCCGTCTGACTTTTTCAACGCAGAATTGGCTGGACGCCATGTCGTGTTTGGAGAGCTCCTGATCTGCCTAAACAGTGGAAACCACCATAAATGACACCATTTTGGAAACTAGACCCCTCAAAGAACTTATCTAGATGTGTGGTGAGAACTTTGAACCCCCAGGTGTTTCACTAAAGTTTATAACGTACAGCCGTAAAATAAAAAATCTTTTTTTTTTTTTTTTCCAAAAATGATTTTTTCGCCCCCAATATTTTATTTTCACAAGGGTAACAGAAGAAATTGGAACCCAAAAGTTGTTGTCCAATTTGTCCTGAGTACACTGATACCCAATATGTGGGCAAAAACTACTGTATGGGCACACGTCGGGGCTCGGAAGGGAAGTAGTGACGTTTTGGATTGCAGACTTTGATGGAATGGTCTGGGGCGTCATATCACATTTGGAGAGCCACTGATGCACCTAAACAGTGGAAACCCCCCACAAGTGACCCCATTTTGGCAAATAGACCCCACAAGGAACTTATCTAGATGTGTGGTGAGCACTTTGAACCCCGAAGTGCTTCACAGAAGTTTATAACGCACAGCCGTAAAAATAAAAAATCCTTTTTTTTTTACAAAAATGATTTTTTTCGCCCCCAATATTTTATTTTCACAAGGGTAACAGGAGAAATTGGACCCCAAAAGTTGTTGTCCAATTTGTCCTGAGTACGCTGATACCCAATATGTGGGAGAAAACTACTGTATGGGCGCACGTCGGGGCTCGGAAGGGAAGTAGTGACGTTTTGGATTGCAGACTTTGATGGAATGGTCTGGGTGCGTCATGTCGCATTTGGAGAGCCCCTGATGCGCCTAAACAGTGGAAACCCCCCACAAGTGACCCCATTTTGGAAAATAGACCCCACAAGGAACTTATCTAGATGTGTGGTGAGCACTTTGAACCCCGAAGTGCTTCACAGAAGTTTATAACGCACAGCCATAAAAATAAAAAATCTTTTTTTTTTTTTGCAAAAATGATTTTTTCGCCCCAATATTTTATTTTTACAAGGGTAACAGGAGAAATTGGACCCCAAAAGTTGTTGCCCAATTTGTCCTGAGTACGCTGATACCCAATATGTGGGAGAAAAACTACTGTATGGGTACACATTGGGGCTCGGAAGGGAAGTAGTGACGTTTTGGATTGCAGACTTTGATGGAATGGTCTGGGGGCGTCATGTCGCATTTGGAGAGCCCCTGATGCGCCTAAACAGTGGAAATCCCCAACAAGTGACCCCATTTTGGAAAATAGACCCCACAAGGAACTTATCTAGGTGTGTGGTGAGCGCTATGAAGCCCCAAGTGCTTCACAGAAGTTTATAATGTACAGCCATAAAAACAAAAAAATAATTTTTTTTGTACAAAAATGATATTTTCGCTCCCAGTTTTTTATTTTCCTAGGGTAACAGAAGAAATAGGACAAATTGCACAATAACTCTTGGGGTCCAGAGTACGCTGATACCCCATATGTGGGGATAAACTACTGTTTGGACGCATGGCAGAGCTCAGAAGTGAAGGAGCACCGTTTGACTTTTTCAACGCAGAATTGGCTGGAATTGAGATCAGACGCCATGTCACATTTGGAGAGCCCCTGATGTGCCTAAACAGCGGAAACCCCCCAATTCTAACTCCAACCCTAACCCCAACACACCCCTAACCCTAGTCCCAACCCTAACCACAAACCTAACCCTAACACACCCCTAATCCCAACCCTAACCCTAATCCTAACTTTAGCGCCAACCCTAACCCTAACTTTAGCCGCAACCCTAACCCTAACCCTAATGGGAAAATGGAAATAAATACATTTTTTTAATTTTATTATTTTTCCCTAACTAAGGGGGTGATAAAGGGGGGTTTGATTTACTATTTATAGCGGGTTTTTATGATTGGCAGCTGTCACGCTAAAAGACGCTTTTTATTGCAAAAATAGTTTTTTGCATCGCCACATTTTGAGAGCTATAATTTTTGCATATTTTGGCCCACAGAGTCATGTGAGGTCTTATTTTTTGCGGGACGAGGTGACGTTTTTATTGGTACCATTTTTGAGCAGGTGACATTTTTTGATCGCTTTTTATTTCGATTTTTGGGAGGTTAGAATGAACAAAAATCAGCAATTCATGAATTTCTTTTGGGGGAGGCGTTTTTATTGTTCCGCGTGTGGTAAAATTGATAAAGCAGTGTTATTCTTCGGGTCAGTACGATTATGGTGATACCTCATTTATATCATTTTTTTATGTTTTGGCGCTTTTATAGAATAAAAACAATTTTATATAAAAAATAATTATTTTTGCATCGCTTTATTCTGCGAGCTATAACTTTTTTATTTTTTTGCTGATGATGCTGTATGGCAGCTCGTTTTTTGCGGGACAAGATGACGTTTTCAGCGGTACCATGTTTATTTATATCGGTCTTTTTGATCGCGCGTTATTCCACTTTTTGTTCGGCGGTATGATGATAGAGCATTGATTTTTTGCTTCGTTTTTTTTTTTTAAGGGGTTCACTAAAGGGGTTAACTAGTGGGACAGTTTTATAGGGGGGGTCGTTACGGACGCGGTGATACCAAATATGTGTACTTTTATTGTTTTGTTTTTTTTATTTACAGGAAGAAATGAATTTATTGGGGAATATTTTTTTTTTTTTTTATTTATTTTGGATTTTTTTTTATAACATGTTTATTTTTATTTTTTTAACTTTTTTACTTTGTCCCAGGGTGGGACATCACTGTATTTTATCAAATCGCTGGTGTGACAGTGTGCACAGCACACTGTCACACCAGCGATCGCTCAGGCAGTGCAGCAGGCTTCTCAGTGCCTGCTCTCAGCAGGCACTGAGGAAGCCGCCTCCCTCCAGGACCCCGGCGCCATCTTGGATCCGGGTCCTGGGAGGGAGGAAGCCCTCAGAACAGCGCGATCACATCGCGCTGGTCTGAGGGTCTCAGGGGGGCGCGCAGGGAGCCCCCACCCTGCGCGATCCTCCCCTGTGCCCCCAGTACACCGCGATCATGTTTGATCGCGGTGTGCTAGGGGTTAATGTGCCGGGAGCGGTCCGTGACCGCTCCTGACACACAGTCACGGGTGTCAGCTGTGATAATCAGCTGACACCCGGCGGCGATTAGCTGCGCTCCCCTCAGGAGCGCAGCTGATCGCCTATGACGTACTATCCCGTCCATGGGCAGAATGGCACGGGTTTTATGGACGGGATAGTACGTCTAATGTCAGAGAGGGGTTAATTATTGTATTGTTAACGTTGTTACCTATGACTTGTGTTTTGAAACTGTTAAAGTGTAAAACGCTGCGGAATATGTTGGCGCTATATAAATAAAGATTATTATTATTATTATTATATCAGAGGGAGAAGAGGATTGGGCCTTGACAAGGTGCCCGATTGCATCTTAAGTGTTATTGAATGTTGGAGCCAGTCCACCGTATAAAAGCAGCCATACAGTGTCCGGGTACCTGCTTGGATTTCGATCAAAATGAAGACTACTTTGATGTACATGTACACCAATTAGAGAAAAATGACAAGGATGAGGCAGTAAGACACGCTCAGCAGAGTACAAGCAGCATTGCTTGAAGAAGTAACTTGAGCGTGATCAAAATTGAATAAATTAAAATCTCAGACTACAGTGCACACAACTCTTAGCTGTGAAAGGGCTTTTTGTGTCCTTCTACAGTGTTTTCAACCAATGTATTGGATACGGATGGAAGCACGTCACACTATAATTTAAATTGAATTGAGCAGCAAGAATTACACTAAAGAAAAAAAAAAAAGAGTGTGAGAGTGACATGTGCAGATGCCTACATACAGCATTGTATGCCGAGCAAACTGCAGCGCGTCACCTGCACTCACACACACACCTTGCAGACCTGTGAAAAAAACACTGCAAGGCAAAAGGAAGATGTACACAGCGGTTGGTAAAGTAGCCTGCCTAAAGCACAGTACACAAAATCGCAATCTCTAACTGTCCCTCAGAGTCAGCAGAGCAGCATTCTGTCCCAAACAGAATTAACAGCACAGTGACGCTAAAATGGCGGCTTTATCCGGCAACAATACCTTCCTTGTGTCACGGTTAGGGTAGCGTGTGTCTATTATATGAGTGTCTGTAAAATGTAACGTTACGCAGACTTATTCTGCCCTTGGGACGCAAAAAATAAGACAGCAGTAATCATTTACTGTATAAAACTCCACCTATGCGCAACAAAACAAGCACGTTCCCTCTTACGGCTCCTGCGCTGACATGTGAGTAGGGAGTTTGGAGACGTTCCTGAATTTATCCCAGGTATCCAAGCATATCAGGCCGATAGGAGAGCATTAAAACCACCCACGGTGGTGACTTAAATATGGTGAATCTAAACAGTGAAGAACTGTAGGTCGATGCGAATGAATGTGCGATCACATGACACACATTTATAATAACCCTTGCTAGACACGTGTAACTTTGTAGACATTTTGACACACATGAACCCAGATGGCAGTGAATATTCATTCTATTCGGCGCCACATGACTCTTGGTCCGGAATAGATTATATATTGCTAGCACACGAGCTTTAAAGGGGAGTGGAAGAGGCAGATGTGCACAACGTAGCTAAATATGACCACGCGCCCGTATCAGTGACCCTGCCAGATATGGTGCAGATGGGGCCAAACCAAACTTGGCGCTTCCCGACCTATTTGTTAATGGATGAGAAGTTTCGACATCACGTGAAGCAATGGTGTTTTTAATATGTAAAGGATAATGGAGATACTAGGGATAGGCCGGAACTTTTATGGGCAGCAGGGAAGGGAGTAATGCGCGGGAAACTAATAGGTTATCAGACAACGCTAAAAAAGAAGATCGCGACAAACTACTCGCAGGCTAGCAGGATATTACGCGATAGGTACACGACAAACAAGACAAGTTCATCAACACAGGTTAAAAATAGATGTAAGCAGGCTAAGGCTGACTTACACGTATGGATATATCGACGAGAGACAAGCAGTAATAACAATTATAGAGCCGATGTATATCGTTATGGTAGCAAATGAGGGAGACTATTATCACGACTAGCGAAAGGAAATCACATTCGTCATCAACATATTACAGCGTTAACGAATAAACATGGGATCATGAACACAGACCCTCGAACCATAAACACCATTCTACAAGAATACTACTCAGACTTATATAAGGTGGAACATACGGATAGTGCGGAGGGTAACACCTTTGTAGATGGAATACGGTTACCATCCATCACAAACTATCAGCTTCTCCTTTTAAAAAAACAAATTGAGGTGACGGAAGTGACAGCGGCGATAAGTTACTTTAAATACGGGAAAGCTCCAGGACCTGACGGGTTTACAGCCAAATTATTTAAATTATTGAGTGAGGATATCCCGTCCACATTGGTACGCACCTTCAATCATATATTGGAGACAGGAGGGTTGCCCAGCCATTCAAACATGTCACACATGAAGTTGCTACTAAAACCAAACAAACATTCACATCTGCCTGGATCCTATCGTACATTCTTACTCATTGACCATTATATCAAGATTTTGTCCAGGATCATGGCAGATCTTTTGAGTAGCATTGGTCCTACGCTGATAGGGCGATCACAAGTGGCCTTTGTTTGCTACTTTGTTGGCTACTATCAGTCTCACTATGCATAACACATGTGTGCAGTGGGCAGTATTACCTTTGCCTTCGGTGGAGTAGGAAAACCCCTCTCCTATCGAAGTGTTAGTTGGGGAGATGGAAGATTTGACACCGGGACCTGAATTGTAATACTTAAATGTGATAGGTGACAAATTTGTTAAGGCGCAACTCCGCGGCCCCTACGTTGAGTCTAGCCCGTGAAAATTTACTGGTTGTCAATGGGGAACCCCAACACCCCGGGGCAGCTACAGTATTTCAACAATTAGAGCTGAACCAAGATTTGCTGTATCAGGTTTATAAAATACATGTTGAAATTTTTTAACAATTGCTGCTACCGCAGTCATATCGGAGATTGGTAATGGACTTAGCGCATGCGCATGTACTAGGGTGACATTTGTGCCAAAAGAAAACCCTACACAGAATTATACAACGGTTTTACTGGCAGGGGGTCTATCAAGAAGTTAAACGGTATTGTAACTCTTGTCGCATGCGCCAGGTACACAGTCCTCAGCCTCATTTAGTGAGTCCCTTGGTGCCATTAAAAATTTTAGAGGTCCAGTTTGAGAGAATACCCATGGATCTGGTGTAGCCGGTTAATAAATCAGCAAGGGGTCATCAACAGGGGCAATAAAAGGGGCACTGTGTGGGTCACCAGTTTTGAGCACACCCGAGTTCAAAAGAGAATTCATTGTCCAGACTGATGCGTCAGAGGTAGGTATGGGTGCCGTGTTGTCTCAGGACTGGAGCTTAACGGGGAGGAGCATCCCATTAGTTTCCTGAGTCGAAAACTTACTCCATCAAAAAACAGAGACAGCATTGTAGAGAGAGAGTGCCTGGCGATAAAGTGGGCACTGGAGTCGTTGCGCTACTATTTGTTGGGGATAACATTTTGTTTTGTAAATGATCATTCCCCTGTGACTGGCAGTGTTGTAGCCCAGGGAGTAGAGTTCAGGTGGTAGAAAGATGAACATAACAGGAGACTTGGAAAACGTTGGCAAACAGTTATTTAATCTGAAAACGGACAGGCAAATTCAGGTGAGATCCATGCCTTGTTCATTTTCAGAAAAATAAGCCGGTCTACATTGTCTGAGGATAGTCGCATGCGACGGTCTGTTAGTACACCACCTGCAGCACTAAAGACGCGCTCAGATAATACACTGGCAGCAGGGCAAGCCAGCACCTCCAAGGCATACCACACATCAAATACAAATATAACAGTAATAATAATATTATTAATAAAAAATGAAATTGCACACACAGTACACAGACACAGCTCATATGTGTGTATAAGAGAGAGTGTTTCTGTGTGTAGTTCATGCCTCTAGCCTAGAAGATCAGTCTTGCTAAAATCTTTAACACTGACCCCTGTTCTGTTCTTAAAATGGTGGATGCTGAACTGCTTCTCAGCCCCCTCATACACAATCATTATGTGGCACTGCTGGGCTCAGTCAGAGGCATCAGATTGAACTAGGCTGTCCTGAGTCATTCTCAATAGAACATTTTGTTCTGCAGTTCATCTAGTTCATTTAGTTCAGAGGTCACATGATGCATTTCCTATCAGCTCCTCACAGGATAGGGTGGAGAAAAACTGAACTAAATGAACTAATCTTTTGAACTAATCTTTTCAGTGAACTAGTTCATGGTGAACTAATCAACAAAATTAACTAGATTTCCCATCACTATGGTGTACACCTTGGTGGCGCTGTCACAAAACTTCGCCACATTTGTAACATACAGCTCTTGCCCTGTGCAGAGGCGCTGCTTGTGCTCCCTCTTGTTGCAGAGGTGTCTACAATGCCTCGACGCACAGAGCTGCTTTGTAAAGCAGTAGCAGCAGCAGCGCTCTCGGCTGGAATGGAGAACATTATGGATTTCAACAGTGTGTCTTGGTCCTCCAGCATTTTACGGTCCCGGTTCAACGGTGTGATGAGGCTTTGTAAGTTGTCCCAGTAACGAGGGTCTAGGAGGGTGTACACCCAATAATCTGACGTGGTGAGAATGTGGCCGATGCGGCGGTCGTTTCTCAGGCAGTGCAGCATGAAATCAACCATGTGCTGCAGACTCACAACTGGCTGTCCTCTGGAAGAGCGTCACACTAATAGATTTTTGTACATTTAAAATAGAAGAAAGCAGCAGCAATTTTTGAAAAATTACAAGTATGAGCCAGTGACAGACACTCAGCAGAGTACACGCTGCGGTGGTTGAAGTAAGTGGAGCGGGATCTACACTCCTACAAAAAAATTAAAGCTCAGACTAGAGTGAACACTGAAACACAACTGTTCACTTGCTGTGAAAGGCCTTTTTGTGGACTTCTATTATGTTTGCAAGCAATGTATTGTATTTTGATGGAAGAGCGTCACACTAATAGATTTTAGTAAATTTGGGGTGGGCTAGGCGATCGTGGACCGCTGCATTAATTGGGTAATTATTTCTGCCTATCATCCCTGTAGCCATATGTGTATCCCTTGTCAGCTATATGTATGTATATATCGGTATTTACCATGATTTAATAGCACCTGCATGTATATGTACTGGGACACTCGATTATTTTTCCTATATGGCTCATATTATGCCTAATTGGCGGGATGTTATATGTTAGTGGTCCATTCTGTCTCCTGGCCCCTTGTTTTTGATTATGTTACTTAGGGGTACATTCCCCCTTGGCTGCTAATACCTGTTACTATTACCATTATTATTAATAAAGTTCACATTTTATGACCATTAGACTGTTGTCTCTCTCTCCCCCCCTTTTTTTGCTTGCTCTTTAGCAGTCGGTCTGTTACTGTCCATTTGGCAATTGTATATCCTTTGGTGATCTAATGTTTGATCACCATTTGTACGTATGTATGCATTTTGCCCTTTTCGCTTTTAGCATTATTTACTAATAGATTTTTGTAAATTTTAAATAGAAGAAAGCAGCAGCAATTTTTGAAAAATTACAAGGATGAGCCAGTGACAGACGCTCAGCAGAGTACACGCAGCATTAGTTGAAGTAACTGGAGCGTGATCTGCACTCAAAAAAAAAAAAAATCACAGACTGCAGTGAACACTGAAACACAACTGTTCACTTGCTGTGAAAGGCTCCTTCGTGGACTTCTATAGTGTTTGCAACCAAGGTATTGTATACGGATGGAAGCACGTCACACTATTATTTCAATTACATGAAGCAGCAAGAATTACACTGAAGAAAAAAAAAATAGTCTGTGAGTGACACGTGCAGATGCCTACAGACAGCGTTGCATACAGAGCAAACTGCAGCGTCACCTGCACTCACACACACCTTGCAGAGCTGTTAAAACAACATTGCAGGCAAAAGGAAGCTTTACACAGCCGGTGGTAAAATAGCCTGCCTAAAGCACAGTACACTAAATCGCAATCTCTAACTGTCCCTCAGAGTCAGCAGAGCAGCGTTCTTTCCCTAACTGAGTTCACAGCACAGTGACGCTAAAATGGCGGCGGCGCCTTTTATAGTGCATTCTGACATCATTTCAGCATCCAATCACAGCCATGCCATTAGTTAACATGACCGCAGCAGTACAGGATGTGCCCACACTTCTTAGGATTCCTCATTGGCTGACTATAATCACATTGCCTCTCAAAGAATTATGGGAACTTCCGATTCCGGTATACGATATATGAAAAATATCGGAACTAAGTATCGGAATTCCGATACAGCGAATATCGGCCGATACCCGATACTTGCGGTATCGGAATGCTCAACACTACCCATAGCTGACGATTTGAAGACTTGTGAGTCATTGGAGAAGCCATAGGCCCCAATATCGACAGCAATAAATTTGTATTCTGCTTCAGCGATGGCCATGAGGACAATGGAAAAATATTTATTGTAATTGAAATATTCGGATCCAGATCCTGCTGGCTTGACAATGCGGATATGTTTCCCGTCCACAGCAATTAAGAAACTGACATATTTGTAGAAACTTGTCAGCAATTTCAAGCCAACTCTCTGTTGTGGGCTGTGGTATAAATTCCTCAACTAAAGAGTCCCACAATGCACAGCATGTGTGCTTTACAATTCCAGATATGGTGGAAATTCCAAGTCTGTACTGGAAATGGAGTGAGGAAAGGGATTCTCCAGTTGCAAGGAATCTGTGAATTTAAAAAAAGGAGACAAATGAGTTCAAAATCACAGCAATAACATACCAGTTAGAACTCAGCTTTAACAGTTGGAGATACTATAAAAAGAATTATTACAAACTACCAGCAACAAACATTTTAGTACAAGTGTGCTCTCAAGCGAGCAGATCCAATAAATATGGCTTACTGAAGAGTCACCATCAGACGCTCCGCCGGTGAAATTGAGAAGCAGCAATAGGTGTCAGATCTTATGAGGTCTCCAATTCGCTCCACCAAGAAATCAAAGTTCTCCATTTACATACGAGAAAAATTTCACAGAGTTTCCTCTAAGGTCCATGTAGAGTGTAGAATACACCCCACGCTTCATTCTCTGGGCTGTGATGGGGTGGATCCACAAATGGCGTAGTTGGCGCTGACGATGATGCGCTGCTGTCTCTTTCCTTCTCCAGAACAATCACTTTCAAACGATTCGCCTCCACTGTGAAATCCACCAAATTTTTCAAAATGTTTCCTATCACAACGTCCATCTTCGCCAGCCACTTGCTCTTCTCTCCAACCTGCACTTGCTCATCTACAACCTGTCAAAGATGGGCTGTAGGAACAGTGTATATATAGGTTTTCAGTAGCCAATCACGTTTATAAACCCCCCAAGGGGCGTTTTTCAAAACCGGATCCATCATAATCCGTCGAAAAACGGATAAAAAAACTGATGAAACGGATCCGTTTTTTGGACAGATGCGGCAGAAAACCAGATCCGTCTCATCTGTTTTTACATAATTTTAGCCGGATCCGGCGCGACGCCGGATCTAGACTGATGTGTGAAAGTAGCCTTAGTACTTAGAGAAGTGCTCAAAATCATTTTTTTATTGGCTTTACCTCTTGTAAATGTAGTGTAGAGTAAGTGCTGTAACATACTCACTGATCGCCGTCGTCTACACTTTCAAGCGCCTTTGGTTTTCTGGTTCACATGATTTCTATCCCAACTGTGGTTTGCACAGGAAACTGGACGTTTCTTCTACAATGTAAGTCTATGGAGCTTTGTTGTGACGCACCATAGACTTACAATGTAAAAGCAACTTTAGGCACACGCATGGACCCCACTGAGATCTGGCGAAACAGATTAGAAGTCACGTGTGTGAGAGGAGGACCAGAGCGGTGCAGGAAATTGGGGAAGATGGCGCTCGAGTATATTATGGACCCCACTGAGATCTGGCAAATCGGAATAGAAGTCACATGAGTAAGAGGAGGACTAAAGCGGTGCAGGAAACTGAGGAAGATGGCGATCAGTGAGTATATTGTAGACCCCACTGAAATCTGGCAAATCGGAATAGAAATCGCTTGAGTGAGATGAGGACTAGTGCTGCGCAGGAAACTGGGGAAGATGGTGATTGGTGAGTATATTACACAATATTAATATAATAATAATAATAATAATCTTTATTTATATAGCGCCATCATATTCCGCAGCGCTTTAAAGGGAATCTGTCACCTATTTTTTCGTATATAAGCTGCGGCCACCACCATCAGGGGCTTATCTACAGCATTCTCAGTGCGGGACTGCCCCTTCTCCCAGTTCTTCCACTTTAGTTTTCATCCCGTGTGCTGCGTCGGATGTGCTGATCATTTTCCTGTAGAGGGACTGGGAGAAGGGGGCAGGCTCAGCTAAACATGTTGACTGCGCAGGCGCCAGATTCCCAGCCCCGCAGTGTGAATACATGATAACACACTGCGGGGAGGGATCTAGTGCCTGAAAAGACGCAGGTGCTATTAATAGCCTTCTGTCAGTCCCCGGGCAGCGCGCACTGCGCATGCCCGAGAACTGTTCCAAGAGTGCAGGCGCCCCACAGCAGGTTAGTCAAAGAAAAACAACTCAGGAGGAGGGGCTGTGACGCTGAATGGGTATGATGGACGGATGGGAGGAGGATTACAGGGAGACAGACGCCGACCTATAGGATGCAATTATGGTATGGGGACATATTTTTAAAAGTCTATATTTCAGCGTTGCAGGGGACTAGAAAAAAAAGAGCCACCTTCACAGACTGCAGCCTTAGTGCTGCTGAAGGTGGCTCTTTTACTTAAAAATGCCCGGGGGGGTGACAAGTTCCCTTTAAAGTACAGACACACAGACTTAATTTGAGGGTTTTCACATCATAATCAGAGTAAGGATTTAGGAATTACAGCTCTTTAATATTTAGCTGCCTTTATTTAAAGAAAGGTAATTGGACAATTACCTCAAAAGCTCTGTAATGAGCTGCATGAGCTATTTTTTCGTTAATCCATCATCAAATAAGCAAGTAAAAGGTCTGGAGCTATTTCCAAGTTTGGAATTTGCATTTGGAAGCTGTTGCTGTGAACCCACAACATGCTGTCAAAGTAGCTCTCAAATGGAAGAGAAATTGACCATCATTAAGCTATAAAAAAAGAAGAAATCCATCTGAGAGATAGCAGAAATGTTAGGAGTGGCCACAGGGCAAGTGTTACCACCTGGCGCACCCAGGCAAGTGCCGGGCCCCTGGACAACCGGCCCACTCGCCGTGGGGGACACCTGCATGCTATGAGGCCAGTGAGTTGGTGGGCCCGATGCTAATGCTGGCACCGTGCCCCCGGCCGCATCGTACTTTCAACTGTTGAAAACGATGGGAGAGTGAAAATCCGTTGACTCTCCCATCCTTCCCGCTCTGAGTCTGAGCTCTGTGACATCTCACAGAGTGCACGATGACACCACTACATCGCTCCCTCTGTGCTGAGCAGTGCAGAGGGTCACAAGACGCTGCGGAGACCAGAGCAGCGATGGCACGGGGATAGGTGAGTATTTGATTATTTAATTTTTATGTATGGAGCATTATATGGGGTCCATTATACTGCATGGAGTAATATATGGGCCCGTTATACTATATGGAGTAATAAGGGGTCCATTATACAGAATGGAGTAATAAATGGGCCCATTATACTGTATGGCGCTCTTTGTGGGGCCATTATGCTGTATTGAATAATAAATGGGGCCCATTATACTGTATGGTTATATATGCAGCCCATTATACTATATAGAGTACTATAAGGGCCAATTATACTGTATAGAGCAATATGTGGGGCCATTATACTGTATGTGTCACAAGTATGTCACGTCTCCTGGGAGATCTGGGGTTAGGCGATCTTTACATACTATGAATCGCAGGTTATCAATTTTGCTTGTGTGTTTTGTTCCTCATATTAAATGGACTTCGTTTCTTTTGGCGCTGAAGAGGTTAATGACTCTGTGTGTTGGTTAGAGAGATGCAGCTCCATCTCATAGCTGCTCCTGACATGCTCATTTTCTCCCTCTATAAAACCTCGCCAGACCTTCTCATCCCTACCTATGAAACTTTTACTTCCTGGCTTGCTGGAGTTGGTGTGCTGAAGTTGGAGTTTGTACTGTAGTTGCTGCTGTACATTGTCGTCTGCTGTTTTTGGGTGTATACTTTCTTCATTATCCTATTCCTATTTGGTTTGTACCTTCCTGTCATTCCCTTTAATCCTCTTTACCCTTGGTTAGTGTTTTTGTATGTAAGTTTCTTTTTGTTATCCCTGTTTGTCTTACGTGTATGTAAGTTTGCCCACTGACAGACATGAACAGTCTATAATATTAAGGGTAGGTTAATTTTAACATTGAAAGATAAAATGTCAAAAATAAAATCGAGAAAATCACATTTTATAAATTATATAAATTTATTTACATTTTGCAGTGTGAAATAAGTATTTGATCCCTCTGGTAAACAAGACTTAATACTTGGTGGCAAAACCCTTGTTGGCAAGCACAGCAGTCAGACGTTTTTTGTAGTTGATGATGAGGTTTGCGCACATGTCAGGAGGAATTTTGGTCCACTCCTCTTTGCAGATCATCTCTAAACCATTAATATTTTGAGGCTGTCGTTTGGCAGCTCACAGCTTCAACTCCCTCCATAAGTTTTCTATGGGATTAATGTCTGGAGACTGGCTAGGCCACTCCATGACCTTAATGTGCTTCTTTTTGAACCACTCCATTGTTGTCTTGGCTGTATGTTTTGGGTCATTTTCTTGCTGGAAGACCCAGCCACAACCCATTTTTAATGTCCTAGCGGAGCGAAGGAGGTTGTCACTCGCGATTTTACGGTACATGGCTCCATCCATTCTCTCACTGATGCGGTGAAGTAGTCCTGTGCCCTTAGCAGAGAAACACCCCCAAAACTTAATGTTTCTACTTCCATGCTTGACAGTGGGGACTGTGTTCTTTGGGTCATAGGCAGCATTTCTCTTCCTCCAAACACGGCGAGTTAAGTTAATGCCAAAGACCTCAATTTTTGTCTCATCTGACCACAGCACCTTCTCCCAATCACTCACAGAATCATCCAGGTGTTCATTGGCAAACTTCAGACTGGTCTGCACATGTGCCTTCTTGGGCAGGGGGACCTTGCGGGCACTGCAGGATTTTAAACCTTTACGGCGAAATGTGTTACCAATGGTTTACTTGGTGACTGTGGTCTTTCTTGGACTGTATAATGCTGCGTGTCACACATACAGAGAGCCGTGCAGGGGTATGGCTCACTGTAGCAAATAGTCTTAATATAGGTAAATTGTGGGCTTCCTTGCATAGGTGAATAAAGATAGATTCTCTATACGATGTACAGCACAAATGATTCTATACAATATGGACTCGACAAATAGAAGGTATTTCTGTATGCAGATAGGCAAAGGGAGATCCAAAATTATCCAATAAAAAAATTCAAGTAAGCAGGGCGGTAATCAGAGAGGCCAATAATATAGAATATGCCAAGATGGTTTATAAGAAAAGCCTCCGCCGCAGATAAAGATTACTGTGTACAAGGAGAATAAATGGAAACCCTTAAGTTGTCCACAGAGACAAAATCACATTATTAAGTAAGCCCAACTTGCAATGTTATGTATGTATATCTAGAGACACAGCATAGCAATAGTATATAGAGCATTAGATAATACTAAACTGCGCATACTAAATGAATTGTACAATGAGTACACGAAAACTGCCCATTTTTCAATAATGAACCAAGATTTTGCTTTTTCACTGGTGTGTTTAGGGTTGTTGTCTTGTTGAAACATCCATTTCAAGGGTATATCCTCTTCAGCGTAAGGTAATATGACCTCTTCAAGTATTTTAATGCATGCAAACTGGTCCATGATCCGTGTTATGCGGTAAATAGATCCGGCACCATAGTAAGAAAAACGTGCCCATATCATGATGTTTGCCACCACCATGCTTCTTTGTCTTCAGAGTGTACTGTGGCTTGAATGCAGAGTTTGGGGGTCTTGTGATGAACTGTCTGCGGCCCTTAGACCGAAAAAGAACAATTTTACTTTCATCAGTCCACAAAATGGTGCATTTTTCTATTTAGGCCAGTTGATGTGTTCTTTGGAAAATTGTATCCACTTCAGGGCATATTTTTTTTTAACAGTGGGACTTTGCAGGGACTTCTTGCTAAGAGATTAGCTGCACACAGGCATCTTCTAACTGTCACAGTGCTGGCAGGTAACTTGAGAGTGTTTTTGATCATCCTGGAGCCGATCATTGGCTGAGCCTTTGCAATTCTGGCTACTTTTCTATCCATTCGAATGGTAGTCTTCCGTTTTCTTTCACGTCTCTCTGGGTTGGCGCTCAATGTTAAAGTATTGGAGATCATTTTAGCTGATCAGCCTATCATTGTTTGCACTTCTTTAGAAATTTTACCCTCAACTTTTTAATCAAAGTACGCTGTTCTTCTGAATAATGTCTTGAATTACTCATATTTCTCAGGCTTTCAAAGAGAAATGCATGTACAACATATCCTGGCTTCACTCTTAAATAAGAGCCACCTCACTCACACCTGTTTCTTCACAGAATGATTGACCTCACTAATTGAACTCCATACTGCTATTATTTTGAACAACCCCCCTTTCAATTAATTATTCTAATACACAGAGTCAAAAACATGCAGATCATGAATGCTGAGTCTGTTGGTTTTCTTAGAATCTACTGAACCAACTGGTAAATTGTTTGACATGTGGTAATATATACTAAAAGCAGTGATCTGGTTAGTCATAGAATCATAGAATGGTAGAGTTGGAAGGGACCTCCTGGGTCATCTGGTCCAATCCCCTGCTCAAAGCAGGATTCACTAAATCATCTCAGACAGATGTCTGTCCAGCCTCTGTTTGAAGACTTCCATTGAATGAGAACTCACCACCTCTCGTGGCAGCCTGTTCCACTCACTGATCACCCTAAGTCAAAACGTTTTTTCTAATATCTAACCTGTGTCTCCTCCCATTCAGTTTCATCCCATTGCTTCTATCCTTTCCTTGTGCAAAGGAGAATAAAGATGATCCTTCTACAATGTGACAGCTCTTGAGATATTTGCATACTGCTATTAAGTCTCCTCTCAGTCTTCTTTTTTGCAAGCTAAACATTCCCAAATCCTGCAACCGTTCCTCATAGGACATGGTTTGCAGACCTGTCACCATTCTGGTTGCTCTTCTCTGAACTTGCTCCAGTTTGTTGATGTCTTTTTTAAAATGTGGTGCCCAAAACTGGACACAGTATTCCAGATGAGGTCTGGCCAAAGAGGAGTAGAGGGCAATAATGACTTCACGTGATCTAGACTGTATGCTTCTGTTAATACATCCTAGAATTGTATTTGCCTTTTTTGCTGCTGCATCACACTGTTGACTCATGTTCAGTCTGTGATCTATTAGTATACCCAAGTCTTTTTCACATGTGCTGTTGCTTAGCCCTATTCCTCCCATTCTGTATATTCTTTTTTCATTTTTATTGCCCAGACATGTGCAGCCATTTACGACCACTCTTTGGGACCGATCAATAAGCCAGTTATGAATCCACCTAAGAGTTGCCTTGTCCATTCCATACTTAGTCATTTTTTTGTGGTACCCCACTTGAGACATTCTTCCAACTGGATGTGCAGCCATTTACGACCACTCTTTGGGACCGATCACTAAGCCAGTTATGAATCCACCAACTGGATGTGCAGCCATTTACGACCACTCTTTGGGACCGATCACTAAGCCAGTTATGAATCCACCTAAGAGTTGCCTTGTCCATTCCATACTTAGTCATTTTTTTCAATAAGGATTGTGTGAGACACTTTGTCAAATGCTTTGCTGAAGTCAAGATATACTATATCTACAGCATTTCCCTGATCCACCCAGTCAGTGATTCTGTCATAGAATGAAATTAAGTTAGTCTGACATGACTTATTAGTTACAAACCCATGCTGACTCTGTTTAATCACTTCATTCTTATCCTGGTACTTACATACATGTTGTTTAATAATTTGTTCAAAGATCTTTCTTGGTATAGAAGTCAGACTCTCCGGCCTATAATTCCCTGGGTCCACCTTCTTCCCCTTTTTGAAGATAGGAACTACATTTGCTCTTCTCCAGTCTTCTGTTCTCCAAGAATTTTCAAAGATTATGGAGAATGGTTCAAGAATTTCTTCTGCTGTCTCCGTCAGTACTCTGGAGTGTAATTCATCTGAACCTGGAGACTTGAATTCATTTAGGTTAGTTAAGTGTTTCCTCACTCTTTTTCTGTTTATTGATATCCTGGATTCTTCTATTCTCTTAATAGGACAGTGAAGTTCAGTTGATGTTACATTTCCTTTCTGAGAGAAAACAGATGTAAAATAAGAATTTAAAAGTTTGGCCTTCTCAACATCCTGTCTTCCTATTTCATCATTTTCATCCTGTAAAAATCCTATAGCATCTTTGACTTTTCTTTTACTTTTGTCATATCCCCAAAATCCATTTTTTGTTGCTTTTGACGTCTCTTGCAAGCCTTAATTCATTGTCAGCTTTAGCTAATCTGATTTGTGCCCTGCAGGTTCTGCAGACAGCATTATATTCTTCTTTAGATATACCTCCCTCTTTCCATTTGATAAACATTTCTTTCTTCCTTTTTAGCATGTGTTTAAGTTCTGTGTTCATCCATCCTGGTTTCCTTAAATGCTTCCTATTCTTTCCTCTTTTCGGAATTGTTAACGTTTGTGCTTTGAGAATCTCATTTTTCAAGATTTCCCATCCTTCCTGGACATTTTTATCCTTAAGGATATCCAGCCATTGGATCCCTCCAAATCTCTTTCTGAGTCCCTTGAAATTTGCCTTTCTGAAATCTAACCTTGACGTCTGAGTCTTCACAGGTCTTACTCCTCTAGTTATTCAAAATTCTAAAATAGCATGGTCGCTACCTCCTAGGGTCCCAGCCACTCTTACCTCCTCAACCATCTCCTCCCTGTTTATAAGGATTAGAACCAATGTAGCAGATTCCCTTGTTTTCTCCTCTACCTTTTGGAAGATAAAGTTGTCAGCAAGAGAGGATAAGAATTTTATTGACCTGTTAGTTTTGCCTGAGAGAGATTCCAAACTAATGTCTGGATAGTTGAAATCCCACATGACCACTATGTCATAATTTGGAGAACTTTGCCATTTGATGCATAAAGAATTCATCCATATCTTCAGCTTACACAGGTGGCCTGTAGTAAATGCCTACAATGGTGTCCTTTTCATTGTTCGCTCCTTGTATTCTTACCCAAACAGTTTCCACAGAACTCCCAGTCTCTGAAGCTTCAATCTCTGTGCAGATATACGCTTTTCTAACATACAATGCGACACCTCCTCCTCGTTTATCAAGTCTGTTTCTTGCAAATAAGTTGTATTTTTCTAGCCTTGTATTCCAATCATGTGTATCGTCCCACCAAGTTTCAGTGATTCCAATGACATATTTATTTTTCTGCGTTAGTAGTTCCAGTTCTCCTTGTTTGTTGCCCATGCTTTGTGCATTCGTATAGAAACATTTTAGTTTGTGATTGGTTTCTCTTTCTTCAATATTTTTATTATTTAATTTTTTTTGTCTTTGTTCTTCCCTTTCACTTCTAATAGCTGAATTCTCAATAGTATTTGCAGGTGTATGGCTTTTTCTGGCGTTTTGCTTCCCTTCCCATATTGTTCTAGTTTAAAGCTCTCCTGATGAGTGTAGCAAGGCGACTTCCAAATACATGTTTTCCAGTCTTCGTAAGGTGCACCCCATCTCTAGCAAGTAGTCCATTGTATAGGTAATTCACTCCGTGATCCAGAAATCCAAATCCTTGCTGACGGCACCATCGACATAGCCAGTTGTTCACCTGCAGAATCTTATTCCACCTACTTGTTCCATGGCCATCCACTGGAAGGATGGAAGAGAAGACCACCTGCGCTCCCAGTTCTTTCACTCTCTTTCCTAAGCTTTCAAAGTCACTGTGTGTGGCCCAGCTGCGCAAGGCACACATGTCTCCTGGAAAATGCACAGGAAGGTAACTGTAAAGCCTGATATTCATTCACGCACACTTCTCAGCATTGCCACTAGAGGCATATTAGACTATTTAAGTAGTGTGACGTAGCAGTAGTTAGTTCAGTCAAGCTTAGGGTGGCTCAGGAGTGAGTCATCCCATCCAAGTTCAGATCAGTTTAGTTTCTGTTTCAGTCAGAGACAGACGGAGGGAGAGGAGAGAAGACTGAATCCTGACAGAGCTTGTGTAGCTCATCTTATACGGAAGTGGAGGCTAGTACGGGTGAAGTGAATCATCCTAGCCTAGTCAGAGCTACCCCTTAACCTGCTACTCAGAACAAGCTGCCTGTGTTCCTAAGAAAGTGGAAGGTGACTCTCAGAGCTACAGCGTAAATACAGTCTGACGAAGCGTCCTGTGAGCTGCTCTGGACAGAGATCTGTGAAGGAAAGAAGGAAGGGGATTGCAGCAGTTATACCAACGAGTCAACTGAGAACAGGTCAGTGAGCACTGAAGGAAAGCTGACCTTTATACCATTGCTACACGTGCTTATGTTAAGGGCGAGAGCAGGGCGAAGGGCGAGTGGAGAAGTAAGAGTGACAAAGGGGACAAATCACCTTCACTCAGTTAAACCGGACACCGGGGTCCGAAGCATTGCTAGTACTTCACGTCTAGTAATAAGAAAACCGGAGGCCTTGCTGGACTTCAAGTCACAGAAGGTAGCCCTAAGCGCTGATACGTAACCGGAGTCAGGGAGAACAGGGACTTTGAGCAGGACCCTGCAAAAGTAAGGACTTAGTTCTCTCAACATCTGATAATCAGAGACATAGAAGGCTCCACCACAATGTTGGCCGGGCATAGTTGCTACAGAAAGAGTTGCACTTGACTTTATGCAAGTTTGTACTCACATACACTTTAAGGAGAAAGGAGGCCTCTAACCTGCTCAACAATTCCCTGAATGTGCATTCTCCAACCTGACCAGCTTCCTGGGACATACCTGCAACAACATCTACAAGTAAAGGTATGGAAAGAGACGGCATTGTGTGTGACTGACTTCTTATCTGCACCCTGCATCACCATAGACTTTGAGGGACCAGTCCCACCTGTGGGGGACTTAACATCTAGCTGCCATAACATCCCCTCAGAGATCAACCCTGCAGCGCTGGTCAATCAGATCAGAAACCACAGGTGGCGTCACAAACTATCTTTATAATCCCCTGTAAATATCCCCCATTGCATGACCGCCAGGGCCACGGACCGAGCTCTGCTGCCAGTGACATTCCCCATAGACTTCCATGGGCTCGGTTCCGAGTACCCCATAGCCCTGGTACCACCAATGTGGTGCGCGTCAACTGCAGTTGGTGTCCAGGTCGTTTCTTGCGGTGTCATTTGTCCCCACATGTATTAGCAGGAATGGGTAGTCATCTGTAGGTCTGAAGAGTCCTGATATCCTGTCAGACACATCTTAAATTTTTGCACCTGGAAGACAGCACATTTCTCTTGAGGTTAAATCCGGTCTGCAGATAGCGGCCTCTATTCCTCTCAACAGGGAATCCCCCATGAACACAACTCTCCGTTTCTTCTTCACAACATTTTTCTTTCTCCATTCAGGAGGACTCTGAAGGCGTAAAAGGTTATTGTTTGTGGCCAAAGTCTTATCCTGATGTATTTCTTCATCGTTCTCCTGCGTAAGAGCCTGGTACTGGTTCCTGAGCAGTATAGGTGCTGACTGCCTCCCGCTCATCCTGCTTCTCTGGGTCATATGCTACCATTCCTGTTTCTTCAGGTGCACTTCGAATTTCTTCTCTTTCTCTAACATGAAGAGATAATTCTGCTCTGTCTAAGAACTCTTCACCTTCCTTTATGGTTTTCAATGTAGATAACCTCTCTTCCAGATTTTGCAACTTTTCCACCAACAGGGACACAAGCTTGCATTTGTGGCATGTGAAGTTTGGCTTTTCCACTGGTAAGTCTGTGAACATGTAGCAAGAAATGCAGCTCACCAAATGGCTCCTGGCCTCTTCCATGTTCTTATTGTTCAAGAGATATCAAAGCTGTGAAATATATGCCTCCTATCGGCGCGCGGTTTACCGATGTCCTCCTTTCAGCTGCAGCGGCCAAAATCCTGTGTTCCTTGAGCTCCAGAGACTCTTCACTTATCCCAGAAGGCACTGGGAATATGCAAATCCTCTCCTCGCGACTCTTCCCCTGGTTTGTCATATTGAACGGCTATTATTTTGATTAATCCTGTACTGCTATAAATATTTAGCCTTGGAAACTAGTTGGTCCATTCAAATACCTTAATATTTTGTCTTTTGCAACAGTTTTAGTTTAAGGCCAGAGTTACATTAGCGTATCACATCTGATGCAGGAACATCAGATGCGATATGCTAATGACACTTGGTTCCTGCTGTGCTGCGAGCTTGATCTGAGTGTCAGTGCTCCAATCCTTTCACTTGACAGGATAGGAGCACAGCTGCGGAGGAGCCATAGAAATTAAATTTTTCCACCTACTCCATTGTCGGCATCCGAAGGAATTGCACTGCACTCGGGTGATATCCGAGTGCAGTGCGATGTTTCACACTCACCTATGGGTGCGTGCTATTCAAATTTCGTATGCAATCGCAGCATGCTGTTTTTTTTCCATCTGATCGCAATCCAATCAAAACAGGAAAAAAAAAGCCATTGAGAACACAAGCACAGGATTAAATTGGTACGAATGCAATCCGACTTTTAATCAGATTTCATTCGTCCATATTAATTGCAAGTGGGAGCGAGCCCTTACATACAGGGGTAGGCAATTAATTTTCCCGAAGGGCCACATGAGAGAACGTGACTGTTGTGGAGGGCTGAACCAAAAGGCCGAAATTAATTCTGCTCAATATTAATATTGATATATTATAATTATTATATTATTGATAACTTTATTAATATTAATTGTATCACTTAATATTGAGCAGCATTAAGTATGCTGACATACCCCTATATATTGTTTGAACCCAAGCACAGCCCCTTCTGTATATCATATGAGCCCCCCAACAGCCCCTTATATGCGGCATGAGCCCCACACAGCCTCCCCCATATGCACCATGAGCCCCACACAGCCTCCCCCCATATGCGCCATGAGCCCCACACAGCCTCCCCCATATGCGGCATGAGCCCCACACAGCCTTCGTCATAAGCGGCATGAGCCCCACACAGCCTCCCCCATATGCGGCATGAGCCCCACACAGCCTCCCCATATGCGTCATGAGTCCCACACAGCCTCCCCCATATGCGGCATGAGCCCCACACAGCCTCCCTATATACACTGCATGAGCCCCACACAGCCTCCCTATATACACATGAGCCCCACACAGCCTCCCCATATACTGCATGAACCCCACACAGCCTCCCCATATACTGCATGAGCCCCACACAGCCTCCCTATATACACTGCATGAGCCCCACACAGCCTCCCTACATACACTGCATGAACCCCACAAGCCTCCCCATATACTGCATGAGCCCCACACAGCCTCCCTATATACACTGCATGAGCCCCACACAGCCTCCTTATATACACTGCATGAGCCCAACACAGCCTCCCTATATACACTGCATGAGCCCCACACAGCCTCCCTATATACACTGCATGAGCCCCACACAGCCTCCCTATATACACTGCATGAGCCCCACACAGCTCCCTATATACACTGCATGAGCCCCACACAGCCTCCCTACATACACTGCATGAGCCCCACATAGCCTCCCTATATACACTGCATGAGCCCCACACAGCCTCCCCATATACTGCATGAGCCCCACACAGCCTCCCCATATACTGCATGAGCCCCACACAGCCTCCCCATATACTGCATGAGCCCCACACAGCCTCCCTGTATACACTGCATGAGCCCCACACAACCTCCCCATAAACTGCATGAGCCCTACACAGCCTCCCCATATACTGCATGAGCCCCACACAGCCTCCCATAAACTGCATGAGCCCCACACAGGCTCCCCATATACAGCATGAGCCACACACAGCCTCCCCATATACAGCATGAGCCACACACAGCCTCCCCATATACAGCATGAGCCACACACAGCCTCTCCATATACTGCATGGGCCCCACACAGCCTCCCTGTATACACTGCATGAGCCCCACACAGCCTCCCTACATACACTGCATGAGCCCCACACAGCCTCCCTATATATACACTGCATCACCCCACACAGCCTCCCATGTGCAGCACCATGTCACCCCCATGTGCAGCACCATGTCACCCCCCATGTGCAGCCCCATGTGGAGCACCATGTGCAGCACCATGTCACCCCCTATGTGCAGCACCATGTCACCACCCCATGTGTGCAGCACCATGTCACCACCCCATGTGTGCAGCACCATGTCACCACCCCATGTGTGCAACACCGTGTCACCACCCATGTGTGCAGCTCCATGTCACCCAATGTGTGCAGTGCCATGTCACCCCATGTGTGCAGCACCATGCCACCCCATGTGTGCAGGACCATGTCACCCCGTGTGTGCAGCACCGTTTCACACCCCCATAGCCTCCCCATTCCCACCTAAACAGCCCATACACATGAGAGAAAAAAAAACCCACCACATACTCACCTCGGTCCCGTTCCCTGGCGCTCTGCTTCTCTCCCTGCCTCCGATGCGCGGACTCTCCGGAGTACACAGCTAACGCGATTAAATGACGTCATCGCGTCAGCTGTTTCACACGCTGATTGGTGGAGGAAGTGGCTGGAGGCCCCTCCTCCACAAAAGGAGTCAGCGGCGTAGCCCAGCGCCGCACATTGAAACAATGAGCGGGTGGGCATCGTGCGGCCTGTTGCCCTCTGATTTCCAGCTCCACGGCCAGACTGAGACAGCCAGAGGGCCGGATGTCGCTCGTGGGCCGCACTTTGCCCAGGTCTGCCATAGAGTAATTTCACATGCATTTTTATACCGATTTTTCAGCCAAAGACAGAAGTGGAACCAGCAGGAAGAAGTTTTTATCCTTTTTTTTGTCCTTTTTATCTGCAGATTTACTGCAGTTTTTGTGCAGATTTCCCCTGCGTTTTGAGACCCGCGGATTCCTATAATGGAGCAGGTCTCAAAACGCTGCGGATCTGCACAAAAGAAGTGACATGCTGCAGTATTAAATCTGCACCAAATCTGCGCGGAAAAATCCGCAGCGTGTGCACTGCATTTTTTGATTTCCATTAACTAGAATGGTACTGTACATCACTTACAGTTCTGCGGATTCGCAGGGCAAAATCCGCTGAGGATGTGCAACAGAATCCGCAACGTGTGCATATACCCTTAATATCTAGTATTTACAATATTCTATATGCTCCAGACACAGATTCCCTAACTAGACACTTATATGCTCAAATGGGAGGAAGCTCTGGGTAAAACACTGATCGCGGTAGTATGGAGAAATGTTTGGACCAGAGCAGCCAAGACTGAATCTTGTATTTCATACAAAGAAAATCATTACACAATCCTTCATCTCTGGTACCATACGCCTGAATTTTTACATAAATGGAACCATCTATTCCTTCCCTTTGCTGGCGTTGTTTCCTGGCTAGAGGTTCTATATTTCACCGGCCTTAGTCACATTTTAGACACTAGGAAAAGCAAACAAAGAGTATTTACACTTGCTATCAAAATTATTGAACTCTCATTGCAAATTAGGTTTATTAGTAAAATATACAAACCTTCTGCTGCCTAGACCAATGACACAAGAACAATATATGTAGCTCAGCACAACTAATATACCAAGCAGTTTCTCCAAATTAAACACAAAATGCCACTTTTTGTTACTGCTGGACAGGGGCATAAATAGAAATCATGAGGCCCCATAACAGAAGATCTAATTGCACCCACCTCCCCCAAAAAAAATTGTATTCAGTGGTGTCACAGAAAAGCATATCTCACAACTTTGCAAACTTTACAAAGTAATTTTCCTCCTACTGAAGCCTTAGACTCCCCTTTCATTGCCCCCATAAAGTATGATGATAACAAAAGTGCCCACACAAACACTATATTATACCCCACAGTGAATTCCTTCACAGTACCCTCCATATGCACGGTATAATGACCCTACTATACTCCACCTCAACTCCCCGGCAAAGTATGGTGACCCCAACACAGTATGGTCCGTCAGCTGTGACCTCCACACAGCCCTCCATGCAGTATAATTGGCCTACATACAGTATATTGGTCCCACACATCACCATTCTGGGCAACTAGCCCTCCAAAGAGTTTAATCGCCCCCACACAGCCCTCAGTACAATATGATGGACCCCACACAAACCTTCACAATGTATAACTGCTTGCATGTAGTATAATCACCCCCACATATCCCTCCATAAAGTATAAAATATTTTAAAATATACAATATTCACCACTCCCCATAGTCCTCCATGCAGTATACCTCACTTTCCATGGACCTCCATACAGTATATTACACTGGCACCAGACCCTCATGATTCACGGGCCCCGTGGCGGCTGTGTAGCTCGCTGCCTTTGGCGGTTCCCCACTGCTGCTGGAGTCTCAGAATTATTCAAGCCCTTCACAGTAAGCTTTTTAGTACTTAGTACAAGACTTTCGGTGTTATGACTTCCTCTATACACGATGCATAGCCAGACACCAGCTTCAGGCAGTGTTCCTAAGGAACCTTAGCCCATTCATCAAAGGTAATGTCCTCCAGTTCACTAATATTTTTGGATTCATGTGCTGCAATTGCCTTCTTCAAATCCCTTCAAAGATTTTCTTTGGAGTTCAAGTCAGATGTCTGTGACAACCACTCCAGAATCTTTCAGGACTTCTGAAACCAAGCCAAATCAAGGGACTTAATAATTCTGAGAGTGCAGTAGTCATTAACCCTTTTATGACTAATGACGGACATAGCACTTCATGACTGGGGGCCAGTTCCCGCATTATGACGTGCTATGTCCTTCATGCATTTAAATATGCAGTGACAGTTCAGTGCTGACAGCAGTCAGTCTGACTGACCGATCACAACGGAAGCTCGGCACTGCTAGTGGCCGAGCTCCTGCATTGCACCACCCTATGTTATGAATGTGCTAGAGATGGTTTCTGAGCAGAGGCTCCCTCTGGTGGTTACAGACAGTACTGAACCTTTCAGCGAGGAATGAAAATTTGGGATTACTGACTGGTCTGATATAAGGGAGGTTCCCTCCCATGATCAATTGTTCTTGTCTCAATTGTGGTTCCTGGTTCATTTGGAAGTTTGCTGAGTCTTGCCTGCATCTTCTGCTATCAGATAAGATATTTTCTGCTTTTATTTTTGTGCTTGCTTTTTGCATAGTTCCCTGCACTTCTGTGGAGGTCAGCCAGGTCCCTCCGGGGGCTTGTGCTCCTCTCAGTTTATCTGAAGCCACTGTTATTTGTTCATTTGCTTTTTCCTGTTTTTTCAGTGGCTGCGGCTTAGTTTTGTTACACCAGAGATCTGATTTAGGTGGTAGAGATCATGTGATCTCAGGTGTTTTTGCAATCAGAAGAGTTGGTATTTTTTAGGATTTTTTTTGGATTGCAGTGAGTATCCTTTCCTGTACTTTTCTGTCTAGACAGATTGGGCCCCAGCGTTTGCTCATTCTATTTTCTGTCTGTGTCCGTGCTTCTTGTCTGGCCGCCATTGCATGTTTGGGGGCTTCCTATTTTCTTTGGGGATCTGCTCCGGGGCAGATAGCTTTCCTCTTTCTGCCTTTAGGTGTAGTTATCTATCAGGCTGTGACGAGGCGTCTAGGATCAACGTAGGAACGCTCCACGGCTACCTCTAGTTGTGTGGTTAGTTCAGGTTACTGCAATTCAATAGGTTCCAGCCTCTCTGGTGTATTGCCGTATTTGCTTTTTCTCCTTAGCTACCAAAACACAATAGTATCACCGGCCCAAACTGAAAATTATATGGTACTCACAGAAGGGAAAAATAGTGTGGAAAGAAAAAAAAAAAAGTTGTCAGAGTTGTCAGAGATTTTTTTTTTTCCCGTTTGTTGCATTTTTTCCCTCTTTTTCTCTGGGTGCTGAGGAGGATTTTTTTTTCTCTCAGTAGAGCTTGCACAGTTGTCTGGCCGTGTGGATCAGCTTGCCACTGAGGTTCGGAGTATTGCTACCTATCTCGCTAGGTTGCCGGTTGTGGAACCTAGGATTCCATGCCAGATTTGTTTTTGGGGGATCGGACTAAATTTCTGAATTTCAAAAATAACTGTCAGTTGTTTTTTGCCTTAAAGCCTAAGTCCTCACGGAACGCAGCACAGCAGGTTCAAATTGTCATCTCTCTCCTGCGCAGCGATCCTCAGAATTGGGCTTTTTCCCTGACACCTGGGGATCCTGTTTTGAATTATATTGATGTATTTTTTCTAACTCTGGGGTTATTGTACGATGAACGTAATGTCACTGATCAAGCTGAAAAAACCTTGTTGGCATTAAATCAGGGTCTTGAAGACGCTGAGTTGTACTGTCAGAAATTCCGAAAGTGGGCAGTCCTGACCAAATGGAATGATGATGCTTTGGCAGCCCTTTTTCGGAAGGGGCTGTCAGAGAATGTAAAGGATGTTATGGTGGGATTCCCCTGCTCCCTCTGGTCTCAATGATTCTATGTCATTGGCTATTCAAATTGACAGACGTTTGCGTGAGCGCAGAGGTATGCGTGAGATAGTGTTGCCTTGTGAGCCAGCTTCTGAGCCCATGCAGTGTGATAGAGTGACTTCTGGGGCACTGCGTCATGAGTTTCAAAAGCGCAATGGGTTATGTTTCTACTGTGGTGACGCCTCT
The DNA here is from genome assembly GCA_033576555.1 of Oophaga sylvatica. Classification (NCBI taxonomy): domain Eukaryota; kingdom Metazoa; phylum Chordata; class Amphibia; order Anura; family Dendrobatidae; genus Oophaga; species Oophaga sylvatica. The sequence goes on from JARQOD010000002.1 coordinate 391,326,700, forward strand.
CATGCTATTCCAGTCTGCCCTAAGCGGTGAAGACGTTTTGCACGCTCAGTTGTCTTGGGTAGTGTTCAGACTAAATTTCTGTTGACTGTTACCCTGATTTGCTCCCTGTCCACATTTTCTGCTCAGGCTTTTGTTGATTCAGGAGCAGCTATTAACCTGATGGATTTTGACTTTGCCAAACGTTGTGGGTTTCCATGATACCCTGCGGAAGTCTATTCCCCTACTGGGCATTGATTCTACCCCTTTGGCAGAGAATAAACCCCAGTTTTCTACTCAGGTGATAATGAGGGTTGAACCAGATCATCAGGAGAGTTGCAAATTTCTGGTGCTGTATAATCTGCATGACATTATTGTACTAGGTTTCCCTTGGTTACAGTCTCATAATCCTGTTTTGGATTGGAAATTTGTGTCTGTGACCAGTTGGGGTTGCCAATGTGTTAATGCCGACACTCCTGTTTTTTCTGCCTCTCCCCAGTCTCAGGATGTTCCTGACTTTTTGTCTGATTTTTCGGATGTATTTAGTGAAAGTAAATCTGCATCCTTGCCCCCTCACAGGAGCTATGATTGCGCTATTGAATTAGTGCCTGGTGGTAAATTTCCTAAAGGTTGCCTTTTTAACTTGTCTGTACCTGAACACGATGCTATGCGATCTTATATCAATGAGTCATTGGAGAAGGGTCATATCAGACCATCCTCTTCACCCTTGGGTGCCGGTTTTTTCTTTGTGGCCAAAAAGGATGGTTCATTGAGGCCGTGTATTGATTATCGTCTCTTGAATAAGATCACTGTGAAGTATCAATATCCGTTACCCTTGATTTCTGACCTGTTTTCCAGGGTGAAAAGTGCTAGTTGGTTTACCAAGCTTGACCTCAGAGAGGCGTATAACCTTATTCGCATTAAGCACGGGGATGAATGGAAGACGGCGTTTAATACCCCAGAGGGGCATTTTGAGTACCTAGTGATGCCTGTTATGATTTGGTAGCTGAGGAGAGCAGGCAAAAACGGCAATACACCAGAGAGGTTGGAATCTACTGGATTGCAGTACTCTGACTAACCACCACAACTAAAGGCAGCCGTGGAGCGTACCTACGTTGGTCCTAGACGCCTCGTCACAGCCTGAGAGGTTAACTACACCTAAAGATAGAAAGAGGAAAGCTATCTGCACCGGAGCAGATCCCCAAAGAACATAGGAAGCCCCCAAACATGTAATGGCGGTTAGACAAGAGGAAATACAGACACAGACAGAAAATAGTATGAGCAAACGTTGGGGCCCAATATTCCTAGAAAGAAAAGGATAGGAAGGAGACTTACTGCAATCCAAAAAACCCTAAAAAAATACCAACTCTACTAATTGCAAAAACACCTGAGATCACACGACCTCTGCCACCTAAATTAGTTCTCTGGTGTAACAAAACTAAGCCGCAGCCACTGAAAAAACTGGAAAAGGCAAATGAACAAATAACAGTGGCTCAGATAAACTGAGAGGAGCACAAGCCCCCGGAGGGGACCTGGCTGACCTCCACAGAAGTGCAGGAAAAAATGCAAAAAGCAAGCACAAAAATAAAAGCAGAAAATATCTTATCTGTTAGCAGAAGATGCAGGCAAGACTCAGCAAGCCTCCAAGTGAACCAGGAACCAAAGTTGAGACAAGAACAATTGATCACTGGCAACCCTGATGGGAAGGAACCTCCCTTATATAAGACCAGTCTGTAACTCCTGATTGCCAATCTTCACAATCTTCATTGAATGGTTCAGTACTGTTTGTAACCACCAGAGGGAGCTTCTGCTCAGAATTCATTTCTAACACATTCACAACAGTACCCCCCCCTTGAGGAGGGGTCACTGAACCCTCATTTGGGCAACCAGGTCGGTCAGGATGAGCTCTGTGATACGCACGGATCAGTCTCCTAGCATGGATGTCCGAAGCAAACACCCAAGAATTGTCCTCCTGACCATAACCTCTCCACTTAACCAAATACTGGAGTTTCCGTCTAGAAAAACAAGAATCCAATATTTTCTCAACCACATACTCCAGATTGCCCTCAACCAAAACAGGGTCAGGAGGCGCAGCCATAGGAACCACTGGCTCGACAAACCTCTTCAATAAGGACTTGTGGAACACGTTATGGATCTTAAATGTCCCTGGAAGAAGTAAACGAAAGGAAACAGGATTAAGAATCTCCATGATCTTATAAGGTCCAATGAACCTAGGCTTAAACTTAGGAGATGCAACTCTCATAGGGATTAGTGTTGAGCGATAGTGCTCGATATCTAAAAATATCGTATCGAAATTGTATTGCCGATAACACTAAATATCATCGATATCCGATTACGATAACGGAAGTCCAATGTAAGTCTATGGGAACAAAATATCGCAACTAAAAAAAACCTTTATTTCCTTGTAAACACTAAATATACACACATAGAATACATATATATATATATATATATATACATGTCATTGTGACATATATATATACATATATGTATAGTTTATACACTTCTACATAGTAAAATATCCTCTGATTCAATTGCCGGGTAAAGCCGGCTTCTGTGAAAAGACAGAAGCACCCGACATGAAATGACACTTGGTGTACATAGGGTTAACCATGTCTTTTCATGTCGTTTGCAATCTGATTTGCACAAACAATTACATCAGTCTATGTGTGCAAAATTTCACACCTGTAGGGGTTAATTCATAGAATCATAGAATCATAGAATCATAGAATGGTAGAGTTGGAAGGGACCTCCTGGGCCTTCTGGTCCAACCCCCTGCTCAAAGCAGGATTCTCTAAATCATCCCAGACAGATGTCTATCCAGCCTCTGTTTGAAGACTTCCATTGAAGGAGAACTCACCACCTCTTGTGGCAGCCTGTTCCACTCATTGATCACCCTAACTGTCAAAAAGTTTTTTCTAATATCTAATCTGTGTCTCCTCCCATTCAGTTTCATCCCATTGCTTCTAGTCTTTCCTTGTGCAAATGAGAATAAAGATGATCCTTCTACAATGTGACAGCCCTTGAGATATTTGTAGACAGCTATTAAGTCTCCTCTCAGTCTTCTTTTCTGCAAGCTAAACATTCCCAAATCCTGCAACCGTTCCTCATAGGACATGGTTTGCAGACCGGTCACCATTCTGGTGGCTCTTCTCTGAACTTGCTCCAGTTTGTTGATGTCTTTTTTAAAATGTGGTGCCCAAAACTGGACACAGTATTCCAGATGAGGTCTGACCAAAGATGAGTAGAGGGCAATAATGACCTCACGTGATCTAGACTGTATGCTTCTGTTGATACATCCTAGAATTGCATTTGCCTTTTTTGCTGCTGCATCACACTGTTGACTCATGTTAAGTCTGTGATCAATTAGTATACCCAAGTCTTTTTCACATGTGCTGTTACTTACTTTAAAGGTGTAAATTAGTTGTAAAAAAAACGGACTTTTTTGCTACGAATTTACACCTTTAATTAACCCCTACAGGTGTGAAATTTTGCACACTTACACTCATGTAATTGTTTGTGCAAATCAGATATCAAACTACATGAAAAGACATGGTTAACTCTATGTAAACCAAGTGTCATTTCATGTCGGGTTCTGCATTTTCACAAAAGCCGGCAATTGAATTAGCGGCTATTATACTATGTAGAAGTGTATGAACTATAAATATAAATATATATATATATGTGTCACAAATTTAATGACATGTATATATATATATGAGGTGTAAAATTGCTGAAAAAAAAGGCGTGGGCTCCCGCCCTATTTTCGCAACCAGACAGACAAAGCCAGTGAGTGGGGGCAGATAATAATAGCCCAGAGAGGGACCATTATTTTTGCTACTAACATCTGCCCCCAGACACCCCAGAAAGGGCAAATCTCTAATTAGATTTGCCCTTTCTGGCACTTTGCCCGTCTATTCCCATTGCCCTGTAGCGGTGGCGAATGGGTTAATAAGGGGTTAAAATGACCTTGCAATTGAAAGGTCACTTTAAGCCAGGTTAATAATTGAGAGCTGTCAATTAGACAACTATCAATTATTAATCCTATTGTATGAAAGAAAAATCAAACACACACTTTAATAAAAAAGAAGTTTAATGAAATAATCACACAGTTTTTGACCATATTTTATTTTCCTGCTAAAACCATTTCCTGTAATAAAAATAAAATAATAAAGCAAAATTATTCTTACCAATCCGATGTACAGTCAGGTCCCACGGTGTAATCCTTCAGAAAGGGTTAATGTTTACTGCAGGGACCGCAGCTAATGCTGCAGCCTCACAGTAAACCCCCAAATGAATGAGTTCCTCTCCTGGCTGACAGGAGAGGAAGTGGAAAGCTTAATTGATTGCTTTCCACTTTCACTTCAGGTCAGCCAGGGACACAATCAGTGACGTCAGAGGGAACTGGTTAACAAAAATAGGGGATCCCCTCGAAAACAATTGGCGTGGGGTCCCCCCTATTTTTGTTAACCAGCCAGATGAAGCAGACCGCTGAGGCCTGGATTTTCAGGCTGTTAAGGAGCCAAGATCCATGGACCTTGCCAGCCTGATAATACCAGGCCACAGCAGTCTGCATATCTTGGCTGATTAACAAAAATAGGGGATCCCCTCGAAAAAAATTGGCGTGGGGTCCCCCCTATTTTTCTTAACCAGCCAGATGAAGCAGACCGCTGAGGCCTGGTTTTTCAGGCTGGTAAGGATCCAATATCCATGGACCTTGCAAGCCTGATAATACCAGGCCACAGCAGTCTGCTTAGCTTGGCTGGTTAACAAAAATAGGGGATCCCCTCGAAAAAAAAACGGCATAGGGGTCCCCCTATTTTTGTTAACCAGCCAAGTAAAATGCAGACTGCTGCGGCCTGGTGTAAGGTTCTGTGTACATGTTCCTGAAACTCAGTTTGTTCGTCAGCCATTTTACTTTCTGTCTTGCTGCAGCTATCTTGCCCTCAGTCAAAATGGAGTTTCCAGCTTGCATGTTCCCGCCCTGATTCTCTCCTTTTGCTTCTTAAGCAGCCACAGCTGAGCAATCAGTGCTTCAGAATCTAGCCTGCAGTGAACCTGTGACCTGACTCCTAAAGCCTTGGACCTTGTACTCCAGCTATTCCTACTGAGGAACTCTGAAGCACTTGTGGACTCTGAACCCTGCTCTTTGAAAGACCTACGTTTGCATGGACTTACGGTAACAGAGAAGAAGATCCTGAACCTGTTGTGGAGAGTGATTGCTGAGCTTAGATTACTCTGGCCTGCTGTGTCTCCTGCTTCTGTGTCTGCAAACTGTATGACTATTTTTGCCAACTTGTATGAAGTAATACAAGACTTTCTATATCAAACCTGTGTCTCATGTATTTTCATCGCACCCAAGCACAAGACGCTATATGAACTGTACTACATACATTACAAGATTCTGAAGCCAAATGTTAGTGTCTGCTGGGTCTGGAAAGACTGTGTCTGCTGTAACTGTGGATATTGGATGTCCGGTTGTACTTTCTGTGATGACAGTGGTTGTGACTTCTCACAACCATTTCAGGTGAGCAATTCCCTTAAGTGTTTTTTTTTTCTGCAGTGTTACCACAGGTAAACACTATTGTTTTTTTTTTTCTTTTCTCTTTTTTGTCTGCTGTAACTGTGGATATCAGATGTCCGGGTGAACTTTCTGTGATGATAGTGGTTGTGACTTCTCACAACCATTCCAGGTGAGCAGTTCCCTTAATTTTTTTTTTCTCTCTGCAGTGTTACCACAGGTAAACACTATTGTTTTTTTTTTTCTCCTCTCCTCTTCTTCCAGTACTCCTGTCTTAAAAGATCTGGAAAATGGAGGCCCGCCTAAAGGAACTTTGCGGAGTGACTGATAATATCCTTGCAGATTTGCAGAATATAAAGACCCGTTTTTCAAGCCTACAGGACCTCACTAATCACAATTTGCAAGTGTTTGGACAGACTGCCCAGGATTTGCGAGCCAGGATTGAGGTTCTAGAAGGGCGAGTCCAGGCTCCTGCCGTAGCCCCGAGTTCTGGGATTCCCAAGTTGCCCCCTTTTCGTTTTGGCGGTGAACGTGAGAAATTCAGGGGGTTTATTAATCAATGCAATCTTTTTTTTTCTGCACATGCTTCACAATTTCCCACTGAACGATCTAAGGTGCTTACTATAATTATGTTGCTTACCAACAAGGCTTTGATGTGGGCAAACCCTCTGATTGAGACTGAGGATGATTGTTTGAATCACCTTGATGCTTTTATTTCAGCCATGGGGCAGGTGTTTGATGACCCCAATCGAGGTGCAACAGCTGAAGCAGCCATGTTAGCTTTGCGCCAAGGTAAGCACTCGGTAGCTGAATATGCCTTGGATTTCAGGAGATGGGCCCTTGATACCACCTGGGACAGTTCCGCCAAAAATCTATTTTTCGAAAGGGGTTATCTCCACTGATTAAGGATGAACTTGCTCGTGCCGACCCTCCCACTGCGTTAGGTGACTTTATTAACTACTGCATCCGTATTGATACTCGTCTGACTGAACGCAGGCAAGAGAGATGGTTCGAAAGCAATCGCACTAACCTTTTCCTACCTTCCTCTCCAGCTAAGGAACCTTTGAGTATGATTACACGGGAACCTGAACCTGAACCCATGCAGGTAGACTCTTTACAACGACGGGTTAGTGATGCACGCAAGGAACATCGTTTTAAGGAGAATCTATGTTTCTATGTCACGCTGTATAGCAGATATATATATGTGATGTCAGTAATCTATATCAAAAGGGCAACATACTATATAACATGCGCATAGATATATGATAACATAGATTTACCTGACAGAATGTCCAGTGGGTCAAAACGGAATCCGTTATACGCTGTCTCCGGCTAGAGGGTGACCGGGATCTAAGCTGACCCTAAACTGGGGTCCTAACTAATCCCTCAACCTGGAGGTACTGTTAAAGGTACAGAGGTCCAGGCCACCAGCGTAAACCCTGTCTCCTATCAATCCCTGCCAACTGTATTCTAGTCCTAAGAAGGACCCTGAATACCACCAAAGGGAATGAACAGGTAACGGTTAATGAACAGAAAGACATACAAGAAATAAAGTAAATAAAGTCTTACATACAACACTCACACACAGTAGGAACACCTAAGGTCTCAGAGATAAACTATAAGCTATAAGAGTAAAAACAACTAAGGAGCTCTTAGCTTAAGTATTCTCAGAACCGCTTCAGTCTGCTAGACTACATGAATGCTTTCACCGGCGTCTAACACCCAGACTGGCAGGAATATAAAGGAAACTAATTAGAACATAATCAAAAGCAGCCGGGCGAGGCTGGACCTAGTCTTAGCAAAGAGCTAGGTAAAATTAACTCTCTCATTACCAAACACAAAGAAACAGCAGCTCAGCTGTGAGAAGTCAGAACGTGCAATCGCGACGATCTTCGTGGCGATGCACCCATGACATTCTATTGTGGTAAGTCAGGGCACTTCATTATAAACTGCCCCAGCCGTTCTCGTAAGACTACTGCAGCACTCATTCATTGTGAGTGTTGCGAGAGGGGATCTGTCAGGTCCGAGCCTCAGGCTCCAGAGAGATCTGCAGCAACAGATCTTGATTTCTCGGACTTAAACTCCGTTACCTCTGAGGACGTTGACTGTGTAAACGCTGCCATTTTTCAAGTTTCCTCAGCGGTGTCCCAGCTGAGTTGTAAGAAAAACAATTCTCATTGCTTTCTTTCCATCAAACTCTGGGTTGACTCAGTCTGGGTGTCTAGCTCTGCTATGATCGACTCAGTGGCAAGTGGAAATTTTATGGATGTCTCCTTTGCTCTGAAACAGGGGATACGTTCAGTGAAGAAGGCTACTCCAGTACAGATGGAAACTGTGGATGGCTCCCTGCTGACCTCTGGACCAGTGGATCAGGAAACAGAGCCTTTGAGGGTTCTTATGGGTAAAGATCATCAAGAGAAACTGTCCTTTATGCTTATCTCTTCTCCCCACTTTCCCATTATTCTAGGGCTACCATGGCTGCAGGCTCAGAATCCTACCATTAACTGGGAGACCAAGGAATTACACTTTCCAGAGAAACAGATGAGTCCAAAAGTTTCAGCTTGCTCTGTTCCTAAAGGAACCATGTCAGTCCCTGAACTACCAGCTGTATACCAGGACTATGTAGATTTATGTGACAAGAAGAACGCTGACCAGCTTCCTCCTCACCGTCCATATGATTGTCCAATTGAATTATTGCCTGGAGCAGAGATACCTTTTGGTAAGATCTACCCCCTGGCGGGGCCCGAGCTAAAGGCTTTAAAGGATTACATAGACGAAAATCTAGCCAAGGGCTTCATACGCCCCTCTTCATCTCCTGCAGGTGCACCCATCTTCTTTGTAAAGAAGAAAGATGGATCTCTGAGACCATGCGTAGACTATAGGGAACTCAATAAGGTTACTATTAGAAACCGTTATCCATTGCCTTTAATCCCTGAGTTATTGGAGAGAGTGCGACATGCCAAAATTTTCTCTAAACTAGATCTTCGTGGGGCCTATAACTTAGTCCGTATTAGACCTGGGGATGAATGGAAGACTGCATTCAGGTCACGCTATGGACACTTTGAATATCTAGTTATGCCTTTTGGTCTGAGTACCGCCCCAGCCACTTTCCAACACTTGGTGAATGACATCTTCAGGGATCTCCTAGATACATTCGTGGTAATTTATTTGGATGATATTCTAATTTTTTCTAACTCCACAGAGGAACATCATGGACATGTGAGAATGGTCTTGGAACGTGTAAGACAAAATCATCTTTACATCAAACTTGAAAAGTGTGAATTCCATAGGACCGAAATTCAATTTCTGGGGTATGTACTGTCTACACAAGGAATTAGTATGGATGGAAGCAAAACCCAAGCCATCAAGGATTGGCCAAGTCCTAGAAATGTGAAGGAGGTACAGCGCTTCATCGGGTTTGCCAACTTCTATAGACGTTTCATTAGAAATTTCTCTGAGGTAGTGTCACCTATCACCCAACTTACCCGGAAAGAGTCTAGGTTCTCCTGGACTCCCCAAGCCCAGGAAGCATTTTCCTGTCTAAAAGATAAATTTACCACTGCACCTATCCTAGTACATCCCAACCCCGAGCTTGCCTTCATAATAGAGGTGGATGCTTCAGACTGTGCCGTTGGAGCTATACTCTCTCAGAGAACAGGTGAGAAGAATGTCTTGCATCCCTGTGCCTTCTTTTCCCAGCAGTTGTCTTCGGCTGAGAGGAACTACGATGTGGGCAATAGAGAGTTGTTGGCCATTATTGCCGCCTTCAAAGAATGGAGACACCTTCTTCAGGGAGCTGCACAGCAAATAGTCGTCCTGACAGACCATCGTAACCTTGAGTTTATCAGGTCGGCTAAGTGCCTGACTCCTCGCCAGGCTCGCTGGAATCTTTTCTTAAACCAATTTAATTTTATCATTTCTTATAGACCAGGATCGCGCAATGGAAAGGCTGATGCACTCTCTAGGATTTACTCAGCAGAGACACGTCCAATTACTCCTCCTAAAGGGTATGCCACACTGAACAATATCGCTAACGGGATCGCTAAAAAACGTCACTATTTAGCGATCCCGTTAGCGATGTTGTTCAGTGCGGCAGCTGCCAGCGACGAGCTTCCTGCTGTGATCTCGCTCGTCGCTGGAATCATTCCGGACCCTAGTTTCTCGTCGGCGCTCCCGCTGGGTAAGTATATATCGCTAGTGTGGCACCTTTTCTTAGCGATTTAGCGGTACTTTTGTACCGCTAAAGTCGTTAAGAAGATCGCTAACGGCGATAGCGTCGTTAACTATATCGCTAAATGTGGCCGCACTTAGCGATATAGAAACAATCCCGCTAGCGATCGCATTAGTATGCGTCGTTATCGTGATCGCTAGCGGGATTGTTTAGTGTGGCAGTACCTTAAGACTATTCTTCCTGACTCTAGATTCCTAGGAGTAATTCATAATCAAGACCTACTCAAGGACATCAAGGAAGCATACCATGCGGATTCCTTTTTGGCACAACCCCCAAGGGACGTAAGTCTTGTCTTTAAGAATGGTGTGTGGATTGAGGGACAACGCCTGTATATTCCTGAAACAGTCAGATTGAGAGTATTGCAACTCATTCACGATTCCAAGATAGCTGGGCATAGAGGAATTCTAAAGACACAGGAATTTCTTTCTCGTTTCTTTTGGTGGCCCACTTGCAGGAAGGATGTTTTAAACTATGTCACTTCATGTGAAGTCTGTGCAAGATGCAAAACACCTCGCTCCTCACCAACTGGTCTGTTACAGCCTCTTCCCACCCCGTCCCGCCCGTGGGGATCCATTTCTATGGACTTCATTGTGGAGTTACCAACCTCTCAAGGGAAGAACACCATTCTAGTGGTGGTTGACCGTCTAACAAAGGCAGCTCATTTTATCCCTTGTGTCGGCTTACCCACTGCAAAACAGACATCAGATTTGATGATTAAAGATGTGTTTCGCTTACATGGAGTACCGGATGAGGTTATTTCGGATCGAGGGGTGCAATTCACTTCTAGGTTTTGGCAAAATTTCTGTGCAGCATTGGACATTAAAGTAAACCTTTCTTCTGCTTTTCATCCCCAGACTAATGGACAGAACGAACGAACCAATCAAACCCTGGAGCAGTATCTCCGCTGCTTTATCTGCCACCTACAGGATGATTGGGTGGATCTACTTCCATTAGCTGAGTTCTCGTATAACAACTCTCAGAGTGCCTCCACTAAGCAGTCTCCTTTTTACTCTAATCTAGGTTATCATCCTAACATTCTACCACGATTTCCCATAGAAACGCCTTTACCAGCAGTGGCTGAAAGAATCACGTCTTTACAGAAGAATATGGATCTTCTAAAGGAGAATCTGGAATCGGCTCAGTAAAGGTACAAGAAAGCAGCAGATAAATTTCGTAAACCTGCACCAGCTTTCAAGGTAGGAGACTTGGTCTGGCTGTCAACCAGAAATCTTAAGTTAAGGATTCCATCGTCTAAGTTGGGACATAAGTACATTGGACCCTATAAAATCAGTAAAATTATAAGTGCCGTTGCTTGTCGTCTTCAACTGCCCAGAACTATGAGAATCCACCCTGTCTTTCATGTATCCCTACTAAAGGCTGCGACACCCAATACGTTTCCTGGACGTTCTTCTCCTTGCCCTGACCCAGTGCTAGTCGATGGTCAGGAAGAATTTGTGGTGGAAAGGATTTTAGATTCCAGGTTGTATAGAAATCAGTTACAATATCTGATTAAATGGCAGGGCTACCCAGTGGAGGACAACTCATGGGAACCAGTCAATAACGTTAATGCTCCTCGCTTGCTCCGTCAGTTTCATCAGAGGTACCCACACAAGCCTGGTCTGAGGTCATCCGGAGGTTGTCTCTAAGGGGGAGTAATGTAAGGTTCTGTGTACATGTTCCTGAAACTCAGTTTGTTCGTCAGCCATTTTACTTTCTGTCTTGCTGCAGCTATCTTGCCCTCAGTCAAAATGGAGTTTCCAGCTTGCATGTTCCCGCCCTGATTCTCTCCTTTTGCTTCTTAAGCAGCCACAGCTGAGCAATCAGTGCTTCAGAATCTAGCCTGCAGTGAACCTGTGACCTGACTCCTGAAGCCTTGGACCTTGTACTCCAGCTATTCCTACTGAGGAACTCTGAAGCACTTGTGGACTCTGAACCCTGCTCTTTGAAAGACCCACGTTTGCATGGACTTACGGTAACAGAGAAGAAGATCCTGAACCTGTTGTGGAGAGTGATTGCTGAGCTTAGATTACTCTGGCCTGCTGTGTCTCCTGCTTCTGTGTCTGCAAACTGTGTGACTATTTTTGCCAACTTGTATGAAGTAATACAAGACTTTCTATATCAAACCTGTGTCTCATGTATTTTCATCGCACCCAAGCACAAGACGCTATATGAACTGTACTACATACATTACACAGAAATTTATCCACAAAATCCCTGAAAATGTCATTCATGAAGGACTGGAAGACTGAAGGAGCATTAGTGAGCCCAAAGGGCATCACTATGTACTCAAAGTGCCCCTCTGGGGTATTAAATGCCGTCTTCCATTCATCCCCGTGCTTAATGCGAACAAGGTTATACGCCCCCCTGAGGTCAAGCTTGGTAAACCAAGTAGCACTTTTCACCCTGGAAAACAGGTCAGAAATCAAGGGTAACGGATATTGATATTTCACAGTGATATTGTTCAAGAGACGATAATCAATACACGGCCTCAATGAACCATCCTTTTTGGCCACAAAGAAAAAACCGGCACCCAAGGGTGAAGAGGATGGTCTGATATGACCCTTCTCCAATGACTCCTTGATATAAGACCGCATAGCGTCATGTTCAGGTACAGACAAGTTAAAAAGGCGACCTTTAGGGAATTTACTACCAGGCACTAATTCAATAGCGCAGTCATAGCTCCTATGGGGGGGCAAGGATGCAGATTTACTTTCGCTAAACACATCAGAAAAATCAGTCAAAAAGTCAGGTTCATCCTGAGCCTGGGGAGAGGCAGAAAAAACAGGAGTGTTGGCATTAACACATTGGCAGCCCCAACTGGTTACAGACACAGATTTCCAATCCAAAACAGGATTATGAGACTGTAACCAAGGGAAACCTAGTACAATAATGTCATGCAGATTATACAGCACCAAAAATTTGCAACTCTCCTGATGATCAGGTTCAACCCTCATTATCACCTGAGTAGAGAACTGGGGTTTATTCTCAGCCAAAGGGGTAGAATCAATCCTCAGTAGGGGAATAGACTTCCGTAGGGGTATCAAGGGAAACCCACAACGTTTAGCAAAATCAAAATCCATCAGGTTAATAGCTGCTCCCGAATCAACAAAAGCTGAGCAGAAAATGTGGACAGGGAGCAAATCAGGGTAACAGTCAACAGAAATTTAGTCTGAACACTACCCAAGACAACTGAGCGTGCAAAACGTCTTCCCCGCTTAGGGCAGACTGAAATAGCATGAGAGGCGTCACCACAGTAGAAACATAACCCATTGCATTTTCGAAACTCATGACGCTGTGCCCCAGAAGCCACTCTATCACACTGCATGGGTTCAGAAGCTGGTTCACAAGGCAACACTATTCCACGCATACCTCTACGCTCACGCAAACGTCTGTCAATTTGAATCGCTAATGACATAGAATCATTGAGACCAGAGGGAGCAGGGAAACCCACCATAACATCTTTTACATTCTCTGACAGACCCTTGCGAAAAAGGGCTGCCAAAGCATCATCATTCCATTTGGTCAGGACTGCCCACTTTCGGAATTTCTGACAGTATAACTCAGCGTCCTCAAGCCCCTGATTTAATGCCAACAAGGTTTTTTCAGCTTGATCAGTGACATTAGGTTCATCGTACAATAACCCCAGAGCCAGAAAAAATGCATCAACATTACTCAAAACAGGGTCCCCAGGTGTCAGGGAAAAAGCCCAATCCTGAGGATCGCCGCGCAGGAGAGAGATGACAATTTGAACCTGCTGTGCTGCCTTCCCTGAGGACTTAGGTTTTAAGGCAAAAAACAACTTACAGTTATTTTTGAAATTCAGAAATTTAGCTCGATCCCCTAAAAACAAATCTGGCATGGGAATCCTAGGTTCCACAACCGGCAACCCTGCAAGATAGGTAGCAATACTCCGAACTTCAGTGGCAAGCTGATCCACACGGCCAGACAACTGTGCAAACTCCATTGAGAGAAAAAAAATCCTCAGCACCCAGAGAAAAAGAGGGAAAAAAAAATTGCAACAAACAGAAAAAAAAAAAATCTCTGACAACTTTTTTTTTTTTTCTCTTTTTTTACACTATTTTTCCCTTCTGTGAGTACCATATAATTTTCAGTTTGGCCAGTGATACTGTTATGATTTGGTAGCTGAGGAGAGCAGGCAAAAACGGCAATACACCAGAGAGGTTGGAATCTACTGGATTGCAGTACCCTGACTATCCACCACAACTAAAGGCAGCCGTGGAACGTACCTACGTTGGTCCTAGATGCCTCGTCACAGCCTGAGAGGTTAACTACACCTAAAGATAGAAAGAGGAAAGCTATCTGCCCCGGAGCAGATCCCCAAAGAACATAGGAATTGCCCAAACATGTAATGGCGGTTAGACAAGAGGAAATACAGACACAGATAGAAAATAGTATGAGCAAACGTTGGGGCCCAATCTTCCTAGAAAGAAAAGGATAGGAAGGAGACTTAATGCAATCCAAAAAACCCTAAAAAATACCAACTCTACTAATTGCAAAAACACCTGAGATCACACGACCTCTACCACCTAAATTAGTTCTCTGGTGTAACAAAACTAAGCCGCAGCCACTGAAAAAACTGGAAAAGGCAAATGAACAAATAACAGTGGCTCAGATAAACTGAGAGGAGCACAAGCCCCCGGAGGGGACCTGGCTGACCTCCACAGAAGTGCAGGAAAAAATGCAAAAAGCAAGCACAAAAATAAAAGCAGAAAATATCTTATCTGTTAGCAGAAGATGCAGGCAAGACTCAGCAAGCTTCCAAGTGAACCAGGAACCAAATTTGAGACAAGAACAATTGATCACCGGCAACCCTGATGGGAGGGAACCTCCCTTATATAAGACCAGTCTGTAACTCCTGATTGCCAGTCTTCACAATCTTCATTGAATGGTTCAGTACTGTTTGTAACCACCAGAGGGAGCTTCTGCTCAGAATTCATTTCTAACACATTCACAACAGATGCCCTTTGGGCTCACTAATGCTCCTTCCGTCTTCCAATCCTTCATGAATGATATTTTCAGGGATTTTGTGGATAAATTTCTGATTGTTTATTTGGATGATATCTTGATTTTTTCCAATGACTGGGACTCTCATGTGAAACATGTTCGGACTGTGTTCCAGATTTTGAGAGAGAATGCACTGTATGTGAAGGGATCAAAGTGTCTTTTTGGCGTACAGAAGGTCTCATTTCTGGGATTCATTTTGTCTCCGTCTGTTATTGAAATGGACCCGGTCAAGGTTCAGGCCATCTGTGATTGGGTCCAACCTACTTCATTAAAGGCTCTTCAGAGATTTTTGGGTTTTGCCAATTTTTATCGTAAATTTATTGGTAATTTCTCCGGTATTGTTAAACCATTGACTGATTTGACCAAAAAGGGTTCTGATGTGGTGTATTGGCCTCCTGAGGCAGTTTCTGCGTTTCAGGAACTTAAGCAGAGATTCACTTCTGCTCCTGTTCTACGGCAGCCTGATGTTTCTCTACCATTTCAGGTGGAGGTTGATGCCTCTGAAATTGGGGCAGGTGCCGTTTTGTCCCAAAGAGATCCAGAGACCTCTAAGAGTAACCCTTGTGCCTTTTGCTCTCGAAAATTTTCTCCAACTGAACGTACTTATGACGTGGGTAATCGGGAGTTATTGGCCATGAAGTGGGCCTTTGAAGAGTGGAGACATTGGCTGGAAGGAGCCAAACATCAGGTGGTGGTCCTCACGGACCATAAGAATCTGGTTTATCTGGAATCAGCCAAGCGACTTAATCCTAGACAGGCCAGGTGGGCCTTGTTTTTCACACGTTTTAATTTTGTGGTTTCTTTTCTTCCTGGCACTAAGAATGTTAAGGCGGATGCCCTCTCGAGGAGTTTCTTTGCGGACTCTCCTGAGTTACTAATCCTACTGTTATTTTGAAAGAGGGTGTAGTTCTTTCCGCCATCTCGCCCAATTTGAGACTGGCTCTGGAAGAGTGTCAGGAGGATAAACCTGAGCGCTGCCCTATTGGGAAATTGTTTGTCCCAGACCAGTGGAAGAAGAGTGTGATGTCTGAGATTCATTGTTCTGCGTTGGCTGGTCATCCCGGGATTTTTGGTACCAGAGACTTGGTGAGTCGGTCTTTTTGGTGGCCTATTTTGTCTCGTGACGTCAGGGAATTTGTGCAGTCCTGTGGGACTTGCTCTCGCTCCAAGCCTTGCTCTCGCTCTAGTGGTTTGTTAATGCCATTACCTGTGCCCAAGAGGCCATGGACCGATATCTCTATGGATTTTATTTCCGACCTCCCTGTTTCTCAGAGAATGACCGTTATCTGGGTAATCTGTGATAGGTTTTCCAAGATGATACATTGTGTGCCATTACCTAAGTTACCTTCCTCCTCCGAATTGGTGCCTTTGTTCCTTCAGCACGTGGTTCGGTTACATGGCATTCCGGAGAACATTGTGTCTGACAGAGGAGTCCAGTTTGTTTCCAGATTTTGGAGGACATTTTGTTCTAAACTTGGTGTTCAATTATCTTTCTCCTCTGCATTTCATCCTCAGACCAATGGACAAACTGAGAGAACAAACCAGACCTTGGAGACTTATTTGAGATGTTTTGTGTCTGCTGATCAAGATGACTGGGTCTCTTTTTTGCCTTTGGCTGAGTTTGCTCTTAATAATAGGGCTAGCTCTGCCACCTTGATGTCTCCATTTTTCTGCAATTTTGGGTTTCACCCTCGATTTTCTTCGGGACAGGCGGAGGCTTCTGTCTGTCCGGGTGTTGACTCTGTTGTGGAGCGAATGCAATAGATTTGGGACCAGGTAGTGGAGAGGTTGTCTCTCTCTCAGGAGAAGGCCCAACGGTTTGCCAACCGGCATAGGACTGATGGTCCTCGGTTTAAAGTGGGGGACTTGGTTTGGTTGTCCTCAAGAAATATCCCTATGAGGGTTGCATCTCCAAAGATTAAGCCTAGGTTCATTGGACCTTATAAGATCATGGAGATTCTTAATCCTGTTTCCTTCCGTTTGCTTCTTCCAGGGACATTTAAGATCCATAACGTGTTCCACAAGTCCTTATTGAAGAGGTTTGTCGAGCCAGTGGTTCCTATGGCTGCGCCTCCTGACCCTGTTTTGGTTGAGGGCAATCTGGAGTATGTGGTTGAGAAAATATTGGATTCTCGTTTTTCTAGACAGAAACTCAAGTATTTGGTTAAGTGGAGAGGCTATGGTCAGGAGGACAATTCTTGGGTGTTTGCTTCGGACATCCTTGCTAGGAGACTAATCCGTGCCTATCACCGAGCTCATCCTGATCGGCCTGGTTGCACAAGTGAGGGTTCAGTGACCCCTCCTCAAGGCGGGGGTACTGTTATGAATGTGCTAGAGATGGTTTATGAGCAGAGGCTCCCTCTGGTGGTTACAGACAGTA
The DNA here is from genome assembly GCA_033576555.1 of Oophaga sylvatica. Lineage (NCBI taxonomy): Eukaryota > Metazoa > Chordata > Amphibia > Anura > Dendrobatidae > Oophaga > Oophaga sylvatica. The sequence continues at coordinate 391,343,854 of JARQOD010000002.1, forward strand.
CTGAACCTTTCAGCGAGAAATGGCAATCTGGGATTACTGACTGGTCTGAAATAAGGGAGGTTCCCTCCCATGATGGTTGCCGATGATCAATTGTTCTTGTCTCAATTGTGGTTCCTGGTTCATTTGGAAGTTTGCTGAGTCTTACCTGCATCTTCTGCTATCAGATAAGATATTTTCTGCTTTTATTTTTGTGCTTGCTTTTTGCATAGTTCCCTGAATAAAGCTGCCTTATCAATTTTACCACATGCGAAACAAGGATTTGGATTTCTGGATCACGGCGTGAATTACCTATACGATACACTACTAGCTAGAGATGAGGTGCACTTTACGAAGACAGGAAAACATGAATTTGGAAGTCGCCTTGCTACACCACGAGAGCTTTAGCCACTTAACCCCCAAGGGTGGTTTGCATGTTAATGACCAGGCCAATTTTTACAATTCTGACCACTGTCCCTTTATGAGGTTATAACTCTGGAACACTTCAACAGATCTTGGCGATTCTGAGATTCTTTTCTCGTGACATGTTGTACTTCATGGTAGTGGTAAAATTTCTTCGATATAACTTACGTTTATTTAAAAAAAATGGAAATATGGTGAAAATTTTGCAATATGTTGAAAATTTTGCAATTTTCAAGCTTTGAATTTTTTATGCCCTTAAAACAGAGAAATACAGTACAGACCAAAAGTTTGGACACACCTTCTCATTCAAAGATTTTTCTGTATTTTCATGACTATGAAAATAGTAGAATCACACTGAAGGCATCAAAACTATGAATTAACACATGTGTAATTATACATTACACTTTACAAAAAGTGTGAAACAACTGAAAATATGTCTTATATTCTAGGTTCTTCAAAGTAGCCACCTTTTGCTTTGATTACTGCTTTGCACGCACAAAAGGTGAACGGATGAACTCTACATGCCTGGTTCCCACCGTGAAGCATGGAGGAGGTGGTGTGATGGTGTGGGGATGCTTTGCTGGTGACACTGTTGGGGATTTATTTAAAATTGAAGCGGTGAGTGGTCCAGTTCACCTCAAACCATCTCGATTGGGTTCAGATCTGGTGACTGTGGAGGCCAGGTCATCTGGCGTAGCACCCCATCACTCTCCTTCTTGGTCAAATAGCCCTTACACAGCCTGGAGGTGTGTTTGGTGTCATTGTCCTGTTGAAAAATAAATGATGGTCCAACTAAACGCAAACCTGATAGAATAGCATGCTGCTGCAAGATGCTGTGGTAGCCATGCTGGTTCAGTATGCCTTCAATTTTGAATAAATCCCCAACAGTGTCACCAGCAAAGCACCCCCACACCATCACACCTCCTCCTCCATGCTTCACGGTGGGAACCAGTCATATAGAGTCCATCCGTTCACCTTTTCTGCGTGCAAAGCAGTAATCAAAGCAAAAGGTGGCTACTTTGAAGAACCTAGAATATATGATATATTTTCAGTTGCTTCACACTTTTTTGTAAAGTGTATTGTATAATTCCACATGTGTTACTCCATAGTTTTGATGCCTTCAGTGTGATTCTACAATTTTCATAGTCATGAAAATACAGAAAAATCTTTGAATGAGAAGGTGTGTCCAAACTTTTGGTCTGTACTGTATGTCACACAAAATAGTTGCTAAATAATATTTCCCACATGTCTACTTTACATCAGCATAATTTTGGAAACAATTTTTTTTTTTGTTAGGAAGTTATAAGGGTTAAAAGTTGACCAGCGGTTTCTCATTTTTACAACAAAATTTACAAAACCATATTTTTTATGGGCCACCTCACATTTGAAGTCACTTTGAGGGGTCTATATGGCAGAAAATACCCAAAAGTGACACCATTCTAAAAACTGCACCCCTCAAGGTACTCAAAACCACATTAAAGAAGTCTATTAACCCTTCAGGTGCTTCACAGGAATTTTTAGAATGTGGAATGTGAAGAAAAAAATGAACATTTAACTTTTAAGTCACAAAAATTATCTTTTACAAACATTTTTTTTTATTTTCACAAAGGTAAAAGGAGAAAATTGACAGATAATGTTGTTGTGCAATTTCTCCTGAGTACGCTGATACCCAATATGTGGGGGAAAAACACTGGGCGCATGGAAGGGCTCGGAATGGAAGGAGCACCGTTCAAGTTTTCCAAACTAAAATTGGCTGAAATTAAGATCGGACGTCATGTCACATTTGGAGAGCCCCTGATGGGCCTAAACAGTGGAAACCCCCCACAAGTGACATCATTTTGGAAAATAGACCCCCTAAGGAACTTATCTAGATGTGGGGTGAGCACTTTGAACCCCCAAGTAATTCACACAAGTTTATAACGTAGAGCCGTGAAAAAAAAATCATATTTTTTCCACAAAAATGATCTTTTAGTCCCCAAATTTGTATTTTCCCAACGGTAAGAAGAGAAATTGGACGCCAAAAGTTGTCCAATTTGTCCTGAGTATGCTGATACCCTATATGTGGGGGGAACCACTGTTTGGGCGCATGGCAGAGCTCAGAAGGGAAGGAGCGCCATTTGATATTTTCAAACCAAAATTGGCTAGAATTGAGATCGGATGCCATGTTGTGTATGGAGAGCACCTTATGTGCCTAAACAGTGGAAATCCCCAATTCTAACACCAACCCTAACCCCAACACACCCCTAACCCTAATCCCAGCCCTAACCATAACCCTGACCACAAACCTAACCCTAACACACCCTAACCCTAATCCCAGCCCTAACCCTAATCTCAACCCTAACAGTAATCCAAACCCTAACCCCAACTCTAGCATCAACCCTAACCCTAACTTTAGCCCCAACCCTAACCCTAATGGGAAAATGGAAATAAATACATTTTTTTATTTTATTATTTTTCCCTAACTAAGGGGGTGATAAAGTGGGGTTTGATTTACTATTTATAGTGGGTTTTTATAGCGGGTTTTTATGTTTGGCAGCTGTCACACGCTAAAAGATGCTTTTTATTGCAAAAAATAGTTTTTGCATCACCATATTTTGAGAGCTATAATTTTTCCATATTTTGGCTCACAGAGTCATGTGAGGTCTTGTTTTTTTGCGGGACAAGTTGACATTTTTATTGGTACCATTTTCGGGCACATGACGTTTTTTGATTGCTTTTTATTCTGACTTTTGGGAGGCAGAATGAACCAAAACCAGCAATTTATGAATTTCTTTGGGGGGGGCGTTTACACTGTTCCATGTGTGGTAAAATTGATAATGCAGTTTTATTCTTCAGGTTAGTACGATTACAGCGATATCTTATTTATATTTTTTTATGTTTTAGCGCTTTTATACAAATAAAAAATATTTTATAGAAAAAATAATTAGTTTTGCATCGCTTTATTCTGACAGCTATAACGTTTTTACTTTTTGCTGATGATGCTGTACAGGGGCTTGTGCTTTGCGGGACAAGATAACGTTTTCAGCTGTACCATGTTTATATATGTTTTTTTGATCGCGTGTTATTCCACTTTTTGCTCGGCGGTATGATGATAAATCATTTTTTTTTGCCTTTCTTTTATGATGTTCACTAAAGGGGTTAACTAATGGGGCAGTTTTATAGGGCGGTTCGTTATGTACGCGGGGATACTTAAATATGCGTACTTTTATTGTTTACATTTTTTATTAAACTATTTATTTATTGATAGAATAAATATTGATTTTTTTTTTTTATTATTTTTTAAAATATTTTTACAATTATTTAAAACATATTTTTATTTAGTTCTTAGTTTTACACATTGTCCCACTATGGGACACTCATTTTCTGCAGGCTGATCGCTTCTATAGCATGCAGATCTGCATGCTATACAAGCTGTCAGCGCTGCAGCTTTTATAACACTGACCTGAGAGACTTCCTGGTCATTACTGCGCATGACAGGAAGTCCCTCAGGCCTGGAGACCCGGATGTCATCGTGACGACATCGGGTCTCCATTGCAGCGATCGGGACCCCGCGTCAATTCACTATTGAGAACTTTGCTATTAGAAGTGGAAAAGGAAAAACAAAGACAAAAAAATCTAAATAATAAAATATAGGAGAAAGAGAAACCAATCACAAACTAAAATGTTTCTATACAAATGCACAAAGCATGGGCAACAAACAAGGAAAACTGGAACTACTAATGCAGGAAAATAAATATGATGTCATTGGAATCACTGAAACTTGGTGGGACGATACACATGATTGGAATGCAAGGCTAGAAGGATACAACTTATTTGCGAGAAACAGACTTGATAAACGAGGAGGAGGTGTCGCATTGTATGTTAGAAAAGCGTATACCTGTAAGCAGGTTGCAAGATGTAGTGACACAAGGAAGAAAGAGCAAGGATTAACAATTTAATTAACAGTAAAGGTACTTCTCACAGGGAGACAAACAGTTAAACTAGGGATATACAAAAGAGAATGGTAAAATTAGCAACAGTTCACTCAGCAAACGTATCGTGTCCGTGGTTTCCTCAGCCACAAATGATCCAGTAGAGGCTGTCGTGGTGTCCTCCAATGGGGGTCCTCAGCTCCCTGTCCAGCTTCTGGCAGGAACAAGCGGTCTCTGGACTCACCCACTGGGCCCCTAGTCCATAAACTCGTGCAGCCAAATTCACAAGTGCTACCGAAGCCCCGATATCAAGTGAGGTCTTTGGTACACTGGTCAGCAAGGGGGACCGTAACGCTGGGTCCTGTATGCAACCTACGCCTTCATGCACGAACGCGGCCTTGAACTTAACGGAGCCCACGGGCCTGTCTCTGCTCCTAGTCCCGATGCCATGCCCATGGAATAGCAGCTGCAGTCCACATTGTCTCTGCTCCCTGACAGCCGTAACCCCCTGCGCACGCACACCCCTGCCTCTGTCTCTGCCAGCGGAAAACTACCCAAAGCTGAGCACGCTTTTCCTTTTAATACGCCCCTTAATTGCATCCTTCCAGTCCCCTATTTCTTCCCTAGGCAACATGGGATGCAGCCTCAACAGTTCTGAACCCGACTCAGTACAGGTACAGCAGCCCGGTCTTCCTCCTTACATACCTGCACAGAGATTAAAGATTCAGAGACTGGGAGTTCTGTGGAAACTGTTTGGGTAAGAATACAAGGACAGAACAATGGAAAAGACACCATTGTAGGTATTTACTACAGGTCGCCTGTGCAAGCTGAAGATATGGATGAACTCTTTATGCATCAAATGGCCAAGTTCTCCAAAGAATATGACAGAGTGGTCATGGGAGATTTCAACTATCCAGACATTTGTTGGGATTCTCTTTTAGGCAAAACTAACATGTCAAGCAAATTCTTATCCTCTCTTGCTGACTTTATCTTCCAAAAGGTAGGGGAGAAAACAAGGGGATCTGCTCCTTGGATCTAATCCTTATAAACGGAGGAAATGGTTGGGGAGGTAAGAGTGGCTGGGACCCTAGGAGGTAGCAAACATGCTATTTTAGAATGTTGGATAACTAGAGGAGGAAGACCTGTGAAGACTCAGACTTCAAGATTGGATTTCAGAAAGGCAGATTTTAAGGGACTCAGAAAGAGAATCGGAGGGATCCAATGACTGGATATCCTTAAGGACAAAAATGTCCAGGAAGGATGGGAAATTTTGAAAAATTAGATTCCCAAAGCACAATCGTTAACAATTCTGAAAAAAGGGAAGAATAGGAAGCATTTAAGGAAGAATGGATGAACACAGAACTTAAACACATGCTAAAAAGGAAAAAAGAAATGTTTAGCAAATGGAAAGAGGCAGGCATATCTAAGGAAGAATATAATACTGTCTGCAGAACCTGCAGGGGATGCCTCAGGTTAGCTAAAGCTGACAATGAATTAAGACTTGCAAGAGAAGTCAAAAGCAGTAAAAAAGGATTTGGGGGATATGTCAAAAATAAAAGAAAATTCAAAGATGCTAAAGGATTTTTACAAGATGAAAATGATGAAATGGTAAGAAAGAATGTTGAGAAGGCCGAACTTTTAAATTCCTATTTTGCAACTGTTTTCTCTCAGAAAGGAAATGTAACATCAACTGATCTTCACTGTCCTATTAAAGGAATAGAGGAAGCCAGGCTATCTATAAACAGAAAGATAGTGAGGGAATACTTAGCTAACATAAATGGATTCAAGTCTCCAGGTCCAGATGAATTACACCCCAGAGTACTGAAGGAGATAGCAGAAGAAATTTTTGAACCACTCTCCATAATCTTTGAAAATTCTTGGAGAACAGAAGTCCCAGAAGACTGGAGAAGAGCAAATGTTATTCCTATCTTCAAAAAGGGGAAGAAGGTGGACTATAGGCCAGTGAGTCTGACTTCTATACCAGGAAAGATCTTTGAACAAATTATTAAATAACATGCATGTAAGTACCTGGATAAGAATGGAGTAATTAACCAGAGTCAGCATGGGTTTGTAACTAATAAGTCATGTCAGACTAACTTAATTTCCTTCTATGACAGAATCACTGACTGGGTGGATCAGGAAAATGCTGTAGATATAGTATATCTTGACTTCAGCAAAGCATTTGACAAAGTATCTCACACCATCCTTATTGAAAAAATGAGTATGGAATGGACAAGGCCACTGTTAAGCGGATTCATAACTGGTTTACTGATCGGAATCAAAGAGTGATCATAAATGGCTGCACATCCAGTTGGAAGAATGTCTCAAGTGGGGTACCACAGGTGTTATGTTTCGGTAGCTGAGGAGGACAGGAACAACAGCAAGGCAGCCGAACACCTGAGATGTTGGAAAACTGATGGGTTGCAGATTCCTAAACTAACGACACAACTAGAGGTAGCCGTGGAGCGTTCCTACGTTGATCCTAGACGCCTCGTCACAGCCTGAGAGATAACTACACCTAAAGGCAGAAAGATGAAAGCTATCTGCCCGGAGCAGATCCCCAAAGAAAATAGGAAGCCCCCAAACATATAATGGCGGTTAGACAAGATGAAAATACAAACATAGACAGAAAATAATCAAAAGGTAAATGGTGTGCACTCAGCTATAAGAAGCTGGCGAGGTGCAAGTGTCATGAAATGAATCCAAACTAAGTAATGAGTAAAGCACTGCACACTCAGAGTGAGTGTGCATAGACAGAAAATAGACTGAGCAAACGCTGGGACCACAAGCTGACTAAATAGGATAGGACAGGAGAGATTACTTTCTGCAACCCAGAAAACCCTACAAAAATCCAACAATTCTGATTACAAAAATACTGAGATCACACGATCTCGCCACCCACTAAATCAGATCTCAGTGTGAACAAAAACCAAGCCGCAGCCGCTGAAAAAACAGGAAAAAGCAAATGAGCAAATAACAGTGGCTGCAGATAAACTGTGAGGAGCTCAGGCCCCAGGAGGGGACCTGGCTGACCTCCACAAAAGTGCAGAAAACAATGCAAAAAGCAAGCACAAAAAGAAAAGCAAAAAATATCTTATCTGAAAGCAGGAGATGCAGGCAAGACTCCAGCAAACTTCCAAATGAACCAGGAACCACAATTGAGACAAGAACAATTGATCACCGGCAACCATCATGGGAGGGAACCTCCCTTATATCAGACCAGTCCGTGAACCCAGATTGCCACTCCTCGCTGAAAGGTTCAGTACTGTCTGTAACCACCAGAGGGAGCCTCTGCTCAGAAACCATCTCTAGCACATTCATAACACACAGGCTCTGTCCTGGGCCCTGTATTGTTCAACATCTTTATCAATGATTTAGATAAAGGATTTGAGTGTAAACTGATTAAATTTGCTGATGACACAAAGCTAGGAGGGATAGCGAATACGAGAGAGAGAGGATTCAAAAAGATATAAATAAACTTGAGCAGTGGGCAGCAACTAACAGTGGTTTTTAACAGTGAAAAATGCAAAAGTACTACATCTGGGCAATATAAATGAAAAAGGATAGATGTGGAGCCCAGCTGTGCTTGGATTCCTAATCTCCAGAAGGGTGCACTGAAGGTAATCACCACTAGAGGTCCAACATTCACAGTCACACACCTTCACCCATCCCTGAGACCACCAGAGGGAGCTGTTTAGCCATATATAAGGAGGGTGAAGACACTGAAGTTTAGTCACCTCAGAGGGTGAAGTGAAGAGCAGACGGTTGAGTCTCGACTGAGAGAGTGTTGAGAGCGCAGAGTGTGTGCAGTCTAGCACACGGAGCAGAGCTCAAAAGAGAGAGTTCAGCTGTTAGCTGAGGTGTCTGAAGTCTGCAGCTTGAAGCCTAGTTCACCTGAGTGGAGGTGTTGTGAATAGGCTGGAAATGAGTTCTGAGCAGAAGCTCCCTCTGGTGGTTACAAACGGTACTGGACTGTCCAGTGAAGATTGTGAGGATTGGGAATCAGGTGTTACTGACTGGTCTTATATAAGGGAGTCGCCTTCCCATCAGGGTTGCCGGTGATCAATTGTTCTGGTCTCAATCCTTGATTCCTGTTTCCTTGGTAGCCTGCTGTGTCGTGTCTGAATCTCCTGCTAACAGATAAGACATTTTCTTCTTTTTGTTTTGGTGCTTGATTTTTGCATTTTGTCCTGCACTTCTGTGGGGGCCTTCTGGGTCCCCTCTGGGGGCTTTTGCCTCTCAGTTCAGTTCAGCCACTGATGTTTGTACATTTGCTTTTTCCAGTTTTTTTTTTCAGTGGCTGCTGTTTTGTTTTTGGTTACACCAGAGAACTAATTTAGGTGGTAGAGGTCGTGTGATCTCAGGTGTTTTTGAAATTAGTAGAGTTGGTTCTTTTCAGGGTTTTTTGGGATTGCAGTAAGTGCCCTTCCTATCCTTTTCTATTTAGTAAGTTTGGGCCCCAACGTTTGCTCATACCATTTTCTGTCTGTGTCAGTATTTCTTCTTGTCTAACCGCCATTATGTGTTCAGACTAAGTTTTTATTAACTGTTACCCTGATATGCTCTCTGTCCTCATTTTCTGCTCAGGCTTTTGTTGATTCTGGAGCAGCTGTTAACCTGATGGATTTTGATTTTGCTAAACGTTGTGGGTTTCCCTTGATACCCCTACGGAAGTCTATTCCCCTACTGGGATCGATTCTACCCCTTTGGCTGAGAATAAACCTCAGTTCTCTACTCAGGTGATAATGAGGGTAGAACCTGATCATCAGGAGAGTTGCAAATTTTTGGTTCTGTATAATCTGCATGACATTATCGTACTGGGTTTCCCTTGGTTACAGTCTCATAATCCTGTTTTGGATTGGAAATCTGTGTCTGTTACCAGTTGGGGCTGCCAATGTGTTAATACCAACACTCCTGTTTTTTCTGCCTCCCCCCAGGCTCAGGATGTTCCTGACTTTTTGATTGATTTTTCTGATGTGTTTAGCGAAAGTAAATCTGCATCCTTACCTCCCCATAGGAGCTATGACTGCGCTATTGAATTAGTGCCTGGTAGTAAATTCCCTAAAGGTCGCCTTTTTAACTTGTCTGTACCTGAACATGACGCTATGCGGTCTTATATCAAGGAGTCATTGGAGAAGGGTCATATCAGACCATCCTCTTCACCCTTAGGTGCCGGATTTTTCTTTGTGGCCAAAAAGGATGGTTCATTAAGGCCGTGTATTGATTATCGTCTCCTGAACAATATTACTGTAAAATATCAATATCCGTTACCTTTGATCTCTGATCTGTTTTCCAGGGTGAAAAACGCTACTTGGTTTACCAAGCTTGACCTCAGGGGGGCATATAACCTTATTCGCATTAAGCACGGGGATGAATGGAAGACGGCATTTAATACCCCTGAAGGGCATTTTGAGTACCTTGTGATGCCCTTTGGGCTCACTAATGCTCCTTCTGTCTTCCAGTCCTTCATGAATGACATTTTCAGGGATTTTGTGGATAAATTTCTGATTGTTTATTTGGATGATATCTTGATTTTTTCCAATGACTGGGACTCTCATGTAAAACATGTTCGGACTGTGTTCCAGATTTTGAGAGAGAATGCTCTGTATGTGAAGGGATCAAAGTGTCTTTTCGGCGTTTCATCCTCAGACCAATGGTCAAACTGAGAGAACAAACCAGACATTGGAAACTTATCTAAGATGCTTTGTGTCTGCTGATCAGGATGACTGGGTCTCTTTTTTGCCTTTGGCTGAGTTTGCTCTTAATAATAGGGCTAGCTCTGCCACTTTGATGTCTCCATTTTTCTGTAATTCTGGGTTTCACCCTCGATTTTCTTCAGGACAGACGGAGGCTTCTGTCTGTCCAGGTGTTGACTCTGTTGTGGAGCGTATGCAACAGATTTGGGACCAGGTAGTGGAGAGGTTGTCCCTCTCTCAGGAGAGGGCCCAGCGGTTTGCTAACCGGCATAGGACTGATGGTTCTCGGTTTAAAGTGGGGGACTTGGTCTGGTTGTCCTCAAGAAATATTCCTATGAGAGTGGCATCTCCTAAATTTAAGCCTAGGTTCATTGGACCTTATAAGATCATGGAGATTCTTAATCCTGTTTCTTTTCGTTTGCTTCTTCCAGGGACATTTAAGATCCATAACGTGTTACACAAGTCCTTGTTGAAGAGGTTTGTTGAGCCAGTGGTTCCTACTACTGTGCCTCCTGACCCTGTTTTGGTTGAGGGCAATCTGGAGTATGTGGTTGAGAAAATATTGAATTCTCGTTTTTCTAGACGGAAACTCCAGTATTTGGTTAAATGGAGAGGTTATGGTCAGGAAGACAATTCTTGGGTGTTTGCTTCGGACATCCATGCTAGGAGACTCATCCGTGCGTATCATAGAACTCATCCTGACCGACCTGGTTGCTCAAATGAGGGTTCGGTGACCCCTCCTCAAGGGGGGGGTACTGTTGTGAATAGGCTGGAAATGAGTTCTGAGCAGAAGCTCCCTCTGGTGGTTACAAACGGTACTGGACTGTCCAGTGAAGATTGTGAGGATTGGGAATCAGGTGTTACTGACTGGTCTTATATAAGGGAGTCGCCTTCCCATCAGGGTTGCCGGTGATCAATTGTTCTGGTCTCAATCCTTGATTCCTGTTTCCTTGGTAGCCTGCTGTGTCGTGTCTGAATCTCCTGCTAACAGATAAGACATTTTCTTCTTTTTGTTTTGGTGCTTGATTTTTGCATTTTGTCCTGCACTTCTGTGGGGGCCTTCTGGGTCCCCTCTGGGGGCTTTTGCCTCTCAGTTCAGTTCAGCCACTGATGTTTGTACATTTGCTTTTCCAGTTTTTTTTTTCAGTGGCTGCTGTTTTGTTTTTGGTTACACCAGAGAACTAATTTAGGTGGTAGAGGTCGTGTGATCTCAGGTGTTTTTGAAATTAGTAGAGTTGGTTCTTTTCAGGGTTTTTTGGGATTGCAGTAAGTGCCCTTCCTATCCTTTTCTATTTAGTAAGTTTGGGCCCCAACGTTTGCTCATACTATTTTCTGTCTGTGTCAGTATTTCTTCTTGTCTAACCGCCATTACATGTTTGGGGGCTTTCTATGTTCTTTGGGGATCTGCTCCGGGGCAGATAGCTTTCCTCTTTCTATCTTTAGGTGTAGTTAGTTTCTCAGGCTGTGACGAGGCGTCTAGGACCAACGTAGGAACGCTCCACGGCTGCCTCTAGTTGTGGTGGTTAGTCAGGGTACTGCAATCTCATAGTTTCCAACTGCTCTGGTGTATTTCCTTTTTTGCCTGCTCTCCTCAGCTACCAAATCATAACAGGAGGCTAGTAAAAATGGAACGGAAACCACTCCAGCCTAGTCAGAGCTGAGTCAAGAGAGTGCAGCTCAGTGAGAAAGCGTGCCGACGCTTAGAGAGCGGTGAAGAAGAAGAGGAAGAAGCAGCCCACCTACTGCCAGTGTGTGATCGTGTGAGGGCCCGAGTAGGACGAAAGGCGAGTGGAAAGCAAGGGACAGAGGAGCCTAAACAGCTCATCCCCATCATTACAACCGGACACCGGGTCCGAGCTTATTGGGATCCTCACGACCCAGTAGGAGATACTGGAGTTCCTGCGGGACTACAAGTCGCAGGAGCCCTAAAGTGCTGATACATAATTGGGTCAGGAAGACAGGAGTCTGGTCGGCGCAACCATTAGAGACTGTGTTCTTTCAAGAGAAGGCCCTACACAAGGTTAGCCGGGCGTAAAGTGTGGAGACAGACTCAGGCCTAGTTTCACACAGGTCAGAGACTCATTTTAGGAGTAAGGAGGCCCTACACCTACTCAGTGGGAAGAACTGGATGTGCACCCTTCACCCTACAGTGCTCCGGGACGTGCCTGCAATAACAACAGTAAAGGTACAGAAAGAGACTTATGTGTGTGTGTCCATCTTATTACTCCTACCGTCGGATTCTCCTCCGTCCTGCACCCTTACATTCTATCTACCCTGAAGGACCCAGCCTTACCTGTGGAAGGCTTAACACCTTGCTGCCCAATACCAACCCTTCAGCGGACCTATACAGCAGCGCTGGTCACCCTGACCAGGCACCACAGGTGGCGTCACGAACATCCTACAAACCTTTTAATCCCCTGTAAATATCCCCTTTTTGAGGTGAGTCGCAAGGCCACGGACCGAGCAGCAGCTACCGTGACATCCCCCATAGAAGTGGACGGGCTCGGTGCCGAGTACCCCACGGCCCTGGCGGGCGACTCATATACAGAATGGGAGGAATAAGACTAAGCAACAGCACATGTGAATAAGACTTGAGCACACTAATAGATCATAAACTGAACAAGAGTCAACAGTGTGATGCAGCAGCAAAAAAGGCAAATACAATTCTGGGATATATTAACAGGAGCATACAGTCTAGATCACGTGAAGTCATTATTGCCCTCTAATTGCTGGTTTTTGTTCATTCTGCCTCCCAAAAGCAGAATAGAAAGCGATCAAAAAATGTCAGGAGCCCAAAAATGGCACCAATAAAAGCATAAATAATAATCTTTATTTTTATATAGCGCTAACATATGCCGCAGTGCTTTACAGTTTGCACACATTATAGTCGCTGTCCCCGATGGGGCTCACAATCTAGATGTTTTTTAGGAGTGTGGTAGGAAACTGGAGTACCCGGAGGAAACCCACGCAAACACGGGGAGAACATACAAACTCCTTGCAGATGTTGTCCTTGGTGGGATTCGAACCCAGGACTCCAGTGCTGCAAGGCTGCAGTGCTATCCACTGAGCCACCATGCTGCATGTAAAGCATCAACTTGTCTTTCCAAAAGTATGACTCTCAAAATATGGCGATGGAAAAACTAGTTTTTGAAAAAAAGGGTCTTTTAGTGTGTGACAGCAACTAATCATAAAAGCTGATATACAGTTGTGCTCAAAAGTTTACATACCCCAGAAGAATTTTTGCTTTCTTGGCCTTTTTTAGAGAATATGAATGATAGCATCAAAACTTTTTCTCCCCTCATGGTTAGTGGTTGGGTGAAGCCATTTATTGTCAAACTACTGTGTTTTCTCTTTTTAAATCATAAAGCCAACCCAAAACATCCAAATGACCCTGATCAAAAGTTCACATACCCTGGTGATTTTGGCCTGATAACATGCACAGAAGTTGACACAAAGGGGTTTGAATGGCTACTAAAGGTAACATTCTCACCTTTGACCTGTTTGCTTGTAATCGGTGTGTGTGCATCAAAGCTGAGTGAGTTTATGGGATCCAGACAGACTCTTGCATCTTTCATCCAGCCACTGATGTTTCTGGGTTGTGAGTCATGGGGAAAGCAAAAGAATTGTCAATGGATCTACGGGAAAAGGTAGTTGAACTGTATAAAACAGGAAAGGAATACAAAAAGATATCCAAGGAATTGATAATGCCATTAATAAATGGAAAATTAGGGGCTCTTTAAAAACAAAGCCAGGCAGACCAAAAAGAATTTCATCCACAACTGCCAGGAAAATTGTTCGGGATGCAAAGAAAAACCCACAAATAACATCAGTGTCATGATCCATTTTTGTATTTGTGGCAATTCTGGTTCCACTGAATTAAAACTTTTTTGTTTTGGACCATCGGGGTTTAAAGTCAGCTTTTCCCCCGCTGGAAATCTGGTGTTACTGCATTTCTGCTGGGTCAACTGTTGCAGGTGATGACCATCCTTTAAACGGTCACCTGATGCATCAGCTGACTGTTGGTGATGCAGGTCCTTTCTGGAAACCTGCCTAGCAGAAGCAGCTCCCAGGTGTCAGCCACGTCTCTTGTTTGGAGTCAAGTTGCTGTATTTTCTGCTGTGTGGAGCTTAGCGGTGTTCATAAGCTAAGTGTGGTGTTTTTTGTTACCTTGTCCCTTTGTTGTTTGACACTTCCCCCTGTGTTTATTATCTGCAGAGATGAGGCTAGTGCTCTTTGCTGGCCAGTGCACTAGCCAGGGCAGTAACAGGTGACAACTAGGGACGAGATATCCTGATGGTGACAGGGGGAAGAACCCTCATAGGGGGTTAGGGGAGTGCAGGGACAGGCTCAGGTTTGCACTCAGGTGGTGACCATCCCTCATTTCCTTTTGTTAGAGCCCTACTTTCGCCTTTCCCATCCCGTTGTGTGTGAGTTGTGCCGTCTGCTGACCGACCACCCGTTGGGTCGTGTCACACATTGTGACAATCAGCTGAAATACTGGAATCTCTAAAAACTAGCGGTGTGGCTGTTTCAAGATGCACAATAAGGAGGCACTTGAAGAAAAATGGGCTGCATGGTCGAGTCACCAGAAGAAAGGCATTACTGCGCAAATGCCATAAAGTATCTCCCCTACAATACACAAAGCAGCACAGAGACAAACCTCAAAACTTCTGGAATAAAGTAATTTGGAGTGATGAGACCAAAACTGAACTTTTTGGCCACAACCATAAACATTACATTTGGAGAGAGGTCAACAAGGTCTATGATGAAAGGAACACCATTCCTACTGTAAAGCATGGAGGTGGATCGCTGATGTTTTGGGGATGTGTGAGCTACAAAGGCACATGAAACTTGGTCAAAGTTGAAGGAAAGATGAATGTAGCACATTATCAGCAAATACTGGAGGCAAATTTGCAATCATCAGCCCAGAAGCTGTGCATGAGACATACTTGGACGTTCCAACATGACAATGATCCAAAAGACAAGGCCAAGTCAACCTGTCATTGGCTACAGCAGAACAAAGTGAAGGTTTTGGAGTGGCCATCTCAGTCTCCTGACCTCAATATCATTGAGCAACTCTAGAGAGAACTCAAGCACGCAATTCAAGCTAAGGGGTAAGGTGTCACGGCTCCCAGTTGTAACTGCTGCGGGGAAGGCTGCTCGCCACAACAAGGGAGTTGAGAGCAGAGCGGCGGACAACTCACCAGGTAGAAAGCAGGACCTGAACTATGTGACAGAGTGGGAGGTGACCGAGGGCGGCGCCAGGCGCCGGGGTGCAGAGGAGACGATAGGCACCAGAGGGTAGTCTGACGTGCCAAGGTCAAAACCAGGAGATAACGAGGTACCGGAGGGGTGAGGCAGAGGGATTGTCAAAAGTGAAGCCGAAGGTCAGAAAGCCGAGAGAGTAAATGGACCGAGTCAAGCACGGAGAGCAAAACAACCAGACGAAAACAGAGAACACACACCAGGTGATCAGGCACACAGGCTAAGCGAAAGTATAGCTGACAGGGAATCCTAGTCCAGAGTGTGTATAAATACCCCTCCCAGATCCAAAGGGAGGCCACCACAATTAACCCTTAGAGGGCAGGCCATGGACCCTGTCCAATACCATGACATAAGGTTTCTCCTTATGGAGAGTTACATACCAGCTCTGGCTTGTCAAGGTAAGGAGGTTTACCTTAGACCTTCCCCTACTGCCAATGCCAGAGCTGGCCCCCTCCTGTCCGCAAATCGTTTGTACCTTTTCTGGGCTTTAGAGATCTTCCCCTGAACCTCCCTCCAAAGGGTTCTCAAATGTTGTACTATGCCCTCGGCACCGGGACAACCTGAATCCATGTGGGAAAACTCCCCAAACTGCTGGGAAAACCCATAGTTGACCTGAAAGGGAGACTTTCCAGTAGACTGATTCATACGACAGTTGAATGCAAATTCTGCCATAGGCAATACCTCACACCAGTCCTCCTGTCTGCAAGAGGCCAGGCACCTCAGAATTTGCTCTACTGACTGGTTCATGCGTTTAGTCTGTCCATTAGACTCCGGGTGATGAGCAGAGGAAAATGATAACGTGATCCCCAACTTCTTACAAAACGCTCTCCAAAACCTGGCCACAAATTGCACACCTCTGTCCGACACCACATTCACAGGCATTCCATGCAACCGAACTATGTGCTGTATAAATAAGCGGGCCAAGGTTTCAGCAGACGGTAACGTGGGCAAAGGTACAAATTGGTCTTGTTTGGAGAGCCTAACCACCACCACCCATACCACAGAGGTGCCCCTGGAAGGGGGAAGATTAGAGATAAAATCCATGGACAGATGTGTCCATGGTCTATCCAGAATTGTAGTAAAACAGTAGTGACACTGGCAGAATACATAAATGGCAGATGGAATAATAAAAAACAAAGAATGACCTATGTTTAGATGCCAATACATGAATGCCTAATGGACTATAAGAGACCAACTGCTAAATAGAATGTACAAAACAAACAAAGACACGCACTGCAGTCAATAGGTCAATGAAAAATTATTATAAATTTATTGTATAAATTATTAAAAATAGACACGATGAAATGGAACCATATGGGACAAATGGCATCACAATGTGCGCATGATGAATGGGCTATCACGACAGCAAGGCACCGCATATGTATATATGTGATAATGCAATAGAAAAGAACCAAAACAAAGGATAATACCTTTGTCTTATGTCCATACTCTGAATAGTTAATATATCAACTAATCTAACTAGCACATGCTATAATATATAAAGACAAATGTCACATTAACATTAACATCAGAGCAGAAAATAACAATAGGTGGCATATAGTTACCAGCGTTAGTATAGTCAATGCAGATGCCTGTCGCCCGACAGCCCTCCCCGACGCGCGTTTCGGAGTGACAACGCACTCCTTCCTCAGGGGGCGTGTTAGCTGAGCCACAAAGGGGCTCTATTTATGTTACCTTCATCAACCGCTGCGCAGGTGTCACCGGTATCAGTATCAGCGGTATCGGGACACACGGGCGCCGCCATGACCGGAAGCACGTGGGGCCCCACGTGCTCCGGCGTCTGACGTCACCGGAAGTGACACGGACCAAGCCGGGACGCCTGCGCAGTAGTGAGGGTACGGGAAATGAGCAGAAACAATGTAAAAAGCCCATAATAATGCGCATGTACAAATGGGGCCACAAATAACACAATATACAAGCGAAAATGCAAATGACATCATACTAAATATATATATACAAAATATCACAAACAATAATAATACATACAAAAAATGAAACATGAACATAAACAAATAGAGGAATATGTAACAAATACGATAACAGGGAAAATGAAAAAAAGCACCAAATAAAAAACAAAATAAACACATAAATATTACGATACATCTATATATAAATCATGCAAATATAACTCAAAATAATCAAATAATCAGAACCAATATATATAAATATATGGACCAAGCAGATGACATGTCAGATCTGGATGGACTTGAATGATGTCACAGCATTCGCAAACGGAAAGGCAACAAAAATCTATAATGAAAAGACACAAAGTTAAAATCAAATAAAAACAATATCATGCGGAAAATGTGATACAAAATATATGTCAGAGCCGGGAGATCACAAAAAGGGTACATATGAGATATTCTCATTTAAGCCATGAGGGTGTAAGGTTTTTAGGAGCCAAATCCATTTAGTTTCAGCCTGTGCCAGGCGTCTCGACAGATCACCACCCCTAATATTAATCCGTAGGGCGTCAATGCCTTTAACCCTCAGAAGGGAACCATCACATTGATGGAATTGATGGAAATGACGTGGCAAGGTTTTAAGCGTAGAGGTATCGGTACAAGTAGAGGCCGCCCCAATGCCGAGAACATGCTCCCTAACTCTGACTTTAAGTTGTCTGGTGGTAAGACCAATATAAAGTAAACCACAAGGGCAACTAGCACAATACACAACATATCTGGTCGTGCAAGTGATACGCTGTCTAATGGCATATTCAATACTACCATCAGAGTTAGTGAAAGAGGAGCTGCGCTCGACATTGGGGCACGCCACGCAAGTTCCACAGGGAGAACAGCCAACAATCGGAGGGAAACTGTCGAGAAACGTGGCAACCCGCGAATCGGGGTAATGGCTGGCAACCAATCGGTCACGAAGATTTTTGGCCCTCCGAAAAGTAAATGCCGGCAAATTGGCAAAGGCACCAATTCCCCAGCTGCCCGGACCTTAGAGTATTTAGAGTGGGCGCACACCCCACAGTATTCACACAGTATTCACAGTATTCACAAACCTTTTAATATCAGTAACCATAGAGGGCCACCAAAAACCCCTCGTCACTGCCCTCCAGTTAGCTGCAATCCCAGGGTGAGCACTTAACACAAAATCATGAAATTCCTGCAGGAGTGTGAGACGGAAATGTTCGTGTACAAACAATTTACCTGGGGGTTTATTCCTGGGAGCCTGTGTGTTATGTTTCGGTAGCTGAGGAGTGCAGGTAAAAAAGGCAATACACCAGAGAAGTTGGAATCTATGAGATTGCAGTACCCTGACTAACCACCACAACTAGAGGCAGCCGTGGAGCGTTCCTACGTTGGTCCTAGACGCCTCGTCACAGCCTGAGAAACTAACTACACCTAAAGATAGAAAGAGGAAAGCTATCTGCCCCGGAGCAGATCCCCAAAGAACATAGAAAGCCCCCAAACATGTAATGGCGGCCAGACAAGATGAAATACCGACACAGACAGAAAATAGTATGAGCAAACGTTGGGGCCCAAACTACCTAAATAGAAAAGGATAGGAAGGGCACTTACTGCAATCCCAAAAAACCCTGAAAAGCACCAACTCTGCTAATTTCAAAATCACCTGAGATCACACGACCTCTACCACCTAAATTAGTTCTCTGGTGTAACAAAATCAAAACAGCAGCCACTGAAAAAACTGGAAAAAGCAAAAGTACAAACATCAGTGGCTGAACTAAACTGAGAGGGCAAAAGCCCCCGGAGGGGACCCTGAAGGCCCCCACAGAAGTGCAGGACAAAATGCAAAAATCAAGCACAAAAACAAAAAGAAGAAAATGTCTTATCTGTTAGCAGGAGATGCAGACACGACACAGCAGGCTACAAAGGAAACAGGACTCAAGGATTGAGACCAGAACAATTGATCACCGGCAACCCTGATGGGAAGGCGACTCCCTTATATAAGACCAGTCAGTAACACCTGATTCCCACTCCTCAAAATCTTCACTGGACAGTCCAGTACCGCTTGTAACCACCAGAGGGAGCCTCTGCTCAGAACTCATTTCAAGTCCATTCACAACAGTACCCCCCCCTTGAGGAGGGGTCACCGAACCCTCACTTGAGCAACCAGGTCGGTCAGGATGAGTTCTATGATACGCACGGATGAGTCTCCTAGCATGGATGTCCGAAGCAAACACCCAAGAATTGTCTTCCTGACCATAACCTCTCCACTTAACCAAATACTGGAGTTTCCGTCTAGAAAAACGAGAATTCAATATTTTCTCAACCACAAACTCCATATTGCCCTCAACCAGAACAGGTCAGGAGGCAAAGCAGTAGGAACCACTGGCTCAACAAACCTCTTCAACAAGGACTTGTGGAACACGTTATGGATCTTAAATGTCCCTGGAAGAAGCAAACGAAAAGAAACAGGATTAAGAATCTCCATGATCTTATAAGGTCCAATGAACCTAGGCTTAAATTTAGGAGATGCCACTCTCATAGGAATATTTCTTGAGGACAACCAGACCAAGTCCCCCACTTTAAACCGAGGACCATCAGTCCTATGCCGGTTAGCAAACCGCTGGGCCCTCTCCTGAGAGAGGGACAACCTCTCCACTACCTGGTCCCAAATCTGTTGCATACGCTCCACAACAGAGTCAACACCTGGACAGACAGAAGCCTCCGTCTGTCCTGAAGAAAATCGAGGGTGAAACCCAGAATTACAGAAAAATGGAGACATCAAAGTGGCAGAGCTAGCCCTATTATTAAGAGCAAACTCAGCCAAAGGCAAAAAAGAGACCCAGTCATCCTGATCAGCAGACACAAAGCATCTTAGATAAGTCTCCAATGTCTGGTTTGTTCTCTCAGTTTGACCATTGGTCTGAGGATGAAACGCCGAGGAGAAAGACAATTGAACACCAAGTTTAGAACAAAAGGTCCTCCAAAATCTGGAAACAAACTGGACTCCTCTGTCAGACACAATGTTCTCAGGAATGCCGTGTAAACGAACCACGTGCTGAAGGAACAAAGGCACCAATTCAGAGGAGGAAGGCAACTTAGGTAATGGCACAAGATGTATCATCTTGGAAAACCTATCACAGATTACCCAGATAACGGTCATTCTCTGAGAAACAGGGAGGTCGGAAATAAAATCCATAGAGATATCGGTCCATGGCCTCTTGGGCACAGGTAATGGCATTAACAAACCACTAGAGCGAGAGCAAGGCTTGGAGCGAGAGCAAGTCCCACAGGACTGCACAAATTCCCTGACGTCACGAGACAAAATAGGCCACCAAAAAGACCGACTCACCAAGTCTCTGGTACCAAAAATCCCGGGATGACCAGCCAACGCAGAACAATGAATCTCAGACATCACACTCTTCTTCCACTGGTCTGGGACAAACAATTTCCCAATAGGGCAGCGCTCAGGTTTATCCTCCTGACACTCTTCCAGAGCCAGTCTCAAATTGGGCGAGATGGCGGAAAGAACTACACCCTCTTTCAAAATAACAGTAGGATTAGTAACTCAGGAGAGTCCGCAAAGAAACTCCTCGAGAGGGCATCCGCCTTAACATTCTTAGTGCCAGGAAGAAAAGAAACCACAAAATTAAAACGTGTGAAAAACAAGGCCCACCTGGCCTGTCTAGGATTGAGTCGCTTGGCAGATTCCAGATAAACCAGATTCTTATGGTCCGTAAGGACCACCACCTGATGTTTGGCTCCCTCCAGCCAATGTCTCCACTCTTCAAAAGCCCACTTCATGGCCAGTAACTCCCGATTACCCACGTCATAATTACGTTCAGTAGGAGAAAATTTTCGAGAGAAAAAGGCACAAGGGTTACTTTTAGAGGTCTCTGGATCTTTTTGGGACAAAACGGCACCTGCCCCAATTTCAGAGGCATCAACCTCCACCTGAAATGGCAGAGAAACATCAGGCTGCCGTAGAACAGGAGCAGAAGTGAATCTCTGCTTAAGTTCCTGAAATGCAGAGACTGCCTCAGGAGGCCAATTCACCACATCAGAACCCTTTCTGGTCAAATCAGTCAATGGTTTAACAATAACCGAGAAATTACCAATAAATTTACGATAAAAATTGGCAAAACCCAAAAATCTTTGAAGAGCCTTTAATGAAGTAGGTTGGACCCAATCACAGATGGCCTGAACCTTGACCGGGTCCATTTCAATAACAGATGGGGACAAAATGAATCCCAGAAATGAGATCCTCTGTACGCCAAAAAGACACTTTGATCCCTTCACATACAGAGCATTCTCTCTCAAAATCTGGAATACAGTTCGAACATGTTTCACATGAGAGTCCCAGTCATTAGAAAAAAATCAAGATATCATCCAAATAAACAATCAGAAATTTATCCACAAAATCCCTGAAAATGTCATTCATGAAGGACTGGAAGACAGAAGGAGCATTAGTGAGCCCAAAGGGCATCACAAGGTACTCAAAATGCCCCTCAGGGGTATTGAATGCCGTCTTCCATTCATCCCCGTGCTTAATGCGAATAAGGTTATATGCCCCCCTGAGGTCAAGCTTGGTAAACCAAGTAGAGTTTTTCACCCTGGAAAACAGGTCAGAAATCAAAGGTAACGGGTATTGATATTTTACAGTAATATTGTTCAAAAGACGATAATCAATACACGGCCTTAATGAACCATCCTTTTTGGCCACAAAGAAAAAACCGGCACCTAAGGGTGAAGAGGATGGTCTGATATGACCCTTCTCCAATGATTCCTTGATATAAGACCGCATAGCGTCATGTTCAGGTACAGATAAGTTAAAAAGGCGACCTTTAGGGAATTTACTACCAGGCACTAATTCAATAGCGCAGTCATAGCTCCTATGGGGAGGCAAGGATGCAGATTTACTTTCGCTAAACACATCAGAAAAATCAATCAAAAAGTCAGGAACATCCTGAGCCTGGGGGGAGGCAGAAAAAACAGGAGTGTTGGTATTAACACATTGGCAGCCCCAACTGGTTACAGACACAGATTTCCAATCCAAAACAGGATTATGAGACTGCAACCAAGGGAAGCCCAGTACGATAATATCATGCAGATTATACAGAACCAAAAATTTACAGTACTCCTGATGATCAGGTTCAACCCTCATTATCACCTGAGTAGAGAACTGAGGTTTATTCTCAGCCAAAGGGGTAGAATCGATCCCCAGTAGGGAATAGACTTCTGTAGGGGTATCAAGGGAAACCCACAACGTTTAGCAAAATCATAATCCATCAGGTTAATAGCTGCTCCAGAATCAACGAAAGCCTGAGCAGAAAATGAGGACAGAGAGCATATCAGAGTGACAGTTAATAAAAACTTAGTCTGAACACTACCCAAGACAACTGAGCGTGCAAAACGTCTTCCTCGCTTAGGGCAGACTGAAATAGCATGAGAGGCATCACCACAGTAGAAACATAACCCATTGCGCTTTCGAAACTCATGACGCTGTGCCCCAGACACCACTCTATCACACTGCATGGGTTCAGAAGCAGGTTCACAAGGCAACACCATTCCACGCATACTTCTCCGCTCACGCAAACGTCTGTCAATTTGAATCGCTAATGACATAGAATCATTGAGACCAGAGGGGACAGAGAATCCCACCATAACATCCTTTACATTATCTGACAGACCCTTCCGAAAAAGGGCCGCCAAAGCGTCGTCATTCCACTTGGTCAGGACTGCCCACCTACGGAATCTCTGACAGTATAACTCAGCGTCATCAAGACCCTGATTTAATGCCAACAAGGCTTTTTCAGCTTGATCAGTGACATTAGGCTCATCGTACAATAACCCCAAAGCCTGAAAAAATGCATCAACATCACTCAAAACAGGATCCCCAGGTGTCAGGGAAAAAGCCCAATTCTGAAGATCGCCGCGCAGGAGAGAGATGACAATTTGAACCTGCTGCGCTGCGTTCCCTGAGGACTTAGATTTTAAGGCAAAAAACAATTTACAATTATTTTTGAAATTCTGAAACTTAGCTCGATCCCCTAAAAACAAATCTGGCATGGGAATCCTAGGTTCCACAACAGGCAACCTAGCAAGATAGGCAGCAATACTCCGAACCTCAGTGGCAAGCTGATCCACACGGCCAGACAACTGTGCAAACTCCATTGAGAGAAAAAAAAATCCTCCCCAGCACCCAGAGATACAGAGGGAAAAAAAATGCAACAAACAGAAAAATATCTCTGACAACTCTGACAACCTTTTTTCTTTCACAATATTTTTTCCCTTCTGTGAGTACCATACAATTTTCAATTTTTAGGCCGGTGATACTGTTATGTTTCGGTAGCTGAGGAGTGCAGGTAAAAAAGGCAATATACCAGAGAAGTTGGAATCTATGAGATTGCAGTACCCTGACTAACCACCACAACTAGAGGCAGCCGTGGAGCGTTCCTACGTTGGTCCTAGACGCCTCGTCACAGCCTGAGAAACTAACTACACCTAAAGATAGAAAGAGGAAAGCTATCTGCCCCGGAGCAGATCCCCAAAGAACATAGAAAGCCCCCAAACATGTAATGGCGGCCAGACAAGATGAAATACCGACACAGACAGAAAATAGTATGAGCAAACGTTGGGGCCCAAACTACCTAAATAGAAAAGGATAGGAAGGGCACTTACTGCAATCCCAAAAAACCCTGAAAAGCACCAACTCTACTAATTTCAAAATCACCTGAGATCACACGACCTCTACCACCTAAATTAGTTCTCTGGTGTAACAAAATCAAAACAGCAGTGTAGCGCCGGCGTCCTCTGCCAGGCAGGGACGCTGTTCCCCTGCGCCAGCGTCCTCTGCCAGGCAGGGACGTCGCTCCCCTTACCCTCACACAGCGTCCTCCTTCCGCCCTGCTGGGGCTGCGCGCTCCTTCCCTGCCACTGGGCTTAGGGCGCACGCGCGTGCACGCCCCCGCTCTTAAAGGGGCCGCGCGCATCTTTCAGAAAAGGTCCCCGGCCAATACCGGTGGACTCCACCTTATATAAAGCACCTCCTCCTTAATGGAGGTGCCCGAGCAATGTTGTTGTTGCACTGTTTAACTCTGCTTCAGCCCTCAGGGTCCGTTACCAGTTACCTGCCTGTTTCCTGCCAGTTTCCTGTCTGCTACCTGCCCGCAAGCCTGCCTGGAGGTTCGGCCGTCACATGCGGTGACCATCGGCAATTCCAGAGACTCTCGCCTGCTCACTTGGGGGCGCTCATCAGCCATCTGCCTGCAAGCCTACCTGGAGGTTCGGCCATCACCTGCGGTGTCCATCGGCTATTCCAGAGACTCTCGCCTGCTCACTTGGGGGCGCTCATCTGCCATGTCCATCGGCTATTCCAGAGACTCTCGCCTGCTCACTTGGGGGCGCTCATCTGTCATCTGCCTGCTGGCCTACCGGGAGGCTCCACCATCTCAGGTCGTATATACCTGTCCATTCAGAGACTGCCCAGGCCTCTTGCCTGCCTGTTTATCCAGAGACTGCCCCGGTCACTTGCCGTGACTACCTGCCTGTCTACCCAGAGACTGCCCCGGTCACTTGCCGTGACTACCCGCCTGTTTGCCCAGAGACTGCCCCGGTCACTTGCCGTGACTACCTGCCTGTCCCTCCAGAGACTGCCCCGGTCACTTGCCGTGACTACCTGCCTGTCCCTCCAGAGACTGCCCCGGTCACTTGCCGTGACTACCTGCCTGTCCCTCCAGAGACTGCCCCGGTCACTTGCCGTGACTACCCGCCTGTTTGTCCAGAGACTGCCCCGGTCACTTGCCGTGACTACCTGCCCGTCTACCCAGAGACTGTCCCTGTCACTTGCCGTGACTTCCTGTCCGTCTCCCCGGGCGCCACCCGCTCCTTTACAAGGAAAGCCTCCTTGTATAATAAAGCTCAGAGGTTCCGCCTCCCAGACCCGTTACAGTTTGCTCGGGCCATGGAACCCGGTGGCACCCAAACTCCCTCGCTCTCTGACCTGTGTCATGAACTGTCTCGTCAGAGGTCTCAACAGGAGTCCATCCTGGGTCACCTGCGGAATGTTAATTCCCGCCTGGACAACCTGACTACTTCACCAGCAACCACCGCGGGCGCCATGACTCGCAATCCGGCAGTTCCGCTGCTTACCAATTCTGTGGTCTCCGTTCCTGGACCTCGACTTTCAGCTCCTCCTCGGTTTGGAGGCGACCCTGCTCTGGCTCGGGGTTTCATTAACCAGTGCACCCTGCATTTTGAACTCCTGGCACACCAGTTTAACTCCGACCGGGCCAAAATTGCCTTCATCATGTCCCATCTCACCGGAGAGGCCCTGGCCTGGCTAAATCCTCTTTGGGAGAGAGAAGATCCTCTGGTGTCTTACCTGTCTGCTTTTCTCTCAGCCTTCCGGAAGGTATTCGACGAACCCGGACGGAAGACCTCCTCTGCATCATCTCTGCTGCGTCTCCGTCAGGAAAGTCTCACCGTGGGTCAATATGCCATACGGTTCCGTACCCTTGCCTCGGAGCTGGCTTGGGATAATGACGCTCTGATATCTGTCTTCTGGGAGGGTCTGTCCGGCCGTATTAAAGATGAACTTGCCGGTCGGGACATTCCAACATCTCTCGATGACCTAATAACTCTTGCCAATCTAATTGATCTACGGTTCCAGGAGCGCGCTAAGGAGGTCACCCGTGAGAGAAGGTTTCCTCGTCTAGCTCCATCTTTTCAGAGACCTGTAACTCCTTCCGTTTCTCCTCAGGCACACTCTTCTGAGCCTATGCAAGTCGACCAGACCAAGATGGTCAAAGCCCGTCAGGACTTACGCCGTGCCGAGGGGAGTTGCTTCTACTGTGGCAGTAAGGAGCACCGGATCCGTACCTGCCCAGAGAGGTCGGGAAACACCTGTGTCTAGGTTCGCTCGGAGAGGTCCACCTGGACAAAAATAAATCCTCTTCATCTCTGCTGCTGTCTGTCTCAATTCTCCTCGGTGAGAACCGTTACTTCGAACTAGCCCAACTTGATTCTGGAGCAGCCGGGAATCTTGTTTCACAGGCTCTAGTAGAAAAATATTGCATTCCTACCAAACCTCTGGTTGAACCAGTATCTGTTGCTGCTGTGGATGGGGGTCTCCTACCACATCCCATCCAACTTATCACTGAAGCCATAACCCTGCAGGTGGGAATGTTGCACTCTGAGAGCATCTCGTTTCATGTTCTGCCTGGACTCTCTCACGCTTTCTTACTAGGTCTGCCTTGGCTCCAAAAGCATGCACCCGTGCTCGACTGGCAGACTGGAGAGATCCTTCGCTGGGGACAGGACTGTCATAAAACGTGTTTGGTTCCTGTTCATCCCGTCCATCCTTCTCCTACACCAACTAATCTACCAGGGCTCCCGATTCCATATTGGTCATTCGCTGATGTCTTTAATAAAAAGGAAGCAGAGACATTACCCCCTCACAGACCGTATGATTGCCCGATCGACCTGCTACCCGGTACTACGCCTCCCCGTGGGCGTATTTACCCATTGTCTGCTGCTGAGACCAGGTCGATGTCCGAATATATCGAGGAGAATTTGGCCAAGGGATTCATCCGGAAATCCACCTCCCCAGCGGGAGCAGGTTTTTTCTTCGTAAAGAAGAAAGACGGCTCTCTCCGTCCCTGTATTGACTACAGAGGCCTAAATTTGATCACGGTGAAGAATAAGTACCCTCTTCCGCTCATTCCAGAATTGTTTGATCGTCTGAGGGGGGCTAGAATCTTCACCAAACTGGATCTTCGTGGGGCATATAACCTAGTCCGTATCCGTCGGGGAGATGAATGGAAGACGGCATTCAACACCCGGGACGGCCACTACGAGTATTTGGTGATGCCCTTTGGTCTCTGTAATGCTCCAGCAGTCTTTCAGGAGTTGGTCAATGACATCTTTCGGGACCTTCTCTACTCCTGCGTTGTGGTGTACCTAGACGACATCTTGGTCTTCTCTCCGGATCTCCAGTCTCACCGGAGGATGTTCGTCAGGTTCTGCTCAGGCTCAGGCAGAATCACCTCTTCGCCAAATATGAGAAGTGTCTATTTGAGCAGACCTCGCTTCCGTTTTTGGGCTACATCATTTCTCAGACAGGCCTACGAATGGATCCGGAGAAACTGTCTGCCATCGAGAAATGGCCCCGACCGGAGGGGTTGAAGGCCATTCAGCGGTTCCTGGGATTCGCCAATTATTACCGCCTTTTCATACCGCACTTCTCTTCCCGGACTGCTCCAATCTCCGCGCTCACCCGCAAGGATGCTAATCCCAAACAGTGGACACCCGAAGCAGAGGAGGCCTTTCTTTCTTTAAAACAGGCCTTCTCTTCCGCTCCAGTGCTGCATCGTCCGGACGGCAACAAGCAGTTCTTCCTGGAGGTGGACGCTTCTTCTTCTGGAGCCGGAGCGGTACTTACTCAAAAATCTTCATCCGGGAGGATGGTATCTTGCGGCTTCTTCTCCAAACTCTTCTCCTCTTCTGAGCGCAATTACTCCATAGGAGACCGAGAGTTATTGGCCATCAAGCTGGCATTGGAGGAGTGGCGTTACCTACTCGAGGGGGCTCTTCATCCGGTAATCATTTACACTGACCACAAAAATCTGGCTTACCTCCAGCATGCTCAGAGACTTAACCCTCGCCAAGCCCGGTGGTCCTTGTTTTTTGCCCGCTTTGATTTTCTTCTACATTTTCGCCCGGCTGACAAGAACATCAAGGCGGACGCCCTGTCCCGGTCCTTCCTGGTGTCGGATCTCGAGGAGGAACCTAAACATATCATCGATCCCGCCAGAGTGATGCAGGTGGCTCCCGTGAGTCTAAATCGTCTCCCTCCTGGTAAGACGTTCGTATCAGTAACCGATCGGAAGAGAATCCTACACTGGGGTCATTCGTCTAAACTAGCTGGTCACGCTGGTCAGAGAAAGACCCTCCAGCTCATTACTCGGCATTACTGGTGGCCTACCCTGCACAAGGACGTAATAGACTTTGTTTCTGCCTGTGTCTCCTGTGCCCGCAACAAAGTTCCGAGACACCTGCCTGCCGGCCGTCTTCTTCCGCTTCCTGTACCCGCTGCCCCCTGGCAGCATATAGCCATGGACTTCATAACAGATCTGCCCGTCTCTGCCGGTTGTACGGTCATTTGGGTGGTTGTTGACCGATTTTCCAAGATGGCTCACTTCATTCCCCTGCCAGGGCTTCCGTCTGCACCCGAGTTGGCTAAAGACTTTATCCGCCACATCTTCCGTCTTCATGGTCTGCCTCGTCACATTGTGTCGGATCGTGGGGTACAGTTCACCTCACGTTTCTGGAGAGCCACTTGTAAGTTGCTAGACGTCACTTTGGATTTCTCCTCCGCTTACCATCCGCAGTCCAATGGACAAGTCGAGCGAATCAATCAGAATCTGACCAGTTATCTCCGGCACTTCGTTAATGCCCACCATTCTGACTGGGTGGATCTCCTGCCTTGGGCCGAATTCTCTTACAACAATCACGAGAGCGAATCTTCCTCCAAATCTCCGCATCCCTGTTCCTGTCTCCATCTCTGTGGACAATCCAGCTGCGGAATCTCTGGTTAACGAGTTTTCCTCCTTATGGGAGATTACCCGGTCCGCACTCATTCTGTCATCCGAGCGCATGAAGAAACATGCTGACAAAAAACGTCTGGATCCTCCTCAATTCCGTCCTGGGGATAAGGTCTGGCTTTCGTCCAAGTATGTCCGGCTCAAGATTCCTTCCTACAAGTTAGTCCCTCGGTTCATCGGTCCTTTTGAGATCATCAGTCAGATCAACCCGGTGTCCTATAAATTGAAACTCCCGGCCAATTTGCGGATTCCTAACTCCTTCCATGTATCTCTCCTCAAACCGGTGGTACTTGACTCTTTTGTCAAGTCTACAGGTACACCTCCTGCTCCAGTGTCTGCTGAAGACGAATTTGAGGTAGAGAACATTCTGGCCACCAAAAGGGTAGGAAGAAAGACCTATTTTCTGGTGGATTGGAAGGGTTTGGTCCTGAGGAGAGAACGTGGGAGCCTCGGGAGAACATCCATGCCCCTCTCATCCTAGCTAAATTTCTTTCTGGCCTAAAAAAGGGGGGGCCTAAAGGGGGGGTACTGTAGCGCCGGTGTCCTCTGCCAGGCAGGGACGCTGTTCCCCTGCGCCAGCGTCCTCTGCCAGGCAGGGACGTCGCTCCCCTTACCCTCACACCGTCCTCCTTCCGCCCTGCTGGGGCTGCGCGCTCCTTCCCTGCCACTGGGCTTAGGCGCGCGCGCATGCACGCCCCCGCTCTTAAAGGGGCCGCGCGCATCTTTCAGAAAAGGTCCCCGGCCAATGCCGGTGGACTCCACCTTATATAAAGCACCTCCTCCTTAATGGAGGTGCCCGAGCAATGTTGTTGTTGCACTGTTTAACTCTGCTTCAGCCATCAGGGTCCGTTACCAGTTACCTGCCTGTTTCCTGCCAGTTTCCTGTCTGCTACCTGCCCGCAAGCCTGCCTGGAGGTTCGGCCGTCACATGCGGTGACCATCGGCAATTCCAGAGACTCTCGCCTGCTCACTTGGGGGCGCTCATCAGCCATCTGCCTGCAAGCCTACCTGGAGGTTCGGCCATCACCTGCGGTGTCCATCGGCTATTCCAGAGACTCTCGCCTGCTCACTTGGGGGCGCTCATCTGCCATCTGCCTGCAAGCCTACCTGGAGGTTCAGCCATCACCTGCGGTGTCCATCGGCTATTCCAGAGACTCTCGCCTGCTCACTTGGGGGCGCTCATCTGTCATCTGCCTGCTAGCCTACCGGGAGGCTCCACCATCTCAGGTCGTATATACCTGTCCATTCAGAGACTGCCCCGGCCCCTTGCCTGCCTGTTTATCCAGAGACTGCCCCGGTCACTTGCCGTGACTACCTGCCTGTCTACCCAGAGACTGCCCCGGTCACTTGCCGTGACTACCCGCCTGTTTGTCCAGAGACTGCCCCGGTCACTTGCCGTGACTACCTGCCTGTCCCTCCAGAGACTGCCCCGGTCACTTGCCGTGACTACCTGCCTGTCCCTCCAGAGACTGCCCCGGTCACTTGCCGTGACTACCTGCCTGTCCCTCCAGAGACTGCCCCGGTCACTTGCCGTGACTACCCGCCTGTTTGTCCAGAGACTGCCCCGGTCACTTGCCGTGACTACCTGTCCGTCTACCCAGAGACTGTCCCTGTCACTTGCCGTGACTTCCTGTCCGTCTCCCCGGGTGCCACCCGCTCCTTTACAAGGAAAGCCTCCTTGTATAATAAAGCTCAGAGGTTCCGCCTTCCAGACCCGTTACAAGCAGCCACTGAAAAAACTGGAAAAAGCAAAAGTACAAACATCAGTGGCTGAACTAAACTGAGAGGGCAAAAGCCCCCGGAGGGGACCCTGAAGGCCCCCACAGAAGTGCAGGACAAAATGCAAAAATCAAGCACAAAAACAAAAAGAAGAAAATGTCTTATCTGTTAGCAGGAGATCCAGACACGACACAGCAGGCTACAAAGGAAACAGGACTCAAGGATTGAGACCAGAACAATTGATCACCGGCAACCCTGATGGGAAGGCGACTCCCTTATATAAGACCAGTCAGTAACACCTGATTCCCACTCCTCAAAATCTTCACTGGACAGTCCAGTACCGCTTGTAACCACCAGAGGGAGCCTCTGCTCAGAACTCATTTCAAGTCCATTCACAACACCTGTGCTTGTGCTTACAGAATTTCTCTCTGTAACTCAGATGAGACTTCTGCCACAACCACTCCCGGTTGAAGAATGGAGGAGGGGGGTTCTGGAAGGGAAACAGAATCAAAGCTTTGGGATAAGGCATCCGCCTTTACATTTTAGAACCCAGACGGAACGTAATGGTAAATTGAAATCAAGAAAAAAAAAGCGCCCACCGAGCCTGTCTGGGGGTCAATCTCTTAGCAGACTCGATATAGGCCAAATTTTTATGATCAGTGATGACCGTAATGGGATGAACGGCCCCTCCAGAAAATGCCTCTATTCTTCGAATTTAACCGCCAACAATTCCCTGTTGCCGACATCATAATTTCTCTCGGCCGAAGACAATTTTTTAGAGAAAAAGGAGCAGGGCTTAAGGTTAGTAAGGGTGGAAGGGCCCTGGGACAATGCTTCCACCCCCACCTCAGAAGCGTTGGCCTCCACGATAAAAGGTCTTGACGGATAGGGTTGTACCAACACAGGGGCTGAAGTAAAACATTTCTTCAACGTCAGGAAGGAATTTTTTGCAGCCACAGTCCAATTTTTCACTTCCGCCCTTTGAGATTGAGGTCCGTCAAGGGTTTCACCACCTGCAAAGACCCTTTAATGAACTTCCTATAGAAGTTAGTGAAGCCCAGGAATCGCTGCAACCCCTTCAGGTCACGAGGCTACACCCGATCCATGGGACCTTCCTGGGATCCATGCAGAATCTCTCCCCAGATACAATTAAGCCCAGAAAAGACAAAGAACGAACATTTCTTCAGTTTAGCATATAAATGGTTCTCCCTGAGTCTCATAAGTACCATACGCTGATGGTGTAAGTGAGATTGACTGTCCTCTGAGTATATCAAGATGTCATCCAGGTAGATGACTACATAATGCCCAATCAGGTCAGAAAAAATAACATTAATGAAATTCTGGAAAACAGCAGGGGCGTTAGTGAGACCAAAAGGCATAACCAGGTTTTCAAACAGCCCCTCGGTCGTCAGGAATGGTGTTTTCCATTCATCTCCCTCCAGGACCCTTATATGGTTATAAGCCCCTCGTATATCGAGCTTAGAAAACCATTTGGCCCCCGTGAGTTGGTTGCAAAGATCGGGAATCAGAGGGATAGGGTACATGCTTTCACAGTTATTTTGTTCAGTTCTCGAAATTGGAGGCACAGTTGCAAACCACCATCCTTTTTCTTTACAAAGAAAAATCCTGCTGCCACGGGTGAGACAGAAGGCCGAATATGTCCCTTGCGGAGGCTCTCTGTGATGTACTCTTTCATGGCTTGGTGCTCCGTTCCTGACAAATTAAATGAGCCTTGGGTAATTTGGCTCCTGGGACTAAATCAATGGCACAATCAAAAGGTCTATGTGGTGGAAGCGCCTCAGCCTCGCTTTCGGAAAACACGTCTTCGAAATCCTTCAGGTATTCCGGAATACCCTCCAGACCGACAGACGACACAGATACAGATTTTACCGGGTTGACAAGAGGTACCAGGTTACAACGCAGACCGTTATCTTTACATCCCCATTGAGTGATCTCCCCCTGTCACCCAATCAATGACAGGATTGTGGCGTTGCAGCCAGGGCATCCCCAGTACCAGTCCAGCAGGCAGATTATTCAGAACAAAACAACAACATTTTTCCATGTGAGTGGAACCCACTTTCAGAGAAAAGGCATCAGACATGAAACAAATTCCATCCTGGGTAAGCGGGGAGGAATCAATAGCCACAATTTTAACAGGGTCTTTCAGCCTGACTGGCCGTATCTTATTAAGAGTCACAACTTGGGCATCAATCAGACTAATGGTGGAACCACAGTCAACAAAGGCGCCAGCAAGTTCCAATTCCACCTGGAGCACAATTTTAGCAAGGGAAGAAAAATGTACATGGGAGTATTGTTGCCCAGACTCAGTCGTTTCCCGACGGCTTCACTGAAGATGGGCAGGAGGGATAGTACCTTTTCCAATGTCCACAGGCTCACAGTAAAAGCATAGTTGGTTGTCTCTACGGTGTCTTCTCTCTCTTTCTTTCACCGAGATAGCCCCATCCTCCATGGGCTCGGAGACGGGTACAGTGTCACACAGGTTGGACAAGGGAGTCTCTTGTTGCATCACTCCTCTAGCACGGAGTCTCCGGTCCATATGGACCGCCTGCGTCATGGCGTCCTCCAGGGTATCGGGGTTAGGATGTAATGCCAGAGCGTCCTGTAGACGGTCAGACAGGCCTCTGCGGAACAACCCCCTCAGGGCTGTGTCGTTCCAAGATACGTCCGTGGCGTCTAAACTCTGAGCAGAACCATTCAGCGGAGGGCCTCCTCTGTGTCACATTCATCACCATATCCTTTGCCAGACGCATTCTATCAGGCTCGTCATAGATGTGCCCCAGAGCCTCAAAGAACAGGTTCACAGACATACGTTCAGGAGCAGTGGAAGAGAGAGAGAAAGACCATGCCTGTGCAGGCGCCCTTAACAAGAACATTACGATCCCCACCCTCTGCCTTTCATTTCCAGGGGCCCGGGGACATAACTCAAAAAACAACTTGCATCCCTCTTTAACCCCTTAACCCCCAAGTGTGGTTTGCACGTTAATGACCGGACCAATTTTTACAATTCTGACCACTGTTTCTTTATGATGTTATAACTCTGGAACGCTTCAACGGATCTCCGTGATTCTGAGGTTGCTTTCTCGTGACATATTGTACTTCATGTTAGTGGTAAAATTTCTTCGATACAACTTGCTTTTATTTATGAAAAAATGGAAATATGGCAAAAATTTTGAAAATTTTGCATATTTCAAACTTTGAATTTTTATTCCCTGAAAACAGAGAAATATGTCACACAAAATAGTTACTAAATAACATTTCCCACATGTCTACTTTACATCAGCACAATTTTGGAACCAAAATTTTTTGTTAGGAAGTTATAAGGGTTAAAAGTTGACCAGCGATTTCTCATTTTTACAACAAATTGTACAAAACCATTTTTTTTTAGGGACCACCTCACGTTTGAAGTCACTTTGAGGGGTCTATATGGCAGAAAATACCCAAAAGTGACACCAGTCTGAAAACGGCACCCCTCAAGGTACTCAAAACCACATTCAAGAAGTTTATTAACCCTTCAGGTGCTTCACAGGAGCTAAAGCAACTTGGAAGGAAAAAATGAACATTTAACTTTTTAGTCACAAAAATTATCTTTACAAACAATTTTTTTATTTCAACAAGGGTAAAAGGAGAAAATGGACAGAAAAAGTTGTTGTGCAATTTCTCCTGAGTACGCCAATACCCCATATGTGGGGGAAAACCACTGTCTGGGCGCGCGGCCGGGCTCGGAAGGGAAGGAGCGCCGTTTGACTTTTTCCAACCAAAATTAGCTGGAATTGAGATTGTATGCCATGTCACGTTTGGAGAGCCCCTGTTGTGCCTAAACAGTGGAAACCTCCCACAAGTGACACCATTTTGGAAACTAGACACCCTAAGGAACTTATCTAGATCTGTTGTGAGCACTTTGAACCCCCAAGTTTTTCACTAAAGTTTATAATGCCTGGGTGTGAAAAAAAAAATTTCCACAAAAATGATTTTTTAGTCCCCAATTTTTGATTTTTCCCGATGAAGTTGGACCCCAAAAGTTGTCCAATTTGTCCTGAGTATGCTGATACCCCATATGTGGGGAGAAATACTGTTTGGGCACACTTCAGGGCTCGGAAAGGAAGTAATGACGTTTTGGAATGCAGACTTTGATGGGTGTCATGTGCAGTTTGCAGAGTCCCTGATGTGCCTAAGCAGTATAAACCCCCCACAAGTGACCCCATTTTGGAAACTAGACCCCCTAAGGAACTTATCTAGATCTGTGGTGAGCAATTTGAACCCCCAAGTGCTTCACACAAGTTTATAATGCCCGGGCATGAAAATAAAAATCCTATTTTTTTCCCACAAAAATGATATTTAAGTCACCAATTTTTTATTTTCCCAAGGGTAAGGGGAGAAATTGGACCCCAAAAGTTGTTGTCCAATTTCTCCTGAGTACGCTGATACCCTATATGTGGGAGAAAACTACAGTATGGGCACACGTCGGGGCTCGGAAGTGAAGTAGTGACGTTTTGCATTGCAGACTTTGATGGAATGGTCTGCGAGTGTCATGTCGCGTTTGGAGAGCCCCTGATGTGCCTAAACAGTGGAAACCCCCCACAAGTGACCCCATTTTGGAAACTAGACCCCCAAAGGAACTTATCTAGATGTGTGGTGAGCACTTTGAACCCCCAAGTGCTTCACAGAAGTTTATAACGCCCGGGCGTGAAAATAAAAAAATCATTTCTTCCACAAACATGATCTTTTAGTCCCCAGTTTTTTATGTTCCCAAGGGTAACAGGAGAAATTGGACCCAAAAAGTTGTCCAATTTGTCCTGAGTACGCTGATACCCTATATATGGGAGAAAACTACTGTATGGGCAAACGTCGGTGCTCGGAAGTGAAGTAGTGACGTTTTGCATTGCAGACTTTGATGGAATGGTCTGCGAGTGTCATGTCGCGTTTGGAGAGCCCCCGATGTGCCTAAACAGTATAAACCCCCCACAAGTGACCCCATTTTGGAAACTAGACCCCTAAGGAACTTACCTAGATCTGTGGTGGGAGCTTAGAACCCCCAAGTGCTTCACAGAAGTTTATAACGTAGAGCCATAAAAATAATAAATCATATTTTTTTCCACAAAAATGATATTTTTGCCCCCATTTTTTATTTTCCCAAGGGTAACAGAAGAAATTGTACCCCAAGAATTATTATGCAATTTGTCCTGAGTATGCTGATACCCCATATGTGGGGTAAACTACTGTTTGGGCGCATGGCAGAGCTCAGAAGGGAAGGAGCACCATTTGACTTTTTCAATGCCAAATTGGCTGGAATTAAGATCAGACGTCATATCACATTTGGAGAGCCCCTGATGTGCCTAAACATTGGAAACCCCCCAATTCTAACTCCAACCCTAACCCCAACACACCCTAACCCTAATCCCAACCCTAATCATAACCCTAATCACAAACCTAACCCTAACACACCAGTAACCCTAGTCCCAACCCTAACCCTAACTTTAGCCCCAACTCTAACCCTAACTTTAGCCCCAATTCTAACCCTAACCCTAATGGGAAAATGGAAATAAATGCATTTTTTTAATTTTATTATTTTTCCCTAACTAAGGGGGTGATAAAGGGGGGTTTGATTTACTATTTATAGCAGGTTTTTATGATTGGCAGCTGTCACACGCTAAAAGACGCTTTTTATTGCAATAAATAGTTTTTGCATCATCAAATTTTGAGAGCTATAATTTTTCTATATTTTGGCCCACAGAGTCATGTTTTTTGCGGGACGAGGTGTCGTTTTTATTGGTACTATTTTTGGGCACATGACACTTTTTGATCGCTTTTTATTACGATTTTTGGGAGGCAGAATGGACAAAAACTAGCAATTCATGAATTTCTTTTGGGGGGGGCGCATTTATACCGTTCCGCGTGTGGTAAAATTGATAATGCAGTTTTATTCTTCGGGTCAGTACAATTACAGCGATACCTCATTTGTATCATTTTAATATGTTTTGGCGCTTTTATACAATAAAAACAATTATATATAAAAAATAATTATTTTTGCATCACTTTATTCTGCGAGCTATAACTTTTTACTGTTTCCCTGATGATGCTGTATGATGGCTTGTTTTTTGCGGGACAAGATGGCGTTTTCAGTGGTATCATGTTTATTTATATTCGTCTTTTTGATCACGTGTTATTCCACTTTTTGTTCGGCGGTATGATGATAAATCATTGTTTTTTTAGCCTTGTTTTTTGTTTTGTTTTTTTTAAGGGTTCACTAAAGGGGTTAAGTAATGGGACCGTTTTATAGGACGGGTCGTTACGGACTCGGCGATACTAAATATGTGTACTTTTATTCCTTTTTTTTTTATTTACTTGAAGAAAGGAATTTATTGGGGAATATTTTTTTTTAAATTTATTTATGAATTTTTTTTTACACTTGTTATTTTTATTTTTTTAACTTCTTTACTTTGTCCCAGGGTGGGTCATCACTGTATAATACCAGATCGCTGGTCTCACAGTGTGCACAGCACTCTGTGAGACCAGCGATCTCACAGGCAGTGCTGCAGGCTTCCTCAGCGCCTGCTCTCAGCAAGCACTGAGGAAGCCACCTCCCTGCAGGACCCGGTGGCCATCTTGGATCCGGGGTCTTCCAGGGAGGAAGGCCTCAGAACAGCGCGATCACATCGCGCTGTTCTGAGGGTCTCAAGAAGCACGCAGGGAGCCCCCTCCCTGCGCGATGCTTCCCTGTGCCCCCAGTGTTATGATCTGCTACAAGCACTAAGGAAAGAAGGGAATTCTGTCCCTACAATAGAACTAAGCTGGATCCCTACGATGTAACGGGGAACCTGATCCTGCGACCAGACCCGCTAAAGTCCTCAGCTAGTCTGAACGAAGACCTATAGTTGCGAGGGAGGAATCCCTACAAGATCTAGGGACTGGGAGAAAAGGTGGACACCTCCTAACAGAAATTGTAGCACGGAAAATAAAACATAAAACAAATTACTTAGAGATCCTAAGATCAAGCAAAACTAACTGAGTAAGGCACCTAAGCACCCGGCTAGCTTAAGAGTAGATAATACAATGAAGTCCAGCAAAGCCAGAAGGGCGGAGCCAGACTAAATAGGGAAAAAAGGTCATGTGACCAGCAAGATAGAAAAAACCTAACAAGAGCGTTCTAACACCCAGTACACCGCGATCATGTTTGATCGCGGTATGCCAGGGGTTAATGTACCGGGAGCGGTCCGTGACCACTCCTGGCACATAGTGCCGGGTGTCAGCTGTGATAATCAGCTGACACTCGGCCGCGATCAGCTGTGCTCCCCCCGTGAGTGCATCTGATCACATATGACGTACTATTCCGTCCATGGGAATAAGGTCCAGGGTCACATGGACGGAATAGTACGTCGGATGTGATTAAGGGGTTAAAGACCCTAAACAATTTTTTATCTCCGAAAAAATTGTCGGGTAACTTTACCGGTGGCTCGGGGTCCAATAGGGATAAATCAGTGGGGCCCCCCTCCCGGAACCCCACCACCAAGGAAAGATTGTATGGTCAGCTGTAATGTCACAGCTCCCGGGTGTAACTGCTGCAGGGAAGGCTGCGTGCCGCAGCAAGGGAGCTGAGAGCAGAGCGGCAGAGAACTCACCAGGTAGCATGCAGGTCTTGAACCACGTGAAAGAGTGGGAGGTGACCGAGGGCGGCGCCAGGCGCCAGGGTGCAGAGGAGATGATAGACGCCGGAGGGTAGTCAAACGTGCCAAGGTCAAAACCAGGAGATAACGAGGTACCTGAGGGGTGAGGCAGAGGGATTGTGTCACGCTGTCACTGCGTACAGGAGAACAGGGCCCTATGCTGACCCTAAGCTAGGGCCCTGACTAATCCCTCTACCTGGAGGTACTGTTAATGGTACAGAGGTCCAGGCCGCCAGTGTAACCCTACCTTCTGAGAATCCCTGAACCTCAGTAATCTAGTCCTGAGAAGGACCCTGATCACAACAGTAGGGGACAGGGTAGTAAACACTAATACACAGTACTAGACGAACGAGACAGTACAAGGGGAAAATCAAAAACCACCATGCCTACAAAAACTAACACCACAATATCAGAGGGAGCACAAACATGTAAGGAGATAAATGATAACGCGAGGAAGGGAAAAAACTACACCGAGTACACTTAGCTCCAAACTCTTCAATACCACGATCCGCTCTGATGGTCTGTATGAAATGCTTTCACCGACAACACCCCATCAGACCGGCAGGTATTTGAAGGAGTCTCAGTACTGCAGAATTAACTGCAGCTGGGTGAGGCTGGGCCTCGTCTAGCACAGAGAGAGAGAATTAACTCCCTCACTGCCGAAAAACACCAAGCACCAAAAACTCAGCTGCGAGAAGTCAGGCTGTGCAATCGCGACGATCTTCGTGGCGACACACCCGTGACAGATTGTCAAAAGGAAGCTGAAGGTTAGAAAGCCGTGAGAGTAAACGGACAGAGTCAAGCACGGAGAGCAAAACAACCAGACGAAAACAGAGAACACACACCTCGGATCAGGCACACAGACTAAACGAATGTATAGCTGACAGGGAATCCTAGTTCAGAGTGTGTATAAATACCCCTTCAAGATCCAAAGGGAGACCACCATAATTAACCCTGAGAGGGCAGGCCATGGACCCTGTCCAATACCATGACATAAGGTTTCTCCTTGTGGAGAGTTACATACCAGCTCTGGCTTGTCAAGGTAAGGAGGTTTATTCGCCGTGTAATGCTCCTCTGGGAAATTTAATGTGCAAATTGCCTCTTCAGAGAGGCTCTTTCTCTCTGAAGAGGCAATTTGCATATTAAAATTCCCAGAGGAGCATTGCATGGCGAATAAGCCTCCTTATCTTGACAAGCCAGAGCTGGTATGTCATTCTCCACAAGGAGAAACCTTACCCCTTAGACCTCAGTCCAGAGCCTCTCACCTAGCCAAATCAGTTCTCTTACTTTGCACTGACGAGGGCCAATAGCCCGAAACACCGTGTCAGCAAATTGAGATTCTGATTTGGCTTTTATCCTTAGTCATATTTCAAGACTCGTTAAAGGGTTGATTGTGACTTGTTCGATTGCTACTACCAACAGATGGCGCTATAGAGTTCAAGTCCTCTTTCTCTCTGAAGATGCAATCTTCATATTACATTTCCCAGAAGAGCATTGCACGGCGAATAAGCCTCCTTACCTTGACAAGTCATAGCTGATATGTCACTCTCCACAAGGAGAAACCTTATCCCTTAGACCTCAGGCCAGAGCCTCTCACCTAGCCAAATCAGTTCTCATACTTTGCACTGACAAGCGCCAGTAGCCCAAAACACTGTGTTTGTAAATTGAGATTCTGATTTGGTTTTTATCCTAATTCATATTGCAAGACTCGTTAAAGGGTTGATTGTAACTTGTAGGATCGCTACTACCAACAGGTGGCGCTATAGAGTTCAAGTCCTCTTTCTCTCTGAAGAGGCAATTTGCAGTTCAAGCTAGACAGCCCAGGAATTTACAGGAACTGGAGGCTTTTTGTCAAGAAGAGTGGCATTTTTACCATCTGAGAAAATAAAGAACCTCATCCATAACTACCACAAAAGACTTCAAGCTTCCATTGATGTTAGAGGGGGCAATACACAGTATTAAGAAATGCAGTATGTGAACTTTTGATCAGGGTCATTTGGATGTTTTGGGTTGTCATTATGATTTAAAAAGAGAAAACACAGTAGTTTGACAATAAATGGCTTCACCCCACCACTAACCATGAGTGGAGAAAAAGTTTTGGTGTTATCATTCATATTCTCTGAAAAAGGCCAAGAAAGCAAAAATTCTGCTAGGGTATGTAAACTTTTGAACACAACTGTAAATCTGGTATCGCTATACTTGCACCGACCCGAAGAAAAGGTCGTCAATCACTTATACTGCACGGCGTAAAAAATAAATAAAACCAATTCTTCACCTGTTGTTGATTTGTTCATTCTGACTCCCAAAGATCGCAGTAAGGCTAGGCACACATTTTTCCTAAGCTCTATGCTGAGCTGTTACACCGGGGTTTCTTTGTAAATCTAAAATGTGGGGCTAAAACAAAATTTTTGTGGTAAAAATGTAATTATTTTTTCTTTACTGCCCAATGGTATAAAATTCTGTAACACACCTGTGGTGTCAATATGATCACTGCACCCCTAGATGAATTAATTGAGAGGTGTAAAATGGGATCATTTATGGGGGGAATAAATCTGTAAAATGGGGTCTCTTATAGGGTAGTTCTGCTGTTCTGGCATCTCACGGGCCCTTTCAGTGGGTCATGGCATCCGTAAACCATAACAATAAAATATGCTCCTTCCCTTCTGAGCTTTGTACTGTGCCTCAAAATTAGTTTTCGACCACATATGGGGTATTGTTGTACTAGGGAGAAATTGCACAAAAAATTGTATGGTGCATTTTCTTCTGTTACCCTTGTGAAAATAAAAAATTTGGGGCTAAAATAATATTTTTGTGGGAAAGATGTGATTTTGTATTTTCATGATTCTGCGTTCTAAAAATCTGTGAAGCACCTAGGGATTCAAGGTGCTCACCATCAGGGCTGTCACCTGGAATTTCAGGGCCCCATACTGGCAAAATTCTCTGACCCATTGAGAGTCCACCCAGACTCCACCCTAGCTCCGCCTCCACCCCTCAAATCTTCCACAGTCCCACCACCCACTTTTGAATAACTCCACTTCTGCACCACATCCTCACCAATCACGTATTAACAGTTCCCATCTAACACCACATTACATAACACACTGACTCACCGGTGACAACTCTAGTTGAAGTCCTTCATCTTTGCTTTTCTTCTTCATCCAGCGCAGACCACCATCACTTCCAACCAGCACTTGTCTCTGCATAAAATAACAGTTATCTGGAGCACCGCTTCCATAGCACATTCCCCAACTTCTATACTACGCAGCTGAATACAGACATGCACCAACCTTTAATATATAATTAGTTATTATGCAACCCAACATTCCAAATATAAATTCCCCACCCTCAATTCATCATTTGCTTTCCCCATCCTCCACCTTCAGTTCATCATTTGCTGTCTCCATATCCAATTCATCATTATTTGCACTTCCCCACTTCAGTACATCATTCAATGTCCTCATCCCATGCCCTCCATTCATCATCATTCCCCAAGCCCATTTAATTCATTTATATAAAAAAAGTTCATACTTGCCTCTCATGATCCACTGCAGGCGCAGCTTGCCCCACTTCTAGCGAGTGACATGCGTACATACCGACATGTACACAATGACGTCGTAAGTACGAAGGCCAAGGAACTTAATTGGAGCAGCAAGACTTTTCAGTTTTGATGGCCGTGCAGCACAAGGAAGGCTCCCTGCACTGAGATGTGCGCTGTCTATGGCTGTACCCCGATGAACAATACCTTATCATACTCTGAGGCCCAGTGAGCAGAAGCACAAGAGGGGGACCCAGACTGGGTGCTGGCCATCACTCTTTATTTCTGCTCACCAGGCCCCGTACATCAGTAAAGACTTAACTGCCCTGTTGGCGGCCCTGCTCACCCTACAGTTAGATACATTCATTGAGTGGTCTAGTTTCCAAAATGTGATCACTTGTGGGGGGTTTCCACTGTTTAGACACATCAAGGGTTCTTCAAACTCGACATGGCATCCACTTTTGATTTCAACCAGCTTTGCTTTCAAAAAGTCAAACGGTACTCCTTCCCTTCCGAGCCCTGTCATGCGCCGAAACAGTAGTTTTCCCCCACATATGGGGTATCGGCATACTCAGGACAGATTGCACAGCAAATTTTGAGGCTCAATTTTTCCTGTTACCGTTGTGAAAATAAAAAAATTGGGGTTAACCCCTTACTGCCATCGGACGTACTATCCCGTCCATGGTACCTGGGCCCGTATGACCGGGGACGGGATAGTACGTCCAGCCCTTTAATGCGACATTGCGACTTAAGTCGCAATGATCGCATTAAAATTCCGACGCCATCTTACCTCAGGAGAGATGGCGCCGGCATCCCGGGGTCTGTCACCGCCCACCCTCACTCCCGATCGCTGTGATTGGCTGTTCAATTCTGAACAGCCAATCGCAGCCTTTCTCACTGTTTCAGCCAATCCGATGGGCTGAAACAGTGAGATCCCAGGCTAGAATCGAGTACCGATGTACTCGATCCTAGGCCTGGGCATAGAAAGGAGCAGACCCTCCCTGGATTGGCGCGATCGCCGATCACATCGATCGCGCCAATCGCAGGGCACAGCCGCGGTGTATCCGAGCTGTGCCCTGCCTGTACCTGCCTGGATCGGTGCAGTAATAGCACCGATCCTAGGCCGGAGCCTAGGACAGGCCCAGTAGGGCCTGCAGCTGCTGATTGGCGCGATCGATGTCATCGACGATCGCGCCAATCACAGGGCACAGCAGCGGTGTGACCGCTCTGTGCCCTGCTTCCTGACCTGCCGGTGACCTGCCTAGGAATCGGAGCAGTGAGCTCCGATTACTAGGCCGGTGCCTAGCAACCGGCAAAACAAGGGTCTCCTCTGATTGGTGGGATCGATGTGATCATCGATCCCACCAATGACAGGTCACAGCAGCGATGTGACCGCTCTGTGACCTGTCTGCAAACTGGATCTGACCTGTCTGACCGCACTGCAGGGGTCCTCACACTTGCTGAGGATTCCTGCAGTGCGGTCACACGCCAGATCTCCTCCTGTGCTGGGCCTTGTGGTGCCACAGTAGCCTGTGACACCACAACTCCTGCTGAAGAAAGAAGAGAGAAGAAAGAAGAGAGAAGAAAGAAGAGAGAAGAAAGAAGAGAGACTACAAACGTGAGTTTTTGAGCCCCGATCCCTG
This sequence comes from Oophaga sylvatica, assembly GCA_033576555.1. Lineage (NCBI taxonomy): Eukaryota > Metazoa > Chordata > Amphibia > Anura > Dendrobatidae > Oophaga > Oophaga sylvatica. The sequence continues at coordinate 391,387,244 of JARQOD010000002.1, forward strand.
CCCGATCCGCCCCAATCCCCCCATTCCCCCCTCCCCCCTTCCCTTTCCCCTCTTTTTACCCCCCCTTTGCGCACATTTAGCAGCCGCCGAGCGTTGATTGGTGACGCAGTTCACCGATCAACACTCGTGCTCGTTTTTCTTTTGCACCCCCCTCCGTGCGCACTTCCAGCAGCCGCGGAACTTTGATAAGTGACACCAGTCACTTATCAGAGCTCGTTCCTGCAGTTTTTTTTTTTTTTTCACTCCCCTTTCCGCCACTCCTGTGCGCACTTCCAGCAGCCGCGGAACTTTGATAAGTGACACCAGTCACTTATCAGAGCTCGTTCCTGCAGTTTTTTTTTTTTTTTTCACCCCACTTTCCGCCACTCCCGTGCGCACATCTAGCAGCCGCGGAACTTTGATAAGTGACACCAGTCACTTATCAGAGCTCGTTCCTGCAGTTTTTTTTTTTTCACCCCACTTTCCGCCACTCCCGTGCGCACATCTAGCAGCCGCGGAACTTTGATAAGTGACACCAGTCACTTATCAGAGCTCGTTCCTGCAGTTTTTTTTTTTTCACACCACTTTCCGCCACTCCCGTGCGCACATCTAGCAGCCGCGGAACTTTGATAAGTGACACCGGTCACTTATCAGAGCTCGTTCCTGCAGTTTTTGTTTTTTTTTTCACTCCCCTTTCCGCCACTCCTGTGCGCACTTCCAGCAGCCGCGGAACTTTGATAAGTGACACCAGTCACTTATCAGAGCTCGTTCCTGCAGTTTTTTTTTTTTCACTCCCCTTTCCGCCACTCCTGTGCGCACATCCAGCAGCCGCGGAACTTTGATAAGTGACACCAGTCACTTATCAGAGCTCGTTCCTGCAGTTTTTTTTTTTTCACCCCACTTTCCGCCACTCCCGTGCGCACATCTAGCAGCCGCGGAACTTTGATAAGTGACACCGGTCACTTATCAGAGCTCGTTCCTGCCGTTTTTTTTTTTTTTTTTTCACTCCCCTTTCCGCCACTCCTGTGCGCACATCTAGCAGCCGCGGAACTTTGATAAGTGACACCGGTCACTTATCAGAGCTCGCTCCTGCCGTCTTTTTTTTTTTCACTCCCCTTTCCGCCACTCCTGTGCGCACATCCAGCAGCCGCGGAACTTTGATAAGTGACACCAGTCACTTATCAGAGCTCGTTCCTGCAGTTTTTTTTTTTTCACCCCACTTTCCGCCACTCCCGTGCGCACATCTAGCAGCCGCGGAACTTTGATAAGTGACACCAGTCACTTATCAGAGCTCGTTCCTGCAGTTTTTTTTTTTTCACACCACTTTCCGCCACTCCCGTGCGCACATCTAGCAGCCGCGGAACTTTGATAAGTGACACCGTCACTTATCAGAGCTCGTTCCTGCCGTTTTTTTTTTTTTTTTCACTCCCCTTTCCGCCACTCCTGTGCGCACTTCCAGCAGCCGCGGAACTTTAATAAGTGACACTAGTCACTTATCAGAGCTCGTTCCTGCAGTTTTTTTTTTTTTCACTCCCCTTTCCGCCACTCCTGTGCGCACATCCAGCAGCCGCGGAACTTTGATAAGTGACACCAGTCACTTATCAGAGTTCGTTCCTGCAGTTTTTTTTTTTTCACTCCACTTTCCGCCACTCCCGTGCGCACATCTAGCAGCCGCGGAACTTTGATAAGTGACACCGGTCACTTATCAGAGCTCGTTCCTGCCGTTTTTTTTTTTTTTTCACTTCCCTTTCCGCCACTCCTGTGCGCACATCCGGCAGCCGCGGAACTTTGATAAGTGACACCGGTCACTTATCAGAGCTCGTTCCTGCCGTTTTTTTTTTTTTTTCACTTCCCTTTCCGCCACTCCTGTGCGCACATCCGGCAGCCGCGGAACTTTGATAAGTGACACCGGTCACTTATCAGAGCTCGTTCCTGCCGGTTTTTTTTTTTTTTCACTTCCCTTTCCGCCACTCCTGTGCGCACATCCGGCAGCCGCGGAACTTTGATAAGTGACACCGGTCACTTATCAGAGCTCGTGCCTGCTGGTTTAGACTTTTTTTCACAGGCATTTTTTTCCCTATTCTCTTTCTTTTCTTTTAGCTTTTTCCTTTCAGCATAGTTTGCACCAACCACTATCCCCCCCCCACACACACACACAGTTATAAATAAAGTTCACACAAAGCACCACATTCACAAAAAAATGTCCCGCTCGTCACGTTCTTCCCAACAGCGCTATTCAGTGGAAGAGGCATAACGCTTTCCTTGCCTCCGACACTGATAGCGAGGGAGAGGATCCCACATTTCTTTACTTTTCAGATTCTTCATCCTCTTCTTCTTCTTCCTCCTCTTCCTCATCTTCCTCCTCGGGTCCTGCGGACCGCCACGCAGACGCCCCAGGACAGAAGATGAGGCAGCGCCCACCCCTGAAAATGAACCAGCGCACCCCTCTTCGGACCCCATATGGACCCCGCCCCCGAAAATTACGAGCCACTGATTCCTGATTTTGTGGCAGAATCAGGAATCAAGTTTGACACCACGGGCCTCAGAGAAATAGACTTTTTCAAGTCTTTTTCTCTGAGGATTTTATTAACCTCGTGGTGGAGCAAACTAATTTGTACGCTCGGCAATTTTTGGCGCAAAACCCAGTGTCATCATTTTCCAACTGGTCTCCTGTAGACGCAGGTGAAATGATGCAGTTTTGGGGCCTGGTCCTCCATATGGGGATCCTGAAGAAGCCAGAACTTCGGCAATATTGGAGTGTTGATATTTTATACAACACTCCACTGTTCCGAATGGTCATGGCCCGGACGCGTTTTGAGGCCATCCACAAATTCCTGCATTATAATGATAATGCACAGTGTCCCCCACAAAATGACCCCAACTTTGACCGTCTGTTCAAAGTTCGGCCGGTCATCGAACACTTCAGCAAAAAGTTTGCTGAAGTGTACGTGCCCCAAAGGACATCTGCGTGGATGAGTCCTTGGTTCATTTTAAGGGACGGCTCAGATTCCGCCAGTACCTGCCCAGCAAGAGGGCAAGGTACGGAATTAAACTCTACAAGCTGTGCGAGAGTACCTCAGGGTACACGCACAGCTTTAGAGTTTACGAAGGAAAGGACACCAGGATTGAACCCCCTGAGTGTCCCCCCGTCCTGGGAGTGAGTGGGAAAATTGTGTGGGATTTGGTGCACCCACTGCTGGATAAAGGTTATCACCTTTACACCGATAACTTTTATTCCAGCGTCCCACTCTACAAATCCCTCTCTGCGCGAGGTACCGCAGCTTGCGGTACCGTCCGCAAAAATCAGAGAGGCCTCCCGAAGACGCTACTTGGGCAGATGCTCAGAAAGGGTGAGAGCAGAGCCCAATGTAGCGACCACCTGTTGGTGGTCAAGTACAAGGACAAGAGGGATGTCCTTCTCTTGACCACCATACATGGTGATGGCAGCGCCCTCAGCACTGTACGGGGTACCTCTACACAGGTCCGCAAACCGGACTGTGTACTGGGGTACAATAAATACATGGGGGTGTTGATCTCTCTGATCAACTCCTCCAACCGTACAGTGCTTTGAGAAAGGCCAAGGTGTGGTACAAGAAGCTGTCCGTGCACATCGTCCAAATGGCAATGCTCAACGCTTTCCTGCTGTCACGATGTGCACGCAACAGCGATACGACGTACCTTCAGTTTCAGGAGGTAGTGGTTAAGGCCCTGATGTTTGGCGATCAGGAAAGAGCGGGCCCCAGTACTTCTGGAACTGAAGGTGCTCGTATCATACCAGGTCAGCATTTCCCGGGGGTGGTCCCGCCAACTGGAAGCAAAGGTAAGCCGCAAAAAAGGTGCCGAGTGTGTTACAAAAGGGGAATACGCAAGGACACCACTTACCAATGCGACACCTGCCCCAAAAAACCTGGCCTGTGTATGAAGGATTGTTTCAAATTGTACCACACCTCAATGCACTACTAATTTACTTTACAGGAAAGATTAGTTCCAGAAGGGGGGCACATTTAGAAAAGTTCCTTGGGAGTCTACTTTCCAAAATTATGTCACTTGTGGTTTTTTTTTACTGTTTAGGCACATCAGGAGCTCTGCAAACGGAACATGACGCCCGCAGACCATTCCATCAGTCTGCATTCCAAAACGTCACGACTTCCCTTCTGAGCCCCGACTTGTGCCCAAACAGTTTTTTCCCACATATGGGGCACCAGTGTACTCAGGACAAATTGGACAACAATTTTTGGTGTCCAATTTCTCCTCTTACCCTTGGGAAAATAAAAAATTGGGGACTAAAACATCATTTTTGTGAGGATAAAAGTAGGATTTTTTATTTTTACACCTGGGCATTATAAACTTTAGTGAAACACTTGGGGGTTCAAAATGCTCACCACACACCTAGGTAAGTTCCTTAGGGGGTCTAGTATCCAAAATGGGGTCACTTGTGGGGGTTTCCACTGTTTAGGCACATGAGGGGCTCTGCTAACGGAACATGACGCCTGCAGACCATTCCATCAAAGTCTGCATTCCAAAACGTCACTGCTTCCCTTCTGCGCCCTGCCATGCGCCCAAACAGTGGTTCCCCCAACATATGGGGTATCAGTGTACTCAGGACAAATTGGACAACAACTTTTGTGGTCCAATTTCTCCTGTTACCCTTGGGAAAATTAAAAAATTGGGGACTAAAACATCATATTTGTGGAATTTTTTTTTTTTTTTTTTATTCACGCCAGGGCATTATAAACTTTAGTGAAACACTTGGGGGTTCAAAATGCTCACCACACACCTAGATAAGTTCCTTAGGGGGTCTAGTTTCCAAAATGGGGTCACTTGTGGGGTTTCCACTGTTTAGGCACATCAGGGGCTCCACAAACGCGACATGGCGTCCGTTCTCAATTCCAGCCAATTTTGGTTTGGAATAGTCAAACGGCACTCCTTCCCTGTTGAGCCCTGCCGTGCGCCCAAACAATGGTTCCCCCCCACATATGGGGTATCAGTGTACTCAGGACAAGTTGGACAACAACTTTTGTGGTCCAATTTCTCCTCTTACCCTTGGGAAAATAACAAATTGGGGACTAAAACATCATGGTTGTGGAAAAAATATGTTTTTTTTTTTCTTCACGGCTCTACATTATAAACTTGCATGAAGCATTTGGGGGTTCAAAGTGCTCACCACACATCTAGATAAGTTCCTTAGGGGGTCTAGTTTCCAAAATGGGGTCACATGTGGGGGTTTCCACTGTTTAGGCACATCAGTGGCTCTCCAAACGCAACATGGCGTCCTTTCTCAATTCCAGCCAATTTTGGTTTGGAAAAGTCAAATGGCGCTCCTTCCATTTCGAGCCCTGCCGTGTGCCCAAACAATGGTTCCCCCCAACATATGGGGTATCGGCGTACTCAGGACAAGTTGGACAACAACTTTTGTGGTCCAATTTCTCCTCTTACCCTTGGGAAAATAACAAATTGGGGACTAAAACATCATGCTTGTGGAAAAAATATGATTTTTTTTCTTCACGGCTCTACATTATAAACTTGCGTGAAGCACTTGGGGGTTCAAAGTGCTCATCACACATCTAGATAAGTTCCTTAGGGGGTCTAGTTTCCAAAATGGGGTCACATGTGGGGGGTTTCCACTGTTTAGGCACATCAGTGGCTCTCCAAACGCAACATGGCGTCCTTTCTCAATTCCAGCCAATTTTGGTTTGGAAAAGTCAAATGGCGCTCCTTCCATTTCGAGCCCTGCCGTGCGCCCAAACAGTGGTTCCCCCCCACATATGGGGTATCAGCGTACTCAGGACAAGTTGGACAACAACTTTTGTGGTCCAATTTCTCCTCTTACCCTTGGGAAAATAACAAATTGGGGACTAAAACATCATGGTTGTGGAAAAAATATGATTTTTTTTCTTCACGGCTCTACATTATAAACTTGCGTGAAGCATTTGGGGGTTTAAAGTGCTCACCACACATCTAGATAAGTTCCTTAGGGGGTCTAGTTTCCAAAATGGGGTCACATGTGGGGGGTTTCCACTGTTTAGGCACATCAGTGGCTCTCCAAACGCAACATGGCGTCCTTTCTCAATTCCAGCCAATTTTGGTTTGGAAAAGTCAAATGGCGCTCCTTCCATTTCGAGCCCTGCCGTGCGCCCAAACAGTGGTTCCCCCCACATATGGGGTATCAGCGTACTCAGGACAAGTTGGACAACAACTTTTGTGGTCCAATTTCTCCTCTTACCCTTGGGAAAATAACAAATTGGGAACTAAAACATCATGGTTGTGGAAAAAATATGATTTTTTTTCTTCACGGCTCTACATTATAAACTTGCGTGAAGCATTTGGGGGTTCAAAGTGCTCATCACACATCTAGATAAGTTCCTTAGGGGGTCTAGTTTCCAAAATGGGGTCACATGTGGGGGGTTTCCACTGTTTAGGCACATCAGTGGCTCTCCAAACGCAACATGGCGTCCTTTCTCAATTCCAGCCAATTTTGGTTTGGAAAAGTCAAATGGCGCTCATTCCATTTCGAGCCCTGCCGTGCCCCCAAACAGTGGTTCCCCCCACATATTGGGTATCGGCGTACTCAGGACAAGTTGGGCAACAACTTTTGTGGTCCAATTTCTCCTCTTACCCTTGGGAAAATAACAAATTGGGGACTAAAACATCATGCTTGTGGAAAAAATATGATTTTTTTTCTTCACGGCTCTACATTATAAACTTGCATGAAGCACTTGGGGGTTCAAAGTGCTCACCACACATCTAGATAAGTTCCTTAGGGGGTCTAGTTTCCAAAATGGGGTCACATGTGGGGGGTTTCCACTGTTTAGGCACATCAGGGAATCTCCAAACGCGACATGGCGTCCAATCTCAATTCCCACCAATTTTAGTTTGGGAAAGTCAAACGGCGCTCCTTCCATTCTAAGCCCTTCCGTGCACCCAAACAGTGGTTTTCCCCCACATATTGGGTATTGGCATACTCAGGAGAAATGGCACAACAACTTTATCCATCCATTTTCTCCTTTTTCCCTTGTGAAAATAAAAAAAATGTTTGTAATAGATCATTTTTGTGACTAAAAAGTAAAATGTTCATTTTTTCCTTTCACATTGCTTCAGCTCCTGTGAAGCACCTGAAGGGTTAATAATCTTCTTGATTGTGGTTTTGAGTACCTTGAGGGGTGCAGTTTTTAGAATGGTGTCACTTTTGGGCATTTTCTACCATATAGATCCCTCAAAGTGACTTCAAATGTGAGGTGGTCCCTAAAAAAAATGGCTTTGTAAATTTTGTTGTAAAAATGAGAAATCGCTGGTCAACTTTTAACCCTTATAACTTCCTAACAAATAAAAATTTTGTTTCCAAAATTGTGCTGATGTAAAGCAGACATGTTAGAAATGTTATTTCTTAACTATTTTGTGTGACATATTTCTCTGTTTTAAGGGAATAAAAATTCAAAGTTTGAAAATTGCAAAATTTTCAAAATTTTCGCCATATTTGCGTTTTTTTTCAAAAATAAACGCAAGGTATATAGAAGAAATTTTACCACTAACGTGAAGTACAATATGTCACGAGAAAACATTCTCAGAATCGCGAATATCCGTTGAAGCGTTCCAGAGTTATAACCTCATAAAGAGACAGTGGTCAGAATTGTAAAAATTGGCCCGGTCATTAACGTGCAAACCACCCTTGGGGGTGAAGGGGTTAAAATTAAAACTTTTGTGAAAAAAATGAAATTGTAAATTTTTTCCTTCCAGATTGCATTAATTAGCGTGAAGCGCCTTAAGGATTAATAAACTTCTTGAATGTGGTTTTGAGGGGTCACTTTGGGGTATTTTCCACCATATAAGCCACCCAAAGTCACTTCAAATGTAATGTGGTCCCCAAAAAAATGGGTTTTGTGAATTTTGTTGTAAAAGTTTTAACCCTTCTATCTTCCTAACAAAACAAAAATATGTTTCAAAAATTGTGCTAATGTAAATTAGATATGTAGTAAATGTTATGTATTAAGTATTTTGTGTGATATAACTCTCTGGTTTAAGGGCATAAGAATTAAAAATTTGAAAATTGTGAAATTTTCACCAAATTTCTGATGTTTTCACAAATTAACACCAAACAAATTTTACCACTATCATGAAGTATAAAAAAACACGAAAAAACAAAATCAGAATGACTGGGATCTGATCTGTTAAAGCGTTCCAGAGTTATCACCTCATAAACTGACACTGGTCAGATTTTAAAAATGAGGCTCGGTCATTAACCTACAAAGTGGCTCAGTTATTAAGGGGTTAAAGGGAATAAAGGGTATGCCACACTAAGCGAGATCGCAAACGAGATCACTAACGAGATCGCAAATGCGTCACCATTTATGACGCAGTTAGCGATCTCGTTAGCGACTTAACTGTGTGTGACATGTAGCAGCGATGTGGCCCCTGCTGAGATGTCACTGATCGTTTGTAAACGTTCTGAGCCGTTTTTTGGTCGTTGGTGTCCCGCTGGTGAGCCTGAATCGCTGAGTGTGACACCCTTTATGAACGACTTCACCAGCGTCGCAGGTGGGACTAGGTTTTCCCAACGACCGCAGAGGTCATTATACAGATCGCTGATGAGATGTGTTTGGAATCACAGATCGCTGATGTGTTGTGTTTGGAATCACACAGCTAAGTCGCTAATGAGATCGCTACTGCGTCATAAAATGGTAAGTACCTTAAAGGTACTGCCACACTAAACAACATCGCTAACGGGATCGCTAAAAAACGTCACTATTTAGCGATCCCGTTAGCGATGTTGTTGTGTGCGGCATCTACCAGCGACGTGGCCCCTGCTGAGATCCTGCTGTGATCTCGCTCGTCGTTCTCATCGTTCCGGACCCTATTTTTATCGTCGGCGCCCCGCTGGTAAGTATATATCGCTGAGTGTAGCACCTTTTGTTAGCGATTTAGCGGTACTTTTGTACCGCTAAAGTCGTTAAGGAGATCGCTAACCGCGATAGCGTCCTTAACGACATCACTAAATTAAGCCGCTATCAGCGATATAGAAACAATCCCGCTAGCGATCGCATTAGTATGCGTCGTTATCGTGATCGCTAGCGGGATTGTTTAGTGTGGCAGTACCTTTAGTCACCAGGAATATAACCCTGAACTGTCTAAATGTGTGTGTAGCTCTTTCAAAGACAAGACTAGCAGTACCTTTACATGGCCAGTCTGTTCCTCCATTGTTAAGAAATCAGCGTTTGAATTGATATGCAAACTATTGCATATCCTAACCCTCTGTCACTCCAGATGTTTTCCACCCAGCGCCACCTCCCCTTCCTGTTCCATGACTGACAATGTGCATATGATATGCCAGTTAAAACAGAAATTAAAGGACAGGTAGTATAAAAGAAAATGCTTTTCTGAGCTAGTCATCTCTCATGGCATTTGTAGTATGAGAAAATGGGACTGATTTATTATTGCTTTTGTACCTTTTTCTGTCTAGTTTTGTGCCTGTTTTTATGTTTGTGTCATATTCATGTTTTCATTTGCGCCTTTTTAAAGTTTAATTTTAATGTGTTTGTTTTTTTTAATTCTCCACTTTCAGCAGGGCTTAGACTTTCTAGAAGTTTTTGCCAGATTCATAATTTGCAACTTTTTTAAAAGTAGCAAAGTGGTTGTGCAAATGTACTCCAATCCCCTCCTGGAATGAATTTATGCATGGCAGTAATATTTTGTGCAATTTTTGCAAAACGTGTAACTGTTTGAGCTAAAAAGGCGCAAAAAAAGGTTAAAGACAAAAATAAAGACAATTGTTTACTTTGCGTATACTTCATGCAATGAATACCACAAGACAAAAAAATAAGTGACCTACTAGAAAGAGCAAATGATGAATCAGCATCTATCACTTACATACAAATAGTTGTGTATTTATTGTGTATACAAAGAAATGTACAATATAGGATTATGGGCACTATTTTCATTTGGATCTACAAAGAACATCAACAAATTATAAAAATGATGCTGGTTAGAAGACAGGAAAGTGACATATGGGACTGTCTATCCTTTTTGCCTTCACACAAAGACTGTTCATTTTGCAGGTCAGCAAAAGTTCACAAAATAGCAGATGCTGCTTTTGTGTGTTTGAGATGGAGAGGAAGAGAAAAAATGAAGCTGTTGAAGAAAATCTTTTACTAGATATACAGGTCTGTTTACACTGGGCAATTATTGCTACATTTCCTTCATGTCCAACTGCAACACTTTAATTTAGTAATTATAAAGATAGATTTAACTTTCTCAACAATGTAACAATTTTAACTGATTATTTGATTTGGGTTTAACCAATAGTTTTTTTGTAAATGAAGCTTTAAGCCTCATTCAGACATCCGTGATTTTTAACATACAAAAAAATGGTACTGGTGTCATCAGTGTTTGGTCAGTTTCAGTTTTTAAATAACTTGCAATATTTCCCCAACCTATAATAACAGGAGAAAATGATAACAGGACAAAAGGATAACAGGAGAAAATAGACCACAAAATTTCTTGTGTAACTTCTCTTGAGTACGCCAATACCCCATATGTGGGGAAAAAACTACTGTATGGGTGCACGGTAGGGCTTGAAAAGGAAGGAGTGACGCTTTGGAACGCAGACTTTGATGGAATGGTCTGCGGACGTCATGTTGCATTTCTAGAGCCACTGATGTTCCTAAATAGTGCAAAGCCCCCACCAGTTACCCCATTTTGGAAAACTCCTCATCAGAATTTCACAAAGTTGAACTGTGAAAATGAAAACTATTTATTTTTTTTCCCACAAAAATATTGTTTTAGCCCCAATTTTTTCATTTTAACAAGGATGGCAGGAGAAAATGGACCCCAAAGTTTGTTATGCAATTTCTTCTGAGTACACCTATAACCTATATGTGGTCGAAAACTACTTTTGAAGCACAGTGCAAAGCTCAGAAGGGAAGAAGCGCCATATTGGAGTTCAGATTTTGCTGGAATGGTTTGAGTGTGCCATGTCATATTGGCAAAGCCCCTAGGTGCCAGAATAGCAGAAATCTCCCATAATTGACCTCATTTTACAAACTACACCCCCAATGAATTCATCTAGAGGTGCAGTGAGCATGTTGACACCACATTTGCCTCACAGAATTTTATACAATTGAGCACTGAAGAAAGAATAATTACATTATTACATAATTACAGAATAATAACATTCAGCACTCAATCAGTCACAAGAAAATAGATTTTCCAATAAATTCCACTTTAATGAACAGCCGACAAAATAAGGTATATAGACATCATCCAACGTTTCGGCAACACTGCCTTTATCAAGATAGTCTATAATCAATTAGACAAAAAATGAAAGTAAATATGATTAATATCATCATATATAACAAAAAATTGTCAAAATAATAATGGTGAAGAAGTAGGAACCAATCACTGATCAGCGGCCGTATACTTCCCAATGTAATGTATGTAGTACAGTTCATATAGCGTCTTGTGCTTGGGTGCGATGAAAACACAGGAGTCACAGGTTTGATATAGAAAAGTCCTGTATTACTTCATACAAGTTGGCAGAAATAGTCACACAGTTTGCAGACACAGAAACAGGAGACACAGCAGGCCAGAGTAATCCAAGCTCAGCAATCACTTTCCAATACAGATTCAGGATCTTCTCTGTTACCGTAAGTCCATGCAAACGTGGGTCTTTCAAAGAGCAGGGTTCAGAGTCCACAAGTGCTTCAGAGTTCCTCAGTAGGAATAGCTGGAGTACAAGGTCCAAGGCTTACAGGAGTCAAGTCACAGGTTCACTGCAGGCTAGATTCTGAAGCACTGATTGCTCAGCTGTGGCTGCTTAAGAAGCAAAGGAGAGAATCAGGGCGGGAACATGCAAGCTGGAAACTCCATTTTGACTGAGGGCAAGATAGCTGCAGCAAGACAGAAAGTAAAATGGCTGACGAACAAACTGAGTTTCAGGAATATATACATAGAACCTTACATTACTCCCCCCTTAAGGACAACCTCCGGATGACCTCAGACCAGGCCTGTGTGGGTACCTCTGATGAAACTGACGGAGCAAGCGAGGAGCATTAACGTTATTGACCGGTTCCCATGAGTTGTCCTCCACTGGGTAGCCCTGCCATTTAATCAGATATTGTAACTGATTTCTATACAACCTGGAATCTAAAATCCTTTCCACCACAAATTCTTCCTGACCATCGACTAGCACTGGGTCAGGGCAAGGAGAGGAACGTCCAGGAAACGTATTGGGTGTCGCAGCCTTTAGTAGGGATACATGAAAGACAGGGTGGATTCTCATAGTTCTGGGCAGTTGAAGACGACAAGCAACGGCACTTATAATTTTACTGATTTTATAGGGTCCAATGTACTTATGTCCCAACTTAGACGATGGAATCCTTAACTTAAGATTTCTGGTTGACAGCCAGACCAAGTCTCCTACCTTGAAAGCTGGTGCAGGTTTACGAAATTTATCTGCTGCTTTCTTGTACCTTTCTTGAGCCGATTCCAGATTTTCCTTTAGAAGATCCATATTCTTCTGTAAAGACGTGATTCTTTCAGCCACTGCTGGTAACGGCGTTTCTATGGGAAATCGTGGTAGAATGTTAGGATGATAACCTAGATTAGAGTAAAAAGGAGACTGTTTAGTGGAGGCACTCTGAGAGTTGTTATACGAGAACTCAGCTAATGGAAGTAGTTCCACCCAATCATCCTGTAGGTGGCAGATAAAGCAGCGGAGATACTGCTCCAGGGTTTGATTGGTTCGTTCGGTCTGTCCATTAGTCTGGGGATGAAAAGCAGAAGAAAGGTTTACTTTAATGTCCAATGCTGCACAGAAATTTTGCCAAAACCTAGAAGTGAATTGCACCCCTCGATCCGAAATAACCTCATCCGGTACTCCATGTAAGCGAAACACATCTTTAATCATCAAATCTGATGTCTGTTTTGCAGTGGGTAAGCCGACACAAGGGATAAAATGAGCTGCCTTTGTTAGACGGTCAACCACCACTAGAATGGTGTTCTTCCCCTGAGAGGTTGGTAACTCCACAATGAAGTCCATAGAAATGGATCCCCACGGGCGGGACGGGGTGGGAAGAGGCTGTAACAGACCAGTTGGTGAGGAGCGAGGTGTTTTGCATCTTGCACAGACCTCACATGAAGTGACATAATTCAAAACATCCTTCCTGCAAGTGGGCCACCAAAAGAAACGAGAAAGAAATTCCTGTGTCTTTAGAATTCCTCTATGCCCAGCTATCTTGGAATCGTGAATGAGTTGCAATAATCTTAATCTGACTGTTTCAGGAATATACAGACGTTGTCCCTGAATCCACACACCATTCTTAAAGACAAGACTTACGTCCCTTGGGGGTTGTGCCAAAAAGGAATCCGCATGGTATGCTTCCTTGATGTCCTTAAGTAGGTCTTGATTATGAATTACTCCTAGGAATCTAGAGTCAGGAAGAATAGTCTTAGGAGGAGTAATTGGACGTGTCTCTGCTGAGTAAATCCTAGAGAGTGCATCAGCCTTTCCATTGCGCGATCCTGGTCTATAAGAGATGATAAAATTAAATTGGTTTAAGAAAAGATTCCAGCGAGCCTGGCGAGGAGTCAGGCACTTAGCCGACCTGATAAACTCAAGGTTACGATGGTCTGTCAGGACGACTATTTGCTGTGCAGCTCCCTGAAGAAGGTGTCTCCATTCTTTGAAGGCGGCAATAATGGCCAACAACTCTCTATTGCCCACATCGTAGTTCCTCTCAGCCGAAGACAACTGCTGGGAAAAGAAGGCACAGGGATGCAAGACATTCTTCTCACCTGTTCTCTGAGAGAGTATAGCTCCAACGGCACAGTCTGAAGTATCCACCTCTATTATGAAGGCAAGCTCGGGGTTGGGATGTACTAGGATAGGTGCAGTGGTAAATTTATCTTTTAGACGGGAAAATGCTTCCTGGGCTTGGGGAGTCCAGGAAAACCTAGACTCTTTCCGGGTAAGTTGAGTGATAGGTGACACTACCTCAGAGAAATTTCTAATGAAACGTCTATAGAAGTTGGCAAACCCGATGAAGCGCTGTACCTCCTTCACATTTCTAGGACTTGGCCAATCCTTGATGGCTTGGGTTTTGCTTCCATCCATACTAATTCCTTGTGTAGACAGTACATACCCCAGAAATTGAATTTCGGTCCTATGGAATTCACACTTTTCAAGTTTGATGTAAAGATGATTTTGTCTTAGACGTTCCAAGACCATTCTCACATGTCCATGATGTTCCTCTGTGGAGTTAGAAAAAATTAGAATATCATCCAAATAAATTACCACGAATGTATCTAGGAGATCCCTGAAGATGTCATTCACCAAGTGTTGGAAAGTGGCTGGGGCGGTACTCAGACCAAAAGGCATAACTAGATATTCAAAGTGTCCATAGCGTGACCTGAATGCAGTCTTCCATTCATCCCCAGGTCTAATACGGACTAAGTTATAGGCCCCACGAAGATCTAGTTTAGAAAAAATTTTGGCATGTCGCACTCTCTCCAATAACTCAGGGATTAAAGGCAATGGATAACGGTTTCTAATAGTAACCTTATTGAGTTCCCTATAGTCTACGCATGGTCTCAGAGATCCATCTTTCTTCTTTACAAAGAAGATGGGTGCACCTGCAGGAGATGAAGAGGGGCGTATGAAGCCCTTGGCTAGATTTTCATCTATGTAATCCTTTAAAGCCTTTAGCTCGGGCCCCGCCAGGGGGTAGATCTTACCAAAAGGTATCTCTGCTCCAGGCAATAATTCAATTGGACAATCATATGGACGGTGAGGAGGAAGCTGGTCAGCGTTCTTCTTGTCACATAAATCCACATAGTCCTGGTATACAGCTGGTAGTTCAGGGACTGACATGATTCCTTTAGGAACAGAGCAAGCTGAAACTTTTGGACTCATCTGTTTCTCTGGAAAGTGTAATTCCTTGGTCTCCCAGTTAATGGTAGGATTCTGAGCCTGCAGCCATGGTAGCCCTAGAATAATGGGAAAGTGGGGAGAAGAGATAAGCATAAAGGACAGTTTCTCTTGATGATCTTTACCCATAAGAACCCTCAAAGGCTCTGTTTCCTGATCCACTGGTCCAGAGGTCAGCAGGGAGCCATCCACAGTTTCCATCTGTACTGGAGTAGCCTTCTTCACTGAACGTATTCCCTGTTTCAGAGCAAAGGAGACATCCATAAAATTTCCACTTGCCCCTGAGTCGATCATAGCAGAGCTAGACACCCAAGCTGAGTCAACCCAGAGTTTGATGGAAAGAAAGCAATGAGAATTGTTTTTCTTACAACTCAGCTGGGACACCGCTGAGGAAACTTGAAAAATGGCAGCGTTTACACAGTCAACGTCCTCAGAGGTAACGGAGTTTAAGTCCGAGAAATCAAGATCTGTTGCTGCAGATCTCTCTGGAGCCTGAGGCTCGGACCTGACAGATCCCCTCTCGCAACACTCACAATGAATGAGTGCTGCAGTAGTCTTACGAGA
The DNA here is from genome assembly GCA_033576555.1 of Oophaga sylvatica. NCBI lineage: Eukaryota > Metazoa > Chordata > Amphibia > Anura > Dendrobatidae > Oophaga > Oophaga sylvatica. The sequence goes on from JARQOD010000002.1 coordinate 391,402,704, forward strand.
ACGGCTGGGGCAGTTTATAATGAAGTGCCCTGACTTACCACAATAGAAACATAGATTCTCCTTAAAACGATGTTCCTTGCGTGCATCACTAACCCGTCGTTGTAAAGAGTCTACCTGCATGGGTTCAGGTTCAGGTTCCCGTGTAATCCTACTCAAAGGTTCCTTAGCTGGAGAGGAAGGTAGGAAAAGGTTAGTACGATTGCTTTCGAACCATCTCTCTTGCCTGCGTTCAGTCAGACGAGTATCAATACGGATGCAGTAGTTAATAAAGTCACCTAACGCAGTGGGAGGGTCGGCACGAGCAAGTTCATCCTTAATCAGTGGAGATAACCCCTTTCGAAAAATAGATTTTTTGGCGGAACTGTCCCAGGTGGTATCAAGGGCCCATCTCCTGAAATCCAAGGCATATTCAGCTACCGAGTGCTTACCTTGGCGCAAAGCTAACATGGCTGCTTCAGCTGTTGCACCTCGATTGGGGTCATCAAACACCTGCCCCATGGCTGAAATAAAATCATCAAGGTGATTCAAACAATCATCCTCAGTCTCAATCAGAGGGTTTGCCCACATTAAAGCCTTGTTGGTAAGCAACATAATTATAGTAAGCACCTTAGATCGTTCAGTGGGAAATTGTGAAGCATGTGCAGAAAAAAAAGATTGCATTGATTAATAAATCCCCTGAATTTCTCACGTTCACCGCCAAAACGAAAAGGGGGCAACTTGGGAATCCCAGCACTCGGGGCTACGGCAGGAGCCTGGACTCGCCCCTCTAGAACCTCAATCCTGGCTCGCAAATCCTGGGTAGTCTGTCCAACCACTTGCAAATTGTGATTATTGAGGTCCTGTAGATTTGTAAAACGGGTCTTTATATTCTGCAAATCTGCAAGGATATTATCAGTCACTCCGCAAAGTTCCTTTATGCGGGCCTCCATTTTCCAGATCTTTTAAGACAGGATTACTGGAAGAAGAGGAGAGAAAAAAAAACAATAGTGTTCACCTGTGGCAACACTGCAGAGAGAAAAAAAAATTAAGGGAACTGCTCACCTGGAATGGTTGTGAGAAGTCACAACCTCTATCATCACAGAAAGTTTCAACCAGACATCTGATATCCAGAGTTACAGCAGACAAAAAAGAGAAAAGAAAGGAAAAAAAAAAAAACAATAGTGTTTACCTGTGGTAACACTGCAAAAGAAAAAACTTAAGGGAATTGCTCACCTGGAATGGTTGTGAGAAGTCACAACCACTGTCATCACAGAAAGTACAACCGGACGTCTGATATCCACAGTACAGCAGACACAGCCTTCCAGACCCAGCAGACACTAACGTTTTGGCTTCAGAATCTTGTAATGTATGTAGTACAGGTTTGATATAGAAAAGTCCTGTATTACTTCATACAAGTTGGCAGAAATAGTCACACAGTTTGCAGACACAGAAACAGGAGACACAGCAGGCCAGAGTAATCCAAGCTCAGCAATCACTCTCCAATACAGATTCAGGATCTTCTCTGTTACCGTAAGTCCATGCAAACGTGGGTCTTTCAAAGAGCAGGGTTCAGAGTCCACAAGTGCTTCAGAGTTCCTCAGTAGGAATAGCTGGAGTACAAGGTCCAAGGCTTACAGGAGTCAAGTCACAGGTTCACTGCAGGCTAGATTCTGAAGCACTGATTGCTCAGCTGTGGCTGCTTAAGAAGCAAAGGAGAGAATCAGGGCGGGAACATGCAAGCTGGAAACTCCATTTTGACTGAGGGCAAGATAGCTGCAGCAAGACAGAAAGTAAAATGGCTGACGAACAAACTGAGTTTCAGGAATATATACATAGAACCTTACACCCAATGAGAGAACCAAACCGCAGAAAAAAGAAAATTAGGGTGACCAGAACAAGTTTATACCAGTATAATTGAAAACAGAAAAAAAGCTATGTAAAGGGGATAGGTAAATATATTAGAGGCTGGGGTAGATAAAAGCAACATGAGCAAGCTGGTAATATGGAAATTAGAGAATCTCAAGTGCCCATATGGTAGAGATACAAAGACAGGGTGGAGGCTCTAAACCCATATAACCATATATTAGAAGAAAACTCCGGTATGTAAAAAAACCTAAAACATAAGAGTAATCAATCACAAATAAGAAAAGATAGAGGACAGAAAAGAAGATAAGTAAAAAACAAGTATAAGAGGGAAAAAAGGAATAAGAACCTGTTTATAAGGAACATAGAATTAAAGCCAGTGGTATGGTAATTTTGTGCCAATAGGCACCAACGAAGAAGGCCAGTTAGCTAAAGTGATATCCCAAGAGAAATAAACAAGATATACAGTCACAATAGTAGTCAAAAACTTACAAATGTGAAAGTAAAGGAATATGAGTGCCTGTATAGGAACAGTGAACTTAACCAAGTGAAGTTGTAGTGGAATTGTGCCAATGAAGACAGCCAGTGAGCTAAAATGATATGCCAAGTAGGATAACCAAAGCAAATAATTGCAAAAATAACCAAAGTAAAAGTAAGTATATAATTACCTTTGAGAGTGGAAATGCCGGCGTACTTCCGGTGAGGATGGCTGAGAAGTGCACAGTGCTCGAGAAAACTGCGTATAAATACAGTCTCAGATAACATCATATCCGGTACGATCGTGTCCGATGGAAGGCTACGGAGAAACCCGAAGTGCGGATATGGCGGGTGCGTGCGCAATAAGGCTCAAAGCACCGAATGTGGAAAGAAAAGAACAGATTCAATGTGCATGCACCGCTTGCGCAATAAGTGGCGACGTATCCAGATATAAATAAAGGAAGGAAGAGAAGGATAAGATGTAATGGCATAGACTGACACCTAAGCAATGCAAATAATACAGACGTAGGGAAACAATAACTAATATTAAACAGAGGAAAAAATGGAGAAAAATACAGGTAAAGATATAATATGGAATTAGTCACAACAGATAAGAATAATATTTAAGTGGGAGATAGAGCTGGAAATAAAGAATAAAAGTGAAATAGAAGAAATAACAACAGAGAGTGTCATCCAGAAGGAGAACGATGTAATTAATATCATATCAACATTGTATATGTCACTATGTAACATTTTATCATCAGAGAGAGGGAGACGTGTAATATCAATGAAGAGCTTCATATTCTCTATTTAACCCCCATGGATGAAGGGTTTGAAGCGTAAATGTCCAAAACACCTCTCTCTCTTTCAATTTCCTGATTAGAGTTGAGCGATACTTTCCGATATCCAAAAATATCGGATCGGAATGGTATCGACGATATCCACAAAATATCGGCGATACCCGATACCGATTCCGGAAATCCAATGTAAGTCTATGGGAACAAAATATCGTAATTAAAAAAACCCCATTCTTGGCTTGTTGGATAATTGTACATGAAGGAAAACAACAAAGAGTAATGTAGAATGTATTGGGGAAGGTTGAGGAGACATTAAAGGCATAGATGTTTAACCCAATCCAATGGAATAGCATTAATAATTTTTTTTTTAAAGACGTTCGGATTGACGAAGAAATTGACAATGTTGTTAACCTTTTTTCTATTTTGGCAAATATGTATGTTTCACAACTTCCATGCTCTTGACCTTTTTAACCTTTGCCACACTTTCACCTTCATAATCTTCAGCAGCATCATCTTTGTCATCTAATTATTCTTCATCTTCACCTTCTTTATCTTCTTCTTAAACTTCTTGTTATTCATCTTTTTGTTAACATTACTCATATTGTTCTTATTAAACTATTATTCTTCTTCATATTCTACTTCTTCATCTTCTTCCTCTTCATCTTCTTCATCATATTCTTATTTGTCACAGAGATTCCTGTACTTGTAATCTGTAAAAGTATGAATTTTTCTTCCTTCCGTTCTTGCTGTCACAAAAGATTTAAATTACAACAGTATTTGTCCGTGTTCAGTTTAGCCTGCAGCAGCAGGCATTTTCCAGGGGCATCACGAGGAGGAACGGACTCACCCCCATACACTGCTTAGTCTTCTTCTGCTTATAATTTACAGCATATATTTTGCTCTTCATTTTGGTCTTATTTTTCATGTTCTTCTGCTTTTTGATCTTCTGCTTATTGTTCTTCTGTCTCTTGTTCTGTATCTTGTAGTTTGTCTTAACCTTCTTTGTCCTGTTGGTGATCTTCTTCTGGGTAATCTTTATTTCCTCTTTGTGATGGTGTTCAGGCTGGTTGGCTTGATGCTCGTCGTCCTTGGGGTTGTCATCTTCTTCGGGGTGGTCTTTACGGTTGTCTAACTTCCGAGAACCAGTTGACGGTACTGGAACCCGGACGGGTAGCAGAAGGTACAAGAGCCAATGCAAGTAACGAGGACCAGCTGACTGTGCTGGAACCCAGAGGGGCAGCAGAAGGAAAAGAGCCAATGGCACAACCGAGGACCAGCTGACGTTACTGGGACACGGTTACTAAGCAGGAGGTACCTGTGCTCAAAAGCACTACCAAGGACCAGCAGACGTTGCTGGAACTCGGATACCGAACTGGAGGCACCAAGGCCAAAGGCACTGCGGAGAACCAGTTGACGGTACTGGAACCCGGACGGGTAGCAGAAGGTACAAGAGCCAATGCAAGTAACGAGGACCAGCTGACTGTGCTGGAACCCAGAGGGGCAGCAGAAGGAAAAGAGCCAATGGCACAACCGAGGACCAGCTGACGTTACTGGGACACGGTTACTAAGCAGGAGGTACCTGTGCTCAAAAGCACTACCAAGGACCAGCAGACGTTGCTGGAACTCGGATACCGACATGGAGGCACCGAGGCCAAAGGCACTGCGGAGAACCAGCTGACGGTACTGGAACCCGGACGGGTACCATAAGGCACCCATGAAAATGTAAGTTGACAGGCCGCAAGCTGTCCGCAGTTACCGAATCACACAGTCCTACAGTGGGTGCTTGTCCTATTGTCACAACGGAAACAGACTTTATTTAGATATCCCACAGCACACATAGGAATCACCTAAACTGCAGGCACCATAGAGTCGGCTAACCCGAATGCAACACGACAGTACAACTTATTGGAGGCTAATTAACGTTGACACTGCCAGTAAACAGCTGTCGTGCTGTAACCAGGCTGGGCAGGAGTCAGTACCCGTGCCAATTACTTCCGAGCAACAACTGGCGGTGTTGGAGCCCAGGGATGAGAGGAGGACAGGGTGGAGGCAGCATGACTTTTTGGCATACACACAGCAGGGGAACAGCTGACATTACTGAACCCCAGTAACACAGGAGCAAGTGTTGACTGTGCTAACAGCACTTCCGAGCGTTCCTTTATGTGCACTTTAGTAGGAGGTCGGCGTACCCCCCTGCTGCGGGAAGAACAAATTGAAGCCGTTGTTGCTTGGATGGCAGCCAATGCATCGACTTCAATTGCTTCCACCTCCTCTCAGGAACACAGCACTGTTGAGCAACCATCTGTCTCTTCACCGCCTGCCAAATTGCCCAGGCAGTCAGACAGTTCTGTACAGGATCCAGCTGAGTCTCTGCTTCTGTTCTCAGAATCTGTTGGCTTGCAAACAGGGGCCCAGCCAAGCAGCATTCTGGAATGTGAAGAAGAGGGAGTATGCAGTGATGCGCAACAGCTGTGTCTCTCAGAATCTGAAGAGGCGGGTGAGCCAGTGCCGATGCTCAGCACACCGCAGAACGCATCTGATGATGATGAGACTCAGGTGCCAGTTTCTGTTGAGCATGGTGCTGGCCAGACCACCCAACAGCAGCAGGTTTTGGAAGAGGGTAGTGGAGATGATGAGGTCCAAGTCCCAACATGGCGTGAGGAACAGGAAGGTGGTGGGAGCAGCTCTGAGGAAGAGATTGCCCCAACGGTACAAACAGGAGGGAGAGTTAGGCTGCAGACTCGGTTGACTGTAGCCTCCAGTTTGGAACCTGTTCGGAGCAGTTCTCTTCCAAAAGTCAAAACGGGCGCTCCCAGGACTTGCACTGCGTGGTCCTTTTTTGACACACTTGCAGATGATATTTGCTATGTGAAATGCAAGCTGTGTAATCTAAAAGTAAAAACAGGTAAAAGTGTCAGTAACGTCAATACCAGTAATATTATTATTATTATAGATTTTAATAGCGCCATTTATTCCATGGTGCTTTACATGTGAAGAGGGGCAAATATAGACAATTACAGTAAACATAAGCAATACAAGGCACACACAAGTACAGAAGGAGAGAGGACCCAGCCCGCGAGGGCTCACAATCTACAGGGGTGGTTGAGGATACACTAGGAGAGGGAAGAGCTGATCGTGTGGTGGTTCAGTAGACTGATGATCATTGCAGGTTGTAGGCTTGTCGGAAGAGGTGGGAAATATGTGCAAACATGTGGGTACAAAGCACGTAGTTGAGTTACAAAGACACACTGGAGATGTAGGCCAACCTACAGCAGCACCTACATCTTCAGGTCGTGTCGGAGCCTCTTCCTCCAGCTGACACACAGCTGGTTCGGCTTTCTCACAGGATCGCCATGGAAGAACCTCGGTCAATGTTGTCCAGAGACAAAGTGTTATTCCACCCACAGCAGCAAGTTCCCTGTCATCCTCACACACCCAGGCCACAAAACAGCCATCGGTACCACAGGCATGGGATAAAAGACGGCCATACTCGTCAAACCATCCACGAGCACAGGCTCTGAATGCTGGCATTGCAAAACTCCTGTCCCTTGAAATGCTGTCATTCAGGCTGGTGGAGACTGACAGTTTCCGGAACTTAATGGCATTGGCAGTCCCACAATACAATGTGCCAAGCCGATTTTATTTCAGCAGGCAAGCCGTCCCTGGTCTGCAAAAGCATGTTGCGTGAAAAATTAAACATGCGCTACTAAACTTCGTCAGTAGCAATGTCCACCTGACCACCGCTACGTGGACCAGTACCCATGGCCAGGGACGATACCTTTCCCTCACTGCCCATTGGGTCAATGTTGTGTAGCCGGGTACAGATCTTGCGAGTGGCGCTGTACGTGTTCAGCCAACTCCAAGGATTGCAGGAATCAAGTCTGTACACATTGACTCCTCCTCCTACTCCAGTTCCTTAGAAACATTGCTGCAGGAGCCGTCACGGTCTACCTCCACATGGACCAGTGAACGCTTAATAATAATAATAATCTTTATTTATATAGCGCAAACAGATTCCGCTGCGCTTTACAGTTTAACAGTTTCAGAACACAAGTAATAAGTAACAACGTTAACAATAAAATAATTAAAGCAATAGAAGCCGCCCCTGCTCTTGAGAGCTTACAATTTACAATGAGGTGGGGGAGCTACAAAGTACAGGTGTTTATATACAATGGTCTATTTACAATGATGGTCCAGCCATTTTGAGGGAGTGAGGGATAGATGGAGATAGTGAATGGGCTACACACACACACTTACACATAGAATGACTTTGGGCCTGGGGTCCGATATATGACCGCTACTCTGAGGGAGAGGGGACGAAAGAGCATGATGGTGTGGACCTCAAAAGAAGGGAATGAGAGTGATGGAATTGGGGGGATGACCTGGAAAGTGCATTGTGGGGACAGGAGTATGCCGACTCCACCACCATGTCTGTTTGAGGGTCTCGGGGAATGTGAGAACTATAAGCCACCATAGGAAATGGCAGGAGGGGAAACCGTGTCAGAATCCTGAATCCAGGTTTCAGTCAGGGCCAACAGATGAAGAGAGTTGTTCAGAAAGTAGTTGTGCAGGAAGGTTAGCTTGTTGCATGCAGACCGTGGATTCCAGAGGGCACAGTTAAACGAAGGAGATGAGGGAGTGCAATTAATATTAATAAGATTATTATGGTTTCGATATGAGGTAGGGTAGGGATTGAGGTTGGGGGATGGTGGACCAGGGTTGGGGGAGATGTCCCTGAAATCAATAGGAGTAGGAAGATAAAGAGCAGGTAGTTGTTGGTGTTGTAAGTTGGTTTTTTCAGTGATGTGTTTCGGCTAGATGGGCTGAGGTTTCTCAGGAAGGTGATGAGTGCATGGGAACTGTACATGGGAGAGGGAAGTATGGAGGGGCTCATGTGTATGAGTCGTGATGAAGGGGGGATGGGGCGGTGTTTGTGGAAGGCAAGGGAACACAGGAGGATACAGTTAATGTACATAATTAAAAACATAACAAAAAACAAGAAACAAATATCCTAAAATAAAATTTTAAATATATTGCAAAACATGCATGAGGTTGTAATAATAATAATAAGGGTATTTGATAAACATAATATTTATGAAAATGTTTTGTTCAGGATTAAAAATATAGCAAAGTGTGGACTACCTTATTCCAGCCCTGATTAACTGCCATGAATAACTGCCGTTTACTCAATGCTTGTCTTCTATGATGCTTTGCTTTCTGTGATGCGTGCACCCACACATGCACCACACAACGCTTAGCTGTTGCGACCGGTATGAGCACTGCCGTGGGCAAACGTCAACAGGTCGTCCTGAAATTAATTTCCATGGGGAATCGAAGTCACACAGCGCAGGAGCTCTGGAATGCCATGAAGCAGGCGAGCGACGTGTGGTTTTTGACAGCGAATCTCCAGCTAGGCTTGGTAGTGTGTGACAATGGCCGAAATCTGGTGGCAGCTCTGGGCCTTGTCAACCTCACTCACATACCATGTCTGGCACATGTGCTCAACTTGGTCGTGCAGAGTTTTTTGAGGGACTATACGGATATTGATGCACTGCTGCACAAGGTCCGCCTACAGTGCGCTCACTTGCGACATTCCAGCATGGTCAGATCGCGCACTGCAGCTCTGCAACGCAGATTTCGCCTTCCTGAACATCGCATCATATGTGACGTACCCACCAGGTGGAATTCCACGTTACATATGTTGGAGCGGTTGTGTGAGCAGCAGCCAGCAGTAATGGAGTATCAGCTGCATCAGGCGCAATCAACTCGCAATTTGCGCCGTTCACACTTCACCACTACTGAGTGGGCCTCAATAATAATAATAATAATAATAATAATAATCTTTATTTATATAGCGCCAACAGATTCCGCAGCGCTTTACAGTTTAACAGTTTCAGAACAAAAGTCATAAGTAACAACGTTAACAATACAATAATTAAAGCAATATAAGCCGGCCCTGCTCGTGAGAGCTTACAATCTACAATGAGTGGGGAGATACAAAGTACAGGTGTTTATATACAATGGTGTATTTACAATGATGGTCCAGCCATTTTGAGGGAGTGAGGGATGGATGGATGGAGATAGTGAATGGGCTACACACACACACACACACACAGAATTACTTTGATTAGTGAATGTGATAGGCCGCTCTGAACAAATGTGTTTAGAGGGAGCGCCTGAAACCATGCAAATTGCGAATAGTCCTAATTTCTTGGGGTACAGCATTTCAGAGGATTGGCGCAGCGCGGGAGAAGTCTTGGAGTCGGGAGTGGGAGGTACGGATTAGTGCAGAGGTTAGTCCAAGGTCGTTTGCAGAGCGCAGCAGTCTGTTAGGCCGATAGATAGAAATGAGGGAGGAGATGTAGGGGGGTGCTGCACTGTGGAGAGCTTTGTGGGTGAGAACAAGTACTTTGAATTGGATCCTATAATGGATGGGCAGCCAGTGTAAGGACTGGCGAAGGACTCTATGAAGGACATCTGCCACGTTTTGCGTGCGTTTGATGAGTCAACGCGGATGGCGAGTGCAGATGATGCACTAGTCAGCCTGACTGTCCCCCTTATCTGCCTGCTTGAAAAAACACTGCAGGCACTAAGGGATGAGGTTTTGGAAGAGGTGGAGGATAAGGAGTCACAAATTCCATCACCTTATGTACAGTCAGCGCAACGTGGTTCCTCACAAAGGGCTGGGCAGGGCTCACTTTGTGAGGAGGATGAGGAGGAGTCAATGGAGGAGGAAGACATCGCTCCAGAGGGAGGTACACAACGCTCTAGTCAGTATGTAGAGCGAGGGTGGGGTGATGCAGAGCAGGCAGAGATGACGCCTCTTGCAGGGGACAGCGTTTCTTGGCCAGTTGGAAGTCTGCAGCACATGGTTGATTTGATGCTGCAGTGCCTGAGAAACGACAGCCACATCACCCACATTCTCACCACGTCTGATTATTGGGTGTACACCCTCCTAGACCCTCGCTACCGGGACAACTTTCAAAGCCTCATCAGACCGTTGAACCGGGAGCGTAAAATGCGGGAGTAACAAGACACACTGCTGCAATTATTATTATTATTATTATACATTTATATAGCGCCATTTATTCCATGGAGCTTTACATATGACAAGGGAAAAATATAGACAGGTACAATAAAGATGTGCTGGACAAGGGACACACAAGTACAGAAGGAGAGAGGACCCTGCCCGCGAGGGCTCACAGTCTGCAGGGATGGGTGAGAATGCAATAGGAAAGGGTAGAGCTGGTCGTACGATGGTTGAGTACACTGAGGATCATTGCAGGTTGTAAGCTTGTCGGAATCCATAATGTTCTCCATTCCAGCCGAGAGCACTGCTGCTGCTACTGCTTTACAAAGCAGCTCTGTGCGTCGAGGCAGTGGAGACAGCTCTGCAACAAGAGGGAGCACAAGCAGCGCCTCTGCACAGGGCAAGACCAGTATGTTCCAAATGTGGCGAAGTTTTGTGGCAGCGCCACCAATGTCTACACCATCCGAGACGGCTCCAGTCAGCAGGAGGCAACGTTTACGTAAGATGGTGACAGACGACATGTCTTGCCCTCTCAGTGTACTCCCAGATGGCTCTTCCCCATTCAAGTTTTGAGTCTCTAAGCTGGATACATGGCCAGAGCTTAGCCAGTATGCATCGGAGGTGCTGGCTTGCCCTGCTGGCAGTGTATTATCGGAGCGCGTCTTTTGTGCTTCAGGTGGTGTACTAACAGACCGTCGCATGCGACTATCCTCCGATAATGTAGACCGGCTTACTTTGCTGAAAATGAACAAGGCATGGATCATGCATGAATTTGCCTGTCCTGTTTCCGATTAAATAACTGGTTGGCAACGTTATACATGTATCCTGTTATGTTCATCTTTCTACCACCTGAACTGTACAGTCATGGCCAAAAGTTTTGATAATGACACAAATATGATATTTTCACATGATCTGCTGCCCTCTGGTTTTTATGTGTGTTTGACAGATTTTTTTTATCACAGACAGAAATATAATTGCAAACATATGAGTAACAAAAGCTTATATTGACAGAATGAGTTAATGCAGCAAGTCTAATTTTGCAGTGTTGACCCTTCTTCTTCAGGACCTCTGCAATTCTCCCTGGCATGCTCTCAATCAACTTCTGGACCAAATCCTGGCTGATAGCAGTCCATTCTTGCACAATCAATGCTTTCATTTTGTCAGAATTTTTAATTTTTTGTTTGTCCACCCATCTCTTGATGATTGACCACAAGTTCTCAATGGGATTAAGATCTGGGGAGTTTCCAGCCCATGGACCCAAAATCTCTATGTTTTGTTCCCTGAGCCATTTTGTCACTCCATAACTTAGGCAAATCAAACTCACATCATGCCTCAAAAGCTGCAATGTTGGAAGTGCATAATGTGGGTTGAACTTTGACAACAGCTGCAGTGCGAATGTTTGCCTTCATTGTTCTTGGCTTTTAAATAAAAGCATACAAGTAAATATAATAATACCTGAAAACCTCAGACTACAGTGAACACTTCACACAACTGTTCAATAGCTGTGAAAGCCCTCTTTGTGTAATTCTATATTCTTTGCAACCAATGTATTGGATACGGATGGAAGCATGTCACACTAATAGATTTTAATTATTTGAAATTGAATGTAGCAGCACCAATTTTAGAAAAATGACAAGGATGAGCCAGGGACAGACACTCAGCAGAGTACACGCAGCGGTGGTTGAAGTAAGTGGAGCGGGATCTACACTCCTACCAAAAATTTAAACCTCAGACTAGAGTGAACACTGAACACAACTGTTCAATAGCTGTGAAAGGCCTTTTTGTGGACTTCTATTATGTTTGCAAGCAATGTATTGTATTTTGATGGAAGAGCATCACACTAACAGATTTTAGTAAATTTAAAATAGAATAAAGCAGCACCAATTTTAGAAAAATGACAAGGATGAGCCAGTGACAGACACTCAGCAGAGTACACGCAGTGGTGGTTGAAGTAAGTGGAGCGGGATCTACACTCCTACCAAAAATTTAAACCTCAGACTAGAGTGAACACTGAACACAACTGTTCACTTGCTGTGAAAGGCCTTTTTGTGGACTTCTATTATGTTTGCAAGCAATGTATTGTATTTTGATGGAAGAGCGTCACACTAATAGATTTTAGTAAATTTAAAATAGAATAAAGCAGCACCAATTTTAGAAAAATGACAAGGATGAGCCAGTGACAGACGCTCAGCAGAGTACACGCAGCGGTGGTTGAAGTAAGTGGAGCGGGATCTACACTCCTACCAAAAATTTAAACCTCAGACTAGAGTGAACACTGAACACAACTGTTCACTTGCTGTGAAAGGCCTTTTTGTGGACTTCTATTATGTTTGCAAGCAATGTATTGTATTTTGATGGAAGAGCGTCACACTAATAGATTTTAGTAAATTTAAAATAGAATAAAGCAGCACCAATTTTAGAAAAATGACAAGGATGAGCCAGTGACAGACGCTCAGCAGAGTACACGCAGCGGTGGTTGAAGTAAGTGGAGCGGGATCTACACTCCTACCAAAAATTTAAACCTCAGACTAGAGTGAACACTGAACACAACTGTTCACTTGCTGTGAAAGGCCTTTTTGTGGACTTCTATTATGTTTGCAAGCAATGTATTGTATTTTGATGGAAGAGCGTCACACTAATAGATTTTAGTAAATTTAAAATAGAATAAAGCAGCACCAATTTTAGAAAAATGACAAGGATGAGCCAGTGACAGACGCTCAGCAGAGTACACGCAGCGGTGGTTGAAGTAAGTGGAGCGGGATCTACACTCCTACCAAAAATTTAAACCTCAGACTAGAGCGAACACTGAACACAAGTGTTCACTTGCTGTGAAAGGCCTTTTTGTGGACTTCTATTATGTTTGCAAGCAATGTATTGTATTTTGATGGAAGAGCGTCACACTAATAGATTTTAGTAAATTTAAAATAGAATAAAGCAGCACCAATTTTAGAAAAATGACAAGGATGAGCCAGTGACAGACGCTCAGCAGAGTACACGCAGCGGTGGTTGAAGTAAGTGGAGCGGGATCTACACTCCTACCAAAAATTTAAACCTCAGACTAGAGTGAACACTGAACACAACTGTTCACTTGCTGTGAAAGGCCTTTTTGTGGACTTCTATTATGTTTGCAAGCAATGTATTGTATTTTGATGGAAGAGCGTCACACTAATAGATTTTAGTAAATTTAAAATAGAATAAAGCAGCACCAATTTTAGAAAAATGACAAGGATGAGCCAGTGACAGACGCTCAGCAGAGTACACGCAGCGGTGGTTGAAGTAAGTGGAGCGGGATCTACACTCCTACCAAAAATTTAAACCTCAGACTAGAGTGAACACTGAACACAACTGTTCACTTGCTGTGAAAGGCCTTTTGTGGACTTCTATTATGTTTGCAAGCAATGTATTGTATTTTGATGGAAGAGCGTCACACTAATAGATTTTAGTAAATTTAAAATAGAATAAAGCAGCACCAATTTTAGAAAAATGACAAGGATGAGCCAGTGACAGACGCTCAGCAGAGTACACGCAGCGGTGGTTGAAGTAAGTGGAGCGGGATCTACACTCCTACCAAAAATTTAAACCTCAGACTAGAGTGAACACTGAACACAACTGTTCACTTGCTGTGAAAGGCCTTTTTGTGGACTTCTATTATGTTTGCAAGCAATGTATTGTATTTTGATGGAAGAGTGTTGTGAATGGGTTTGAGATGAGTTCTGAGCAGAGGCTCCCTCTGGTGGTTACAAGCGGTACTAGTGAGGATTGGGAATCAGGTGTTACTGATTGGTCTTATTTAAGGGAATCATTTTCCCATCAGGGTTGCCGGTGATCAATTGTTCTGGTCTGAATCCTTCTTTCCAGTTTCCCTTGTAGCCTGCTGTGTCGTGTCTGCATCTCCTGCTATCAGATAAGACAATTTCTTATTTTGTGTTTTTGCTATATTTTTGCATTTTGTCCTGCACTTCTGTGGGGGCCTTCTGGGTCCCCTCCGGGGGCTTCTGCCCTCTCAGTTTAGTTCAGCCACTGTGTTTTGTACTTTTGCTTTTTCCAGTTTTTTCAGTGGCTGCTGTTTTTGTTACACCAGAGAACTAATTTAGGTGGTAGAGGTCGTGTGATCTCAGGTGATTTTGAAATTAGTAGAGTTGGTGCCTTTCAGGGTTTTCTGAGATTGCAGTAAGTACCCTTCCTATCCTTTTCTATTTAGTTAGTTTGGGCCCCAGCGTTTGCTCATACTATTTTCTTTCTGTGTCAGTGTTTCCTCTTGTCTAACCGCCATTACATGTTTGGGGGCTTTCTATTATCTTTGGGGATCTGCTCCGGGGCAGATAGCTTTCCTATTTCTATCTTTAGGTGTAGTTAGTTTCTCAGGCTGTGACGAGGCGTCTAGGACCATCGTAGGAACGCTCCACGGCTGCCTCTAGTTGTGGTGGTTAGTCAGGGTACTGCAATCTCATAGATTCCAACTGCTCTGGTGTATTGCCTTTTTTACCTGCACTCCTCAGCTACCGAAACATAACAGTATCACCGGCCATAAAAATTGTATGGTACTCACAGAAGGGAAAAAATATTTTGAAGGAAGAAAAGTTGTCAGAGATATTTTTCTGTTTGTTGCATTTTTTTTTTTTTTTTTTTCCCTCTGTATCTCTGGGTGCTGGGGAGGATCTTTTCTCCCAATGGAGTTTGCACAGTTGTCTGGCCGTGTGGATCAGCTTGCCACTGAGGTTCAGAGTATTGCTGCATATCTTGCTAGGTTGCCTGTTGTGGAACCTAGGATCCCCATGCCAGATTTGTTTTTAGGGGATCGAGCTAAGTTTCAGAATTTCAAAAATAATTGTAAATTGTTTCTTGCCTTAAAATCTAAGTCCTCAGGAAACGCAGCGCAGCAGGTTCAAATTGTCATCTCTCTCCTGCGCGGCGATCCTCAGGATTGGGCTTTTTCCCTCACACCTGGGGATCCTGTTTTGAGTGATGTTGATGCATTTTTTCAGGCTTTGGGGTTATTGTACGATGAGCCTAATGTCACTGATCAAGCTGAAAAAGCCTTGTTGGCATTAAATCAGGGGCTTGATGACGCTGAGTTATACTGTCAGAGATTCCGTAGGTGGGCAGTCCTGACCAAATGGAATGACGACGCTTTGGCGGCCCTTTTCCGGAAGGGTCTGTCGGATAATGTAAAGGATGTTATGGTGGGATTCCCTGTCCCCTCTGGTCTCAATGATTCTATGTCATTAGCGATTCAAATTGACAGACGTTTGCGTGAGCAGAGAAGTATGCGTGGAGTGGTGTTGCCTTGTGAGCCAGCTGCTGAGCCCATGCAGTGTGATGGAGTGGTGTCTGGGGCACAGCGTCATGAGTTTCGAAAGCGCAATGGGTTATGTTTCTACTGTGGTGATGCCTCTCATGCTATTTCAGTCTGCCCTAAGCGGGGAAGACGTTTTGCACGCTCAGTTGTCTTGGGTGGTGTTCAGACTAAGTTTTTATTAACTGTCACTCTGATATGCTCTCTGTCCTCATTTTCTGCTCAGGCTTTCGTTGATTCTGGAGCAGCTATTAACCTGATGGATTATGATTTTGCTAAACGTTGTGGATTTCCCTTGATACCCCTACAGAAGTCTATTCCCCTACTGGGGATCGATTCTACCCTTTGGCTGAGAATAAACCCCAGTTTTCTACTCAGGTGATAATGAGGGTTGAACCTGATCACCAGGAGTGCTGCAAATTTTTGGTTCTATATAATCTGCATGACATTATCGTGCTGGGTTTCCCTTGGTTACAGTCTCATAATCCTGTTTTGGATTGGAAATCTGTGTCTGTAACCAGTTGGGGCTGCCAATGTGTTAATACCAACACTCTGTTTTTTCTGCCTCCCCCAGGCTGAGGATGTTCCTGACTTTTTGTTTGATTTTTCTGATGTGTTTAGCGAAAGTAAATCTGCATCCTTACCTCCCCATAGGAGCTATGACTGCGCTATTGAATTAGTGCCAGGTAGTAAATTCCCTAAGGGTCGCCTTTTTAACTTGTCTGTACCTGAACATGACGCTATGCGGTCTTATATCAAGGAATCATTGGAGAAGGGTCATATCAGACCATCCTCTTCACCCTTAGGTGCCGGTTTTTTCTTTGTGGCCAAAAAAGATGGTTCATTAAGGCCGTGTATTGATTATCGTCTCTTGAACAATATTACTGTGAAATATCAATACCCGTTACCCTTGATTTCTGACCTGTTTTCCAGGGTGAAAAACGCTACTTGGTTTACCAAGCTTGACCTCAGGGGGGCGTATAACCTTATTCGCATTAAGCACGGGGATGAATGGAAGACGGCATTTAACACCCCTGAAGGGCATTTTGAGTACCTTGTGATGCCCTTTGGGCTCACTAATGCTCCTTCCGTCTTCCAGTCCTTCATGAATGACATTTTCAGGGATTTTGTGGACAAGTTTCTGATTGTTTATTTGGATGATATCTTGATTTTTTCTAATGACTGGGACTCTCATGTGAAACATGTTCGAACTGTATTCCAGATTTTGAGAGAGAATGCTCTGTATGTGAAGGGATCAAAGTGTCTTTTTGGCGTACAGAAGATCTCATTTCTGGGATTCATTTTGTCCCCATCTGTTATTGAAATGGACCCGGTCAAGGTTCAGGCCATCTGTGATTGGGTCCAACCTACTTCATTAAAGGCTCTTCAGAGATTTTTGGGTTTTGCCAATTTTTATCGTAAATTTATTGGTAATTTCTCTGTTATTGTTAAACCATTAACTGATTTGACCAGAAAGGGTTCTGATGTGGTGAATTGGCCTCTTGAGGCAGTCTCTGCGTTTCAGGAACTTAAGCAGAGATTCACTTCTGCTCCTGTTCTACGGCAGCCTGATGTTTCTCTACCATTTCAGGTGGAGGTTGATGCCTCTGAAATTGGGGCAGGTGCCGTTTTGTCCCAAAAAGATCCAGAGACCTCTAAAAGTAACCCTTGTGCCTTTTTCTCTCGAAAATTTTCTCCTACTGAACGTAATTATGACGTGGGTAATCGGGAGTTATTGGCCATGAAGTGGGCTTTTGAAGAGTGGAGACATTGGCTGGAGGGAGCCAAACATCAGGTGGTGGTCCTTACGGACCATAAGAATCTGGTCTATCTGGAATCTGCCAAGCGACTCAATCCTAGACAGGCCAGGTGGGCCTTGTTTTTCACACGTTTTAATTTTGTGGTTTCCTTTCTTCCTGGCACTAAGAATGTTAAGGCGGATGCCCTCTCGAGGAGTTTCCTTGCGGACTCTCCTGAGCTATCTGATCCCTCTGTTATTTTGAAGGAGGGTGTAGTTCTTTCCGCCATCTCGCCTAATTTGAGACTTGCTCTGGAGGGGTGTCAGGAGGATAGGCCCGAGCGCTGCCCTGTTGGAAAGTTGTTTGTCCCGGACCGATGGAAAAAGAGTGTGATGTCTGAGATTCATTGTTCCGCATTGGCTGGGCATCCCGGAATTTTTGGTACCAGAGACTTGGTTAGTCGGTCCTTTTGGTGGCCTACCTTGTCTCGCGATGTCAGGGAATTTGTGCAGTCCTGCGGGACTTGCTCTCGCTCCAAGCCTTGCTCTCGCTCTAGTGGTTTGTTGATGCCATTGCCTGTGCCCAAGAGACCATGGACCCATATCTCTATGGATTTCATTTCCGATCTTCCTGTTTCTCAGAGAATGACCACCATCTGGGTAATTTGTGATAGGTTTTCCAAAATGATACATCTTGTGCCATTACCTAAGTTGCCTTCCTCCTCTGAATTGGTGCCGTTGTTCCTTCAGCACGTGGTTCGTTTACACGGCATTCCTGAGAACATTGTGTCTGACAGAGGAGTCCAGTTTGTTTCCAGATTTTGGAGGACTTTTTGTTCTAAACTGGGTGTTCAATTGTCTTTCTCCTCGGCATTTCATCCTCAGACCAATGGTCAAACTGAGAGAACAAACCAGACATTGGAGACTTATCTAAGATGCTTTGTGTCTGCTGATCAGGATGACTGGGTCTCTTTTTTGCCTTTGGCTGAGTTTGCTCTTAATAATAGGGCTAGCTCTGCCACTTTGATGTCTCCGTTTTTCTGTAATTCTGGGTTTCACCCTCGATTTTCTTCAGGACAGACGGAGGCTTCTGTCTGTCCAGGTGTTGACTCTGTTGTTGAGCGTATGCAGCAGATTTGGGACCAGGTAGTGGAGAGGTTGTCCCTCTCTCAGGAGAAGGCCCAGCGGTTTGCTAACCGGCATAGGACTGATGGTCCTCGGTTTAAAGTGGGGGACTTGGTCTGGTTGTCCTCAAAGAATATTCCTATGAGAGTAGCATCTCCTAAATTTAAGCCTAGGTTCATTGGACCTTATAAGATCATGGAGATTATTAATCCTGTTTCTTTTCGTTTGCTTCTTCCAGGGACATTTAAGATCCATAACGTGTTCCACAAGTCCTTGTTGAAGAGGTTTGTTGAGCCAGTGGTTCCTGCTGCTGTGCCTCCTGACCCTGTTTTGGTTGAGGGCAATCTGGAGTATGTGGTTGAGAAAATATTGGATTCTCGTTTTTCTAGACGAAGACTCCAGTATTTGGTTAAATGGAGAGGTTATGGTCAGGAAGATAATTCTTGGGTGTTTGCTTCGGACATCCATGCTAGGAGACTTATCCGTGCGTATCATAGAACTCATCCTGACCGACCTGGTTGCTCAAATGAGGGTTCGGTGACCCCTCCTCAAGGGGGGGTACTGTTGTGAATGGGTTTGAGATGAGTTCTGAGCAGAGGCTCCCTCTGGTGGTTACAAGCGGTACTAGTGAGGATTGGGAATCAGGTGTTACTGATTGGTCTTATTTAAGGGAATCATTTTCCCATCAGGGTTGCCGGTGATCAATTGTTCTGGTCTGAATCCTTCTTTCCAGTTTCCCTTGTAGCCTGCTGTGTCGTGTCTGCATCTCCTGCTATCAGATAAGACAATTTCTTATTTTGTGTTTTTGCTATATTTTTGCATTTTGTCCTGCACTTCTGTGGGGGCCTTCTGGGTCCCCTCCGGGGGCTTCTGCCCTCTCAGTTTAGTTCAGCCACTGTGTTTTGTACTTTTGCTTTTTCCAGTTTTTTCAGTGGCTGCTGTTTTTGTTACACCAGAGAACTAATTTAGGTGGTAGAGGTCGTGTGATCTCAGGTGATTTGAAATTAGTAGAGTTGGTGCCTTTCAGGGTTTTCTGAGATTGCAGTAAGTACCCTTCCTATCCTTTTCTATTTAGTTAGTTTGGGCCCAGCGTTTGCTCATACTATTTTCTTTCTGTGTCAGTGTTTCCTCTTGTCTAACCGCCATTACATGTTTGGGGGCTTTCTATTATCTTTGGGGATCTGCTCCGGGGCAGATAGCTTTCCTATTTCTATCTTTAGGTGTAGTTAGTTTCTCAGGCTGTGACGAGGCGTCTAGGACCATCGTAGGAACGCTCCACGGCTGCCTCTAGTTGTGGTGGTTAGTCAGGGTACTGCAATCTCATAGATTCCAACTGCTCTGGTGTATTGCCTTTTTTACCTGCACTCCTCAGCTACCGAAACATAACAGAAGAGTGTCACACTAATAGATTTTAGTAAATTTAAAATAGAATAAAGCAGCACCAATTTTAGAAAAATGACAAGGATGAGCCAGTGACAGACGCTCAGCAGAGTACACGCAGCAGTGGTTGAAGTAAGTGGAGGGGATCTACACTCCTACCAAAAATTTAAACCTCAGACTAGAGTGAACACTGAACACAACTGTTCACTTCCTGTGAAAGGCCTTTTTGTGGACTTCTATTATGTTTGCAAGCAATGTATTGTATTTTGATGGAAGAGCGTCACACTAATAGATTTTAGTAAATTTAAAATAGAATAAAGCAGCACCAATTTTAGAAAAATGACAAGGATGAGCCAGTGATAGACGCTCAGCAGAGTACACGCAGCGGTGGTTGAAGTAAGTGGAGCGGGATCTACACTCCTACCAAAAATTTAAACCTCAGACTAGAGTGAACACTGAACACAACTGTTCACTTGCTGTGAAAGGCCTTTTTGTGGACTTCTATTATGTTTGCAAGCAATGTATTGTATTTTGATGGAAGAGTGTCACACTAATAGATTTTAGTAAATTTAAAATAGAATAAAGCAGCACCAATTTTAGAAAAATGACAAGGATGAGCCAGTGACAGACGCTCAGCAGAGTACACGCAGCGGTGGTTGAAGTAAGTGGAGCGGGATCTACACTCCTACCAAAAATTTAAACCTCAGACTAGAGTGAACACTGAACACAACTGTTCACTTGCTGTGAAAGGCCTTTTTGTGGACTTCTATTATGTTTGCAAGCAATGTATTGTATTTTGATGGAAGAGCGTCACACTAATAGATTTTAGTAAATTTAAAATAGAATAAAGCCGCACCAATTTTAGAAAAATGACAAGGATGAGCCAGTGACAGACGCTCAGCAGAGTACACGCAGCATTAGTTGAAGAAGTAACTGGAGCGTGATCTGCACTCAAAAAAAAAAAAAAAACCTCACAGACTGCAGTGAACACTGAAACACAACTGTTCACTTGCTGTGAAAGGCTCCTTTGTGTACTTCTATAGTGTTTGCAAGCAATGTATTGTATCAGGATGGAAGCACGTCACACTCATAGATTTTAGTTTTTTTCAATAGAATGGAGCAGCAACAATTTTAGAAAAATGACAAGGATGAGGCAGTGACACACGCTCAGCAGAGTACACGCAGCATTAGTTGAAGAAGTAACTGGAGCGTGATCTGCATTTAAAAAAAAAAAAATACCTCACAGACTGCAGTGAACACTGAAACACAACTGTTCACTATCTGTGAAAGGCTCCTTTCTGTACTTCTATAGTGTTAGCAACCAATGTATTGGATAAGGATGGAAGCACGTCACACTATAATTTCAATTGAATGGAGCAGCAAGAATTACACTAAAGAAAAAAATAAGTCTGTGAGTGACACGTGCAGATGCCTACAAACAGCGTTGAATGCAGAGCAAACTGCAGCGTCACCTGCACGCACACACACACCTTGCAGAGCTGTGAAAACAACACTGCAAGGCAAAAGGAAGCTTTACACAGCGGTTGGTAAACTAGCCTGCCTAAAGCACAGTACACAAAATCGCAATCTCTAACTGTCCCTCAGAGTCAGCAGAGCAGCGTTCTGTCCCTATCTGAATTCACAGCACAGTGACGCTAAAATGGCGGCGGCACCTTTTATAGTGCATTCTGAAATCATTTCAGCATCCAATCACAGCCATGCCATTAGTTAACATGACCGCAGCAGTACAGGATGTGCCCACACTTCTTAGGATTCCTCATTGGCTGACTAAAATCACATTGCCTCTCAAAGAACTATGGGAACTTCCGATTCCGGCATACGATATATGGAAAATATCGGAACCAAGTATCTAAAGTCCGATACAGCGAATATCGGCCGATACCCGATACTTGCGGTATCGGAATGCTCAACTCTATTCCTGATCCTATCACCCCCCGTCTAGATGGATTAATACTTTCCAAGACTTGAAACTTCAATTGGAACATGGTATGTTATGCTGCGATAAAGTGTGAAGGAACCGGCAATAACATGCGTTTACATCGAATGGTTGATTTATGTTGGGAAATGTGGTCACAGATATGTTGGGTAGTCTCACCAACATATCCAAGACCGCATGGACACTTTATTAAATAGACTACATACGTAGAGTCACACATAAAAAAGCCTTTAATTGGGAAGCGTTTTCCAGATCTCGGATGTGTGAAGGAGTCACCAATGGTGATGTTCGAACACTGGGGCAGTGTAGGCAGGGAAATGTTCTTTGTTTTTGGATCATCAATGTTAATTGTCGTTGTATTTGTTTATTAGAACCGACGTCTGCTTTAACCAATAAATTTCGAATATTTTGTGTTTTTTTTATGACAAATTAATGGTAGTCTGCTAAATTCTGGAATAGTGGGATAGGCCTAATAGTGGCCAATGTTCAAGAATACAGTTTTTGAGCACATTCATGTATGGGTGATAAGCAGTAATGAAAGGAATTCTTGTAGGCTTTACATCTTGAGATGGAGTGAATTGAGATACTGTCTCTAACATGTCATGCAGGTATCCACATACATGATTTATGAATTTATTACACATCTCATCAATACAACACCTCCTTGTATCTGGGTCTGTAACAATACGATTCACACAACAAATTTGCGACTGTCACGGGTGTGTCACCACGAAGATCGTCGCGATTGCACAGCCTGACTTCTCGCAGCTGAGTTTTTGGTGCTTGGTGTTTTTCGGCAGTGAGGGAGTTAATTCTCTCTCTCTGTGCTAGACGAGGCCCAGCCTCACCCAGCTGCAGTTAATTCTGCAGTATTAGGACTCCTTCAAATACCTGCCGGTCTGATAGGGTAGTTGTCGGTGAAAGCATTTCATTTCTGTGGGAGAAAGGGACATTTTATTGGGGGTGTCCATCCCGTCCTTTGCAGAGTAAAGGGTCGTCGGAAAACTATTAATCCCAGGTTGTGTGGTGGACGGCAATCTGAGAGTAAGTATTTCGTCCCTAGGTTCGTCTCAGTTTCTCGTACCGGCGGAGGTGGTGGTGGGTACGAGAACTGAGAGGATATCTGTTCTTCTGGATAGTGGGGCCGGGGCTAATCTGGTGGACGCTCGGTTTGCCCGGGTTCAAGGTATGCGATTGAGTGTGTTGGCTAAACCCGTCCCCATATTCTCGATCAACGCCAGGCCTCTCGGTCAGGGAAGTTTTTTGCAAGCAGTGCATAATGTAAATCTTCAAGTGGGGGCGATACATAAAGAACTGTTGTCTTGTTACATTTTGGAGGGTCTTCCCACTCCTATAGTGTTGGGCCTTCCTTGGTTAATTAAGCATAACCCGGTTATTAATTGGCAATCCAGAGCGATAAGCCAATGGAGTGAATTCTGTAATAAAAACTGCATGAATACGGTCATCGGTGCGGTCGCTCCTAGAGTCTTACCTCCATTTCTGGCGGATTTTGAGGATGTATTCTCGGAGAAAGGGTGTCAGGAACTACCTCCTCATCGCGTGTATGACTGTTCTGTAAAACTGCTCCCTGGGGCTAAGTTTAGTGTTGAGCGATACGATACCGCAAGTATCGGGTATCGGCCGATATTAGCTGTATCGGACTTTCGATATTGACTTTCGATATTTCCCATATATCGTATACCGGAATCGGAATTGTCACTGTCACTGTGAGTGTCCGTCGGTCGGGTCTGTCAGGAGTCAGCGGCACTTACCTGGCAGAAGATCTCCGGTGGTCACGGCCTGGACTGGTTGATGGCCGCCATCATCTTTCCCCGGCGGTCACATGCAGTTTCTCGCGATAACTGCAGTGACTGCTGGGTAATCCAGCCGTAAAGCAGTCAGTCCGATGATGTCACCGCCGGGGAAGCAGGTAATCAGCTGTGCTGCGCCGGGATGACAGCCTCTGCCTGTCATTCCGATGTAGCAGAGCTGGATCGTCGTGGGACAGTCGTTACTATGGACTGCGTCGGACAGGAGGTATACTGTTGGTTTGTTTTTTTTCTTTTTTTACAGGAGATCGATGGCGTCGCAGGAATGAGTGTATAATAAAAGAAATGAAAACTGTGTTGTCTCTTTTATTTCATTAAAATACTTTTTTCTTGCTGTGTCTTTTTTTTTATACATTTAAAAACTTTGGGATTAATAATGGATCGGTGTCTTATTGACACCTCTCCATTATTAACCGGGCTTATTGTCACCGTGCAATCAACGATGACATTAACCCCTTATTACCCCACTTGCCACCGCTACAGGGCAGTGGGAAGAGCCGGGTAAAGTGCCACAATTGGCACATCTTTTGATGCGCCAAATGTGGGGCTGCTGTAGCCTGGTATTATCAGGCTGTTGAGGGCCAAAATCCATGGGCCTTGACAGTCTTTTAATACCAGGCCGCAGCAGTCTGCATTTTACTTGGCTGGTTAACAAAAATAGGGGGACCCCTACGCCGTTTTTTTTTTCGAGGGGATCCCCTATTTTTGTTAACCAGCCAAGCTAAGCAGACTGCTGTGGCCTGGTATTATCAGGCTGGCAAGGTCCATGGATATTGGCTCATTACCAGCCTGAAAAACCAGGCCTCAGCAGTCTGCTTCATCTGGCTGGTTAACAAAAATAGGGTGGACCCCACGCCAATTTTTTTTCGAGGGGATCCCCTATTTTTGTTAACCAGCAAAGATAAGCAGACTGCTGTGGCCTGGTATTATCAGGCTGGCAAGCAGGGTCGGACTGAGGCACCGGGACACCGGAGAAACCTACGGTGGGCCCCAGCTCCTGCGTGGTGGGCCCTGATTTGAAAGGATAGGTCGCGGGGCAGAGGGGGCGGTGGCCCCGGGGCCCGCGCTCTGAGGGGGCCCACCCGGAGCTACAATACAGTTACATTCTGCGGCAGAGCAGGGAGAATCGCTCTCCCTGCTCTGCCGCCCGGAAGCTATGGGGCCTGAACAGGCGTTGGGGGGGCCCGGTGCCAGCAGTGGGCCCCCCACCCGTCATCGGAGGGTCAGCTGTATCGGCATCCAGCCGATAAAGCTGACCGCATAGAGAGAGAAGGAGCGAGCGCTCCTTCTCTCCCATAATCCCCCTCTCAGCGTATGACAGCGGGCGCAATAACATCACCTGCCGGCGCCCGCTGTCAGCGCTGAGAGGGAGAACAGTGAGCAGCACAGGAGCCGGGAGGTGAGTATTTTTTTGATTTTTTTTTTAATGGGGGTGCAGTCGAGTCCTGGCTGGAGAAGTCATCATGTCGGTGTGGGCCAGATGGAAAAGACATGAAAAGTGAACAATTCCATTAGAAAGAACATCAGCGGTAAGTCATTATCTGTACCTGTGCTGTAATCTATATGTTCTGTAGGACTGGTATTATTTAACACAGACCATATGGCGGTAATATCAATATTGGTCTTTTTATATATAGATTATTTTGGCCAACAGCGCGGTCATTTGCTGAGGTTCTCTGATGATGGGCCCACTCAGAAGTTTTGCCCCCACTAAACCAAAACCCTAGCTACGCCTATGGCTCTCTCTCTAGTCTTTCTTTCTCGCTCTCTGTTCTTTCCTTCTCGCTCTCTGTTCTTTTTTCTCTCTGTTCTTTCTTTCTCTCTTTTCTTTCTTTCCTCTCTTTCTTTCTCTGTTTGTTCTTTCTCTCTCGCTGCTCTTTCTTTCTTTTCCTCAGTACCAGCCACTGTGCCCTCATTACCAGGTCAGTGTGATCAGCAGTGCTAAATGGTTACGCTTGGGGTGAGGATATGGGTGTGATTAGCTGTGAAATGGGTGTTGTCGGGGCGTGGCCTAAAATTTTCAGCGGCGCCGCAGCCTTTAATCCTCTTTCCTGTCTTCCAAATTTGGGAGGTATGCTGTATGACCTCCCTACAACTTCTGGCCATGCTCCTGATGAGCGCGACGGATGGTCTCGTGAGGGATCTCCTCCCACACCTGGACTAAAGCATCCACCAACTCCTGGACAGTCTGTGGTGCAACGTGGCATGGCCTAAAATTTTCTGCAGCATGCACAGCGTGCCACAGCCTTTGTCCCTCTTTCCCTTATTCAAAGGTTGGGAAGTATGATGTTGGGCCGCAAGAATATATTTTCTCTGGTGGGCCCAAGGTACTCCAGTCCGACGCTGCTGGCAAGGTCCATGTATGTTGGCTCCTTAACAGCCTTAAATACCATGCCTCAGCAGCAGGGGCGTACATATAAATCATGGGGCCCCATAGCAAAAGTCTGAATGTTCCCCACCCCCCAAAAAAAAAAAAACCAGAGGCATTGTAAATGTAAAGTGCCAGCACAGTGAGGGAAGTTGAGTCGCACAGAGACAGGGGTTTTGGGGGTACTCGGCACCGATCACGTCGACTTCTATGGGGGATGTCACGAGTAGCACAGCTCGGTCCGTGACTTGGGCGATCACTGTGTAACACCCCTTCAGGGCTACCACGGTACGCTGGGTGTTATGGGGGGTCTCACCTCTTTAGGGCGCAGTGCCTCCACCCGAATCTTGATTGGAGCTCTCTCTAGGACTGCAGAAGGACTGTTATCTTCTGCCAGGGACTGATTCGGGAAACCCCTGCCTATAGCTCAGTACACACTCACCCAAAACAGGAGTAAAACAGTTTAACTGGTTTATGGATATGCAGCAGAAATGAAGTATATTTAAAGAAACAACATGCAATACAGGTAACGATGCTCTATGAAAGTCATATACACATCACAACCTAATTCTTTCCCCAACCCTGCAAATATAATATAGCAGGGTTCCCCTTTTCTTGTATTAACCCAGTCCAAACGTTGGGGCCCAGTTGCCGCGGATGTTGGCGCGCAAATTTATAACCGTTGGTGCACTTAGATGCTCACGAAGGTAAATAGTCTGGGGCGTAGTGTACTCACTGTAACGGGCTGGTTGAACCACAAGTCTCGAAATGGGGCACTCACGGTGCGTCTCAACCGGTTGTAGTTTTCCCTGGACCCCAACTGGGGGCGGCAGGATTCAGGCCTTTATAAGGTGGGAGTGCCGGTAGAACTCTCCGAGTCCTTAATGTTGCTTGCTTCACCTGGTGACCGGGCTGCGCTCTCTCCAGATTCGCAGGTATATCAGAGGGGACTGGAACGCTCCGCTCTTTAGAGGAATACAAGTCCACAGCGCTCCATCTTTTACATGAACAATCTGCTCTCTCACTTTCTTTCACTTCCTCTGCAGCTCCCTCCCCCAAGTTCCTCCTCCCTCCTAGCTGTGTCATCTGACTGAAACAAGGGTCCATGGGAATTGTAGTCCACCGCAGCTCAGGGAAAAAACCATTAATGTCTGAAGGTCCCTGTTTAACAGCAGCTGCAAAACTCTTCTTAGTGTCTGTAAATCCCAGTATACCAGTAGCTGCTCTGACAGTTCCATTTGCAGGTGTTACATTCTCCCCCTGGTGAATCATTGAAAGTGTCCCATCACGACATGAGGACTCACCACCTGAAACATGAATGGGGGTTAAGGCATCCTGACTAACACCAAATTTACATGCATACAAACCACCTCCTGGACACATGGAAGATACCGGGAAATAAGGCCAAACAGAATTTGAATTTGGGTGTATCAACCTGGGGACCTCAGTGGTATGTCCCATTCTGTCATAAGTCAACATCATGGGTGGCCTAATGTCCCGCTTGGGACGAGTGTGTACCGAGGGGCCCACCTCCTCAGTCCCCGACTCTTGTCTCTCAAGAACGGGCTCCACCAGGTGGATCTCTTCATTCAATAAATGTCCCTCTTCTGAACTTTCCTCCAATTGTGGGCGGAGTGCACTCGCCTCCTGACAAATGTCCCTTTTCTTTGTTTCTACTTCAGGGGTCTGGTTTTCAGGGTCTACGCCCATGGGGCATGGGTCCTCGATCCACCTGTAGCTCCATTGACAGTCAGGTCCCCATTCATCCCCAGACTCGCTGTCACATCCTCCTGAGGCAACTCCAGTCTGGGGTGGGTTTTTACACCTTGGACTTCTCCTATTGCACTGAAGAGTTGTATGACCTCCTTGAGTTGGCAATGGGGGTAAAGGGATGTTTTTTCCCACAGGCAACAGATGGTGTCGATGATAGGTTTTAACAGCTCCACCCCCTTTTTCGGGCTTCACTCTGTAGGCCGGAACACCGGGCAACTTCTCCATCACCACGTAAGGGTCAGGACACCACCGATCAGCAAGCTTGTGCTTCCCAGGAAGGCCCAGAAGTTGAATAAGAACTCTGTCTCCAGGTAGTAAAACTTGTTCTCGAACCCTACAGTCGTAGCGAGTCTTATTGCGCTTCCCTGACCGACCAGAGGCCTGCTCTGCCAATTTGTAAGCTTTTGTCAAATCTTCTTTTAGCTGGGACACATATTTTAAGTAGGTCTTCCCATTAGAACAGTCAATGGATGTCCCAAAACTAATATCCACGGGTAGTCGGGCTTTTCTTCCAAACATGAGGAAATAAGGAGAATATCCAGTTGACTCATTTGTGGTGCAATTGTAGGCATGAACCAACTGACTCACATGCCTGCTCCAGTGTCCCTTCTTCCTGGGATCTAAAGTGCCTAACATGTTCAGAAGGGTACGGTTGAATCTCTCAGGTTGAGGATCCCCTTGGGGGTGATATGGCGTGGTTCTGGATTTCTTGATCCCACAGAGAGCGCATAGCTCCTTGATTAGTCTACTTTCGAAATCTCTTCCTTGATCGGTATGGATGCGGGCAGGCAGCCCGTAATGTACAAAGAACTTCTCCCATAATGTTTTTGCCACAGTAATTGCCCTTTGATCTTTAGTGGGGTAGGCCTGGGCATATCGGGTGAAATGGTCAGTGACCACTAACACATTACTGACATTGCTTTCATCAGGCTCGATGGAGAGGAAATCAATGCACACTAGTTCAAGTGGGCCATCGCTGGTAATGTTCACAAGGGGGGCTGTTCTCAAAGGCAAGGTTTTTCTCAACACACACCGGGAGCATGATTTGCAGTATTCTTCAATATCCGCTTCCATACGAGGCCAGTAGAATCGGTCGGCCACGAGACTCGTAGTCTTTTCGATGCCAAGATGTCCATGGTCATCATGCAGGGACTTCATGACCATCTTCCGAAATCGGGTGGGTAACACCAGCTGTCTGCGGACTCCTCCCTTCTGGCCCCTTGTCTCTCGGTATAGTAGCCCATTTCTTACTACTAGCGACTCTAGCTGCCGAGTCAGCAGGACAGACTCCTCTGTTCTTAATGCATTCTTTTCGGGCCTCCAGCCCCTCTTCACCCACCATCGAACTACCCCCACTGACTGATCCTCCTGCTGCGCCGTCCTGACTTGATTATGAGTCAGTTGAGGGAGAGAGTCTGGGGTTACATTTGTCACTCGACAGTACGACAACGGGAGCGCTTCGCTAGATACTCCTAAGAATTTAGCACAGCACTGCAGAGTGAGGGCATCAGTTCGATGTCTATGGCACAGAGTCTTCACCTCAGGGGCAGGGACCTCTATCCATCCTCCTTCTTCTTCCTCATTTAAAGGTTCACTAGGCAGGCGAGAGAGTGTGTATGCATCAATGTTACTGATCCCTGGTCGATATTTTAAGCTGAAATCATACAGAGAGAGTGCGGCAAGCCACCGGTACCCGTGGCATCCAGTTTTGCTGTGGTTCTCACGTAGGTTAATGGATTGTTGTCGGTATGAACCACGAAGTGTACCCCATAGAGGTAGTCATGCAGCGTGTCCACTACAGCCCATTTTAGAGCCAGAAACTCCAGTTTGTGAGCTGGGTAGTTGCGTTCACTGGGAGTCAATCCTTGACTAATGTAGTAAACGGGACGTAGACAGCCATCATGGTCCTGATAGAGAATCCCTCCTAGTCCGTCGAGAGAAGCATCTATATGTAACACATATGGTTTACTGGCGTCTGCATAGGCCAACACTGGAGTTTGGGTCAAACATGACTTCAGTTTCTCAAATGCCTCGTCGCATAAGGGTGTCCATCTTTCCCCAAAAGGTTCATTAACTCGGAAGTAGTCTCTTTTCCCTGACCTTGAGGGGCGGGCTGTCCCGCCGGAAGGGGGATACCCCTGGGTAAGAGCAGTTAATGGCTTCGCAATCCGAGAGTACTGGGGTACAAATCTTCGGTAGTATCCACAGAATCCTAAAAAGGACCTAAGCTCCCCCAGCTTGGTGGGCTTAGGCCAGTTTACCACAGCCTCCACTTTGGCGGGGTCGGTGGAAATTCCTTCTCTGCTGACTATGTGCCCCACATATTTCACAGTCGTCTGGCAAATCCGGCACTTATCAAGGGACAACTTCAACCCAGCCTCCTTCAACCGATCCAGCACCTTGAACAACCGCTGGTTGTGTTCTTCCAGAGTCTTCCCAAAAACAATAAGATCATCGAGATAAACCAAGACCTCACGTAAGTGCATGTCCCCCACTACTTTGTCCATACATCTCTGAAAAGTGGCCGGAGCACCTGTCAGTCCTTGAGGCAGTCTTTGAAACTCGAAGAATCCAATGGGGCAGATAAAAGCGGTCTTCTCTTGATCTTCCTTTGACATGGGTATCTGATAGTAACCACTCCGGAGATCTAACACAGAAAACCATTGGCTCCCTTGCAGGCAATCTAAAGCTTCATCAATTCGGGGCACAGTGTACTGGTCAGGAACCGTACGTTTGTTCAAAGTACGATAATCCACACACATCCGAATAGCTCCATTTTTTTTCCGAGCAATCACAATGGGGGAAGCATATGGGCTACTAGACTCTATGATGACTCCTGTGTCTAACATACCGCGTAGATGCTGCCTAACATCTTCGATATCCGCCGGGGCCAATCTTCGGGATCTCTCTCGGAAAGGCTTTTGATCTTTCAACCGAATGCGATGCTCTACTCCTTGGGCGAGGCCCATGTCCCATTCGCCCAAGGAGAAAGCCGCCCCCCGCATATCATGCCGTCGATGACTAGCCTCCTCTCTTCTCCTTTCAGCTCACTTCCTTCAAAACAAGGGTCAAAGCTTTCAGGCTGCAGTTCCCTCTTCTCCTCCTCCGTCCTCACATAGGCTTCCAGACAGACTGGGTGGATGGATAGGGTCTGCGAGTACTTTTCTCCCCAGCTTCACGACACCACTGAGCTAACGTACGGAAAATGTTGGCATTTGTTCCCACTATGACAGGTGTGGGTCTCTCATCTGCCTCTGCCTCCGGGCAGATTAGCGCTATAATGGGTATCTCTTTATCCACTCCAACAACAGTCTCTGGGAATCGTAGTGTCACGGACACGTATCCTCGGTAGGGATAGCTGTGTTCACTCAGTCCCCACACCACGAGTCCAGACAGCGGTTTCAGAGGCACATTGGATAAATATCTCTTATACCATCCTTCAAAAATGATGGACACTTGAGATCCGCTATCCAGCAATACTGAACAAGATTTACCATTGATATATGCGGGGACATGCGGGGCTGGTCCCACTAACCCTTCAGGCAGTGTTTTCGATGAGGCACTATTGGATGGGGAGGTAGAGTAGGTCTTAGTTGCTGATGGGGGCTCAGTATGGGGTTCTACTGGCCCCCTTTCCCGTTTCCCGACTGCCTCGGAGGGAGGTGGGGAGAATGTGAAGAGTTCTTTGAGCTCCACCTCTTTGGACACTGACGAGCTATATGGCCTGGACTCCCACAGACAAAGCACCCTTCTGGTTTCCTACTTTCCACTCTACACAGGTCACAGGTCTCTCTTCCTGAAGCCAGGGTCTGCTTCTCGGCTACCTCTGCAACACTTTGTAACCGCTGTATTGTCTTGGCCTGAGCACTTAACAATTGAGTAATCTGCTCCCCCTGTTTCTCGATGACTTTCAGCAGTTCCCTCTCTCGGCAGTCGGCTGCTGGCTTCAAGGCAACAGTAGTCACCCGAGGGGGGGTCTTCTCTCTTGCGGCCAAAATAACCTCTTCCTTGCGAACTTCCTTAAGCAACTCATGAAAAGAACCAGGAATCTTCTCTTTATCACAAGACTCATCCGCTGAGCAATTGGATCATGAGTGAGAGCTCCTCTGAGTACTTGGTCCAGACGACACTGATCAACTTCTTTAGGGCTGACTCCACCTTTAGATACTATTCTATGAACCATCTTATCCAATCGGTATAGATAGTCGGACATCTTCTCATCTGGTTGTTGGTAGGTGGTACGGAGTTTATAGAGTAGATCAGTAGCATCTTCAGGGGATCCAAAAGCATCTTCTAAAGCACTCATATAATCTTGATAAGTTGCTAGTGGCTTGCTCCGCCAAGCAGCCTGCACCACTTCCATAGCAGTACCCTTCAAACTTTCTACTATTCTCTGCTTCTTCACGGCATCAGTGCACTGCCACTCTTCTAAGCACAGTAAAGTGACATCCCTCCAAGTATCATATTCTTCTTCTCCAGCAGGGGTGGGGAGGGCACCCGAGAAGGTTCTTAAACGACGGTAGTTCCCTTCTGGCTGCATCTTTGCAAACTGACTGACTAACTTTTCCATAGCTGTCATAAGCACATCAACAGGGGCCGCTGTCTCTTCAGGACTGGTTCTAAGTGGAGTAGAGGGCGGACGTATACTAGTCTTCCTAGACTGAGTGGTTGATTCCTGTGGCCGGGTCTCAACTTCGGACTCATTAGGCCAAGTGATCTTCCATTGTCGACCATACTCTGGGGACACGGCTATCATGGATGGGAAGTAATCTTTCCTCAAGATCTGCCCGGTTGAGATCAGGGCTATGGGTAACTGTCCCCCCTTTTCCTTTCTGCGGTCGACCACTTCAGGGTGGGCAAGTTCAGTGAGTCGGTTAACTATTTTCAGTATCTCTTCATCAGATGCATCACAGAGCTCACCACTCACTGCAAAGCTTTGTCTAGCTGTAACATCCATCTCTTCACACCACAAATATACTTCTCGCTCTGTTAAAGTCTCCATAGTAAATACTCCTGTGTTAGTTCTGGATCTCAGCAGTGCCTCCACTGTAACACCCCTTCAGGGCTACCACGGTACGCTGGGTGTTATGGGGGGTCTCACCTCTTTAGGGCGCAGTGCCTCCACCCGAATCTTGATTGGAGCTCTCTCTAGGACTGCAGAAGGACTGTTATCTTCTGCCAGGGACTGATTCGGGAAACCCCTGCCTATAGCTCAGTACACACTCACCCAAAACAGGAGTAAAACAGTTTAACTGGTTTATGGATATGCAGCAGAAATGAAGTATATTTAAAGAAACAACATGCAATACAGGTAACGATGCTCTATGAAAGTCATATACACATCACAACCTAATTCTTTCCCCAACCCTGCAAATATAATATAGCAGGGTTCCCCTTTTCTTGTATTAACCCAGTCCAAACGTTGGGGCCCAGTTGCCGCGGATGTTGGCGCGCAAATTTATAACCGTTGGTGCACTTAGATGCTCACGAAGGTAAATAGTCTGGGGCGTAGTGTACTCACTGTAACGGGCTGGTTGAACCACAAGTCTCGAAATGGGGCACTCACGGTGCGTCTCAACCGGTTGTAGTTTTCCCTGGACCCCAACTGGGGGCGGCAGGATTCAGGCCTTTATAAGGTGGGAGTGCCGGTAGAACTCTCCGAGTCCTTAATGTTGCTTGCTTCACCTGGTGACCGGGCTGCGCTCTCTCCAGATTCGCAGGTATATCAGAGGGGACTGGAACGCTCCGCTCTTTAGAGGAATACAAGTCCACAGCGCTCCATCTTTTACATGAACAATCTGCTCTCTCACTTTCTTTCACTTCCTCTGCAGCTCCCTCCCCCAAGTTCCTCCTCCCTCCTAGCTGTGTCATCTGACTGAAACAAGGGTCCATGGGAATTGTAGTCCACCGCAGCTCAGGGAAAAAACCATTAATGTCTGAAGGTCCCTGTTTAACAGCAGCTGCAAAACTCTTCTTAGTGTCTGTAAATCCCAGTATACCAGTAGCTGCTCTGACAGTTCCATGTGCAGGTGTTACAACTGGAATGTGGGATATTTCCAGGGGATGATAGAATGTTCGTGTAGTTTGTCGTGACGCCACCTGTTGTACCTGGTCAGGGTGTCCAGCGCTGCTGTGCAGGTCCTCTGGAAGGGATGGTGTAGTGCAGGTAGGTGATAAGTCTTCTACAGGTAACACGCTATCCTTCCAGGGCAGATAGATGTGAGATAGAGCAATGGTGCAGAGTGATGTAGCAGAGTGGAGTATGCGACGTAGTAAGAAAGCAGGAAAGGAAACAATTCTTACTACAAAGACATGCAGCATAAGGCTGCCTCAACCCCTCCCATCCAACTAGCTACACCCTGTTCTAACCAGCCTGAGCTAGACCATCCCATTGGGTCCGCCTACACTCAGCTGGCATAGTGTACTGTTGAATGCAGTGGTTGGAGTCAATGGGGTGTTTCCTCCTTACCTGAGAGTAAGTTGTCACACCGCTGGGTGCGATGCAACATCTCTGTGGCGACTGGACCCTCGGGTGCTTCTGTCTTTTCACAAATGCCGGCTTTACCCGGCAATTGAATCAGAGGCTATTTTACTATGTAGAAGTGAATAAACTATAAATATATATGTATATGTATATGTCACAATGACATGTTATATATATATATATATATATATATGTATTCTATGTGTGTATATTTTGTGTTTACAAGGAAAGAAAGTGTTTTTTTAGTTGCAATATTTTGTTCCCATAGACTTACATGGGACTTCCGGTATCGGTATCGGGTATCGCCGATATTTTAGTGATATCGGCGATACCATTCCGATCCGATATTTTTGGATATCGGAAAGTATCGCTCAACACTAGCTAAGTTACCTAAATCTAGGTTGTATAACCTATCTGGTCCTGAGAGGCAGGCCATGAAGGATTATATTTCAGAGAGTTTGGCTAAGGGGCATATTAGACCTTCGTCT
>JARQOD010000002.1:391437387-391522717 GCA_033576555.1 Oophaga sylvatica
CAGTGGCAAGCTGATCCACACGGCCAGACAACCGTGCAAACTCCATTGAGAGAAAAGATCCTCCCCAGCACCCAGAGATACAGAGGGAAAAAAATGCAACAAACAGAAAAATATCTCTGACAACTCTGACAACCTTTTTTCTTTCACAATATTTTTTCCCTTCTGTGAGTACCATACAATTTTCAATTTTAAGGGCCGGTGATACTGTTATGTTTCGGTAGCTGAGGAGTGCAGGTAAAAAGGCAATACACCAGAGCAGTTGGAATCTATGAGATTGCAGTACCCTGACTAACCACCACAACTAGAGGCAGCCGTGGAGCGTTCCTACGTTGGTCCTAGACGCCTCGTCACAGCCTGAGAAACTAACTACACCTAAAGATAGAAATAGGAAAGCTATCTGCCCCGGAGCAGAACCCCAAAGATAATAGAAAGCCCCCAAACAAGTAATGGCGGTTAGACAAGAAGAAATACTGACACAGAAAGAAAATAGTATGAGCAAACGCTGGGGCCCAAACTAACTAAATAGAAAAGGATAGGAAGGGTACTTACTGCAATCCCAGAAAACCCTGAAAAGCACCAACTCTACTAATTTCAAAATCACCTGAGATCACACGACCTCTACCACCTAAATGAGTTCTCTGGTGTAACAAAATCAAAACAGCAGCCACTGAAAAAACTGGAAAAAGCAAAAGTACAAACATCAGTGGCTGAACTAAACTGAGAGGGCAAAAGCCCCCGGAGGGGACCCAGAAGGCCCCCACAGAAGTGCAGGACAAAATGCAAAAATATAGCACAAAAACAAAAAGAAGAAAATGTCTTATCTGTTAGCAGGAGATGCAGACACGACACAGCAGGCTACAAGGGAAACAGGAATGAAGGATTCAGACCAGAACAATTGATCACCGGCAACCCTGATGGGAAGGTGACTCCCTTATATAAGACCAGTCAGTAACACCTGATTCCCAGTCCTCACAATCTTCACTGAACAGACCAGTACCGCTTGTAACCACCAGAGGGAGTCTCTGCTCAGAACTCATCTCAAACCCATTCACAACACATAACCCTAACCACAAACCTAACACTAACACACCCCTAACTCTAATCCCAACCCTAACCCTAATCCTAACTTTAGCCCCAACCCTAACTTTAGCCGCAATCCTAACCCTAAGGCCCGTGCACACATTGTGGATTTACTTGCGGATTTTTCCACGCGGATTTTGCTAAAACCGCAGGTAAAACGATTTGCGTTTTACATGCGGTTTTAGCGCGGATTTACAGCGCTTTTGCCGCGGTAAAAAAAAAATCATTTTTTTTAGAAAAATGATATTTTTACCCCCAATTTTTTATTTTCCCAAGGGTAACAGAAGAAATTGGACCCCAAGAGTTATTGTGCAATTTGTGCTGAGTACGCTGATACCCCATATGTGGGGGTAAACTACTGTTTGGGCGCATGGCAGAGCTCAGAAGTGAAGGAGCACCGTTTGACTTTTTCAACGCAGAATTGGCTGGAATTGAGATCAGATGCCATGTCACATTTGGAGAGCCCCTGATGTGCCTAAACAGTGGAAACCCCCCAATTCTCACTCCAACCCGATCCTCAGCACACCCCTAACCCTAGTCCCAACCATAACCCTAACCACAAACCTAACCCTAACACACCCCTAACTCTAATCCCAACCCTAACCCTAATCCTAACTTTAGCCCCCAACCCTAACCCTAACTTTAGCCGCAACCCTAACCCTAAGGCCCGTGCACACGTTGTGGATTTACTTGCGGATTTTTCCACGCGGATTTTGCTAAAACCGCAGGTAAAACGAATTGCATTTTACCTGCGGTTTTAGCGCGGATTTGCCTGCGGTTTTACATCGATAATGGAATAGGTGTGAAACTGCTGCGGAATCCGCACAAAGAATTGACATGCTTCGGTTTTAAAACCGCACCAAATCCGTGCAGAAAATTCCACATCATGTGCACAGCTTTTTTTTTCCCCTTCACTAACATTGTACTGTACATGGCGTCCGGTTCTGCTGTGGATCCGCAACGTGTGCACAGGGCCTAACCCTAATGGGAAAATGAAAATAAATACATTTTTGTCATTTTATTATTTTTCCCTAACTAAGGGGTGATAAAAGGGAGTTTTATTTACTATTTATAGGGGTTTTTTATGATTGGCAGCTGTCACGCTAAAAGACTCTTTTTATTGCAAAAAATAGTTTTTGCATCACCACATTTTGAGAGCTATAATTTTTGCATATTTTGGCCCACAGAGTCATGTGAGGTCTTATTTTTTGCGGTACGAGTTGACGTTTTTACTGGTACCATTTTTGAGCATGTGACTTTTTTTATCGCTTTTTATTTCGATTTTTGGGAGGTTAGAATGAACAAAAATCAGCAATTCATGAATTTCTTTTGGGGGGGCGTTTATACCGTTCCGCGCGTGGTAAAATTGATAAAGCAGTTTTGTGCCAGGGGTTAATGTGCCGGGAGCGGTCTGTGACTGCTCCTGACACATAGTGCCGGTTGTCAGCTGTGATAATCAGCTGCGCAGCTGATCGCATGGGACGTACTATTCCGTCCATGGGAATGAGGTCCAGGGTCACATGGACGGAAATAGTACGTCGGATGGAATAAAGGGGTTAAGAACTCGGACATGGGCCGGAGGTTGTATGGAAACCAGTTCAATTTCCCCATGCCACAGCCATTTGTCATGGTTGGGGATGAGGCATTCCAGATGTGCCAACACCTGCTCAAACCCTACTCCAGCCGGGACTTGGACCACAACAAAAAAATATTTAATTACAGGCTGACCAGGGCCAGAAGAACAGTAGAGTGTACCTTCGGTATACTTGTTTCCAGATGGCGCATTCTGAGCACAGCCATTCATCTGAAACTGGAAACAGTGGATGAAGTGGTGAAGGCCTGTGTGGTGCTACATAATTTTGTGATGTCTAAAGAGCACCCAAACTTTGAACTTGATGATGCAGCTCCTAACCCATTGCCTGAGTTCACTCAGCACCCTCTCAGGTCTTCTGTTGAAGTC
The DNA here is from genome assembly GCA_033576555.1 of Oophaga sylvatica. NCBI lineage: Eukaryota > Metazoa > Chordata > Amphibia > Anura > Dendrobatidae > Oophaga > Oophaga sylvatica. The sequence continues at coordinate 391,440,428 of JARQOD010000002.1, forward strand.
TGCCAAATGAGGGACCAATTTCATGTCAGATGTAGGACGGGTGGAATGGCAAAATCAAATGGTGTAAAAAAGTGTTCTTGTCTGTACGTTAATAAAATACCTGTTTTTATACCTGCACCTAGTGCAGTCTGTGTTTTTACACTCAAATACAATAATCAACTGGCCAGGTTTACCAGTGAATTCATGATGCTGTGTTTTTTCTGCATCATGAATTTACTAGTAATCCTGACCAGGTGACTATACATACACACACACAAGTTGTATGACCTTTATCATCTCTCCAGTTTGGGTTCAATTTGCAGCAACGGTGGAGATAAAACAACTAATATTTGTGTCACCTGGCCTGATGTTACAAATAGTGATTTGTGGATGCACTAGCATCCGCCACTCTTTATTATACCTGACCATGTGACTATAAATATTATTTGTAGTATCATCACTGTGACTTGATTTTGAACGCAGACTGGAGAGATAATAAAGTTTATACATCTTCTACAATCCCCAGGCCTGGTGTCATGCTGAAGTGAAGACGCCCCAAATAACGCATCCTCACTTCAGAATGTTATCATCACACATGGGCAGGAGAATACACATATGAGTTATAAACTGCAGCACCACTACAGTATGCTTAAAATAGATGCAGACCGAAGCGACGCTGCAGGTTAAAACTCATGTGTATTCACCTGCCCAGCTGTGATAGTAATGATACAAGGCTGGGCAGGGGAATACAGATATGGGTTATAAACTGCTGCACTGCTTGAAATATACACAGACTGAAGCGACGCTGCAGGTTAAAACTCGTGTATTCACCTGCCCAGCTGTGATAATAATGATACAAGGCCAGGGGATTGTACATATGGCGTGTATTTTCACCATCATCTCCTCAGTTTATTCAACACACACTGAATAGAGGATGTGGTTAATTACAAGGTATATCTAGAATCCCTGGCCTTGTATCACAAAGTGAAATGATGGTAAAAACACACCATACTCATTTAACTTTTTATGATACCTGGCAAGGTAAAATAGATATGCCTTGCACTCAACACCATCCTCTATTCAGTCTGTGCAATATTAGCAGACAGAAGAGACTGGTGGCGAAAATACAAGTCATATATTTGTGTTTTGGACTACACATATCTCCAGGAAAGACACAAGAAACATGTGTCATTCCTGGAGTTATGTTTTGTCAAAAACGCAAAGTGTACGGCACAGTGTGTGTAGGCGGCGAAAGACACATTAAACAAACAGTATTTACTAAAAGCAGAATTGCACATTTACTTTGTACAAAAAAAAATAAACATTTTTATTGAGAAGGACGTTTTGGGGGAGATTGGGATTACTCTGGGGTGTGGAGAGATGAGGAACGGCTGGAAAGCGAGGAAAGGGTTCTAGGGAAGGGGCGACGAAAGTAGTGGGGGAAGAAAGATCAGGGATGGAAGTAGAGGCAGGTTGAGACACATTAGGAGGAGAGGGGGGATGGACAAACAAAGTCTTTGTTGTTCTCTTCTTGGGGGCAGGAGTCCCCTGCATGGACCGACTTCCGTGTGACCGCCTTGAGCTGGTGGACCATGGCCTTGAAACATAAAACACAGAATGTCGGTCACCCGTCTCATGCTCTGTGGTGGCAGTGGCGGTGCGCGGAGAAGGAGAAGTGGTGGCAGTGCTCTGAGGAGGACAAGTGTTTGCGGTGGTCCAAGGAGGAGAAGTGATGTCTGTGCTCCTTAACTGGTGCAGAGTGGTGGCAGTACTCCTAGATGGAGATGTGGTGTCTGTGCTCCTAAAATGGTGGATAATGGTGGCGGTACTCCTAGAAGGAGAAGTGGTGGCTGTGGTCCGAAAATTGTGTGGAGTGGTGGCAGTGCTCCTAGAAGGAGAAGTGGTGGCTGTGGTCCAAAATGGTGCGGAGTGGTGGCAGTGCTCCTAGAAGGAGAAGTGGTGGCTGTGCTCCGAAAATGGTGCGTAGTGGTGGCAGTGCTCCTAGAAGGAGAAGTGGTGGCTGTGCTCCTAAAATGGTGCGTAGTGGTGGCGGTACTCCTAGACGGAGATGTGGCTGTGGTCCTAGGAGGAGAATAGGTGGTGGTGGCCCAAGCAGGTACTGCGGTGGCGGTAGTCCAAGAGCGTGGACCAGCGTCTGTGGTGCTGTTGCTCCAGACAGGAGCAGCGCTTGCCATGGTGGTGGCGACAGTGGAGTGTCCAGCAGTACTTGGACTTGTGGTGGTGTAGTGGTGACTCGGAATGCTGGAGGCCGTGCAGTGGTATGCAACAGAAGTCGGTAGTGATGTGTAGCGAGTCAGTGGTGGCACAGTTGGATATGCAACCACTGACTGCTGCACATACTGATTCTGCTGCATAGCCTGCAAGTAAGCATGTTGCAGGCCTGCAACACACTCAGCTGTTGCTCAGGACTAAGGTGTTCCGCCATGCCCCATTCAATTTTACTGAAAAAATGGTGCGCTGGTCTGTTGAGGTCAGCCTCCAGCCTATCAAGCCGCTGGTCGACACAGTGGAAGCGGTGATCCATGTGGGTAAAACCCTGTTCCATTAGTGAAAAACGCTTTCCACTGTGCCTGACAGCGACTTCATATTGCCATGAAAGGCCTCGCTCAAGTGCATGAACTCGGACAAGACATTCCTGTCCAAGGCCCTATGCCGCTGGCGGGAAGTGCCTGCATAACCAGTGGCAGAGACCTGGGACAGGGGAACACCTGATTGACCAGCTTCCTGGTCACCAGCTGTCCGTGTTGCTGACCTGCAAGTTGCTTCCAGGCTGTCGGATGGCTGGGACGGCTCCGAGGTCATCCGATGAAGGACTGCTTCAGGGACAGGTTGCATGGTGCTGCTCCAGGTGCTGTGGAAAGAAAATAAAAACATTACTATCATGCATGTACAAGAAGCATCAGCTGTGGAATAGAAAAGCACTGGTTAAAAAAAAAAAAATTTAAAAACTGACGCTCTGCTGGCAAGGACCGGTCTCAGGAACTCCAACTCGCGATAGTAGCGATATCTTCTTCTGGTCCTTGAAGCTGAACCACTGCGAACCTGTCCCTCTGCATGAACATCAGTGTTGAAGCGGTCCTTCATCGAGCGCCATCGTGTGCGGACTTTGTTCACTGTTGGAAAAAAAAATAAAAAATATTATACAATGCACTCAGGGCAAAATCTGTCTCATCACACACACATGAGTGAAAATGGCAAACAGTCAATGCAGCATAAAAAAGCTATACAATGCACAGTGCAGTCACTGTTGAACCAGATGACACTGTTGGGTTTGCCGGTAGAATATATCTACCAGTAAACCCATCAGTGCCATCTGGAACAAGAGTGAATGCAGCATTACAATACACAGGGCAGTCACTGTTGAACCAGATGACACTGTTGGGTTTGCCGGTAGAATATATCTACCAGTAAACCCATCAGTACCATCTGGAACAAGAGTGAATGCAGCATAAAAAAGCAATACAATACACAACATAGCAATACCATACACAGGGCTGTCACTGTTGAACCAGATGACACTGTTGGGTTTGCCGGTAGAATATATCTACCAATAAACCCATCAGTGCCATCAGGAACAAGAGTGAATGCAGCATAAAAAAGCAATACAATACACAACATAGCAATACCATACACAGGGCAGTCACTGTTGAACCAGATGACACTGTTGGGTTTGCCAGTAGAATATATCTACCAGTAAACCCATCAGTGCCATCTGGAACAAGAGTGAATGCAGCATAAAAAAGCAAAAAAATGCACAACATAGCAATACCATACACAGGACAGTCACTGTTGAACCAGATGACACTGTTGGGTTTGCCGGTAGAATATATCTACCAGTAAACCCATCAGTGCCATCTGGAACAAGAGTGAATGCAGCATAAAAAAGCAATACAATACACAACATAGCAATACCATACACAGGGCAGTCACTGTTGAACCAGATGACACTGTTGGGTTTGCTGGTAGAATATATCTACCAGTAAACCCATCAGTGCCATCTGGAACAAGAGTGAATGCAGCATAAAAAGCAATACAATACACAACATAGCAATACAATACACAGGGCAGTCACTGTTGAACCAGATGACACTGTTGAGTTTGCCGGTAGAATATATCTACCAGTAAACCCATCAGTGCCATCTGGAACGAGAGTGAATGCAGCATACCATAAGCAATACAATACACAGGGAAGTCACTGTTGAACCTGATGACACTTGAGTTTGCCGGTAGAATATATTTACCAGTAAACCCATCAGTGCCATCTGGAACAAGAGTCACGGTGGCATTTCAGAGCATGGAAATACTTACTAAACGCCTTTTGGTGTTTGCAGAGGCTCTTTACCAGCCATCCATCAACGCTGCGGCCACCTCGTTCCATAGCCGCAGGCTCACCACATTGTCCTTGTACTGCAGATCACGGCTGTCCCACAACGGGATACGCTCATGGACCTGGCAGATGAGGGCCTCGTTGTCCATATAGAGGTCCTCGTCCCGTTGTGGAACCTAGAAAAAACAAAAAAAACATTACAATCTTAAATATATTTCAGAAATAAAAAGAGACCAATAAAAAAAAAAAACGACATTCAAAGACTATATACTTACATTCTGTCTCGCCACCGGGACTTGTCTTGGCTGCGACTGCTCCTGCTGTTCCGACTCCTCAATCGCCGTGTCCGACACTGATGTCTGAAAAAGAAAGAAATTTTTTTAGACATTTGTAGATTCAGCAGCTATACTTACCCAAAGGCAGGAAGATACTCACATCACGCTCTGCTTGGGCCACTTCTTGCCGGGATGGGGAATAGTGTGATCCAAAAGATGACATGCTGCAATAAAAATAATACAAAGCATTAGTACATATTACATTGGAAAGGATAGGCAGTCATTTGGTTAAGAATACTCACATTCTTGCACTTTGGATCCAAAGTTTGTACTGTCTTGGCTGTGTCTTCCAGGCAGTCTAGTAGGGGTCCTCCAGGCTGTATATACAGGCAGTCTAGTAGGGGTTCTCCAAGCTGTATATCCAGGCAGTCTAGTAGGGATCCTCCAAGGCTTTATATCCAGGCAGTCTAGTAGGGGTCCTCCAGGCTGTATATCCAGGCAGTCTAGTAGGGGTCCAGGCTGTATCTTCAGGCTGTATCAGCATGCAGTGTCTCCAGGTAGTCTGAGTAGGGGTCTGTCTGGCACTGAATACACCTTCCTTTATCTCCACCCCTCACAAACAATGTTTCTTGTGTAGGGGGTGTTTTAGACAAGTGTCTAGACATTGTTTACTCAAAAATCACGTGCGCGCGCAAGCGCTGACGAGCGCACAGCCACGCTCCCGCCAGCGCCCCATAGACTGCAATGTTATTATTTTGCGCATAGCACACGTGCGCACGCACTTTTTTAAAGTGGTGGGCCGGAAAAAAAATGCAACATGTAGCGTCTAGTGCGTCTGGGCGTACACCTGGAAAATGCGCAGCGCACGACAAACGCTGATGAACGCGTGCAAGCGCTAGACCCTGCGCCCGCCATGATAAAGATAGGGGAACATTGCGCATGCGACCGATAGCGCACAATGCGCTGCGCGATAAAACGCAAGTGTGAAAGTAGCCTTATCAAGCGTTTTTGCATGCGTTTGCGTTTTTTAGGTGCATGCTTTCTCAAAGTGTCACATTTCCACAGGAGGAAAATCCTTGAAACCGACTCCATCAATGGGACACCAGTGGGCGAGTGTCATGGGACTTCTTTATACAGACCCTGTTACAGCTGAATTCTTCAGATTTTGCTGCTGTTTCCTGTGTAACCATGGATCTGCGTTGGGAGAGTTTTCTCTTCAACTTGGATCTGGACATCGCGCTGGCTCTGGCTTTTGCATTTGCTTGCCAGCAACAAAGGGAGAGAGAGAGACAGTGAAGACGGCAGCGGCGTCGTTTTTGGAGACATCCGATTATTGAACTCCAGGAGAGCCATGGATCGTAATACACCCTCTTCAGCAAGCTCCAGGCAAACACGGTGAAATTTAACGACTATACCCGGATGTCCCAAGAAAGCTTCGTGTATTTGCTTGGTTGTGTTGAAGGAGCCATCCGGAGACAGGACACACAGCTCCGTCATGCCATTCCTCCTGACGAACGGCTCTTGGTCACATTACGGTACGTAATACTTAAAAACCAATGCGGGCATAATTGTTTTTGTTCTGCCATTTACTAAAAGCCTACAGAATTATTGTTATGCCATGTACAGAACTTTTTTCATGTCAGTGTTTTGCCAAAGCCCAGACAATTACAATTTTTCTTCCTATGTTTTGCAGATTCCTTGGCTTCTGGCGAGACCCTCTCTTCACTCCACTTCCAGTACCGGCTTGGAATCTCCACCTTGTCAAGAATAGTTGCGGACACCTGTCGGGCTTTGTGGGACATTCGCTGTCCTGAATTTATGCCCCTGCCCACTGTGGAAAAGTGGATTGAAATATCTGAACAATTCCTGACAGTCTGCAATTTCCCCAGCTGTTTGGGAGCAGTGGATGGGAAACACATCAGGATAACTAAACTGCCAAAAAGTGGATCGGAGTGCTATAATTATAAAAAGTACTTTTCTACAGTACTCTTTGCCATTGCAGATGCAGACTGTCGTTTTGTTGCAGTGGGGCATTTGGCCAGGGCAATGACTCTCAGACTTTTAAGAACTCGGACATGGGCAATAGGTTGTATGGCAACCATTTTAATTTCCCCTGCCACGGCCTCTTCCCCACACCGAAGGTCTGCCACTGCCATTTGTAATGGTTGGGGATGAGGCATTTCAAATGTGCCAAAAGCTGCTGAAACCCTACTCCAGCCGGGACTTGGACCACACAAGAAAAATCTTTAATTACAGACTCACAAGGGCACGAAGAACTGTAGAGTGTGCCTTTGGGATTCTTGTGTCCAGATGGCACATTCTCATCACAGCCATTAATCTTAAACTTGAAACAGTGGATGAGGTGGTGAAAGCCTGTGTGGTTCTTCACAATTTTGTTATGGCTAAAGAGCGTCCTAACTTTGAACTAGATGAACCAGCTGCCAACCCATTGCCTGATTTCACTCAGCACCCTCTCAGGTCATCAGTTGAAGTTGGCCAAATGAGGGACCAATTTGCTGCATACTGTATATCTGATGTGGGGCGTGTGGCATGGCAAGATCAAATGGTGTAAAAAATTTCTATTGTGTGTATGTTAATAAAAAAACAGTTTTGATACTTGTACCGAGTGCACTCTGTCTTTATACACTCCAATACAATAATCACCTGCCACGGTGTCCCAGTGAAGTCAGGATGCTGTGTTTTGTGCATCCTGACTTTACTAGGACTCTACCAGGTGAGTCTACAGAGAAAAGTTGTATGACCTTCACCATCTCTCCAGTCTGTGTTCAAGCAGATTGTAGCGACGGTGGAGATACAACAAATATTTATCACCTGGCCTGATGTTATAAATAGTGATTTTGGGATGCACTAGCATCCTTCAACCTTTGACACCTGACCATATGAGTATAAACATTATTTGTAGGATCTCCACTGTGGCTTCAGTATGCACACACACTGGAGAGATGATAAAGTATATACAACTTCTACAATCCCCTGGCCTGGTGTCATGCTGAAGTGAGGATGCCAAAAAAAAGCATCCTGACTACAGAATTTAATGACACCTGGGCAGGTGAATACACATATGAGTAACCACCAGCATCTATCCAGTCTGCGTGCAATAGATGATGCAGACTGAAGCGACACTGCAGATGACAACTCATAGGTAAAGTGACCTGGCCAGGTGTGATAAATAGTTATGATACCAGGCCAGGGTATTGTAGATATGACGTGTATTTTCTCCATTCTATTTGCCACAGACTGAATAGATGATGTGGTTACTTCCAAGGTATATCTACAATCCCCTGGCCTTGTGTCACAAAGAGTGAAATGTTGATGGGCGAAACACATAAAATTCACTCTTTATGATACCTTGCAAGGTGAGAATAGATATGCCTTGCACTCCCCAGCATCCTCTATTCAGTCTACTAATATTTGTAGACTGAAGAGACTGGTGGTGAAAATACAAGTCATATATTTGTGTTTTGACAACACATAGCTCCAGGACTGACACAAGAAGCATGTGTCAGTACTGGAGCTATGTGGTGGCAAAATCACAAAGTGTAAGGTGCTGTGTGTGTAGGCGGCGAAAGACACAATGAAACCAAACAGTTGGGAAAAACAAAAGAACATTTATTTTCAAACAAACCAAAAAAAAATTACCGGGAGCGACGTTTGGGGAAGATGGTGGGAACTTGGGGGTGTGGAGGGACGAGGAATGACTTAAGGTAGGTGACTAAGGGGCTCAAGGGGAAGGGGCGACAAAAGTTGTGGGGGAAGGCAGCAGGTCAGACACAGTGGGAGGTGAGGGGGAGGGAGTACAAAAGTTTTTATTTTTTTCTGCATTCTGGGTGCAGTCTTTGTGCTCTCCTTGGACCTCCGGGAACTGGGAGACCTCCTGCCAGGGTTCGTGGTCCCGAATACCGAGTGTGGGTCCCCCAGCTGCTGCTCGGTGGTGGTGGTCCTGGAGGTGGAGGAGGTCTAAGCAGGGGTGGAGGATGTCCAAGCAAGAGCAGCGCTTGGCATGGTGGTGGCGGGGGAGTGTCCAGCTGCACTGGGACATGCAGTTGTGTACTGGTGTCCAGCATGGCTTGGAATGCTGGTGGCCGTGCAGTGGTATGCAGCAGAAGTCGGTAGTGAGGTGAAGCGAGTCAGTGGTGGCACGGGTGGAAAAGGCACCACTGGCTGCTGCACGTACCGACTCTGCTGGCTATGTAGTGGACTGATAGTGCCAACACCTTCTTTTATATACACTACCCCCAAACAATGTTTCTTTGTTTAGGGGGTGGTTTAAACCAGTGTCTAGACATAATCTTTTACAACGCATGCGTACTAAAAAGCTGACATGCGCATGTCCCAGCGCACGCCAGTGATCCCATAGACTGTAATGTGTTGTTTTGGCGCATTCCGTGCGCAAAGAGAACGCATGCGTCTTTTTAACGACTTTGGGCGGACCAAAAAATGCAAACATGTTGCGTCGTGCGCACCAAGGCGCTCATCTTGAAATAACGCATGCACACGAAAACGCTGATGATCGCATGCAAACGCTAAACCATGCGCCCGCAATGTTAAACATTGGGGCGCATGACACATGCGATCGAATGAGCACGATGCGCTGCGCTAAAAAACGCTAATGTGAAACCAGCTTTAGAATAAGTTGAGTCTTGAGTCAAAAAAAAAAACTTATTTTTAAATGGTAATTTGTAAAACTGTAAAGACATATCAAAACCTATAATTATTTGGGATCGCAATGTCTATAATTCATCTCATCCTACAAAAAAAAAGCCTCACACACATTTAGGCCACGTGTGTAGTGGTTAGTTTTTTACCTCCATATTATTAAGCAAAACCTGGAGTGGATCAGTCAGAGGAAAAGTATAAGAGAAACACGTACACAACTTCAGTATTTGTAAGCCAAAACAATGAGTGGGTAAAAAAATGCAGATGTAAAAAAATGCTCAACGTGTGCATGTGGCCTAATCCACATATTGTGATGTAATCATAAGTATTTTATTGTACAAAAGTAATAATACATAAGAAAATGTACATAATTGATACCCCCCAAACTCTAACTGCACCAGATTATTTATCCTACCAGGTGAATGGCAGAGAAAAAGGGAAACTTTTTTTTTTTATTTAAAATCAGAACATCATATGGGTCCCTAAAATTGTACAAATTAAACTCATTCCGTAAAAAGTTATGCCCCCGCACAGCTCCCATCAATGACGAAATAAAAAAAAAGGTTATGGCAAACCAAAGATGATATATTTTTTTTAAATATTGTTTTAGTTGTGCAAACACAAGAAAACATAAAACTATACCTCTGGAACCGTCCTAATCATACTGATCCACAGAATAAAAGTAATGTCACTTACTGAAATGTAATGGCAGTGTTGTACAAAATAAACCCTAAGGCTATTTTCAATGAGCTTTTGGTGAGTTTATTATGATTAAAGGAAGTTAAAAAGGATACTTGCATTTTTTTTATATATGGAGTGTAAAAACCTCTAAAAAAACTCATCATGGTAGCCTTAGGCTAAGTGCAGACGGTGCGGATTGTGTCCGGTTTTTCCATCAGTGTTTTTCACGGATGGATAAGTACATAAATTACAAAGCTTCTCCAGTACTTTGTAATGTTAAATATGGAGGGCACTTGGATACCACTCGTGCTGTACATCTTGATCACTACAACCCTTAATAAATGCTTTGAGGTTTGTGTGGTTTCCACATTGGGATCAAATCTTGGAGATTTTTCATATTGTTTTCATTTTTAGAACCTCAGCAATTGTCTTTTTACAGTGGCACAAATTGGGCACAACATATTGGGTGCTGAAATGACATCTATGGAAAAAAAATAATTTTCATTCTGCAAAATTGCAAACTAATTTCTGGAAAACTTGTGCATTCAAAATGCTTACTACACTCAGATGAATGCCTTCATGGGTGTCATTTTTCACAATGAGGTCACATGAAGTTTGTGCTATACAGCATCCTCCCATTGGGCTCGTGCAGACGACTATAGATTCGGTCGTCTGTTGTGATCAGTCAAAACATCGGATCAATGTTATTCAATGAGGCCGTGCACATGTCCGAGGAAAAAGATAGCAGCATGGGTTATTTGCCTCCGATATGGATGTCACTTGCCCATTCATGTCCATAGAAACATTTTCTCAGTATTTCATGGCCATGTAAGGACAAGGTGATTTTATTGTGATGTTTCACTTTTTTTATATTTCTAACGACAGTCATGCAAGGGTTTTTTTTCAGGATGAGTTTGCCTGTGGCGTCATTTTGGGTATATATAAATTATTAACATAACTTTTATTAACTTTATGGGAATGGATATAAATCAAACAGCAATTCTGCCTATTATGCATTTTGAATTTTATTCTATTCTTTATGCTGGAATTAAAGTGGTAATTTTATTGTGATTATGATGATGGCACTACCAATTTTATATATTTTTATTTTTTTGTACAATCAATACACTTTGAAAAAAAATTTGGGGGGTTGTCTTATTCTTAGGCTATGTGCAGACGTTCAGGATTTTTCGCGTCTTTTTTGCGTTTTTGCGGCCACAAAACACTTAAAAAGTGCATGCATTAAGCATCCTATTATTAGAATGCATTTGGCAATTTTTGTGCACATGGTGAGTTTTTTTCCGCAAAAAAACGCATCGTGGGAAAAAACGCAGCATGTTCATTCATTTCGCTGTAAATTTGCGGATTTCCCGCTATATTATTAAGCCTAGGATGTTCAGGAAAAAAAACGCAAAAAATCCGCAAAAAAAAAAAAACGCGAGAAAAACGCATCCGGATTTCCTGGGAAAAAGTCAGTTTTTTCTCAGGAAATTTTCTACAAAGATTCCTCAACGTGTGCACATAGCCTTAGAGCCACAAGTTTCGCAAACGTCCGATAGAGGAAATGAGGGCTAATTTTTTTGGGCATAATAAGATTCCGGTGAGCTGGTTCAAATTTTCTTCTTTTCTCATAATAAGATTCAACTGTATCATCTTGTGGTACAGTAGTGTTGAAAATAATTGCAGTGTGTTCAAAAACACAAAATCTTTATACTAGTTTTGTATTTCCATGCATTGGGAACATTGCACACTGTTTTCTAATTCAAAATATGAAAATATGAAGAGAAATGTATATGATTTTTAACTACTTTACAGAAAATAGCAAAAAATGAATATTGGGCTGTTCTAAAAAAAATAGCAGTGTCTGCACTTGTCTTTACAAACTCACAATATGTACTATTTTTTGAGGATTTAGCATTCCTGTGATTCACTAACCTAATATTTAGTTGTATACCCACAGTTTTTAGAACTGCTTCACAATTATGTTTCATAGAGTCAACCAACTTCTGGCACCTGTCAACTGTTATTCCAGCCCAGGATGCTTGGACTACATCCCTCAATTTTTTGGCATTTGTTGGCTTTGCCTCAGAAACTGCATTTTTAATGTCACCCTGTAAGTGTTCTTGGATTAAAGTTCGGGGATTGGCCACTCCATACCCTTAAATTTGTTGGACTGGAACCAAGATTTTGCTTGTTTACTGGTGTGTTTAGGGTTGTTGTCTTGTTGAAACACCCATTTCAACGGCATATCCTCTTCAGCATAAGGCTACTTTCACACTTCAGGCTTTTTGAATCAGGCGCGATCCGGCGTGTTTTTAAAAAAACGGACCCGGTACCGGATGCGTTTTTTTAGCATAGACTTACATTAGCGCCGGATCGTGCCTGATGTCACTGCGTTGCATCCGTTTTTTGCCGGATCCGTCGTAAATGTACATTCCGGCGGCCGGACAAGACGCTTGCTGCAACGTTTTCTTTTTTTTCCGGAGCCGCCTGACAGTGCCTGAATCGGCACTTCAGGCGGCCGGAAACAATGCAAACCTATGGAGCCGGACCAGTGTTTTGAGAAATCCGGAGTCCAAGGTCTCTCTCTCTCTCTCTCTTTCTCTCTCTCTCTCTCCGGACATTCAAGCCTGCATTTTCAACATGGAAATTTTATGTTTCCGGGTTGAAAAGGTCGGGACGGATCAGGCAAAAAACCTGATCAGTTGCATCAGTTTTTTTACAGCGCCGGATCCGTCCTATCAGGCATAGGACGGATTATGCCTGATTCAAAAAAACTGATGTGTGAAAGTAGCCTTAGGCTACTTTCACACATCAGTCTTTTTGTGGCAGGCATAATCCGTCCTATGCCTGATAGGACGGATCCAGTGCTGATTTAAAAAAAACTGATGCAACTGATCAGTTTTCTTGCCGGATCCGTCCCGACCTTTTCAACCCGGAAACATAAATTTTCTATGTGGAAAATGCAGGTACGGATGTTCGGACCGAGGAGAGAGAGAGAGACCTTGGTTTTCAGAATCCGGATCAGTCTTTTGACGGATTTGACAAAAGACTGGTCCGGTGTCATGTGTGCATTGCCACGAAGATCGTCGCGGTTGCACATTTTGACTTCTCACAGCTGATCTGCTGTTTCTTTGTGTTTGGCAGCTAGGGAGTTAATTCTGTCTGTGCTCGGTGCTGGGACTGGGTGCAGTTTCTCCCGGCTGCAATTGATTATTTGTTGATTGGTTTCCTTTAAATTCCTGGTTGTCTGCTTGGGGAGTTGCCAGTGAAACCTTCATGCAGACCACAGATAGGAATGAATCTGTATAGACTTTAGTTGTGAGCTCCTTAGTTGTTCTAAGCTCAACTTGGTTAGAGTTTATTTCCCAGACCATTTATGTTTCTTTGGTGTTTGAGTGTGTATGCAAGCGAGTGTTATCCTGTCTGTCTTATATGTCTAATCTGTGTATTTAGCTGAGATCAGCCCATATCCCTTTGGTGGTAGTCAGGATCCTTCTTAGGACTGATTACAGGGTTCAGGGTCTGATAGGAGACAGGGTTAGGTTGGAGACTTGGACCTCTGAACCATTATCAGTACCTCCAAGGTGAGGGATTAGTTAGGACCCCAGTTTAGGGTCAGGTTAGATCCCGGTCCACCTCTTTCCTGTTTCAGCTCATCAAGTCCTCAAGATTAACCCTGAGTTCAGCAGATATCGTGTCAGGTAAATCTATTCTATACTTACATGCTGATGTTGCTATACTAGTTGTTGTATAGAGTGTTGTTCCTGTATTAATAGTTTACTGACATTGTATACATATCATTAGACAGCGTGACATCCGGTTCCATAGACTTGCATTGTTTCCGGCCGCCTGATGCGCCGATTCAGGCACTACCAGGCGGCTCCGGAAAAAAAAAAAACGTTGCAGTCAGCGTCTTGTCCGGCTGCCGGAATGTACAATTCCGCCGGATCCGGACAAAAACGGATGCAACGCAATGACATCGGGCGCGATCCGGCACTAATGAAAGTCAATGCAAAAAAAACGCATCCGGTACTGGATGCGTTTTTTTAAAAACACGCCGGATCGTGCCTGACGTCAAAAAACTGATGTGTGAAAGCAGCCTAAGGCTACTTTCACACATCAGTTTTTTGCTGTCAGGCGCGATCGGGCTATTTTTTGTAAAACCGGATCCGGCGAAATCTAATGACGGATCCATTGTTTTCCCATTGACTTGTATTAGCACCGGATCGCGCCGCATGGCCTTGCGTTTCTTCCATTTTTCCGGCTAAATGTATCATTCCGGCGTCTGGAAAAAACGGCAACAGTAACGCTTTTTGTCTCCGGCGAAAAAGCCGGAAACGCCGGATCCAGTTTTTACGTCTCAGCATGCTCGGATATTGCCCAGACCCCAGGAAACATATATAAATCATGCCAGTGGGACCCTCAGCCATTACCATGCAGCCAGCCGCAGGAGAAGGCATCATCTGCCATCCACCCAGCAGCAGTAGCCATCAGCCGCCAGTAGCATCAGACGCCGCCAGCAGCAGACACAGCCCAGCAGCAGAGTCCGCCAACAGCAGCAGACGCCGCCCAGTAGCAGACGCCAGAAGGTAAATATTACACACCCCATTAAAAAAAATGTTAATATGTCTAACTAATTTTTGTGTTTCAGCCAGGGCCATGCAATATCAATATATTAATTGTATTTTTTTTCTCTTTATTCCACAGCAGAGTCCGCCACCCAGCAGCAGCAGAGTCTGTCAGCAGCAGTAGAGGCCACCAGCATACGCAGCCCAGCAGCAGACGCCAGAAGGTAAATATTACACACCCCATTAAAAAAAAAAATGTTAACATGTCTAACTAATTTTTGTGTGTCAGCCAGGGCCATGCAATATCAATATATTAATTGTATTTTTTTCTCTTTATTCCACAGCAGAGTCCACCGCCCAGCAGCAGCAGAGTCCACCGCCCAGCAGCAGCAGAGTACACCAGCAGCAGCAGGAGAGTTCGCCAGCAGCAGACGCAGCCCAGCAGCAGACGCTAAAAGGTAAATATTACACACCCCATTAAAAAAAAAAATATTAACATGTCTAACTAATTTTTGTGTTTCAGCCAGGGCCATGCAATATCAATATATTAATTGTATTTTTTTTCTCTTTATTCCACAGCAGAGTCTGCCCAGCAGCAGCAGAGTCCGCCCAGCAGCAGACGCAGCCCAGCATCAGAGTCCGCCAGCAGCAGACGCCGCCAAGTACCAGATGCCGCCCAGCAGCAGCAGACAACAGCAGCAGATGCTGCCACCAGCAGCAGACGACAGCAGCAGCAGACATGTCTTCTTCTGCGAGCGCTCCTTTGCATCGTCAGCGCTTAGGCTACTTTCACACATCAGTTTTTTTGAATCAGGCATAATCCGTCCTATGCCTGATAGGACGGATCCGGCGCTGATTTTAAAAAACTGATGCAACTGATCAGGTTTTTTGCCTGATCCGTTCTGACATTTTCAACCCGGAAATATAAAATTTCCATGTTGAAAATGCAGTTATCAATGGGGAGAGAGAGAGAGAGATAGAGAGAGAGAGACCTTGGATTCCGGATCAGTTTTCTGACGGATTTGTCAAAAGACTGGTCCGGCGCCATAGGTTTTCATTGTTTCCGGCCGCCTGAAGTGAAGTGAAGTATCAGGCGGCTCCGGAAAAAAATAAAACGTTGCAGCAAGCGTCTTGTCCGGCCGCCGGAATGTACAATTCCGACGGATCCGGCCAAAAACGGATGCAATGCAATGACATCAGGCGCGATCCGGCGCTAATGTAAGTGAATGCTAAAAAAACACGCCGGATCGCGCCTGATTCAAAAAGACGGATGTGTGAAAGTAGCCTTAGAGGTAAAAAAAATATTTTTTTTTTAGGTATTTCACAATCCATCTCTGATATGTATATATATATCTATTAATCAACATTTTTTTGTATAACAGGAATCTGAAGCTGAAGAGGTGCTCCCAGAAGAAGAACGAAGGGGTGGAGAGATACCCAGAGAGGGCTCGGAATTCGTAAGTTTCCTGCATCCATCGCAGAAGCACATCATCACACTACACACAACACATAGAAAACAATTTAGTACAGACATCACACTGCAGACAACATATAAAAAGAGATCATTACAGCTATCACACTGCACACAACACATATGCCTATATCCAAATACATATTTATTTTTTTTTATAGTCTTCTGAATCTGGTGCTCAATCAAGAGGTCCTCGAAGTGCCTCTCAGGGTCGTCGGCGTGAGCAACACGGCGGTCTCCATCATGTAAGTAACTTTTTTTTTTTTTGTGATTTCCTTTTTTTGTTTTCTTAATTTTTTTTTTTTTTTTTTTTAATTTTTGTTTGTACTTTTTTTTCCTCTTTTTTTTTTTTACTTTACTTTTTTGGGTTGTTTTGAGTCTAATGTGTTTTTTTTTTCCTCTTTCTTTAACAGGCTTCACGGCGTGCTCCCGACTCTGCCGGTGAGTAGGCGGGGATCAACACTGACCTCCTCATCGATCTGATCCGAGAAAGGGAGCCGCTGTGGAACATGGGGGACCGTCGTCATGCCGATCTAATAGTGACCCGTCGGCTCTGGGAGGAAACCTGTGCACTACTCGTGGAGGACTGAGAGGACCTCGATGCTCGGGGCCATATTCAGGAGCGTAAATATACACAGTTCAATTATGTTGCTGGATGTAAAGCAGTGTTTCCCAAACTCCAGTCCTCGTGGCCCCCACGGGTCATGTTTTCTGGATTTCCTTTGTATTGCACAGATGGTGGAAGTATCATCAAGGCATCAGAGATTCTCTCACCTGTGCAACACTATGGAAATCCTGAAAACATAACCCATGGGGGCTATGAGGACTGGAGTTTGGGAAACCCTGATGTTGTATACTAACCAATTTGTGCTTTCTCGTTTCAGGGGAGAGAATTGTGAAGCGGTGGCGGTCTATCAAGGATCGCTTCAAGAAGGAGTTCAACAAAGAAATGCGGGCCCCGAGTGGATCTGGAGGACGCAGGAGCAAGTACAAGTACGCGCACGCTCTGTCGTTCCTCCGGGCAACAATGGTCACCAGATATTACACACCCCATGTAAAAAAAACTGTTAACATGTCTAACTAATTTTTTTGTTTCAGCCAGGGCCATGCAATATCAATTTATCAATTGTATTTTTTTTCTCTTTATTCCACAGCACGGTGACCAGCACTCGGGAGCCTGCACAGTTGGACCCTTTTGGGGCGATCCCTCAGGAGACCGCCACTGAGGGATACTTCGACCGCCCCGGCCCATCTGCACCTTCCCAGCCTTCCCTCACATCTGATCCCTCTGTCCCATCCACCAGCGCTGGAGCATCGTGGCCGACTGCATTGCATGAGGCTGCTGGTGAGGATATAGCTTTCCCTTTACCCCACCCTTCTGCCGCTGCCACCTCTAGTACACCTGTGGGTACTGGGCGGCAGAGGGGTCAGGAAAAGAGCTATGCGCCCGAGTTCTTGCATCTGAATGCATCTTTCCAGAACTGTCTTAAAGTGTTGTCTGAGCAAATGGCCGCAGGATTTAATCAGCTCAACACCAGCATTCTGGAGGTCAAAACACTTCTGCAAAGCATGCATTCAGAAGCAAGTAGAGCTCCAAACCACACCTTTTTCCGGTCTGTAGTTGAGCGCATGGATACGCTATCTCCTGACCAGCAGATGCATGTAATGCATTTGTGCCACGCTGCTCTAGTGCAGGTTACCTCCCAAGCTCCCCCACCCACCCTGGTAGTTCCTCCCACACCTGCCCCTCCTCCAGCCACTGTCCCTCCTCCCCCTCCTATTCAATACCAGCAACCTCCCACGTTCCAGCAACCTCCCCAGTTCCAGCAACCTTGCCAGTACCAGCAACCTCGCCAGTACCAGCAACCTCGCCAGTTCCAGCAACCTCGCCAGTTCCAGCAACCTCCCAGTTCCAGCAACCTGCCCCATACCAACATCCTTCCCCGTACCACTTCCCAACCACATCATCTGCTCCTCCAGTCCCTGCCCAACCCTCCTCTCCCCCACCTACCACCTCTTCTACCTCCCACATGTCCACACATTCAATTACTTTTTCCACCCCTTCACCTCTTACCTACTGATCCTTCCCCACCACCATCCCAGTCCTCTCTCCATACTCCCAATGTCGAAGTGTCCCAGACTGGCAGCCCCTCCAGCAGTATCTCCACCCCACACTATGCAAATTTGAGTATTTTTTTTTGTAAAAAAAACACATTTTTGCTTTGAAATTTTTTTTTCACAATAAAAGATTTTATTAATCATACAATAAAAGCAAAATTGGTTGGTTCAAATTGTTGTCTGTCATTTATTTCTAAGGTTAAATATGTTTAAAACAAAGGTAAAATACTGTGGTAAAGAAGGTAACATTGCTTGGGTATACACAACCAGGTACATAACTTTGGGTAAAAGTAAAATAATTTTACCTTTTGGCCAAAGTTGTGTCCCTGGTTGTGTATTAGCCGAAGTATTTCACCTTTTACCCAAAGTTGTGTACATTGTTAGGTAATCCACAATAAGGTACACAACTTTGGTTAAAAGGTGAAATACTTTGGGTAATACACAACCAGAGACACAACTTTGGCCAAAATGTAAAATACTGTAGGTAATCCACAACAAGGTATAGAACTTTGGTTTTAAAAAGTAACTGTGGGTACAGAAGATACATGACTTTGGTTAAACTCGGTCATCCTGCCAGTCTAGTCTTCCTTCAGGTGAATTAAAGTATTCTGCAAATTTGTCCCTCATTTGGGAAACAGCCACAGAACTTCTATAGGTAATGTTCTGGTAATCATGCAAGGTGGTTTCTTCAGAGTGGTCCTCAATGGAAATCTGTTCCTTGCAGATAACAAAATTGTGCAGGACCACACAAGCTTTGATCACCTCGTCCACAGTTTCAGTCTTGAGGTTGATCGCAGTCAATAGGACACGCCATTTGGCTGTCAGAATACCAAAAGCGCACTCCACCATTCTTCGTGCTCGTGTGAGGCGGTAATTAAATATTCTTTTTGCTGGCGTCAATCCACTGCTGGAGTACGGTTTCAAATGGTGTTCTGACAGCTGGAAGGCTTCATCCCCTACACAAACAAAAGGCATAGGTGGGCCAGATGTTTGAGGCAGCGGTCTAGGGGGTGGGAACTGGAAGGTGTTTCCATAGAGATGTCGCCCCATTGCTGACAATTTAACCCCTTAATGTCCACTGACGTGCAGAGTCCGTCATGGCAAGGTGCCAGTTCCGGCACCAGGACGGACTCTGCACGTCATGGCTTTGATCTACCACTGCGTGTAAACACGCAGTGGTAGATCAGTGCCGACAGCTGTCACAGACAGCTGACAGGCACGGCAAGCGGTGCGGGGACCTTTGCCGTCGGTCCCCGCACCCACAGCGCTGTGATTGGTCAGTCAATCTGACTGACCAAACACAGCAGCGATCGCGCAGGAGAAGCTGAAATTTCAGCATCTCCAGCGCGATCAGTGCAGGAGCCGGCGCTGCAGTGGCCAGGCTTCCTGCACTGACAGCCAGGAGTGGAGCCCCCACCGCCCCTGGCTGTTAACCCCCTGACTCCTGCGATCGAGCGCGATCGCAGAGCTCAGGGGGGGAGGCAGAGGGTCGGGAGCTCCCTCTGCCTCAGATCAGCGTCCCAGCGATGTAATCGCAGGGCCCGATCTCTGCCTTGATGACCCGGGGGTTGTCATGACAACCT
Organism: Oophaga sylvatica; assembly: GCA_033576555.1. Lineage (NCBI taxonomy): Eukaryota > Metazoa > Chordata > Amphibia > Anura > Dendrobatidae > Oophaga > Oophaga sylvatica. Next base: position 391,460,131 of record JARQOD010000002.1, read on the forward strand.
CCGGGTCATTTAGCTACGGGAAGCTGCTGTGATCATGTCACAGCAGCTTCCACTATAGTTGCAATGCATTGCAATGCCAGAGCATTGCAATGCATTGTAACTGCAATCAAAAGTAAAAAAAGTGAAAGTCCCATAAAGGGACAAGTTAAAAAAAATAATTTTTTAAAAAAAATTGTAAAAAAAATATTAAAAAATAATTTAAAAAAAATCCCCTAAAAAATACACATTTTTATAAAATAAAAAAAATAAAAAACAAAAAACATACACATGTTAGGTATCGCCACGTCCGTAAAAATCCCATCTATAAAAGCGTAACCCTAGTTAACCCCTTCAGTGAAAGCCGTAAAAAAAAAAACACAAAAAAGTAGTAAATTATACTTTTTCCAAGCGGTATCATTATACCGCTTGGAAAAAGTGCAATAACACGCGATCAAAAAGTCAGATATAAATAATCATGGTACCGCTGAAAACGTCATCTTGTCCCGCAAAAAACAAGCTGCTATACAGCATCATCAGCGAAAAAATAAAAAAGTTATAGCTCGCGGAATAAACTGATGCAAAAATAATTATTTTTTTATATAAAATTTTTTATTGTGTAAAAAACGCCAAAACATAAAAAAATATATATAAATGAGGAATCGCCGTAACCGTAGTGACCCGAAGAATAAAGCTGCTTTATCAATTTTACCACACACGGAACGGAGGAAAAAAAAAAAAAAAAAAACAATTCCTGAATTGCTGGTTTTTGTTCATTCTGATTCCACAAAAATCGGAATAGGAAACGATCAAAAAACGTTATGTGCCTGAATATGGTACCAATAAAAACGTCAGCTCGACCCGCAAAAAATAAGCCCATAGATAACTCTGTCGGCCGAAATATGGAAAAATTATAGCTCTCAAAATACGGCGATGCAAAAATTTCTTACAAAAAATTATTCCAAAAAAAAGCATCTTTTAGTGTGTGACAGAAGCTAAACATGAAAAAAGAGAGTATAAATCTGGTATCGCTGTAATCGCACCGATCCGAGGAATAAAGTCGCCTAATCACTAATACCGCACGAGGAACGGCGCAAAAAAGAAAACCAATTCTTCACCTTTTGTGGATTTGTTCATTGTGCCTCCCAAAGATCGCAGTAAGGCGATCACAGTGGTTCCCCCCCACATATGGGGTATCAGCGTACTCAGGACAAAATGCACAATAGCTTTTGGGGCCCTATTTCTCCTGTTACCCTTAGAAAAATAAAAATTTGGGGCAAAAAGATTATTTTTGTGGAAAAAAATATGATATTTTTATTTTCACGGCTCTACGTTATAAACTTCTGTGAAGCACTTGGGGGTTCAAAGTGCTCACCACACATCTAGATAAGTTCCTTGGGGGGGTCTAGTTTCCAAAATGGAGTCACTTGTGGGGGGTTTCTACTGTTTAGGCACATCAGGGGCTTTCCAAACGTGACATGACACCCGCAGACCATTCATCAAAGTCTGCATTTAAAAACGGTGCTCCTTCCCTTCCGAGCTCTGCCATGCGTCAAAATAGTGGTTCCCCCCCACATATGGGATATCAGCATACTCAGGACAAATTGCACAATAGCTTTTGGGGTCCTATTTCTCCTGTTACCCTTATAAAAATAAAAATTTGGGGGCAAAAAGATTATTTTTGTGGAAAAAAATATGATATTTTTATTTTCACGGCTCTACGTTATAAACTTCTGTGAAGCACTTGGGGGTTCAAAGTGCTCACCACACATCTAGATAAGTTCCTTGGGGGGTCTAGTTTCCAAAATGGAGTCACTTGTGGGGGGTTTCTACTGTTTAGGCACATCAGGGGCTTTCCAAACGTGACATGACACCCGCAGACCATTCCATCAAAATCTGCATTTGAAAAAGGCGCTCCTTCCCTTTCCAGCTCTGCCATGCGTCAAAATAGTGGTTCCCCCCACATATGGGATATCAGCGTACTCAGGACAAATTGCACAATAGCTTTTGGGGTCCTATTTCTCCTGTTACCCTTATAAAAATAAAAATTTGTGGGCAAAAAGATTATTTTTGTGGAAAAAAATATTTTTTATTTTCACGGCTCTACGTTTTAAACTTCTGTGAAGCACTTGGGGGTTCAAAGTGCTCACCACACATCTAGATAAGTTCCTTGGGGGGTCTAGTTTCCAAAATGGAGTCACTTGTGGGGGGTTTCTACTGTTTAGGCACATCAGGGGCTTTCCAAACGTGACATGACACCCGCAGACCATTCCATCAAAATCTGCATTTGAAAAAGGCGCTCCTTCCCTTTCCAGCTCTGCCATGCGTCAAAATAGTGGTTTACCCCCACATATGGGGTATCAGCGTACTCAGGACAAATTGCACAATAACTTTTGGGGTCCTGTTACCCTTTGGAAAATAACAATTGGGGGTGGAAAGATCATTTTTGTGGAAAAAAAATATGATTTTTTTTATTTTACTGCTCTACGTTATAACCTTCTGTGAAGCCCTTGGGGGTTCAAAGCTTTCACCACACATCTAGATAAGTTCCTTGGGGGGTCTAGTTTCCAAAATGGGGTCACTTGTGGGGGGTTTCCACTGTTTAGGCACACAGGGACTCTCCAAATGCGACATGGCGTCCAATCTCAATTCCAGCCAAAAAAGTCAAATGGCGCTGCTTCCCTTCCAAGCTCTGCCATGCGCCCAAATAGTGGTTTACCCCCACATATGGGGTATAAGCGTACTCAGGACAAATTGCACAATAACTTTTGGGGTCCTTTTACCCTTTGGAAAATAAAAATTGGGGGTGGAAAGATCATTTTAGTGGAAAAGATATGATTTTTTAATTTTACAGCTCTACGTTATAACCTTCTGTGAAGCCCTTGGGGGTTCAAAGCTCTCACCACACATCTAGATAAGTTCCTTGGGGGGTCTAGTTTCCAAAATGGGGTTACTTGTGGGGGGTTTCCACTGTTTAGGCACACAGGGGCTCTCCAAATGCGACATGGCGTCCAATCTCAATTCCAGCCAAAAAAGTCAAATGGCGCTGCTTCCCTTCCGAGCTCTGCCATGCACCCAAATAGTGGTTTACCCCCACATATAGGGTATCAGCGTACTCAGGACTAATTGCACAATAACTTTTGGGGTCCTTTTATCCTTTGGAAAATAAAAATTGGGATGAAAAGATCATTTTTGTAGAAAAAATATGATTTTTTAATTTTACGGCTCTACGTTATAACCTTCTGTGAAGCCCTTGGGGTTCAAAGCTCTCACTACACATTTAGATAAGTTACTTGGGGGGTCTAGTTTCCAAAATGGGGTCACTTGTGGGGGGTTTCCACTGTTTAGGCACACAGGGACTCTCCAAATGCGACATGGCGTCCAATCTCAATTCCAGCCAAAAAAGTCAAATGGCGCTGCTTCCCTTCCGAGCTCTGCCATGCGGCCAAATAGTGGTTTACCCCCACACATGGGGTATCGCTGTACTCAGGAGAAATTGTACAGCAAATATTGTGGTTCATTTTCTACTGATACCCTTGACAAAATGTTAAAAAATTGTGTCGAAAGAAAAATTTTGGGAAAAAAAGTTAAATGTTAATTTTTTCCTTCCACATTGCTTCAATTCTTGTGAAGTACCTAAAGGGTTAATAAACTTCTTGAATGTGGCTTTGAACACCTTGAGGGGTGCAGTTTTTAGAATGGTGTCACTTTTGGGTATTTTCTGTCATATTGACCCCTCAAATTCACTTCAAATGTGAGGTGGCCCCTAAAAAAAATGGTTTTGTAAATTTTGTTGGAAAAATGAGAAATTGCTGGTCAACTTTTAACACTTATAACTTCCTAACAAAAAAAAATTTTGGTTCCAAAATTGTGCTGATGTAAAGTAGACATGTGGGAAATGTTATTTATTAACTAATTTTTGTGACATATCTCTCTGATTTAATGGCATAAAAATTAAAAGTTTGAAAATTGCAAAATTTTCAAACTTTTTGCCATATTTCTGTTTTTTTCATAAATAAACGCAAGTTATATTGAAGAAATTTTACCACTATCATGAAGTACAATATGTCTCGAGAAAACAAACTCAGAATCGCCAAGATCCGTTGAAGCGTTCCAGAGTTATAACCTCATAAAGAGACATTGGTCAGAATTGTAAAAATTGGCCTGGTCTTTAACCTACAAAATGGCTTGGTCTTTAAGGGGTTAAAGACTTGTAAGTCATTGGAGCGGCCATAGGCCTCAATATCGACAACAATAAATTTGTATTCTGTGTAAGCGATGGCCATGAGGACAGTGGAAAAATATTTCTTGTAATTAAAATATTCGGATCCAGATCCTGCTGGTTTGACAATGCAGATATGTTTCCCGTCCACTGCACCTAAGCAATTAGGAAACTGACATATTTTTTGGAACTTGTCAGCAATTTCAAGCCAACTCTCCATTGTTGGATGTGGTATAAACTCGCCATGTAAAGAGTCCCACAATGCACGGCATGTGTGCTTCACAATTCCAGATATGGTGGAAATCCCAAGTCTGTACTGGAAATGGTGTGACGAAAGGAATTCTCCAGTTGCAAGTAATCTGTGAATAAAAAAAGGTGATTAATGAGTTCAAAATCACAGCAATAACATAACAGTTATAAGTCAGCTTTAACAGTTGGAGAGACTATAAAAAGATTTATTACAAACTACCAGCAACAACATTCCAGTACAAGTGTGCTCTCAAGCAAGCAGATCAAATAAATATGGCTATTACCGAAGAGTCACCATCAGACGCTCCGCCGTTGAAATGGAGAAGCGGCAATATGTGTCACATCTTCTTATGAGGTCTCCAATTCGTTCCACCAATAAATCAAAGTTCTCCATTTGCATTCGAACATATGAGAAAAATTTCTGAGGGTTTACTCGTAGCTCCATGTAGAGTGTAGAATACACCCCACATGTCATACTCTGGGCTGTGATGGGGTGGATCCACAAACGTCGTTGGCGCTGACGCATGATGCGCTGCTGTCTCTCTCTCCTTCTCCAGAACAATCACTTTCAAACGATTCGCCTCCTCTGTGAAATCCACCAAATTCTTCAAAATGTTTCCTATCACAACGTCCATCTTCGCCAGCCACTTGCTCTTCTCTCTAACCTGCACTTGCTCCTCTACAACCTGTCAAAGATAGGCTGTAGGAACAGTGTATATATAGGTTTTCAGTAGCCAATCACGTTTGAAAGCCCCCCAGGGGCGTTTTTAAAAACCGGATCCGTCGTTATCCGTCGAAAAATGGATGAAGAAACTTATGAGACGGATCTGCAGAAAACCGGATCTGTCTCATCCGTTTTTACATAATTTGAGCCAGATCCAGCGCCACGCCGGATCGCGACTGACGGCAAAAAACAGATGTGTGAAAGTAGCCTTAGTCAACATGACCTCTTCGAGTATTTTGCAATTTAAAGAGAAAAGACCAAACCAAAAATAGCGTGCACATCCACATAATAAAAAAAAATGGAAATCTTTATTACACCTAGGACACAACAAAAATCTAAAAACATTTAAAAATACATGTAAAACCTGACAATACACCCACACCCCCCAGGCGTAGAGCCATGTGAAACAAACACGTGGAAATCCACCATAAACTTAATGAGCCAGCTGGTGAGGAGGCATGTACAAAAACCAGATCATAACTGACCCAAACAAATCTTAATAAAGCATGATATATAATATATATTCACAGAAAATAGCAAGTACGTGCTAGAAATAGACCGCAATACATCCAAATATGACCAAGGAACAATGATTAGCTGTAACAGAAATATTGTCATACAGGATAATACGAAGCATGAAACAAAATATATATGTGTGTGAACATGCAAATGTCCATATAAAAGTAGAGAACATGTATGATGCCAAATACACACAGCAAACCCAAAATGACAATTGACCGTTCCCAATTGTAACAGACCTAGTTGGTATAAAGAGGCTTCATCAGTTATCCCATGGATATAACAAGAAAAAAAAAGATGTGCATGCTATATACAACCTGAGCGTGTGAAAAGGTGCAGCAAAGCTTAATAGCTTAAGGGATGAGAAAATGCGGCCAGATGAACCAACTCAAAAGAGGCTCATGTAATGGGCAATGTGATAGTAGAGCCCAAATGAAAATGAGGGGTGTAGGGAAAGAACCCACGCGGACATGAAACGCACTGTGGCGCAGCTGGAGTGTCGATGGATCACAGTTTTGAACACAATGTCCCCGAGTGGTTTAAATGAGAAACTCTCTTTTGCTTGCTTTTTGTAGATATTTTTGGGCTCTCCGTTTTCTCCTTTGTTTTTATTGTGTGCTGGTTTTAATTTACTTTTTGTTGTTCACAGATATTATCCTCCCCCCCCTTTTCCTTTTTTCCGTTGATTGTCATGATGCTCTATATTGGACCATAGAATTGAGGACCCATAGGATGTCCAGCGTTGGAGACTTCGTGGGATTGATCTGAGGGATTGCTCACCGTCCGCTATGCCGTTGCGTGGATTGTGGCCTTATGCCACATTTTATGCTTCATGTTTCTATACCATGGACATTACCATATGGCATTTTGTAATTATTGATATGGTGTATGTACACATATTCTTTACTAATTGTTGATAATGTATGTTGGACATGATATCAGATATGAAGTTTCAATAATGTGATAGCGCTTTGGAGTGTTTTCTCTAATGCGTTCTCGGTACCTTTATAATTGCATTTGATACTTGTTTTCATTCATGTCGCTCTTTTCCCTTAATCTTGCCACTTACCAAGATGTCCCCCACGGAGGTGCGCATGCGCGCACGGCAGTGTCGGTCCGCTCCACTAAGGGCCTCCTTAAGATGATGGCAGGGTCCCTGACGTCACAGGAAGTTTTTCCTTGAACCGGGCCGTCATTGGAGTGCCGGAAGTGGCGCGGTCAGTGCCTCTGTGTCAGTGCCCGCATGCGCTGTACTTTAATGATTAATTTATGTCAGCTGAGCATATCATTATTTATAATGGATCAGCACTCTATTCCACACTGCCCCCCGAGGAAGCTAGAGGAGCGAAACGTGCGTCGGGGCACGTACCTGGCACGGCACATTGTCCCAATATGGGTAAGCACGATTGCGCCTGTTTCTGCATTTTGGTGTGGCACTCTAATAGGAGGCATTAGACTAGGATTTTTTCCTTTTCAGCACTGCTATACATAGTCTGATTGAATGTATCTCCAGGCACGGGCTCTGTCTATTGATATATGATCGCACTGCTCGATCATTATTTGTAATTTACAGGGAGGTATATTGTCTTACTATGTGTGTTATTATACACGGCTACTCTGTCCTCCCTGATGTCCCCCTGCTTGGAGTCTACACTCATACACTCATCTTCCTACTTATACTTTGAATAAATATAGGGTTTTTTTGCAGATTTAGGTGCGCTGATCTATGTGCTACAGGTTTTTCTACTTGCTCATTCACTATTTCATTTTCATCTTTATTGAATTAATTATTGTGAACATTTTATTATAGTATTTTCAATAAAATGTATACATTTTTTACTTCATATTTCTGTGTGATCTATTTGGGCTTTATGCTCTGTTTTTCTCGTTATATATGATCATGTAGGGAGTTGCCCTGTTCCATTATAGGAACTATGTATATTGGTGTCACCCATGGTTTGGGTTTAATTAATCTAAAATGTCCATATAAAAGTAGAGAATATGTATGATGCCAAATACACACAGCAAACCCAAAATTACAATTGACCGTTCCCAATTGTAACAGACCTAGTTGGTATAAAGAGGCTACATCAGTTGTCCCATGGATATAACAAAAAAAAAAAAAAAAAGATGTGCATGCTATATACAACCTGAGCGTGTGAAAAGGTGCAGCAAAGCTTAATAGCTTAAGGGATGAGAAAATGCGGCCAGATGAACCAACTCAAAAGAGGCTCATGTAATGGGCAATGTGATAGTAGAGCCCAAATGAAAATGAGGGGTGTAGGGAAAGAACCCACTCGTACCGCTGCTAGAGCAGCTTCTTCAGGGGAAATGTGCCACAGGCGAAAATGCAAGATGTAAATAGGCCAAACAATCATTGGAAAAGAACATACTGATGTGCTGTGGCGAGCCAGTGAATTAGTATGCAGGGGCCAGCTGACCTGGAGATGTGAATGTGCAGACATGAGGCCAGATAATGGCCGAGATGAAGCAAAGAGACCGCAGCGCGCCGTGCGCCTGCGCAAAGCGAGAAAGTAAAAAAAACACATGCACTGGTACCAACCGGAACAATTCCGCTCAGAGAAAAAAATATAGAACATGTTTAGCAATGTAGTAAATAAGACTGAATGCATAACAAAAAACAATAAATAAAAATGAAAAAATATTAAAAAAAAACCTAAATATAGACATAACCAATGCTGTCAGTGCAATAGTTGTCTAAAAGAGGAAAAATGACTTAAATAATAAACAAATAATGAGAAAAGGAAAATCACATGAAAAACAAGCAAAAATAAATAAGATTACCTATCCAGAAAAAGGAGAGAGATATTTTTATTATATAAGGAAAGTAACCATGGAAAATGACTGGCACATGAAAAAGTAATAATAAACCTTTCGGAAGCAATGGGGATAAAATCCCTGAATGGGGAACAACGGATCCCCAAATTGTTATCTATATTAGACGTCCAGGTCCTTAGATGTAGAGGATGTACAGCCCATTAAATATTAGACACCAATGTCACAAATGAAAGAGCGATTGGATCCAAGCTGAATATATATATAATCGCCGGTGGCCGCTGTCTCTGAATCCCATAAGGCACCATGTCAGTTCCAGCACGGCTTCACCATCATGTGTCCCGTGCTGCACTACATATAACTAGGAGCCCGCGGCCGCCTCGCTGCGCTCACCGGGGAGCCCCGGGAGCAGAATACCTGTGCACGACCCGGCCTGAGAACTAGCGGATCCACTTCCCTCCGGTCTTTGCTCCGCCAGCTGCAGCCGCTATTTCCCCCAGCAGGTAAACATTGGACTGGGACGAGGCTGCTGAGAGCAGTTATGACGTCATGGAGCATGCTGTGTGGGAAGGAGCGGAGCCTGCTGCGCGCATAGTAATAGTAGCAGAGCGGGCTGACAGAGTCAGGAGTAATGTTCTGAGTGACATAGTTCTGCCAGTGGTGAGGGTGGGGGGTATTGTGGGGACAGGTGGCGCTTATGTGGTACTAGAAATAGGCCCGATGCTATCACATCGGGAGTGCGGTGAAATTACTGGGGCTGCAAAGCCTGCCCCCATCGTGACATTACCACCCTCCCGATGCGATAGCATAGGGACTATTTTTAGTATTATATATTTGGAATTGACCAAGCCAAAAATAGAGATGGAATCAAAGACATATCTGGATCACTACCATGCATAGCATGGAAAGAATGACAAAAGATCATCTGCGTCCCAATAAGCATGCGATAAACTCCATAGACGTCTTGGATGATAGTTCATCGATTATTGAAGCCTCTATTCAAATAGATGGAACCACATACATCATGGTGAAAATGGAACCGGACCAGATACCAATACCATAAGGTGCCAGGATGATAATGCCCTGAGGCAATGAATTCATAGCAGGATTTCTGCCAACACAACCTGGTATAAAAAAGAAAAAAATAGATAGCAGTGGGACAAAAAGGATATAGTACAGCAGTCTTTTTTATTATGTGGATGTGCACACTATTTTTGGTTTGGTCTTTTCTCTTTATATTGCATTTTGGTTATCCAGACTAGGTGATGCACCCGTGATTATGGTTTGGGTTTATTAGTTTTTATCGGTGGTGCGCCCTCTTCACTATTTTCTCTTCAAGTATTTTAATATACAGTTGTGCTCAAAAGTTTACATACCCCGGCAGAATTTTTGCTTTCTTGGCCTTTTTTTCAGAGAATATGAATGATAACACTAAAACTTTTTCTCCACTCATGTTTAGTGGTTGGGTGAAGCAATTTACTGTCAAACTACTGTTTTTCTTTTTTTAAATCATAATGATAGCCCAAAACTTCCAAATGACCTTGATCAAAAGATCACATACCCCATTTCTTAATACAGTGTATTGCCACCTCTAACATCAATGACAGCTTGAAGTCTTTTGTGGTAGTTATGGATGAGGTTCTTTATTTGCTCAGATGGTAAAGCTTCCCACTCTTAGCAAAAAGCCTCCAGTTCCTGTAAATTCCTGGGGTGTCTAGCATGAACTGCGCACTTGAGATCTCCCCAGAATGGCTCAATCATATTGAGGTCAGGAGACTGAGAAGGTCACTCCAGAACCTTCACTTTGTTCTGCTGTAGCCAATGACCGGTCGACTTTGCCTTGTGTTTTGGATCGTTGTCATGTTGGAATGTCCAAGTATGTCCCAATCGCAGCTTCCGGGCTGATGATTGCAAATTTTCCTCCAGTATTTGCTGATAACGTGCTGCATTCATCTTTGCTTCAACTTTGACCAAGTTTCCTGTGCCTTTATAGCTCACACATCCCCAATGCATCAGCGATCCACCTCTGTGCTTTACAGTAGAAATGGTTTTCCTTTCATCATAGGCTTTGTTGACCTCTCTCCAAATGTAACGTTTATGGTTGTGGCAAAAAGTTCAATTTTGGTCTCATCACTCCAAATTACCTTGTTCCAGAAGTTTTGAGGCTCGTCTCTGTGCTGTTTTGCGTATTGTAGGTGAGATACTTTGCAGCATTTACGCAGTAATGGCTTTCTTCTGGCGACTCGACCATGCAGCCACACTGTTAGTTTTCAGAGAGACCAGTATTTCAGCTGATGTTATTTGTGGGTTTTTCTTTGCATCCCGAACAATTTTCCTGGCAGTTGCGGATGAAATTATTGTTGGTCTACCTGACCGTGGTTTTGTTTTTACAGAGCCCCTGATTTTCCATTTGTTAATTACAGTTTGAACACTGCTGGCTGGCATTATCAATTCCTTGGATATCTTTTTGTATCCCTTTCATGTTTTATACAGTTCAACTTCCTTTTCCCTTAGATCAGTTGACAATTCTTTTGCTTTCCCCATGACTCACAATCCAGAAATGTCAGTGACTGGATGAAAGATGCAAGAGTCTGCATGGATCCCAGAAACTCACTCAGATTTTATGCATACACACTGATTACAAGCAAACAGGTCACAGGTGAGGATGTTACCTTTAGTAGCCATTCAAACCCATTTGTGTCAACTTCTGTTCTATCAGGCCAAAATCATCATGGTATGTGTAACGGGCTGGGTGGTGGAACCACTGTGCAAAGCCCAAGTAAGACCTGAAGGGGCGTGACTAGGAGCCTCACCCAATCCAACCACGGACACACAGCAGCTAACGACACCGAAGTCCATGGAGAGACGAGAGGTGATCCAGGTGCTATTCCAGGACTGACCTTGGGTAGATAGCGACTGACTACTAGGAGTGGATAGCTGGAATGGCCTGGGTAAATGTCCAACAGATGGAGACAGGCAGAGAAGATGACAGGAACAGCAAACAGGACAGTCTAACGGACAGATGAGCACTGGCGGGTGCAGCTGGCTCTGCTGCCGTTGATGTGAGCACTGGCAGGTGCAGCTGGCTCTGCTGCCAATGAGGTGAGCACTGGCGAGTGCAGATGGCTCTGCTGCCATTGAGGTGAGCGCTGGAGGGTGCAGCTAGATCTGCTGCCGTTGAGGTGAGCAATGGCGGGTGCAGCTGGCTCTGCTGCCATTGATGTGAGCACTGGCAGGTACAGTAGACTCGGATACAAGTACAGGGACCTGAGAACTGACAAGCGTGTTAAGAACAAACTCACAACATTGCACAGGCACCTCCATGTTTTAGGAGGCGGTTTAAATAGAGACCTCCAGCCATTGGCTGGGGACACTTTAGAAGAACGCACGCGTCTCCTTTAAGAAAGAGAAAGGGTGTGCACGCGCACTCTAAGCACAGTGCTTAGAGACCTGCTAGGAGTGCGTGCACCCCGGGCAGAAGCAGACACAGAAGGAGCAGGACGTGATCCTTGGCGGTGAGTATGCTGATGTTTCTGAAGGGAGAGAGGGACTGCAGGCATAGATGCGGCGCTACAGTATGTGAACTATTGATCAGGGTCATTTGAATGTTTTGGGTTGTCATTACGATTTAAAAAAAGAAAACACAGTAGTTTGACAATAAATCGCTTCAACCAACCACTAACCATGAGTGGAGAAAAAGTTTTGGTGTTATCATTCATATTCTCTGAAAAAAGGCCAAGAAAGCAAAAATTCTGCTGGGGTATGTAAACTTTTGAGCACAACTGTATGGAAACTGTTCCATAATCCCTGGTATGTGGTAAATAGATCCGGCACCATAGTAAGAGAAACATGCCCATATCATGATGCTTGCACCACCATGCTTCACTGTCTTCAGAGTATGCTGTTGCTTGAATGCAGAGTTTGGGGGTCATCTGATGAACTGTTTGGACCCAAAAGGAACAATTTTACTTGTAAGTCCAAAAAATGTTTCTCTATTTCTCTTTAGGCCAGTTGATGCGTTCTTTGGCAAATTTGCGTCGCTCACCACAAGGAGAAACCTTACCCCTTAGACCCTAGTCCAGAGCCTCTCATCTGGCCATATCAGATCTCTCCTACTTTGCACTGATGAGGACCAATAGTCCGAAACACTGTGTCTGCAAATGGAGATACTGATTTGGCTTTTATCCTAAGTCATATTACAAGACTTGTTAAAGGGTTGATTGTGACTTGTAGGATCGCTACTTCCAATAGGTGGCGCTATAGAGTACAAGTCATCTTTTTTAAAAGAGGCAATTTGCATATAAAATTTCCCAGAGGAGCATTGCACAGCGAATAAGCCTCCTTACCTCGACACGCCAGAGCTGGTATGTCACTCTCCACAAGGAGAAACCTTACCTCTTAGACCCCATATGTCAAAGTCAAGGCCCGCGGGCCAAATCCGGCCCGCAAATTGATTATCTATGGCCCCCTGGATGATATTTAATTACTATTAGAACCGGCCCGCAGGCCACAGCCGCCCGCTGGTGTTTTGCACGCACCAACACATTTCCCACAATGCACCGGAAGCCCGCGAAGTCACTGCAGCGCGCAAAAGCGGCTTCATTATTCATCAGTAGTCAGAGCAGAGAACAACTTTCTGATACCCCCCTCCTCAAAAATGGCTAAACGTAAGGTGGACGCTGAGAACAGGGGGTTTCAGGCCAGGTGGGAGGCAGAGTACATGTTTACGGAGGTAAAAGGCAAACCTGTGTGTCTTCTGTGTGAAGAAAATGTGGCTGTAATGAAAGAATTTAATTTAAGAAGGCATTATCAAACGTCTAAGAAACACACAGACAAAGACAAGAATATGGAATATGAACAAAAGCTACAGAAGGTGGAAGAATTAAAACGAGGCCTTAAGTCCAGACAGGCTATGTTCACATATGCTAAATCACAAAGCGAAGATGCTGTCAAGGCTAACTTTATTGTGGCAAAAGAGGTCGCAAAATCAGCCCGGCCCTTTGCAGAAGGAGAGTTTATCAAAAACTGTATGCTTGAAGTTTGTGACGCAGTGTGCCCAGACAAAAGACAACTATTCGCAAACGTGAGCCTGAGCAGAAACACCGTTGCTGAGCGCGTAGACCAGCTTTCCACCAACATAAAAGAACAGCTTGTGAGAAAGGGAAAAGATTTCATCGCATATTCTCTTGCTGTGGATGAGAGCACGGACACATCAGACATTGCCCAGCTGTCAATTTTTGTCCGTGGAGTAGACTCCAGCCTGAGCATAACAGAAGAGTTTTTGGCATTACGTCCTATGCATGACACAACTACAGGACAAGATCTGTATGAAGAGGTATCCAGATGTGTAAATGAGATAGGGCTGCCTTGGGAAAACTCGTGGGATTAACCACAGATGGAGCACCCGCAATGTGTGGGCACAGGAGTGGATTGGTGGCAAGGATGCGGGAGAGGATGCAGGGAGGAAAATGTCACAGATGAGCTAACAGTGTATCACTGCATCATACACCAGGAGTCGTTGTGTGGCAAAGCCTTGAAAATGGAGCATGTAATGAGCACCATAATGCAAGCAGTTAACTTCATCAGAGCCAAAGGTTTAAATCACCGCCAGTTCAAGGCATTTCTGGGGAGTTAGATACAGAGTATGGTGACTTACCGTATCACACAGAGGTGCGATGGCTAAGCCGGGGAAAGGTGCTTCAAAGATGTTTTGAGCTGCGTGAGGAGATCTGTCTGTTCATGGAAAGCAAGGGGAAAGACACAACAGAGCTCCGAGATGAAACTTTCCTGTGTGAAATGGCATTTCTCTGCGACATCACGAGCCATCTGAATGTGATGAATCTGCAGCTGCAGGGACGGGGACGTGTCATCTCTGATATGTACAGTACAGTGAAGGCCTTTAAAACCAAGCTGAGTCTGTGGGAGACGCAGATGCGGAAAGAAAACTTAAGCCACTTTTCCAGCTGCCAGACCATGAAAGAGAAGCTCTCTACCGCTGTGTTCCCGTGTGCACAGTTTGCCGATAAACTCAACATACTTGCCGCTGACTTCCGACGCCGATTTGCTGACTTTGAAGCCCAAAAAAGCAGGTTTGAACTGCTCAGCAATCCTTTTGCAGTTGATGTAGAAAGCGCACCACCAAATCTACAAATGGAGTTGATTGAGCTCCAGTGCAATGACACACTGAAGGAAAAAAATGAGAGAGTGGGTGCTGCCGAGTTTTCACGTTCTATCCCCGACACAATGCCCCAGTTGCGCATCCAAGCCGCTCGGACGCTCTCTATGTTTAGCAGCACATACCTGTGTGAACAACTGTTCTCTTTGATGAAGCTAAACAAAACATCACAGAGGAGTCGTCTTACTGACAATCACTGTTGTGAATGGACTTGAAATGAGTTCTGAGCAGAGGCTCCCTCTGGTGGTTACAAGCGGTACTGGACTGTCCAGTGAAGATTGTGAGGAGTGGGAATCAGGTGTTACTGACTGGTCTTATATAAGGGAGTCGCCTTCCCATCAGGGTTGCCGGTGATCAATTGTTCTGGTCTAAATCCTTGAGTCCTGTTTCCTTTGTAGCCTGCTGTGTCGTGTCTGCATCTCCTGCTAACAGATAAGACATTTTCTTCTTTTTGTTTTTTGTGCTTGAGTTTTGCATTTTGTCCTGCACTTCTGTGGGGGCCTTCAGGGTCCCCTCCGGGGGCTTTGCCCTCTCAGTTTAGTTCAGCCACTGATGTTTGTACTTTTGCTTTTTCCAGTTTTTTCAGTGGCTGCTGTTTTGATTTTGTTACACCAGAGAACTAATTTAGGTGGTAGAGGTCGTGTGATCTCAGGTGATTTTTGAAATTAGTAGAGTTGGTGCTTTTCAGGGTTTTTTGGGATTGCAGTAAGTGCCCTTCCTATCATTTTCTATTTAGGTAGTTTGGGCCCCAACGTTTGCTCATACTATTTTCTGTCTGTGTCAGTATTTCATCTTGTCTAACCGCCATTACATGTTTGGGGGCTTTCTATGTTCTTTGAGGATCTGCTCCGGGGCAGATAGCTTTCCTCTTTCTATCTTTAGGTGTAGTTAGTTTCTCAGGCTGTGACGAGGCGTCTAGGACCAACGTAGGAACGCTCCACGGCTGCCTCTAGTTGTGGTGGTTAGTCAGGGTACTGCAATCTCATAGATTCCAACTTCTCTGGTGTATTGCCTTTTTACCTGCACTCCTCAGCTACCGAAACATAACAGTATCACCGGCCAAAAAATTGAAAATTGTATGGTACTCACAGAAGGGAAAAAATATTGTGAAAGAAAAAGGTTGTCAGAGTTGTCAGAGATATTTTTCTGTTTGCTGCATTTTTTTTTTTTCCCTCTGTATCTCTGGGTGCTGGGGAGGATTTTTTTTTTTCTCTCAATGGAGTTTGCACAGTTGTCTGGCCGTGTGGATCAGCTTGCCACTGAGGTTCGGAGTATTGCTGCCTATCTTGCTAGGTTGCCTGTTGTGGAACCTAGGATTCCCATGCCAGATTTGTTTTTAGGGGATCGAGCTAAGTTTCAGAATTTCAAAGATAATTGTAAATTGTTTTTTGCCTTAAAATCTAAGTCCTCAGGGAACGCAGCGCAGCAGGTTCAAATTGTCATCTCTCTCCTGCGCGGCGATCCTCAGGATTGGGCTTTTTCCCTGACACCTGGGGATCCTGTTTTGAGTGATGTTGATGCATTTTTCAGGCTTTGGGGTTATTGTACGATGAGCCTAATGTCACTGATCAAGCTGAAAAAGCCTTGTTGGCATTAAATCAGGGTCTTGATGACGCTGAGTTATACTGTCAGAGATTCCGTAGGTGGGCAGTCCTGACCAAGTGGAATGACGACGCTTTGGCGGCCCTTTTTCGGAAGGGTCTGTCAGATAATGTAAAGGATGTTATGGTGGGATTCTCTGTTCCCTCTGGTCTTAATGATTCTATGTCATTAGCGATTCAAATTGACAGACGTTTGCGTGAGCGGAGAAGTATGCGTGGAATGGTGTTGCCTTGTGAACCTGCTTCTGAACCCATGCAGTGTGATAGATTGGTGTCTGGGGCACAGCGTCATGAGTTTCGAAAGCGCAATGGGTTATGTTTCTACTGTGGTGATGCCTCTCATGCTATTTCAGTCTGCCCTAAGCGGGGAAGACGTTTTGCACGCTCAGTTGTCTTGGGTAGTGTTCAGACTACGTTTTTATTAACTGTCACTCTGATATGCTCTCTGTCCTCATTTTCTGCTCAGGCTTTCGTTGATTCTGGAGCAGCTATTAACCTGATGGATTATGATTTTGCTAAACGTTGTGGGTTTCCCTTGATACCCCTACAGAAGTCTATTCCCCTACTGGGGATCGATTCTACCCCTTTGGCTGAGAATAAACCTCAGTTCTCTACTCAGGTGATAATGAGGGTTGAACCTGATCATCAGGAGTGCTGTAAATTTTTGGTTCTGTATAATCTGCATGATATTATCGTACTGGGCTTCCCTTGGTTGCAGTCTCATAATCCTGTTTTGGATTGGAAATCTGTGTCTGTAACCAGTTGGGGCTGCCAATGTGTTAATACCAACACTCCTGTTTTTTCTGCCTCCCCCCAGGCTCAGGATGTTCCTGACTTTTTGATTGATTTTTCTGATGTGTTTAGCGAAAGTAAATCTGCATCATTGCCTCCCCATAGGAGCTATGACTGCGCTATTGAATTAATGCCTGGTAGTAAATTCCCTAAAGGTCGCCTTTTTAACTTGTCTGTACCTGAACATGACGCTATGCGGTCTTATATCAAGGAATCATTGGAGAAGGGTCATATCAGACCATCCTCTTCACCCTTAGGTGCCGGTTTTTTCTTTGTGGCCAAAAAGGATGGTTCATTAAGGCCGTGTATTGATTATCGTCTTTTGAACAATATTACTGTAAAATATCAATACCCGTTACCTTTGATTTCTGACCTGTTTTCCAGGGTGAAAAACGCTACTTGGTTTACCAAGCTTGACCTCAGGGGGCATATAACCTTATTCGCATTAAGCACGGGGATGAATGGAAGACGGCATTCAATACCCCTGAGGGGCATTTTGAGTACCTTGTGATGCCCTTTGGGTTCACTAATGCTCCTTCTGTCTTCCAGTCCTTCATGAATGACATTTTCAGGGATTTTGTGGATAAATTTCTGATTGTTTATTTGGATGATATCTTGATTTTTTCTAATGACTGGAACTCTCATGTGAAACATGTTCGAACTGTATTCCAGATTTTGAGAGAGAATGCTCTGTATGTGAAGGGATCAAAGTGTCTTTTTGGCGTACAGAGGATCTCATTTCTGGGATTCATTTTGTCCCCATCTGTTATTGAAATGGACCCGGTCAAAGTTCAGGCCATCTGTGATTGGGTCCAACCTACTTCATTAAAGGCTCCTCAAAGATTTTTGGGTTTTGCCAATTTTTATCGTAAATTTATTGGTAATTTCTCGGTTATTGTTAAACCATTGACTGATTTGACCAGAAAGGGTTCTGATGTGGTGAATTGGCCTCCTGAGGCAGTCTCTGCATTTCAGGAACTTAAGCAGAGATTCACTTCTGCTCCTGTTCTACGGCAGCCTGATGTTTCTCTGCCATTTCAGGTGGAGGTTGATGCCTCTGAAATTGGGGCAGGTGCCGTTTTGTCCCAAAAAGATCCAGAGACCTCTAAAAGTAACCCTTGTGCCTTCTTCTCTCGAAAATTTTCTCCTACTGAACGTAATTATGACGTGGGTAATCAGGAGTTACTGGCCATGAAGTGGGCTTTTGAAGAGTGGAGACATTGGCTGGAGGGAGCCAAACATCAGGTGGTGGTCCTTACGGACCATAAGAATCTGGTTTATCTGGAATCTGCCAAGTGACTCAATCCTAGACAGGCCAGGTGGGCCTTGTTTTTCACACGTTTTAATTTTGTGGTTTCCTTTCTTCCTGGCACTAAGAATGTTAAGGCGGATGCCCTCTCGAGGAGTTTCCTTGCGGACTCTCCTGAGTTATCTGATCCTTCTGTTATTTTGAAAGAGGGTGTAGTTCTTTCCGCCATCTCACCCAATTTGAGACTTGCTCTGGAGGGGTGTCAGGAGGATAGGCCCGAGCGCTGCCCTGTTGGAAAATTGTTTGTCCCGGACCAGTGGAAAAAGAGTGTGATGTCTGAGATTCATTGTTCCGCGTTGGCTGGGCATCCCGGAATTTTTGGTACCAGAGACTTGGTTAGTCGGTCCTTTTGGTGGCCTACCTTGTCTCGTGATGTCAGGGAATTTGTGCAGTCCTGCGGGACTTGCTCTCGCTCCAAGCCTTGCTCTCGCTCTAGTGGTTTGTTGATGCCATTGCCTGTGCCCAAGAGACCATGGACCCATATCTCTATGGATTTAATTTCCGACCTCCCTGTTTCTCAGAGAATGACCGTCATCTGGGTGATTTGTGATAGGTTTTCCAAGATGATACATCTTGTGCCATTACCTAAGTTGCCTTCCTCCTCTGAATTGGTGCCTTTGTTCCTTCAGCACGTGGTTCGTTTACACGGCATTCCTGAGAACATTGTGTCTGACAGAGGAGTCCAGTTTGTTTCCAGATTTTGGAGGACCTTTTGTTCTAAACTTGGTGTTCAATTGTCTTTCTCCTCGGCGTTTCATCCTCAGACCAATGGTCAAACTGAGAGAACAAACCAGACATTGGAGACTTATCTAAGATGCTTTGTGTCTGCTGATCAGGATGACTGGGTCTCTTTTTTGCCTTTGGCTGAGTTTGCTCTTAATAATAGGGCTAGCTCTGCCACTTTGATGTCTCCATTTTTCTGTAATTCTGGGTTTCACCCTCGGTTTTCTTCGGGACAGACGGAGGCTTCTGTCTGTCCAGGTGTTGACTCTGTTGTGGAGCGTATGCAACAGATTTGGGACCAGGTAGTGGAGAGGTTGTCCCTCTCTCAGGAGAGGGCCCAGCGGTTTGCTAACCGGCATAGGACTGATGGTCCTCGGTTTAAAGTGGGGGACTTGGTCTGGTTGTCCTCAAGAAATATTCCTATGAGAGTGTCATCTCCTAAATTTAAGCCTAGGTTCATTGGACCTTATAAGATCATGGAGATTCTTAATCCTGTTTCTTTTCGTTTGCTTCTTCCAGGGACATTTAAGATCCATAACGTGTTCCACAAGTCCTTGTTGAAGAGGTTTGTTGAGCCAGTGGTTCCTACTACTTTGCCTCCTGACCCTGTTCTGGTTGAGGGCAATATGGAGTTTGTGGTTGAGAAAATATTGAATTCTCGTTTTTCTAGACGGAAACTCCAGTATTTGGTTAAGTGGAGAGGTTATGGTCAGGAAGACAATTCTTGGGTGTTTGCTTCGGACATCCATGCTAGGAGACTCATCCGTGCGTATCATAGAACTCATCCTGACCGACCTGGTTGCTCAAGTGAGGGTTCGGTGACCCCTCCTCAAGGGGGGGGTACTGTTGTGAATGGACTTGAAATGAGTTCTGAGCAGAGGCTCCCTCTGGTGGTTACAAGCGGTACTGGACTGTCCAGTGAAGATTGTGAGGAGTGGGAATCAGGTGTTACTGACTGGTCTTATATAAGGGAGTCGCCTTCCCATCAGGGTTGCCGGTGATCAATTGTTCTGGTCTCAATCCTTGAGTCCTGTTTCCTTTGTAGCCTGCTGTGTCGTGTCTGCATCTCCTGCTAACAGATAAGACATTTTCTTCTTTTTGTTTTTTGTGCTTGATTTTTGCATTTTGTCCTGCACTTCTGTGGGGGCCTTCAGGGTCCCCTCCGGGGGCTTTGCCCTCTCAGTTTAGTTCAGCCACTGATGTTTATACTTTTGCTTTTTCCAGTTTTTTCAGTGGCTGCTGTTTTGATTTTGTTACACCAGAGAACTAATTTAGGTGGTAGAGGTCGTGTGATCTCAGGTGATTTTGAAATTAGTAGAGTTGGTGCTTTTCAGGGTTTTTTGGGATTGCAGTAAGTGCCCTTCCTATCCTTTTCTATTTAGGTAGTTTGGGCCCCAACGTTTGCTCATACTATTTTCTGTCAGTGTCAGTATTTCATCTTGTCTAACCGCCATTACATGTTTGGGGGCTTTCCTCTTTCTATCTTTAGGTGTAGTTAGTTTCTCAGGCTGTGACGAGGCGTCTAGGACCAACGTAGGAACGCTCCACGGCTGCCTCTAGTTGTGGTGGTTAGTCAGGGTACTGCAATCTCATAGATTCCAACTTCTCTGGTGTATTGCCTTTTTACCTGCACTCCTCAGCTACCGAAACATAACAAATCACCTTCACTCAATCCTGAGGATTTCCTCAGCTCAGAGCCTAACCCCGAACATTGATGAACTTGTACAAAAGATGAGACACCTCCAAGTATCAGGCTCAGCCTCAGACAAGTGAGCATCACAGAGCAGTAAAGTATTTTCGGTTTTTTAATTCAGTTACATTTTTACATTTGTTTCTACAAGACGTGATTTTTCTTTGAAGGAAGTATTGTTTTGTCTGTGTGCCATAAATTTTTGTATTTTATTTATTTATATTTATTTTTCAGTTGAATGGACTCAGGGAAAATTGCAGATAAGAGTCATGAGAAAGAATACAACTGATTTGATTTATTTTTTCATTTTACTATTTGAAAGCAGTGATCGGTAGATCATAGAGCAGCACAATAATACATTTTCAGTTTATAATGCATGCACTTTTATTTATGCATTTATCTTGATATTAAGAAACACATTTTGTTTTTAAAAACAATTTAATTTTTTGCTGTTTGGCTGTTGAAAATGTTTTAACTTGAAGTTACTGACAGAGCCAAAACAAAATATTGCCATATTCATTTAATCATTAAATAATGTACACTGTGTTAGGTCTTGGTTCAATAGGCTATGTGCAATCATTTCGATATGTTTTAATAAACATTGAACCAGTCCGGGCCCTCGGCTTGTAGCAAATTTGTTTTTTTGGCCCTCGGTGTGTTTAACTTTGACATCCCTGCCTTAGATCTATCTTCACACAGACGTCTTCCAACTGTCACAGTACTCTTAGGTAACTTGAGACTGTCTTTGATCATCTTCAAGCTCATCATTGGCTGAGCCTTTGCTATTCTGGCTATTCTTCTATCCATTCGAATGGTAGTCTTCCGTTTTCTTCCACGTCTCTCTGGTTTGGTTTTCCATTATAAAGCATTGGAGATTATTTTCGCTGAACAGCCTATCATTGTCTGCACTTCTTTTTAAGTTTTACCCTCTCCAATCAACTTTTTAATCAACGTATGCTGTTCTTCTGAACAATGTCTTGAATGACCCATATTTCTTAGGCTTTCAAGGAGAAATGCATGTACAACATGTCCTGGCTTCACCCTTAAATAAGGGCCACTTGATTCACAACTGTTTCTTCACAGAATGATTGACTTCACTAACCTTCAATTAATTATTCTGATACACAGACTCAAAAACATGCAGATCATGAATGCTGAGTCTGTTGGTTTTCTTAGAATCGACTCCAGCAACTGGTTACTGTATATACTCACATATAAGCCGAGATTTTCAGCCCATTTTTTAGGGCTGAAAGTCCCCCTCTCGGCTTATACACGAGTCATATACTAGGGGGTCAGCAGGGAGGGGGAGCGGGGGTGTCAGATCATACTTATCCGTCTGCCGGCATGTCTCTGCAACCCCCTTGCTTCTCCCACGGTCTCTGACAAGCATGTTAAGAACAAACTCACAACATTGCACAGGCACCTCCATGTTTTAGGATGCGGTTTAAATAGAGACCTCCAGCCATTGGCTGGGGACACTTTAGAGGAACGAGTGCGTCCCCTTTAAGAAAGAGAAAGGGTGTGCACGCGCACTCTAAGCACAGTGCTTAGAGACCTGACTTTAATGAGCGGTACCACGTGACCACTGTAGGAAGGAAGAGCTGCGGGAGAAGAGCAGGGGCTGCAGAGACGCGCCGGCAGAGGGGTGAGTATATGCGATATTCACCTGTCCACCGCTGCGCGCCGCTCTGCTCTCTCCTCGCTTCCTCTAGCTGTGAATGTTCAGGCAGAGGGCGCGATAACGTAGTTAGTACGCGACGCGCCCTCTGCCTGAGCGCTCACTGACAAGAGGACCCAGAAGACAGCGGCGAGCAGCGGTGGACCGGGTACAGGTAAATATCTCAGGTGCCGGGGCCCTGAGCGAGCGGTGACACCGGCACCTGTCCCCCATATCGCACCGGTGTCACCGCCTGCTCTGGACACCGGCACCTGGCCCCCAGCGACAATAGGTGAGTGTCATTTTTTTTTTAGTTGCAGCAGCGGCAGCATAAGGGCCTTATACTATGGAGCACATGGGGCATAATCTGTGGAGCATATGGGGTATAATCTGTGGAACATGTGGGGCATAATCTGTGGAGCATATGGGGCACAATCTGTGGAACATATGGGGTATAATCTGTGGAGCATATGGGGCATAATCTGTGGAGCATATGGGGCATAATCTGTGGAACAGATGAGGCATAATCTGTGGAACATATGGGGCATAATCTGTGGAGCATATGGGGCATAATCTGTGGAGCATATGGGGCATAATCTGTGGAGCATATGGGCATAATCAGTTATGATTTGGTAGCTGAGGAGAGCAGGCAAAAAAGGAAATACACCAGAGAGGTTGGAATCTATGGGATTGCAGTACCCTGACTAATCACCACAACTTAAGGCAGCCGTGGAGCGTACCTACGTTGGTCCTAGACGCCTCGTCACAGCCTGAGAAGCTAACTACACCTAAAGATAGAAAGAGGAAAACTATCTGCCCCGGAGCAAATCCCCAAAGAACATAGAAAGCCCCCAAACATGTAATGGCGGTTAGACAAGAGGAAATACAGACACAGACAGAAAATAGTATGAGCAAACGTTGGGGCACAAACTTCCTAAATAGAAAAGGATAGGAAGGACACTTACTGCAATCCCAAAAAACCCTGAAAAGTACCAACTCTACTAATTACAAAAACACCTGAGATCACACGACCTCTACCACCTAAATTAGTTCTCTGGTGTAACAAAACTAAACAGCAGCCACTGAAAAAACTGGAAAAGGCAAATGAACAAACAACAGTGGCTGAACTAAACTGAGAGGAGCACAAGCCCCCGGAGGGGACCCGGCAGACCCCCACAGAAGTGCAGGACAAAATGCAAAAAGCAAGCACAAAAAACTAAAAGAAGAAAATGTCTTATCTGTTAGAAGAAGATGCAGGCACGAAACAGCAAGCTACAAAGTGAACAGGAATCAAAGATGAGACCAGAACAATTGATCACCGGCAACCCTGATGGGAGGGAACCTCCCTTATATAAGACCAGTCAGTAACACCTGATCGCCAATCTTCACAATCTTCATTGGATAGTTCAGTACTGTTTGTAACCACCAGAGGGAGCTTCTGCTCAGAATTCATTTCTAGCACATTCACAACAGTACCCCCCCTTGAGGAGGGTCACCGAACCCTCATTTGAGCAACCAGGTCGGTCAGGATGAGCTCTGTGATACGCACGGATGAGTCTCCTAGCATGGATGTCCGAAGCAAACACCCAAGAATTGTCCTCCTGACCATAACCTCTCCACTTAAACAAATACTGGAGTTTCCGTCTAGAAAAACGAGAATTCAATATTTTCTCAACCACATACTCCAGATTGCCCTCAACCAAAACAGGGTCAGGAGGCACAGCCATAGGAACCACTGGCTCGACAAACCTCTTCAATAAGGACTTGTGGAACACGTTATGGATCTTAAATGTCCCTGGAAGAAGTAAACGAAAGGAAACAGGATTAAGAATCTCCATGATCTTATAAGGTCCAATGAACCTAGGCTTAAACTTAGGAGATGCAACTCTCATTGTGATATTTCTTGAGGACAACCAGACCAAGCCCCCCACTTCAAACCGAGGACCATCAGTCCTATGCCGGTTGGCAAACCGCTGGGCCCTCTCCTGAGAGAGGGACAACCTCTCCACTACCTGGTCCCAAATCTGCTGCATACGCTCCACAACAGAGTCAACACCTGGACAGACAGAAGCCTCCGTCTGTCCTGAAGAAAATCGAGGGTGAAACCCAAAATTGCAGAAAAATGGAGACATCAAAGTGGCAGAGCTAGCCCTATTATTAAGAGCAAACTCAGCCAAAGGCAAAAAAGAGACCCAGTCATCCTGATCAGCAGACACAAAGCATCTCAGATAAGTCTCCAATGTCTGGTTTGTTCTCTCAGTTTGTCCATTGGTCTGAGAATGAAAAGCCGAGGAGAAAGACAATTGAACACCAAGTTTAGAACAAAAAGTCCTCCAAAATCTGGAAACAAACTGGACTCCTCTGTCAGACACAATGTTCTCAGGAATGCCGTGTAACCGAACAACGTGCTGAAGGAACAAAGGCACCAATTCAGAGGAGGAAGGCAACTTAGGTAATGGCACAAGATGTATCATTTTGGAAAACCTATCACAAATCACCCAGATAACGGTCATTCTCTGAGAAACAGGGAGGTCGGAAATGAAATCGATAGAGATATGGGTCCATGGTCTCTTGGGCACAGGCAATGGCATCAACAAACCACTAGAGCGAGAGCAAGGCTTGGAGCGAGAGCAAGTCCTGCAGGACTGCACAAATTCCCTGACGTCACGAGACAAAGTAGGCCACCAAAAGGACCGACTAACCAAGTCTCTGGTACCAAAAATTCCAGGATGACCGGCCAACGCGGAACAATGAATCTCAGACATCACACTCTTTTTCCACCGGTCTGGGATAAACAATTTCCCAATAGGGCAGCGCTCGGGTTTATCCTCCTGACACCCTTCCAGAGCCAGTCTCAAATTGGGCGAGATGGCGGAAAGAACTACTCCCACTTTCAAAATAACAGCAGGATCAGATAACTCAGGAGAGTCCGCAAGGAAACTCCTCGAGAGGGCATCCGCCTTAACATTCTTAGTGCCAGGAAGAAAGGAAACCGTGAAATTAAAACGTGCGAAAAACAAGGCCCATCTGGCCTGTCTAGGATTAAGTCGCTTGGCTGATTCCAGATAAACCAGATTCTTATGGTCCGTGAGGACCACCACCTGATGTTTGGCTCCTTCCAGCCAATGTCTCCACTCATCAAAAGCCCACTTCATGGCCAATAACTCCCGATTACCCACGTCATAATTACGTTCAGTTGTAGAAAATTTTCGAGAGAAAAAGGCACAAGGGTTACTTTTAGAGGTCTCTGGATCTCTTTGGGACAAAACGGCACCTGCCCCAATTTCAGAGGCATCAACCTCCACCTGAAATGGCAGAGAAACATCAGGCTGCCGTAGAACAGGAGCAGAAGTGAATCTCTGCTTAAGTTCCTGAAACGCAGAGACTGCCTCAGGAGGCCAATTCACCACATCAGAACCCTTCTTGGTCAAATCAGTCAATGGTTTAACAATAACAGAGAAATTACCAATAAATTTACGATAAAAATTGACAAAACCCAAGAATCTTTGAAGAGCCTTTAATGAAGTAGGTTGGACCCAATCACAGATGGCCTGAACCTTGACCGGGTCCATTTCAATAACAGATGGGGACAAAATGAATCCCAGAAATGAGATCCTCTGTACGCCAAAAAGACACTTTGATCCATTCACATACAGAGCATTCTCTCTCAAAATCTGGAACACAGTTCGAACATGTTTCACATGAGAGTCCCAGTCATTGGAAAAAATCAAGATATCATCCAAATAAACAATCAGAAATTTATCCACAAAATCCCTGAAAATGTCATTCATGAAGGACTGGAAGACAGAAGGAGCATTAGTGAGCCCAAAGGGCATCACTAGGTACTCAAAATGCCCCTCTGAGGTATTAAATGCCGTCTTCCATTCATCCCCGTGCTTAATGCGAATAAGGTTATATGCCCCCTGAGGTCAAGCTTGGTAAACCAAGTAGCACTTTTCACCCTGGAAAACAGGTCAGAAATTAAGGGTAACGGATATTGATATTTCACAGTGATATTGTTCAAGAGACGATAATCAATACACGGCCTTAATGAACCATCCTTTTTGGCCACAAAGAAAAAACCAGCACCCAAGGGTGAAGAGGATGGTCTGATATGACCCTTCGCCAATGACTCCTTGATATAAGACCGCATAGCGTCATGTTCAGGTACAGACAAGTTAAAAAGGCGACCTTTAGGGAATTTACTACCAGGCACTAATTCAATAGCGCAGTCATAGCTCCTATGGGGGGGCAAGGATGCAGAATTACTTTCGCTAAACACATCAGAAAAATCAGTCAAAAAGTCAGGAACATCCTGAGCCTGGGGGAGGCAGAAAAAACAGGAGTGTTGGTATTAACACATTGGCAGCCCCAACTGGTTACAGACACAGATTTCCAATCCAAAACAGGATTATGAGACTGTAACCAAGGGAAACCCAGTACGATAATGTCATGCAGATTATACAGCACCAAAAATTTGCAACTCTCCGGATGATCAGGTTCAACCCTCATTATCACCTGAGTAGAGAACTGAGGTTTATTCTCAGCCAAAGGGGTAGAATCGATCCCCAGTAGGGGAATAGACTTCCGTAGGGGTATCAAGGGAAACCCACAACGTTTAGCAAAATCAAAATCTATCAGGTTAATAGCTGCTCCCGAATCAACGAAAGCCTGAGCAGAAAATGTGGACAGGAGCAAATCAGGGTAACAGTCAACAAAAATTTAGTCTGAACACTACCCAAGACAACTGAGCGTGCAAAACGTCTTCCCCGCTTAGGGCAGACTGAAATAGCATGAGAGGCATCACCACAGTAGAAACATAACCCATTGCGTTTTCGAAACTCATGACGCTGTGCCCCAGAAGCCACTCTATCACACTGCATGGGTTCAGAAGCTGGTTCACAAGGCAACACTATTCCACGCATACCTCTACGCTCACGCAAACGTCTGTCAATTTGAATCGCTAATGACATAGAATCATTGAGACCAGAGGGGACAGGGAATCCCACCATAACATCCTTTACATTCTCTGACAGACCCTTCCGAAAAAGGGCTGCCAAAGCATCGTTATTCCATTTGGTCAGGACTGCCCACCTTCGGAATCTCTGACATTATAACTCAGCGTCCTCAAGCCCCTGATTTAATGCCAACAAGGCTTTTTCAGCTTGATCAGTGACATTAGGCTCATCGTACAATAACCCCAGAGCCTGAAAAAATGCATCAACATTACTCAAAACAGGATCCCCAGGTGTCAGGGAAAAAGCCCAATCCTGAGGATCGCCGCGCAGGAGAGAGATGACAATTTGAACCTGCTGTGCTGCGTTCCCTGAGGACTTAGATTTCAAGGCAAAAAACAACTTACAGTTATTTTTGAAATTCAGAAATTTAGCTCGATCCCCTAAAAACAAATCTGGCATGGGAATCCTAGGTTCCACAACAGGCAACCCTGCAAGATAGGTAGCAATACTCCGAACTTCAGTGGCAAGCTGATCCACACGGCCAGACAACTGTGCAAACTCCATTGGAGAAAAAAAAATCCTCCTCAGCATTCAGAGAAACAGAGGGAAAAAAAAAAAAATCTCTGACAACTCTGACAATCTTCTTTCTTTAACACTATTTTTTCCCTTCTGTGAGTACCATACAAATATCAGTTTTTGGGCCGGTGATACTGTTATGATTTGGTAGCTGAGGAGAGCAGGTAAAAAAGGAAATACACCAGAGAGGTTGGAATCTATGGGATTGCAGTACCCTGACTAACCACCACAACTAAAGGCAGCCGTGGAGCGTACCTACGTTGGTCCTAGACGCCTCGTCACAGCCTGAGAAGCTAACTACACCTAAAGATAGAAAGAGGAAAACTATCTGCCCTGGAGCAGATCCCCAAAGAACATAGAAAACCCCAAACATGTAATGGCGGTTAGACAAGAGGAAATACAGACACAGACAGAAAATAGTATGAGCAAACGTTGGGGCACAAACTTCCTAAATAGAAAAGAATAGGAAGGACACTTACTGCAATCCCAAAAAACCCTGAAAAGTACCAACTCTACTAATTACAAAAACACCTGAGATCACACGACCTCTACCACCTAAATTAGTTCTCTGGTGTAACAAAACTAAACAGCAGCCACTGAAAAAACTGGAGAAGGCAAATGAACAAACAACAGTGGCTGAACTAAACTGAGAGGAGCACAAGCCCCCGGAGAAGTGCAGGACAAAATGCAAAAAGCAAGCACAAAAAACTAAAAGAAGAAAATGTCTTATCTGTTAGAAGAAGATGCAGGCACGAAACAGCAAGCTACAAAGTGAACAGGAATCAAAGATGAGACCAGAACAATTGATCACCGGCAACCCTGATGGGAGGGAACCTCCCTTATATAAGACCAGTCAGTAACACCTGATCGCCAATCTTCACAATCTTCATTGGATAGTTCAGTACTGTTTGTAACCACCGGAGGGAGCTTCTACTCAGAATTCATTTCTAGCACATTCACAACAATAATCTGTGGAACATGTGGGGCATAATCTGTGGAACATGTGGGGCATAATCTGTGGAACATGTGGGGCATAATCTGTGGAACATGTGGGGCATAATCTGTGGAACATATGGAGCATAATCTGTGGAGCATATGGGGCATAATCTATGGAACATATGGGGCATAATCTGTGGAGCATTTGGGGCATAATCTGTGGAATATATGGGGCATAATCTGTGGAGCATATGGGGGCATAATCTATGGAGCATTATATGGGGCATAATCTATGGAGCATGTTATGGGGCTATTATTAACCTTTATGGAACTTTATATTAGGAGTATTTTGTATGGAGCATCTTATGGGGCCCATCATGAATTGTAGTGAGCATTATATGGGGCTCCTGATTCAATATGGATATTCAAAAACATTTAACCTACTGATGTCTCAATTAATTTTATTGCTATCTATTTTTATTTTTGTAATTTACCAGTAGCTGCTGCATTTTCCACCCTAGGCTTATACGCGAGTCAATAAATTTTCCCAGTTTTTTGTGGCAAAATTAGGAGGGTCGGCTTATACACGGGTTGGCTTATACATGAGTATATACGGTAATTGTTTGACGTGTGGTAATATAATTTATACTAAAAATAGTATTTAATCTGTTTAGTTATATTGGACTGGTATATGGGAGGCAAAACGAACAAAAAACAGCAATTCTATATTCATATATACAGTGGGGAAAATAAGTATTTTATACATTGCCGATTTTGCAAGTTTTCCCACCTACAAAGAACTGAGAGGTCTGTAATTTTTTTTTCGTAGGTATACTTTAACTGTGAGAGACAGAATCTTTAACTCCTTAGCGACCGGTCCAATTTTTTAAAATCTGACCCGTGTCACTTTATGTAGTAACAACTCTGGAATGTATCAACATATCACAGTGATTTTGAGACTGTTTTCATGACACATTACATTTTATGATAATGATAAATTTAGGTAATATGATTTTTGTCTATTTATAAAAAAAATTATAATTTTGACAGAAACTTCAAAATATTTGCAATTTTCAAACTTTGAATGATTATCCCTTTAATCCAGAAAGTCATGCCACACAAAAACAATAGCAAATAATATTTCCCTCATCTCTAGTTTACATCAGCACCATTTGTGAAATGTTCTTTTATTTTGTTCGCATTTTAGAAGGTTTAAAAATGTAGCCATAATTTTTCATTTTTTAAGGAAATTTACAAAATTTATTTTTTAGGGATCCATTCAGAAGTGGGTCCTATATATTTGAAAAACCTCAAATGTTATACTATTTAAAAAACAGCATCCCAAAGTATATTAAAAATTGCTTTCAGGTAATTTATTAACCCTTCAGGTGCTTTTCAGGAATTATTGAAAGTGGCAGGAATGAAAAAAATATTTTTACCACCTAAATGTTGCGAATTTCTGAACAAGTCACTGTATTTGACAGACTCTAAGGCCATTATTTGGCCTTAAATTGCAATGGCAGTCATCAGGACCACACAATCATAATTTCAAAATGCTGATGGGGTTAAAGAGGAAGACCCCAAACTCTTTTAATCATCTAGATGCTTTAGTCACTATTGATAGCAGTATCTAAGGGGTTAAATAGCTATGGTTGGTGCAAGCACTGATCATGGCTGATGCAGCAACTTGTCAGCTATATTGTACAGCGGACAGCTGCTGGATTGTCACCTGTCGGAGGATGCTATTCTCTTATACCACAGGTCATTAAAAAGACAGTCGGTCATTAAGGGGTTAAAAGAAAATCACATTGTATGATTGTTCTATAATTAATTTGCATTTTATTGTATGAAATAAGTATTTGATACAATAGAAAAACAACTTAATATTTGGTACAGAACCTTTGTAGCAATTACAGAGGTCAGATGTTTCCTGTAGTTCTTGACCAAGTTTGCACACACTGCAGCAGGGATTTTGGCCCACTCCTCCATACAGATCATTCAGATTTCGGGGCTGTTTCTGGGCAATATTGAGTTTCAGCTCCCTCCAAAGATTTTCTATTGGGTTCAGGTCTAGAGACTGGTTAGGCCACTCCAGGACCTTGAAATGCTTCTTTCGGAGCCACTCCTTTGTTGCTCTGGCTGTGAGTTTCGGGTCATTGTCATGTTGGAAGTCCTAGCCACGACCCATTTTTAATGCTTTTACTGATGGAAGGAGGTTGTTGGCCAAAATCTCACAGTACAAGATCCCACCCATCCTCCTTTCAATATGGTGCAGTCATCCTGTCCCCTTTGCAGAAAAGCACCATCAACGTATGTTTCCCCCAACATGCGTCACATTCGGGATGGTGCTCTTGGGGCTGTACTCATCCATCGTCTTCCGCCAAACACGCAAGTGGAGTTAATACCAAAACATTCTATTTGGGTCTCACCGGACCACATGACCTTCTCCCATGCCTCCTCTGGATCATCCAGATGGTCATTGGCAAACTTCAAACGGGCCTGGACATATGCTGGCGAGAGCAGGGGGACCATGCGTGCCTTGCAGGATTTTAATTCATGACAACATAGTATGTTACTAATGGTAATGATTGAGAGTGTGGTCCCAGCTCACTTAAGGTCATTGACCAGGTCCTCCCATTTAATTCTGGGCTGATTCCTGACCTTTCTCAGAATCATCCTTACCCCACGAGGCGAGAACTTGAATGGAGCCCAAGACTGAGGAAGATTGACAGTCATCTTGTGTTTCTTCCATTTTCTGACAATTGTGCCAACAGTTGTTGCCTTCTCACTAGTGATGAGCGAATAGTGAAATATTCGGATTCGGGAAAATCGGCACAACTAATTTCTAATATCCGTGTATTCGCACTGAATAACGAATCTAATGCAAGTCAATGGGAAAGCCAAATATTTTTCTGTTGGACCCAAAAACAGGTCTGGGTGCATGGGAAAAAGCTGAAATGGATCGGAAAGAGCTAAAACTAAATGAGAACAGCATGGAGAAGATGCCTGCATGCCTTTCTGACTCACATGTGGTATCTGGGAATAAAGTTGTCAGACTATTGCGCCAATATTACAGATTTATAAGAAGACCTATCAAACCAAGCTTAAAATTTTTTTTAAAGGGAAAAATGCTAAGAAACATTTTTCCTTCCTATTACATGTATATAGTGCAAAATTAAAAAAAATAATTAAATTATACCCTTTAGCATATGTTCACACAGAGCGTTTTGGCTTTATTTTTTCCTTTAACATTTGTGAGGACTCTCACTCCTACATTTGGGAGGTCCATTCCTCATTCCAAAATGTTAGCAAGATAGTGGAATACATATTCCCCATCACTTTACAATGCCAACTAAAACATTAGCTGGGCTTCACCCGCCACCACCACCGCATCCACTGCCATGTCATCAGGCTCTGACTGGCCCACTGGAGAACAGGAGGATTCTCTGGTGGGCCCATGCACTGACTAGGGCCCTCACTGCTCCAAGGGCCCCCACTGCTCCAGGGGCCCCCAGCAAGTGGCTATGGGGGCCCTGAGTCAAGGGGGCCTGCCCTGTGTCTGTGTAGCTGCAGCTGGAGACAGGATCGTGTCCCCACTGCTAAAGCTAAATGAATATTCACACTTCTCCACGCCCCTATGGGCGTGGAGAAGCGTGAATACCATTTCTCTTTAATAGCGGGCAGTGTTAGCCGCAGGCTGCAGCTAACACTGCCCGCGTGTAAAGTCCCACGCACGGCACCACACACACACAGAGAGAGACACACAAATACTCACAGAGCAGCACATCCCGGCTTCCTACATGGCTCTTCCTGTCTGAGAGAGCCCAGCTGATGACGTCATCATCCAGCATTGGGTTTCAGACAGAAAGCAGCAGGCGAGGAACAGGCTGCCGGGATGTGCTGCTGCTGTGGGGAGGTGAGCTGTGCTGTATGCCTGCGTATGTGTATGTGGTGCAATGCTTTGTGTGTGTGTGTGTGAGAGAGAGAGAGGGTTGGTGGGGGGGAGGCAGTGACGGAGGTGATGGGCAATGATTGTGGGGGGAGGCAATGATGAAGGTGATGGGCAATGATGGTGAGGGGAGGCAATGGTGAAGGTGATGGGCAATGATGGTGGGGGAGGCAATGGTGAAGGTGATGGGCAATGATGGGGGAGGCAACGATGGAGGTGATGGGCAAAGATGGTGGGGGGAGGCAACGATGGAGGTGATGGGCAATGATGGCAGTTGGGGGAGGCAGCGATGGAGGTGATGGGCAATGATGGCGGTGGGGGGAGGCAATGATTAAGGTGATGGGCAATGATGGCGGTGGGAGGAGGCAGGGATGAAGGTGATGGGCAATGATGGCGGTGGGGGGAGGCAATGATGGAGGTGATGGGCAATGATGGTGGGGGAGGCAATGGTCAAGGTGATGGGCAATGTTGGGGGAAGCAGCGATGGAGGTGATGGGCAATGATGGCGGTGGGAGGAGGCAGGGATGGAGGTGATGGGCAATGATCGCGGTTGGGGGAGGCAGCGATGGAGGTGATGGGCAATGATGGCGGTTGGGGGAGGCAATGATGGAGGTGATGGGCAATGATGGCGGTTGGGGAGGCAGCGATGGAGGTGATGGGCAATGATGGCAGTTGGGGGAGGCAATGATGGAGGTGATGGGCAATGATGGTGGTTGGGGAGGCAGCGATGGAGGTGATGGGCAATGTTGGGGGAGGCAGGGATGGAGGTGATGGGCAATGATGGCGGTGGGAGGAGGCAGGGATGGAGGTGATGGGTAATGATGGCGGTGGGGTGAGGCAATGATGAAGGTGATGGGTAATGATGGGGGAGGAGTCAGGGATGGAGGTGATGGGCAATGATAGCGGTGGGGGGAGGCAGGGATGGAGGTGATGGACAATGTTAGTGGTGGGAGGAGTCAGGGATGGAGGTGATGGGCAATGATGGTGGTGGGGGGAGGCAGGGATGGAGGTGATGGGCAATGATGGCGGTGGGGGGAGGCAATGATGAAGGTGATGGGCAATGATGGTGGGGGTAGGCAATGGTGAAGGTGATGGGCAATAATGGGGGGAGGCAGTGATGGAGGTGATGGGCAATGATGGTGGTGGGAGGAGGCAGGGATGGAGGTGATGGGCAATGATGGCTGTGGGAGGAGGCAGGGATGGAGGTGATGGGCAATGATGGCTGTGGGGGGAGGCAATGATGAAGGTGATGGGCAATGACGGTGGGGGAAGCAATGATAACGGTGATGGGCAATGATGGTGGGGAAAGACAATGATGGAGGTGATAGGCAATGATGGTGAGGGAGGCAATGATGGAGGAGATAGGCAATGATGGTGAGGGGAGGCAATGATGGAGGTGATGGGCAATGATGGTGGGGGGAGGCAATGATGGAGGTGATGGGCAATGATGGTGGTGGGGAGGCAATGATAGAGGTGATGAAATGAGCAATGATGGTGGTGGGGAGGCAATGATGGAGGTGATGAAATGGACAATGATGGTGGTGGAGGAGGAGGCAATGATTGAGGTGGTGGAATGGGCAGTGATGGGGTGGTGGGGGAGAATGATAAAGGTGGTGGGGGAGAAGGCAATGATAGAGGTGGTGATGAGGACAATGATGGGGTGGAGAGGGTCTGCATTATACTTTGAGGGGGCTACATTATATTCTGTGGGGGACTGCATTATTCTCAGGGGACTACATTATATTCTGGGGGCTATATCTATATATATGAGGGGGCTACCGTATACTCTATGGGGAGATGCATTATATTCTGTGGTGGGGCTGCATTATTCTCTCAGGGGACTACATTATATTCTGGGGGGCTACATATTACTATATGATGGGGCTACAGTATACTCTATGGGGGGCCTGTA
Source organism: Oophaga sylvatica (assembly GCA_033576555.1). Classification (NCBI taxonomy): domain Eukaryota; kingdom Metazoa; phylum Chordata; class Amphibia; order Anura; family Dendrobatidae; genus Oophaga; species Oophaga sylvatica. The sequence goes on from JARQOD010000002.1 coordinate 391,494,895, forward strand.
TTATTCCATCAGGGGACTACATTATATTCTGAGGGGCTATATCCTACTATATGAGTGGGGCAGCATTATGCCCTATGAGGGGGCTACAGTATACTCTATGGGGGGGCAGCATTATTCCCTATGAGGGGGCTACAGTATACTCTATGGGGGCTGCATTATACCCTATGAGGGTGCTACATTATATTCTATGGTGGGGACTGCGATATACCTTATGATGGGGTTGCATTATATTTTGTGGGGTGCTGCATTATATTCTATGAGAGAGGGCTGCATTATATTTTATGAGGGGGCTACATTATATTCTATGAGGGGCTACATTATGTTCTATGAGGGGGCTACCCCTATATGATCCTACCGCAACCCCTACTACATAATTAAGACATGTACTACCTTATATTATATCCTGATATAGCGCGCTTTACAGCACAACTGGCGGTCTTGTATTTATTTGTATGTAGCTACATAGTGGGCCCCAAGAATGATTTTCTCTGGTGGGTCCAAGGTGCTCCAGTCCGACGCTGCATGTCATTATGCGGCCGTCACTTTACATTTTCAGAGGCCCAGCAGGTGCCGTGAAACCTTAATTTTGTAAGCTCCACAGTTCATTTTGGCCACTAGATCCCAATGGAGCCACAGTCATAGAGGGTGAAGCCGCTGTAAGATGAATATAATAAAGAAGTTGGGGGAGCTGTATGGTCAGTAAATTGGATTCTAGCACACACCAAAAGCATTAGAATTAAATTCTGAATACAGTGTAAGCAATCGAGGGCCTGTAATGTGGTCAGTCTGTCAAGCCTGAAACCCATGTCAGGAACATGTACAAGCCTCATTTTACTTGGAAGCAGCCTCCTCAAGTGAAAGAGACAGGAGTTCTATTGACCAATCTGCCTAAGCCTACGCACTTCTGGAAACTACCCAACCAGGCAGAATGTATCTTTTGCATGGTTTTGAGCAACTATGTAGTGTATTACTCAGGTGACAGGCAGTGCTACAGAGCTCAGGTAAAGGCCTTCGCGTGGCAATGACCATGATCTAATATGTGTAAGGCCTAGAGCTGAGCGAAACAGGTTGGTCAGATTCAAAAATCACGAATTTCGCCAAAGTCGGGTTTCGCCGACCATAGCGTGAGGTCGGCCATGCGTTCGTCGACCGGAGCGCCAAAGTCGGTTTTCCCAGAATGCTTGCAGGCGCCTTTTCTCAGCCAATGAGCAAGGACGCACACTGTGGCAACGCGATGACATAGGTAGCGGCCACCATCATCTTAGAGAAGGGCATTGCAGTGATTGGCTTGCTTTGTGTGGCATCACAGTGGCTATAAAAGCCCTGACCGCCATTTTACTTCTGCCGATCTTAGCGTAGGGAGAGGTTGCTGCCGCTGTTTCTCAGTAGGGAGAGAGTTAGGCAGGAAAAAAAAGTTATTCTGTGCTTGTGCTGATAGCGATTGTGCTGTACAGTACAGTTAGTGTGCAGTTACAGGGCAGGATTTTGTTGTGTGCAGCAGCGCTGGTTATTAGGCTGCCTGCCAGTGACAGGGGAGCAATTTCTTGTGTGCAGCAGAGCTGATTATTAGGCTGCCTACCAGTGACAGGGAGGAATTTCTTGTCTGCAGCAGCAGAGCTGATTATTAGGCTGCCTACCAGTGAGAGGGGAGGAATTTCTTGTGAGCAGCAGAGCTGATTATTAGGCTGCCTACCAGTGACAGGGGAGGAATTTCTTGTCTGCAGCAGAGCTGATTATAGGGGCTGCCTGCTAGCTGTATTGCTGTGTGTACACTGCTGTGCAGACTGCTTTTTACACAGCACCTACACAGCACTAATACTTTTATTCTTAATTTCTGCACAGTTACCGAGCATTCATTTTTTCCCACACTGTATAGAGCTGTACACTCCTCACACACTACCGTGTACTGGCTGGTATCACAGACAAATACATGATTGTCACGCTGTCACTGCGTACAGGAGGTCAGGGTCCTATGCTGACCCTAAGCTGGGGCCCTGACTAATCCCTCTACCTGGAGGTACTGTTAATGGTACAGAGGTCCAGGCCGCCAGCGTAACCCTACCTCCTGAGAATCCCTGAACCTCAGTAATCTAGTCCTGAGAAGGACCCCGATCACAACAGTAGTGGACAGGGTAGTAAATGCTTATACACAGTACTAGACGAACGAGACAGTACAAGGGGAAAACCAAAAACCACCTTGCATACAAAAACTCACACCACAATAACAGAGGGAACACAAACGGGTAAGGAGATAAATGATAAAGCGAGGAAGGGAAAAAACCACACCGAGTACACTTCGCTCCAAACTTTTCAATACCACGATCCGCTCTGATGGTCTGTATGAAATGCTTTCACCGACAACTACCCTATCAGACCGGCAGGTATTTGAAGGAGTCCCAAAACTGCAGAATTAACTGCAGCTGGGTGAGGCTGGGCCTCGTCTAGCACAGAGAGAGAGAATTAACTCCCTCACTGCCGAAAAACACCAAGCACCAAAAACTCAGCTGCGAGAAGTCAGGCTGTGCAATCGCGACGATCTTTGTGGCGACACACCCGTGACAGTACCCCCCCTTCTACGAGGGGCCTCCGGACCCTCAGGGCCAGGTTTATCCGGGTGAGTCGTGTGGAAGGCCCGAATTAATCGGTCTGCGTTAATATCCGACGCAGGAACCCACATCCTCTCCTCAGGACCATACCCCTTCCAATGAGCCAGGTACTGAAGGGACCGGCGATTAAAACGTGAATCGACGACTTTCGATACCTGAAACTCCAAGTTACCATTGACCACCACTGGAGGAGGAGGTAAAGGTAACGGTATCACCGGTGCCACATACCTCTTAAGCAAAGATCTGTGGAACACGTTGTGAATTTTAAACGTAGGGGGGAGGTCAAGACGGAATGCCACCGGATTAATTATAGAACTGATCCTGTATGGCCTGATGAACCTGGGACCCAGTTTCCAGGAGGGAACCTTAAGTTTTATATTCTTGGTAGACAACCATACCCAATCGTTCACACTTAGGTCCGGACCAGACACTCTCCTCCTATCAGCCATACGTTTGTATCGGTTCCCCATAGTACTCAGATTATTCAGCACCCCTCTCCACACTGAAGCGAGTGATGACGAAAATCGTTCCTCCTCAGGAACCCCTGAAGAGCCCCCCCTACTGAAAGTACAAAACTGGGGGTGAAAACCATATGCCCCAAAAAACGGGGACTTACCAGTGGACTCGCTCCGCCTATTATTAAGAGCAAACTCCGCCAGAGGCAAGAAAGAAGCCCAGTCCTCCTGGTTCTCTGACACAAAACACCGGAGATATGTCTCCAAGCTCTGGTTCAGACGTTCCGTCTGACCATTGGTCTGAGGATAAAAAGCCGATGAAAACGACAAATGCATCCCCGCCGTGTACAAAATGCCTTCCAGAATTTGGACACAAACTGAGACCCTCGATCCGACACCACATCAGAGGGTACCACGTGAAGCCTCACAATCTCCCCAATGAACACCTGCGCAAGAGTTTTAGCATTAGGAAGAGCAGGAAGAGCGATAAAATGTGCCATCTTGCTGAACCTGTCCACTACAACGAGTATGACCGTTTTACCCGAAGACGGCGGGAGGTCCGTAATAAAGTCCATAGACAGATGAGTCCAAGGACGCTCCAGGATCTTCAAAGGTAAGAGGGCCCCAGACGGACGGGTATGTGGGGTCTTAGAGCGCGCACAAACCCCACAGGACGCAACAAAAGTTACCACCTCCCTATGTAAGTTAGGCCACCAAAACCAACGTGAGAGTAGATCCACAGTTGCTTTATTCCCTGGGTGTCCTGCCAAAGCTGAGTTATGGTGTGCCTCGATCACCTTTTGTCGCAACTGATCTGGAACAAACAGTCTCCCTGGAGGTCCAACAGGGGCGTCCCCCTGAGCCTCCAATACCTCCTCCTCAAGCTCAGAGCATACTGCCGACACCACCACCCCCTACTGAAGGATAGGAACCGGGTCATCCGTATTCCCGGCCCCACGGAAACTACGAGATAAGGCATCCGCCTTTACATTTTTTGACCCCGGACGATATGTGACGACAAAATTAAACCTGGTAAAAAACAACGACCACCTAGCTTGTCTGGGATTCAGACGTTTTGCGGACTCAAGATATACCAGGTTCTTGTGATCGGTGATGACGGTGACCGGATGGACTGCCCCCTCCAAAAAATGGCGCCACTCCTCAAAAGCTAACTTAATGGCCAAGAGTTCCCTATTGCCGACATCGTAATTTCTCTCAGCGGACGACAATTTTTTAGAGAAAAAAGCGCACGGATGCCACTTACCAGGGGACGAACCTTGTGATAATACTGCTCCCACCCCTACCTCAGAAGCGTCTACTTCTACAATGAACGGCTGTGACGCATCAGGTTGAATGAGTATGGGTGCCGAGGCAAAACATTTTTTCAAGGAGGAGAATGCTTGACAAGCCTTGTCAGACCACCTAGAAAAATCCGTCCCTTTTTTTGTCATGTCTGTGAGAGGTTTAACCATGGACGAGAAATTACGAATGAATTTCCGGTAATAATTAGCAAACCCCAGGAAACGTTGTAGTGCCTTAAGATTCTCTGGCAGATCCCACTCAAGAACTGCCCGCACTTTCCCAGGGTCCATACGAAAACCGGATGCTGACACCAGGAAGCCTAAAAACTGGAGTTCCTGTACGGCGAACACACACTTTTCCCATTTGGCGTACAGTTTATTATCCCGCAAGATCTGTAACACCTGCCTAACATGCTCCTGATGAGACACAAGATCTGGCGAGTAAATTAAGATATCATCCAGATATATGACAACAAACTGTCCCACCAGGCGGCGAAAAATGTCATTAACAAAGTGTTGGAACACCGCCGGAGCATTAGTCAGACCGAATGGCATGACAAGGTTCTCATAATGCCCCTCCGGAGTGTTAAACGCCGTCTTCCACTCATCCCCCTCCTTCATCCTAATCAGATTGTACGCCCCCCTGAGATCCAACTTAGAGAACCATTTGGCGCCCACGATCTGATTGAAGAGATCGGGGATAAGTGGGAGCGGATACGGATCTCGGACCATAATCCGATTAAGTTCACGGAAATCCAGGCAAGGGCGTAGGCCTCCATCTTTCTTCTTCACAAAGAAGAACCCCGCGGCCACCGGGGAAGATGAAGGTCTAATATGCCCCTTAGCCAAACTCTCTGAAATATAATCCTTCATGGCCTGCCTCTCAGGACCAGATAGGTTATACAACCTAGATTTAGGTAACTTGGCCCCAGGGAGCAGTTTTACAGAACAGTCATACACGCGATGAGGAGGTAGTTCCTGACACCCTTTCTCAGAGAATACATACAGTTTTTATTACAGAATTCACTCCATTGGCTTATCTCTCTGGATTGCCAATTAGTAACCGGGTTATGCTTAGTTAACCAAGGAAGGCCCAACACTATAGGAGTGGGAAGACCCTCCAACACGTAACAAGACAACAGTTCTTTATGTATCGCCCCCACTTGAAGATTTACGTTATGCACTGCTTGCAAAAAACTTCCCTGACCGAGAGGCCTGGCATCGATCGAGAATATGGGGATGGGTTTAGCCAACACACTCAATCGCATACCTTGAACCCGGGCAAACCGAGCGTCCACCAGATTAGCCCCGGCCCCACTATCCAGAAGAACAGATATCCTCTCAGTTCTCGTACCCACCACCACCTCCGCCGGTACGAGAAACTGAGACGAACCTAGGGACGAAATACCTACTCCCAGATTGCCGTCCACCACACAACCTGGGATCAATAGTTTTCCGACGACCCTTTACTCTGCAAAGGACGGGATGGACACCCCCCAATAAAATGTCCCTTTCTCCCGCAGAAGAAACACCTTCCTGTCTTGTGGCGCACCGCCGGTCCCCTCCCCTGAAATGATGTCCCTCCTAACTGCATAGGCTCCTCTGGACTGACCAGAGGAACCTCCATATAAGGGGCCCTTGTAGAAGGTGGAGTCATCACAGGGGGCGGAGTTACCCCGCACCTCTCCCGAAGCCGTCTGTCAATGCGAATAGCAAGGGCCATAGCGGCTTCCAGTGACGCAGGAGGGTCATACTGTGCCAATACATCCTTTAATTTGTCAGATAAACCTTGACAAAACTGGCTCCTAAGAGTCGGGTCATTCCACTGGGTGTCCGTGGCCCACCTACGGAACTCCGAACAGAATTCCTCCGCCGGACGATCTCCCTGCTGGATCCTACGTAACTTAGATTCAGCAAGGGAGATCCGATCCGGGTCATCATATACGAGACCCAGAGCTGCGAAAAACCTATCCACTGACTGGAGAGCCGGGAGCCAGGGGGAAGAGAGAACGCCCATGATTGTGGGTCCCCTTGTAGGAGCGAGATGACAATTCCCACCCTTTGTTCTTCACTCCCCGATGACCGTGGCCGCAGCCGAAAGTACAATTTACATGCCTCCCGGAAAACAAAAAACTTGTCCCGCCCCCCAGTAAACCTGTCAGGGAGAGCTACTTTAGGTTCTGGTCCTGCTTGCTCCGGGGGATACAAAACCTTGGACTTAACGTCCGCCAGCTCCATGGACAAACTCTGCAACTGCCGAGCTAGACTGGCTACTGGATCCATGGAGGCTGAGAGAATCTTTTGTTGGTTGGTGAAAATGTCACGCTGTCACTGCGTACAGGAGGTCAGGGAGTTATGCTGACCCTAAGCTGGGGCCCTGACTAATCCCTCTACCTGGAGGTACTGTTAATGGTACAGAGGTCCAGGCCGCCGGCGTAACCCTACCTCCTGAGAATCCCTGAACCTCAGTAATCTAGTCGTGAGAAGGACCCCGATCACAACAGTAGGGGACAGGGTAGTAAATGCTTATACACAGTACTAGACGAACGAGACAGTACAAGGGGAAAACCAAAAACCACCTTGCATACAAAAACTCACACCACAATAACAGAGGGAACACAAACGGGTAGGGAGATAAATGATAAAGCGAGGAAGGGAAAAAAACACACCGAGTACACTTCGCTCCAAACTCTTCAATACCACGATCCGCTCTGATGGTCTGTATGAAATGCTTTCACCGACAACTACCCTATCAGACCGGCAGGTATTTGAAGGAGTCCCAATACTGCAGAATTAACTGCAGCTGGGTGAGGTTGGGCCTCGTCTAGCACAGAGAGAGAGAATTAACTATCTCACTGCCGAAAAACACCAAGCACCAAAAACTCAGCTGCGAGAAGTCAGGCTGTGCAATCGCGACGATCTTCGTGGCGACACACCCGTGACAGTGATGACTATCTGTGTGTGACTCTGGAAATATATACAGAGATTTAAAATTTCCCCAAAACTGTATACACCTGGTATCTTCAGATACAGTACCGTTTTTCTGCCTTCTGTATTACGGTCAAATCCATACTGAGAGAGCGTCTGTGTGTTACTCCGGAAATATATAAGGAGATTTACAATTACCCCTACACTGTATACGCCTGGTATCTTCGGATACATTAGCCTTTTTTGCTTTTTATATTCTGGCCTACTCCATACTGAGCCTGTGAGTGTCTGTGTGTTACTCCGGAAATATATATGGAGATTTAAATTTTCCCCAAAACCATATACAGCTGGTATCTTCTGATACAGTACCTCTTTTCTGCCTTCTGTATTACGCTCAAATCCATACTGAGAGAGCGTCTGGGTGTTACTCCGGAAATATATACGGAGATTTACAATTACCCTTACACTGTATACGCCTGGTATCTTCAGATACATTAGCCTTTTTGCTTTTTATTTTCTGGTCTACTCAATACTGAGCCTGTGAGCGTCTGTGTGTGACTCCGGAAATATATACGGAGATTTAAATATTCCCCAAAACCAGCTGTTTTCTGATACAGTACCGTTTTTCTGCCTTCTATATTACGGTCAAATCCATACTGAGAGAGCGTCTGGCTGTTACTCCGGAAATATATATGGAGATATACAATTACCACTACACTGTATACACCTGGTATCTCCGATACATTAGCCTTTTTTGCTTTTCATATTCTGGTCTACTCCATACAGAGCCTGTGAGCGTCTGTGTGTTACTCCGGAAATATATACGGAGATTTAAAACTACCCCAACACTGTATACAGCTGTACGCTTCTGATACAGTACACTTTTTCTGCTTTTCATATTCTGGTCTAATCAATACTGAGCCTGTGAGCGTCTGTGTGTTACTTCAGAAATATATACAGAGATTTACAATTTACCCCTATACACCTGTTATCTTCAGATCCAGTACCCTTTTTCTGCTTTTTATATTCTGATTAATACATAATCTACAGAGGGAAATGCCCTCCATGGATACGAAGTGAGCGAGATAGAGATTTAGGTTAAAATAATGTTTTTATTGAAATAATTTAATAAAAATTGCTAAACATGAAAGTACAGGAGTTTCCAAAAAATAAAAAAAGAGATCTGGGATTGGAGATACCATACAAATCACAATAGTTCAAAGTGTACACATTACTGCTAAAGATTATCTAATTATATCCAAGTGGTAAGTAGAATCAACATATGCTACAATGGCACCGGGTGCAAACAACATGAAAAATATTTAGAAAAAAGGTTTCCACTGCAATAGTCAACATGTATAACTGTGTGTAATCAAGGAGGCATTTGTCAAAGACTTGTACCTTCATTTAATCCATTACACATATTTCTTATTGCAAAGAAAAGCCACAATACTGCTCGGCTACTGAAGTTGAGAAGGGATAACACCCTTGATATAAAGTGCATCAGTGCATAAAAATGCCTTATTGGACAAGAAATGTTTGAACAAGAAATGCCTGCATAATGCCCTAGATGTAATGAAGTATGCAAATGGATATATCCATGTGTTAAGTAAGTATTTGAGCCCACAGGCTTTTGAGCAAAAAAGGAAAAACACCTATGTTGGAATATATCCAAGTACTTACTGCTAAAGCCGGCACCGCAAGTGCGGTGATAATAGAGGGACAAGGTACGCGGCACGAGATATGCGGGACTCCAACCGCCAGCGCCCGACGGGCACCGTTTCGCTATGTAGCTTCTTCCGGGACGTGACATATATTCTGGTCTAATCCATACTGAGCCTGAGATCGTCTGAGCCTGAGATCGTCTGTGTGTGTCTCCTGAAATATATACGGAGATTTACAATTTTCCCCAATACTATATACACCTGGTATCTTCTGATACAGTACCCTTTTTCTGCTTTTTATATTCTGGTCTAATCCATACTGAGCCTAAGAGCATCTCTGTGTGACTCCACAAATATATACAGTGATTGAAATTTTCCCCTTCACCATCTACAGCTGTACGCTTGTGATACAGTACCATATATCTGCTTGTATTTTGGGTACATTTTCCCAAACATGAGAAAGTATGGTGGAAGAGGCCGCGGACGTGGGCGGGGGGCAGCTGGTACTGATAGTGGTGGTGGTGCATCTCCTGGTAGTGCCAAAAGCACAATAGCACCTAAGGCAGGATGTGTTGAGCCTGCGTCATGGTCTGGCTCCAGAAGGACTGGAATGCTCCCTTTTCTGGGAGTAGGTAAACCGCTTTTAAAGGGGAGCATCAGGAACACTTTTTGGCTTACATTGCAGAAACAGCCTCCAGCTCTATCGCCTCCTCTTCTGAAGTTTCAAAAACTGCAAGCACTGAGTCGTCAGTGCAGTCTCCTTGTCAGGAACAACACCTTTCCTTGTGTCCTTCACTCCCACCAAAAGTAAAGGATGCGGCAGACCACACTTCTGATTACTCCATGGAGCTCTTTTCACATACCATGCCTGGGTTATCAAGTCAAATCCTGAATTCCCCAGTCCAAGATGAATCTGACATGGAGTGCACTGATGCACAGCCACTGCTAGATGATTCTGCTGGTACATTGACCCAGAGCACTACATTGCCCTCGCAGTCTACTGAGCTGCAGCGTCTTCAGGCAGGTGGTGCGATGACGTCACATGTGTGCGCCATCTGCTTGAACAGTTTTTCTTTTTTAATAAACTTGCAAACATTTCTACATTTCTATGTTTTTTTCAGTCAAGATGGGGTGCAGTGTACATTAATGAGAAAAAAATTAACTTTTTTGAATTTACCAAATGGCTGCAATGAAACAAAGAGTGAAAAATTTAAAGGAGTCCCATTATATATGGAGCATTATATGGGGCCATAATACAGTGGAGCATCATATATGGGGCCCATTATATATGGAACATCATATGAGGTCCATTATTGTCACGCCGCCTGTCCCGCCCCGTGATACTCACGCGGCATCTCGGCGCGCTCCCTATGTTGTTACGAGTGACCCGCCCCCTGTACTTCTGGTCTCACGGCCGGTCCCTGACTCTCATCAGGTGCACGTGCACACGCACATCTTCCTTTCTGAGCTCTGCTACTTCGTTCCTCTCTGTGCCCCGGGAGGACTATGAACCGGAAGTCCTCGTGGCTCTTCCCATACCAGGCTGCCGTGCGTCTCAGGTGGCGCCTGATTGCCATTTGTTGTTGACTTGTGACTCTGGCCCCCTGCTCTCCTAGTCCTCTGTTCTTTAGCATCGCTCTCTTTCCATTGTGCTTTCACTATTCACTCTTTGTCTTCCCTCCAGTACCCTGCCTGGATTGCTGCGTCTAAGGGAGAATCATCTTTATGCCAAGCTTGAGAAATGCGCCTTTGACCAGTCGTCTCTTCCGTTCCTAGTTTATATCATCTCTGACTCTGGCTTACGTATGGACCCAGGAAAGGTGTCTGCTGTGGTCAACTGGCCGCGTCCCCATGGTGTTAAGGCGATCCAGCGATTCCTTGGATTCGCAATTTACTACTGGCAGTTCATCCTACACTTCTCCTCCTTGACCCGTCCGATTTCCTCTCTGATCCGCAAGGGAGCCAACCCTCATGCTTGGTCGTCTGAGGCCGAGGATGCATTCTTGTCCTTGAAACAAGCCTTTGCTTCTGCTCCTGTGCTCCATCGTCCTGAGGCTAACAAACCCTTCATTCTTTAGGTAGATGCTTCTTCCTTCGGGGCCGGAGCAATACTGTCCCAAAGATCTTGCTCCGGATGGCTGGTTACCTGCGGCTTCTTTTCCAAGACGTTCTCCACGTCAGAACGGAATTACTCCATTGGTGACAGAAAGCTGTTAGCCATCAAGTTGGCACTAGAGGAGTGGCGATATTTATTGGGGGGAGCCGTACATCCTTTTAGGATCTACATGGATCACAAGAACCTGGCATACATCCAGACGGCACAAAGACTTAATCCACGGCAAGCCAGGTGGTCTCTGTTTTTCGCCCATTTTGATTTCGAGCTCCATTTCCGTCCCGGCAATATGAATCTCAATGCTGACGCGTTATCCAGGTCCTTTCTGTCTTTCTGTCAATACTGAAGAGGAGCCCACGCACATCTTGGACCCTTCCAAGGTCATCATGGTAGCTCCCATCAGCCTAACCTCCCTACCTCCGGGGAGGAAATTCATTCCAGTGAACAACAGGAGGAGAGTCTTACACTGGGGACATGCCTCCAAACTCGCAGGCCATGTCGGTATAAAGAAGACCCTCATTCTTGTGTCTCGCTACTATTGGTGGCCAACCCTGCTCCAAGATGTACAAAGTTTCATAGCCTCCTGCCCGTCTTGTGCCAAGAACAAGGTCCCTAGGCAGCTACCCTCTTGTCTCCTGACCTGCTTCCAGTTCCCTCGACTCCTTGGCAGCACATTGCTTTGGACTTTATTACCGATCTGCCTCGGTCTTCTGGTTGCACAGTTGTCCTGGTGGTTGTAGATCGATTCTCCAGGATCGCTCATTTCATCCCTCTGCCTGGTTTGCCCTCTGCACCCGAGTTGGCAAAAGTCTTCATCAAACATATCTTCCGGATTCATGGGTTTCCCAAACATATAGTTTCGGACAGAGGAGTCCAGTTCACATCCCGATTCTGGAGAGTCCTTTGTAAGCTCATGAATGTCACTCTGGACTTCTTGGCCTACCATCCCCAGACCAACGGTCAGGTGGAACGTACAAATCAGGTCTTAGTGACGTATTTCAGCCACTTCTCCAACGCACATCAGAATGATTGGTCCAGCTTGCTTCTTTGGGCACAATTTGCTTACAACAATCACACCAGCGAGTCTTCTTCCAAGTCGCCTTTCTTCATTGTCTACATTCTGGCATGCCTTTGCCGGGTTCTACTGTCTCGGGTGTTCCGGCGGCTGATCTTCTGTCCGAGGAATTCTCCAGGGTCTGGCAGGTGACCAGGACCGAACTTGAGCGTGCACGCGTCAGAATGAAAAAACATGCCGAAAAAAGGCGTTTGGATCCTCCAGTATTCCATCCTGGTGATAAGGTCTGGTTATCTTCCAAGTTTGTTCGCCTTAAGATTCCCTCAAATAAACTGGGTCCCCGCTATATAGGACCTTTTGAGGTTCTGGCTCGCATTAATGATGTCGCCTACAAATTGAGATTACCCGCCTCGCTTCGCATTCCCAATTCTTTCCACGTTTCTCTCCTGAAGCCAGTTGTCCTCAACCAGTTTCATGCCTCTACCGGGCATTCACCTCTGCCTGTATCCGCTGAGGATGTCTTTGAAGTTAAAGACATTCTCGCCATAAAAAGGTAAGAAGGAAGACCTTTTTTCTAACTGATTGGAAAGGCTTTGGTCCTGAGGAGAGATCTTGGGAACATCAGGAGAACATCCAGGCTCCTCGAATCTTGGCAAAGTTTCTTTCTGGCCTTAGGAGGAGTGGGTGTAAAGGGGGGGTACTGTCATGCCGCCTGTCCGGCCCCGTCATACTCACGCCGTATTCCGGTGCGCTCCCTGTATTGTTGCGCGTCACCCGTCCCCTGTATTTCCGGTCTCGCAGCCGGTCCCTGACTCTCGTCGGGTGCACGTGTGCAATGGGTTCAGCAGCGTGCGCGCACATCTTTCTTTCTGAACTCTGCTGCTTCGTTCCTCTCTATGCCCCGGGATGACTATGAACCGGAAGTCCTCGGGGCACTTCCCATATCAGGCTGCTGTGAGTTAGGCGGTGCCTGATTGTCATTTGTTATTGACTTGTGACTCTGGCCCCCCGCTCTCCTAGTCCTCTGTTCTTCGGCATCGCTCCCTTTCCATTGTGCTATCACTGTTCTCTCTTTGTCTTCCCTCCAGTACCCTGCCTGTGTTCCAGTATCTCAGCGTGCTTCCCTGCCTGTGTACCATTATCTCAGCCGTGCCCCCTGCCTGTGTTCCAGTGCCTCAGCCATATCTGCCTCATTGTTGGTTCTTCCCACCACCCGCTTGTGTCTCCTCTAGTTCGTCCTTGGGTACCAGCTGACGTGGCAAGTCTCCCTTGGGCCTGCTCCTGTCGCTCCCTGAATATGGGGTGGTTCACCTGGTCAGCTCACCCTGGGGAGGGTCGTTGTTATGGCTCTGCGGGTTCAATCTAGGAACACCACAAGTTCTTATAATTATATATGGAGCATCATATTGGGCCCATTATATATGGAGCATTATATGGGGCCTGTTTTGTATGGAGCATTATATGGGGCCATTCTGTATGGAGTAATATATGGGGCCCATCCTATACTGTATAGAGTATTATATGGGACTCATTATACTGTATGGAGCAATATATGGGGGTCATTATACTCTATTGGGCGCATCCTATACTGTATGGATCATTGTTTGGGCTCATTACATATAGAGCAATATATGGGGCCCATCATATACTGGAGCATTATATGGAGCCTATCATATATGGCATGGAACATTATATGGGACCCATTATGTATGGAACAATATATGGGGCTCGTTCTCTATTTAGCAATATATGAAGCCCATTATAAAGTATGGAGCAATATATGGAGCCTATTATATATTGCATGTAGCAATATATTGGGCTCATTATTCTGTATGGAGCTGGTCCAAGGGCTCCTTCCCTGTCTCTAACACTAGGAGGAGCCCTAGCTCACCCTGCTTCCCGAGATACTTCAGATGGCAAAGATGGCATGGCCTCCGCCCTTGCCTTATCTCCTAATTTGGCCCTCCGTTTGTTCTCTTCCCCCACCAAGGAAAGAGGGGTCGCTACTGTGCACCGTAGTACATCAACCCGACAAACAGGGCAACACAAACAAGGGTTAAGAGAAAACTCCAGGCATACAAAATATTCACTCACATATAACAGAGGAATGCACCGGGGTGTGAAGGTAGGGGAATAAACCAAAATAGAAAAGGATAAGGAATTACCACGTATACAAGCCAAGCAACAGTCAGTAATAACTTCTTCAACTCTCCTTCTCATACCAACTCCTCTCTCACTGTTAGCCATGCAGCAATAAAGCTAGCTCTGACAAGGATTAGTAACAGAGCCCAGATTATAAAGGGAAAAGGAGTGGCTAAGCAAGCACAGCTGTGAGCACAGGGATTTCCAACACGACAGTTTAACCCCTGTTCTGCCTGAAGAAATAAACACATTTAAAATGAAGGAGAAGTGATTCTTCTCAGCGCCAGAGTAGGAGCAATCAGACGCTGCGGTCTTCTGGCTCCACACTGTCACGGTAACCCCGTGACAGGAGCATTATATGGGGCTTATTATTGTCACGAACACCGCACTGCACATGCTCACTGAGCCAGTGCACGTGTCCTGAGTAAAACAAACTGTGCTCAAAGATATCTGTGGAGCGAGGCAGCAGCGGTGAATGATGTGTACTTCAGACTATCAGAACCTGCAGCATGTGACTGCTGGGGGCGTGGCCTCAGCTCCAGAGACCTAGGAGCTGAAGGAAAACTCCTAGCAGGGTAACGACGGGATAAAGTTTCCGAGGGGCATAGACAGAGACAAAAACCAGGTCAAGCCGAGATCAGAGCACAAGATAGCACAACAGTACCGAAGGATTAGACAGAACGGATAGTCAGGACGTAGCAATAGATCAGTAAACCAGAAAGGGGAATAGACTGTACAATAGGGACAAAACTGTAACGGAGTATCAATAGCCAAGCCAGGAGGTCAGAACCGGAGAAGACAATATTAGCAAAACGTGAGACAGAGAGCAGAGTGAGTAAACAGACCAGGTCATACACGTGAATCAAACAAGCAGAGCAGTAGACAAGCAAACCAGGGGGGTCAGACACACAGTGAAAACAACAGTATAGCTGACAGAGAATCTTCCTCTGGAGTGGGTATAAATACCCCTCCCAGATCCAAGGTGAGGCCAGCAAAAGTTAACTCTGAGAGAGCAGGACATTAACCATGTCCTATACCATGACAGGAGGCCAGCAAAAGTTAACCCTGAATGGACAGGACATTAACCATGTCCTAAACCATGACAGTAACCCCCCTAAATGGGGGGCCACTGGACCCCCAGGCTTCTCAGGGTATCTGGCATGAAAAGCCCATACCAGTCGATCGGCGTGTACCGAACTGGCCGGAACCCATGACCGATCCTCAATGGAGTATCCCTTCCAATGAACAAGGTATTGAAGTCTCCGGCGTGCCCACTGCGAATCAATGATGCACCCTGCCTCGTACTTCAGTTGACCTTCCCCAACACTGGTGGAACCACGGATGAGGGATCTTCTCTAACTGTCCCCACAGGTTTTAATAGGGACCTGTGGAAGACGTTAGATATTTTGAAGGAGGTGGCCAACTGAAGCCTGTAGGCCACCGGGTTGATCACCTCAACAATCTTGTATGGGCCAATAAATTTGGCGCCTAACTTCATAGAGGGTATCTTAAGTTTGATGTTACGGGTGGATAACCAGACCTTTTCCCCCACTGTCAACGCAGGGCCCGACCCCCTCCTCCTGTCCTCAAAAAGCTTGTACTTCTTCTGGGCTTTGGAGATGTTCCCCTGCACCTCCCTCCAAAGGGTTTTTAACTGTTGAACCATCCCCTCGGCACCAGGGCAACCGGAATCCATACGGAAAAATTCCCCAAACTGTGGAACAAACCCATAATTAACCTGAAAGGGAGACTTTCCAGTAGACTGATTAATACGACAGTTGAACGCAAATTCTACCATGGGTAAAACCTCACACCAGTCTTCCTGTCTGGAGGAGGCATCTCAGAATCTGTTCCAACGACTGGTTGGTGCGTTCAGTCTGTCCGTTGGATTCCGGGTGATAGGCAGAGGAGAATGATAACGTGACCCCCAACTTCTTACAGAACACTCTCCAAAACCTGGCCACAAACTACACACCACATTCACAGGCACTCCATGCAATCGAACTATGTGCTGTATAAACAAGCGGGCCAAGGTTTCAGCAGATGGTAATGCAGGTGACGGCACAAAGTGAGCTTGCTTAGAAAATCTATCAACCACTACCCATACCACTGAGTTGCCCTTGGAAGGGGGAAGATTAGTGATAAAGACCATGGACAGGTGTGTCCATGGTTTATCCGGAATTGGCAAAGGCACCAATTCCCCGGCCGGCCGGACCTGAGAGCTTTTAGAGCGAGCGCACACCCCACAAGTATTAACAAACCTTTAGATATCAATACCCATAGAGGGCCACCAAAAACCCCTTGCCACTGCCCCCCGGGTAGCTGCAATACCAGGGTGTGCACTTAACACAGAATCATGAAATTCTTGCAGGAGTGTGGGACGGAGATGTTCGGGTACAAACAATTTACCTGGGCGTTTATTCCTGGGAGCTTGTGCTTGTGCTTCCAAAATCTCTCTCTGTAACTCAGAGGAGACTTCTGCCACAACCACTCCCGGTTGAAGAATGGAGGAAGGAGGTTATGGAGGGGACACAGAATCAAAACTTCGGGATAAGGCATCCGCCTTTACATTTTTAGACCCAGGTCGGAACGTGATGGTAAAATGAAAGCGAGAAAAAAAAAGTGCCCACCGAGCCTGTCTGGGGTCCAATCTCTTAGCGGACTCGATATAGGCCAGGTTTTTATGATCAGTGATGACCGTAATGGGATGAGCGGCCCCCTCCAAAAAATGCCTCCATTCTTCGAAGGCCAATTTAACCGCTAACAATTCCCTGTTGCCGACATCATAGTTTCTCTCTGCTGAAGAAAACTTTTTAGAGAAAAAGGCACAGGGTTTAAGGTTAGTCAGGGTAGAGGGGCCCTGGGACAACACTGCCCCCCCCCCACTTCCGAAGCGTCGACCTCCACGATAAAAGGTCTTGACGAATCGGGTTGTACCAACACAGGAGCTGAAGTAAAGCATTTCTTTAATGTAAGGAAGGAATTTCTTGCGGCCAAGGACCAATTTTTGACATCTGCCCCTTTAAGAGTGAGGTCCGTCAAAGGTTTCACCACCTGTGAGAACCCTTTAATGAACTTCCTATAATAGTTAGCAAAGCCCAGAAATCGCTGCAACCCCTTCAGATCATGAGGCTGCACCCAATCTTTAATGGCCTGAACCTTCCCTGGATCCATGCGGAATCCCTCCCCAGATACAATTACACCCAGAAAAGACAGTTCTTGCATAAAAAATGAGCACTTCTCCAGCTTAGCATACAAATGGTTCTCCCGGAGTCTCATAAGAACCGCACGTAGATGGTGTAAGTGCGACTGACTGTCCTCTGTGTATATCAGAATGTCATCCAGGTAAATGACTACATAACTCCCAATTAAATCAGAAAAAACAACATTGATGAAGTTCTGAAAAACAGCAGGGGCGTTAGTGAGGCCGAAGGGCATAACCAGGTTTTCGAATAGCCCCTCAGTTGTCAGGAATGCTGTTTTCCATTCGTCCCCCTCCCGGATCCTTATAAGGTTATAAGCCACTCGTAGATCGAGCTTAGAAAACCATTTGGCCCCCGTGAGTTGGTTGCATAGATCGGGAATCAACGGGAGAGGGTACGTGTTCTTAACGGTAATTTTGTTCAGTTCCCGAAAGTCGAGGCACAGTCGCAACCCACCATCTTTTTTCTTTACAAAGAAAAACCCCGCTGCCACGGGTGAGACCGAGGGCCCGAATATGCCCCTTGCGAAGGCTCTCTTTGATGTACTCCTTCATAGCTTGGCGCTCAGGCCCGGACAAATTAAACAAACGAGCCTTGGGTAATTTGGTTCCAGGTAATAAATCAATGGCACAATCGTACGGTCTATGTGGTGGGAGCGCCTCAGCCTCACTTTTGGAAAATACGTCTTCAAAGTCTTTCAGGTACTCCGGAATACCCTCCCGACCGACAGACGACACAGATACAGATTTTATCGGACTGACAAAAGGAACTGAGTTACAACACAGACCATTATCATTACATCCCCATCTGGTGTTCTCCCCTTTTGCCCAATCAATGAGAGGATTGTGGCGTTGCAGTCAGGGCATCCCCAATACCCGTCCTGCAGGCAGATTATTCAAAATAAAACAACTTAATTTTTCCACGTGAGTGGAACCCATTTTCATAGAAAAAACTTCAGACATAAAACAAATTCCATCCCGGGTAAGAGGGGATGAATCCACAGCCACAATTTTAACAGGATCCTTCAACCTGACTGTCCCTATCTTATTAAGAGTCACAAATTGGGCATCAATCAGATTAATGGAGGAACCACAGTCAGCAAAGGCGGTGGTCATAACAGAACCACCAGCAAGTTCCAATTCAACCTGGAGCACCATTTTAGCAAGCGAAAAAAAAATGTACCTGGGAGTCTGGGCAACCTCCACGACTGCTGCCCAGACTCAGTCATTTTCCCGATGATTTTACAGAAGAAGGGCAGGAAGGACAGTCCCTTTTCCAGTGTCCAGACGCTCCACAGTAAAAGCATAAACGGTTGTCTTTACGGTGTCTTCTCTCTCGTTCCTTTCCTGAGACAGCCTCCATCTCCATGGGCTCAGATGCGGGTGCGGTGTAACACAATTTGGAGTACAAGGGAGTCTCTTGTTGCATCATTCCCCTAGCATGGAGTCTCCGGTCCATACGGACCGCCTGCATCATGGCGTCCTCCAGGGCAGTGGTCCCCAACCTTTTTTGCACCAGGGACCGGCTTCAAGAAAGACCATTCTTCCAGGGCCCGGCAGGGCGGGGATGGAGGTGTGGCAGGGGTGGGGCTTTAGTCATAAAGGGGGCGGGGCTATGGACGGGGTTGTAGTTTAGTAGTAGTGCATACTCATCATTTAATTATAACATTTATAATGTGAATGTGACTCCCTTGTATACAAGGCTCCGCTCCCACCCTTGTATGCATGGCTCCGCTCCCACCCTTGTTTATATGGCTCCGCTCCCACCCTCCCATCCTGTATACATGGCTCCGCTCCCAACCTCCCATCCTGTATACATGGCTCCGCTCCCAACCTCCCATCCTGTATACATGGCTCTGCTCCCACCCTCCCATCCTTGTATATATGGCTCCGCTCCCACCCTCCCATCCTTGTATATATGGCTCCGCTCCACCCTCCCATCCTTATATATATGGCTCCGCTCCCATCCTACCATCCTGTATATATGGCTCCGCTCCCATCCTGTATATATGGCTCCGCTCCCCCTCCCATCCTGTATACATGGCTCCGCTCCCCCTCCCATCCTGTATATATGGCTCTGCTCCCATCCTGTATACATGGCTCCGCTCCCCCTCCCATCCTGTATATATGGCTCCACTCCACCCTCCCATCCTGTATATATGGCTCCGCTCCCATCCTCCCATCCTGTATATATGGCTCCGCTCCACCCTCCCATCCTGTATACATGGCTCCGCTCCCCCTCCCATCCTATATACATGGCTCCGCTCCCCCTCCCATCCTGTATATATGGCTCCGCTCCCATCCTGTATACATGGCTCCGCTCCCCCTCCCATCCTGTATATATGGCTCCGCTCCCATCCTGTATACATGGCTCCGCTCCCCCTCCCATCCTGTATATATGGCTCCGCTCCCCCTCCCATCCTGTATACATGGCTCTGCTACCCCTTCCATCCTGTATATATGGCTCCGCTCCCATCCTCCCATCCTGTATACATGGCTCCGCTCCCATCCTCCCATCCTATATATATGGCTCCGCTCCCCCTCCCATCCTGTATATATGGCTCCGCTCCCATCCTCCCATCCTGTATATATGGCTCCGCTCCACCCTCCCATCCTGTATACATGGCTCCGCTCCCCCTCCCATCCTATATACATGGCTCCGCTCCCCCTCCCATCCTGTATATATGGCTCCGCTCCCATCCTGTATACAAGGCTCCGCTCCCCCTCCCATCCTGTATATATGACTCCGCTCCCCCTCCCATCCTGTATACATGGCTCTCGCTCCCCTCCCATCCTGTATATATGGCTCCGCTCCCCCTCCCATCCTGTATACATGGCTCTGCTCCCCCGTCCCCTCCCCCCATCATACTTACCCTCCTCGATCCGTCGCTGCACGTCCCTGCATCCCTGTCGGCCGCGTCAGCTTCCTCCTGTGCGCAGCGATGACGTAATACCGCTCATTAAGGGCATGAATATGGACGCCACGCCTATGGGAGTGGCGTCACGTCCATATTCATTACCTTAATGAGCGGTACTACGTCACCGCACTGCCAGGAGGAAGCTGCCGCGGCCGACAGGGATGCAGCGACGGAAGGTAAGTATCGATGTCTAATGAAGCCGGCGGCTGCAGCTGTCACTACAGTGCTGCAGCCGCCGGCTCCATGTGTGTACAGCGTTCTGTGCCGTGGCTCCGCGGCCCGGCAGCAGAACTGCTACGGCCCGGTAATGGGCCGCGGACCGGCGGTTGGGGACCCCTGCTCCAGGGTATCGGGAGGAGGATGTAATGCCAGAGCGTCCTGCAGACGGTCAGACAAGCCCCTGCGGAACAACCCCCTCAGGGCGGCGTCATTCCAGGATACTTCGGCAGTCCAACGTCTAAACTCTGAGCAGAACCATTCAGCAGAGTTCCTCCCCTGTGTCACACTCATCACCATATCCTCTGCCAGACGCACTCTATCAGGCTCGTCATAAATGTGCCCCAGAGCCTCAAAGAACAGGTTCACAGACATACGTTCAGGAGCAGAGGAAGAGAAAGAGAAAGCCCATGCTTGCGGAGCCCCCCTTAATAAGGACATTACGATCCCCACCCTCTGCCTTTCATTTCCAGAGGTCCGGGGACGCAATTCAAAGAACAACTTGCATCCCTCCTTAAAGACCCTAAACAATTTTTTTATCTCCAGAAAAATTGTCAGGTAACTTTACATGTGGGTCGAGGTCCGCAAGAGATACATCAGTGGGGCCCCCTCCTGGAACCCCGATGGAACAGATCCCCGTAGGGCACCTGCCACATCTCTCTGCACCTGTTGGTGGGAATGAACCAGGTTTTGCTGCTCCATAGACAGCTTGTGCATAAGCTGGGAGAGCTCATTAACCTGTTCAGTGAGAGCCCTTACCGGATCCATAATGTGCTAACACCCCACCACCAGGGAAAGACTGTAAGGGTCAGCTATAATGTCACGAACACCGCACTGCACTTGTTCACTGAGCCAGTGCACGTGTCCTGAGTAAAACAAACTGTGCTCAAAGATATCTGTGGAGCGAGGCAGCAGCAGTGAATGATGTGTACTTCAGACTATCAGGACCTGCAGCATGTGACTGCTGTGGGCGTGGCCTCAGCTCCAGAGACCTAGGAGCTGAAGGAAAATTCCTAGAAGGTTAACAACGGGATAAAGTTTCCGAGGGGCATAGACAGAGACGAAAACCAGGTCAAGCCGAGATCAGAGCACAAGATAGCACGACAGTACCGAAGGATTAGACAGAACGGAAAGTCAGGACGTAGCAATAGATCAGTAAACCAGAATGGGCAATAGACGGTACAATAGGGACAAAACTGTAACGGAGTATCAATAGCCAAGCCAGGAGGTCAGAACCGAAGAAGACAATATTAGCAAAACGTGAGACAGAGAGCAGAGTGAGTAAACAGACCAGGTCATACACGGGGAATCAAACAAGCAGAGCAGTAGACAAGCAAACCAGGGGGGTCAGACACACAGTGAAAACAACAGTATAGCTGACAGAGAATCTTCCTCTGGAGTGGGTATAAATACCCCTCCCAGATCCAAGGTGAGGCCAGCAAAAGTTTACCCTGAGAGAGCAGGACATTAACCAAGTCCTATACCATGACAGGAGGCCAGCAAAAGTTAACCCTGAATGGACAGGACATTAACTATGTCCTAAACCATGACAGTACCCCCCCTAAACAGGAGGGCCACTGGACCCCCAGGCCTCTCAGGGTATCTGGCATGAAAAGCCCGTACCAGTCGATCGGCGTGTACGGAACTGGCCGGGACCCATGACCAATCCTCAATGGAGTATCCATTCCAATGAACAAGGTATTGAAGTCTCCGGCGTGCCCACCGCGAATCAATGATGCGCCCTACCTCGTACTCCAGTTGACCTTCCACCAACACTGGTGGAACCACGGATGAGGGATCTTCTCTAACTGTCCCCACAGGTTTTAATAGGGACCTGTGGAAGACGTTAGATATTTTGAAGGAGGTGGCCAACTGAAGCCTGTAGGCCACGGGTTGATCACCTCAACAATCTTGTATGGGCCAATAAATTTGGCGCCTAACTTCATAGAGGGTATCTTAAGTTTGATGTTACGGGTGGATAACCAGACCTTTTCCCCCACTGTCAACGCAGGGCCCGACCCCCTCCTCCTGTCTGCAAAAAGCTTGTACTTCTTCTGGGCTTTGGAGATGTTCCCCTGCACCTCCCTCCAAAGGGTTTTTAACTGTTGAACCATCCCCTCGGCCCCAGGGCAACCGGAATCCATACGGGAAAATTCCCCAAACTGTGGAACAAATCCATAATTTAACCCTGAGTGGACAGAACATTAACCATGTCCTAAACCATGACAATTATACTGTATGGAGCAATATATTGGGCTTATTATACAGTGTATGGAGCAATATATCTGGCTCATTATTCTGTATGGAGCATTATATGGGGTCCATTATACTGTATGTAGCAATATATGGGACTCATACTGTATAGAGCAATATACAGTATGTGGCTCATTATACTGTATGGAGCAATGTATGGGGCTAATTAAACTGTATAGAGCAATATATGTGGCTCATTATACTGTATGGAACATTATATGGGGGTCTATTATTCTGTATGGAGCAATATATGTGTCTCATTATTCTGTATGGAGCACTGTGTGGGTCCCTTAATACTGTATGGAGCAATATATGAGGCTCATTATTATGTATGGAGCATTATATGCAGTCTACTATTCTGTATGGAATTTAAACAGCAAACAAAAAGGCAGTAACACTTACCTGGTCAGATCTTTGAACAAATGCACTGCAGGATGCAGCCAGCCCATATAGCAAGATGTTAGCAACACAGGTGCAAAATACCAGATCAACAGTCACTCTCCACATACCCATTCAAGGAGGGGGCGACTGCCCAGTATACAATTGCACAATAAAGGCCGGCATAGAGTGTTGTTCACACAGGGTTACTGAATAGTGTCTTGTTCACAGCCTATTAGTCACGCCCCTACTCTTCGATTAGGTGGGCTGGCCAGCACATTCTCAATGCATAACAGTGTGAACACCCCTCATGCGAACCAGACGTGTCTGGGTTTGGCTGCACCCAAAAAACATGTATGGAGCAATATATGAGGCCATTATTCTATATGAAGCAATATATGAGACTCATTATGTATGGAGCATTATATGGGACTCATTATTCTGTATGAAGCAATTTATGTGACTTTATTCTGTATGGAGCAATATATGGACTAACTATTCTGTATGGAGCACTATGCGGTGCTCATAATACAGTATGGAGCAATATATGGAGCACATTATTCTGTATGGAGCACTATGTGGTGCCCATAATACTGTATGGGGCAATAAATGGGACTCATTATTCTGTATGGAGCATTATATGGGAATTATTATTCTGTATGAAGCAATAATGAGACTCATTATTCTGCATGGAGCAATATATGGGACTCATTTGTCATTATCCATTTTTGGATTTGTGATAGCTCTGGTTCCACTTAATTAAAACTTTTTTCTTTTTGACAATCGGGGTTAAAGTCAGTTTTTCCCCCGCTGGCAATCTGGTATTACTGCATTTCTGCTGGGTCAGCTGATGCAGGGGATGACCACTCCCATCATCCTTTAAAGGTCACCTGGTGCATCAGCTGACTGTCGGTTATACAGGTCCTTTCTTTGAACCAGCTTCGCAGGAGCAGCTCTCTGGTGTCAGCCAAGTCTGGTGTTTGGAGTCCAGTTGCTGTTTTTATTCTGCTGTGCAGTGCTTTGCAGCAGAGAAAGCTAAGTTATTATTACCTCCTGGGGTGGGGGTTGGTGAAAATGTCACGGGGCAGCATTGGGAAAACAGGAAATGAGGAACTTGGGCCCCTGAACTGCCTCTCAGACTAGGGGGAGCCCTGTCTTTTGTTAACTTGGGGTACCCTTGATGGTAGGGAGGCCCAAGTCACCGACCTGCCCCTATCTCCTTTTTAGCCCTGAGTTGAAACCCCCAACCTCTACCCCAGGAGGTAATAACTTAGCTTTCTCTGTCGCAAAGCACCACACAGCAGAATAACAACAGCAACTGGACTCCAAACACCAGACTTGGCTGACACCAGAGAGCTGCTCCAGCTAAACTGGTTTCCAGAAAGGACCTGTATAACCAACAGTCAGCTGATGCATCAGATGACCTTTTAAAGGATGATGGGAGTGGTCATCACCTGCATCAGCTGACCCAGGAGAAATGCAGTAACACCAGATTGCCAGTGGGGGAAAAACTGACTTTTAACCCCGATGGTCTAAAAGGAAAAAAGTTTTAATTGAGTGGAATCTGTTGTGAATGGGTTTGAGATGAGTTCTGAGCAGAGGCTCCCTCTGGTGGCTACAAGCGGTACTAGTGAGGATTGTGAGGACTGGGAATCAGGTGTTACTGATTGGTCTTATATAAGGGAGTAATTTTCCCATCAGGGTTGCCGGTGATCAATTGTTCGGGTCTGAATCCTTCTTTCCAGTTTCCTTGTAGCCTGCTGTGTCGTGTCTGCATCTCCTGCTATCAGATAAGACAATTTCTTATTTTGTGTTTTTGCTTTATTTTTGCATTTGGTCCTGCACTTCTGTGGGGGCCTTCTGGGTCTCCTCCGGGGGCTTTTGCCCTCTCAGTTTAGTCCAGCCACTGTGTTTTGTACTTTTGCTTTTCCAGTTTTTTCAGTGGCTGCTGTTTTTGTTACACCAGAGAACTAATTTAGGTGGTAGAGGTCGTGTGATCTCAGGTGATATTGAAATTAGTAGAGTTGGTGTTTTTCAGGGTTTTCTGGGATTGCAGTAAGTACCCTTCCTGTCCTTTTCTATTTAGTTAGTTTGGGCCCCAGCGTTTGCTCATACTATTTTCGTTCTGTGTCAGTTTTCCTCTTGTCTAACCGCCATTACATGTTTGGGGGCTTTCTATTATCTTTGGGGTTTTGCTACGGGGCAGATAGCTTTCCTATTTCTATCTTTAGGTGTAGTTAGTTTCTCAGGCTGTGACGAGGCGTCTAGGACCAACGTAGGAACGCTCCACGGCTGCCTCTAGTTGCGGTGGTTAGTCAGGGTACTGCAATCTCATAGATTCCAACTGCTCTGGTGTATTTCCTTTTTTGCCTGCACTCCTCAGCTACCGTAACATAACAGTATCACCGGCCATAAAAATTGTATGGTACTCACAGAAGGGAAAAAATATTTTGAAGGAAGAAAAGTTGTCAGAGATATTTTTCTGTTTGTTGCATTTTTTTTTTTTCCCCCTGTATCTCTGGGTGCTGGGAGGATCTTTTCTCCCAATGGAGTTTGCACAGTTGTCTGGCCGTGTGGATCAGCTTGCCACTGAGGTTCAGAGTATTGCTACCTATCTTGCTAGGTTGCCTGTTGTGGAACCTAGGATCCCCATGCCCGATTTGTTTTTAGGGGATCGAGCTAAGTTTCAGAATTTCAAAAATAATTGTAAATTGTTTCTTGCCTTAAAATCTAAGTCCTCAGGAAACGCAGCGCAGCAGGTTCAAATTATCATTTCTCTCCTGCGCGGCGATCCTCAGGATTGGGCTTTTTCCCTGATACCTGGGGATCCTGTTTTGAGTGATGTTGATGCATTTTTTCAGGCTTTGGGGTTATTTGTACGATGAGCCTAATGTCACTGATCAAGCTGAAAAAGCCTTGTTGCATTAAATCAGGGGCTTGATGACGCTGAGTTATACTGTCAGAGATTCCGTAGGTGGGCAGTCCTGACCAAATGGAATGACGACGCTTTGGCGGCCCTTTTCCGGAAGGGTCTGTCGGATAATGTAAAGGATGTTATGGGGGGATCCCCGTCCCCTCTGGTCTCAATGATTCTATGTCATTAGCGATTCAAATTGACAGACGTTTGCGTGAGCGGAGAAGTATGCGTGGAGTGGTGTTGCCTTGTGAGCCAGCTGCTGAGCCCCTGCAGTGTGATGGAGTGGTGTCTGGGGGACAGGTCATGAGTTTCGAAAGCGCAATGGGTTATGTTTCTACTGTGGTGATGCCTCTCATGCTATTTCAGTCTGCCCTAAGCGGGAAGACATTTTGCACGCTCAGTTGTCTTGGGTAGTGTTCGACTAAGTTTTTATTAACTGTCACTCTGATATCTCTCTGTCCTCATTTTCTGCTCAAGCTTTCGTTGATTCTGGAGCAGCTATTAACCTGATAGATTATGATTTTGCTAAACGTTGTGGGTTTCCCTTGATACCCCTTCAGAAGTCTATTCCTTTACTGGGGATCGATTCTACCCCTTTGGCTGAGAATAAAACCCCAGTTTTCTATCAGGTGATAATGAGGGTTGAACCTGATCACCAGGAGTGCTGCAAATTTTTGGTTTATATAATCTGCATGACATTATCGTGCTGGGTTTCCCTTGGTTACAGTTCATATCCTGTTTTGGATGGAAATCTGTGTCTGTAACAGTTGGGGCTGCCCAAAGTGTTAATACCAACACTCCTGTTTTTTCTGCCTCCCCCCAGGCTGAGGATGTTCCTCACTTTTGTTTGATTTTTCTGATGTGTTTAGCGAAAGTAAATCGCACCCTTACTCCCCCAAAGTTTACTGGCTATTGAATTAGGGGGTATAAATTCCCTAAAGGTCGCCTTTTTAAAATTTCTGAAACCCGAACTGACCTTTCGGGCTTATTCAAGGAATCTGGAGAAGGGTCATATCAACCACCTCTTCACCCTTTGGTGCCCTTTTTTCTTTTGGCCAAAAAAAATGGTTCATTAAGGGCCTGTATTGATTATCGCTCTTTAACAATTTACTGTGAAATATCAAAACCCTCCCTTGATTTCTGACCTGTTTTCCCGGGGGAAAAACGTACTTGGTTTACCAGCTTACCCAGGGGGGGGGAAACCTTATTCGCATTAAGCACGGGGAAAGGAAAACGGCTTTTTAAACCCCTGAAGGGGATTTTGAGTACCTTG
This sequence comes from Oophaga sylvatica, assembly GCA_033576555.1. NCBI lineage: Eukaryota > Metazoa > Chordata > Amphibia > Anura > Dendrobatidae > Oophaga > Oophaga sylvatica. The sequence goes on from JARQOD010000002.1 coordinate 391,522,276, forward strand.
GGATGCCCTTGGGCTCACTAATGCTCCCTTTCCGTTTCCAGCCTTCATGAATGACATTTTTAGGGTTTTTGGGCAAATTTCTGATTGTTTATTTGGATGATATCTTTATTTTTTCCAATGACTGGGCCCTCATGTGAAACATTTCGAACTGTATTCCAATTTTGAGAGGAATGCTCTGTATTTAAAGGTCAAAATGTCTTTTTGGCGACAGAAATCTCATTTTGGGAAAATTTTTTTTCCCCCCTTTTTATTGAAAGGACCCGGTCAAGGTTAGGCCATCTGTGATTGGGTCCCAAACCACTTTTATTAAAGGCTCTTTAGAGATTTTTGGTTTTGCCCAAATTTTTTTTGTAAATTTATTGGTAAATTCTCTGTTTTTTCCTTAACGTTTGACCAGAAAGGTTGATGTGGGGAATTGGCCTTGAGGGAGTTTGGTTTTAGG